>JAVTVJ010000518.1:0-1222199 GCA_034509425.1 Eopsaltria australis
TCCTCCCGCAGCCCGACGGCACCAGCGCACCACTGGAGATCGTGCTGCTGGACAGGGTGTCCACTGGCTTCGCTGGTGTGGTGCAGCTGCTGGAGTGGTTTGAGCTCCCCAACGACATCGTGATGGTGCTGGAGCGCCCGGAGCGGTGTCAGGACCTCCAGCATTTCATTCGGGCACGGCGGTTCCTGGCCGAGGAGGTGGCGCAGGAGCTCTTCCGCCAGGTGCTGGAGGCCGTGTGGCACTGCACCAGCTGCGGGGTCCTGCACAGGGACATCAAACCAGAGAACATCCTGGTTGACCTGGCCAGCGGCCAGGCCAAATTGATTGACTTTGGCTGTGGCACCTACCTGCAAGACACAGCCTACACTCACTTTGCAGGTGCGCCCACACAGGGCTAGGGTCCCGCTCCCGGCATCTCATGGCCCAACATCTCCCAGCCCAAGCTGGCTGTGGCAGCAGGGATTCTCCCTTTTGCTGCCAGTCATGGCACTGAATCTTCAGCCCAGTTGCATTTGAGCAGGGGTGGCTAGGGGGCCAGCTTCCAGCCCTGCGGGCAGCCTCTCCAGCCACTCTGCCCAGGACTGGTGCTGGGGCTGGGGCGGGGGCAGCCAGCCCGACAAAAACACCCGTGGGTGGGGGTAGCAGAGAGGGGGGGCCCAGAACCTGTGCAGCAGCCGGTCTGGTGAGCAGGTAAGAAAGGGCTTGGACTGCTCTGCTCCCCTTGTTTGCCTTGGCTTTTTTGGGGCAATGCAGGCAGGGAGGATGAAGGCATGGTTTTCCCCAGCACTGAGTGGGTTTTTTCTGGGCGTGTCATGCTTGGGTCCTCCCAGGGCTTCTGCTGCCCTCTTCGAACACCAGTGGCTCCTTTTCAACTCCAAGTTTGTGCACAAGTCCCAGGTGCAGGCCAGAGGGCAGCGGGTCACCCCATGTGCCACTGGTGCAGCCCCGCATGCCCAGGGATGCTGGGGCGAGGTTCTGGGAGCAGCAGCATCCCCCTGCTGAGCTCCATCTGGATTCCATAGGAACACCATCCTACAGCCCCCCGGAATGGACCCACTTTGGCTGGTACCACGGCGAGGCAGCAACCATTTGGTCCCTGGGCATCCTGCTGCACCAGATGGTCTGCTGGGAGCACCCTTTCAGGAAGGGCCGGAACATCAGCTGGGGCCAGCTCTCGCTGCCACCACGGCTCTCTCAAGGTGGATCCTCATCTCTGGGCTCGGGGGGAATGCCAGTGTTGGGAGACAGCAGCGGGCTCGTCAGCATCCTGCTCTGGCAGCTGCTGAGGAGGGGGCACATGTGCTGCTCTCCTGCTCTCCTCCAAAACAAAGAGCTGATGGGAAAGTTTAGGCCCAGCTCTGAAACATCCAGCATGGCCTGGGCACGGGAAGAGTGGCCAGGAGCCTTCTCCAACTGACCGGCGGTTTGTGGTTTCTCTCACCAGACTGCAAGGATCTTATCAGGTGGTGTTTATCCCTGAACTCCTTGGACAGGCCCTCATTAGAAGACGTGTTCTGTGATCCTTGGCTGCAGGATATTCATCAGCCATAGCAGAAGGGAGAGAGCCACAGGCACACTTTGATCCAGGGCCCTGGTAAGTTACAGCTCCACACAAGCCGTGGCAATCAGAGGCAAAGAAACGCAGACTTTTTGTCCTGCCTGGATCACTGCCACGGGTGATCAGATGGGAACAGGCAGCCCTTGTGCTGGAGCTGAGCTGCTCTGCCCAGCACTGGTGGCCACCACTGAAGCTGGTTGTGCTTGTCCTGGTTCACTGACAGCTGGGGCCCTGGGCAGAGCCCTGACAGCCTGTTCTCATCCCCAGGGAAGAAGGAGCCCCGGGAGAAGCTGTATCGGGTGGGGCTGCTGCTGCTGCTAGAGACATGGAGGACACCATCAAGGATGACAACCTCTTCCTTGACCTGGCCACTGGCAGCTGAAGATGATGGACTTTGATTCTGGCACCTTCTTCAAAGGCAGGCTCCACAGATAATTTGCAGATGAGTTCACAGCCAGGGGGATGCTCCCAGATTTGGGCATTGCACGGCCTGGCCGGGCACCAAAGGTTCCCCCCATTGCTGGGCTGGATGCAATGAATTTTTCAGAGGCTGCCAAGCTGCTTTTTGGCAGGGCTGGGGGATGTGCTGGGGTGGGTATGAAATGGGAGTCGGCTCCTGGCCCTGCCAACAGCCCCCAGCACCCACCGTGCCCCGGGCTGGGGCTGGGGCTGGGGCAGCCAGCCCGACACAAACAAAGCCCCAGGGCAGGAGCCGAGGTTTGACTGCAGAACCTGTGTGGGGCTGCTTTGCTTTGCAGGCAAGGAAGGGCTTGGGCTGCTCCACTGCCCTTGTTTGCTTTGGGATCACCGTTGTTTTTGGGGGCAGTGCAGGGGGAAGGGAGAAAGCGTGGCCTTCCCTCACCCGTGGGTGGGTTTTTCCCGTGCATGTAGGGCTTGGGCCTTCCTCAAGGCCCTGACAGAGATCAGAGTTTTCACCTTTCCTCTTGTTTTCCTTTTTGGTCTGTAATCTGTTTTCAATAATTTGTTGTTTGTTTTTCTAAAGGAAGCGTTCTAGGTGGTGTCCAGTGTGGATGGGGAAGTGCTCGGGAGCAGCTGCGGCGTGGATGGGACGTGCCCTTGGAGAAGGCTGAGGACGTGGTTTGGGAGCAGCTTTTCTCCCGGCGGCGGATGGCGTGAGGTGGGTCCCCGTGTGCTTGGCACGGGTGGGAGAAGGGCTTTTGGGAGATGGCAGCGAGCACAGGAGCTTCCTGCTCTGGGCAGCTGCTGAGGAGGGGGATCTGCCGTGGCTGGCTGCAGGCTGGGCACATGTCCTGCCCTCCTGCTCTGCTCCCAAGGGCAGCAGTGATGGGGACGTTTGGGCCCAGCTCTGGGCATGGCCAGCATGGCCTGGGCACCGTGGGCACTTGGGACAAGGGGGACAGGAGCCTTCAGCTGACGGGTGCTCTCTGGTTTCTCTCCTCCCAGCCGGGCTCTGTGGATGCTGAGGCTGCTCTGGGCTCAGCCAGGGCTCTGCTGGGCTCAGCCCCGGCCACGGCTGGGCCCGCTCTGCCCTCACATGGCTCTGACAGCTTTGCATCAGACGAGCCCGTTCCGAGCACACCGACTGAGCTTTCTGCTGCTGCAGGTGAGGGAGACTCTCCTGCAGGCCAGGAGATTGCAGTTGGCAAGAACCCAAACTCTCCACAGTCCCAGCTGACCACCTGTATGTCCCCAGGCTGTTTTGTCTGTCCCACTCTTCCTTCTTTTTTGGCTGGAATTGTGCAGTTGCCCTTTCTTCCTCCTCTAGAAGTGCCACAAGTGGGCCAAACCTGGCGAGTGGGCCGTGTTCCTAAGGCAGTGCAGTCTGGAGCTGAGGGATGAAGAATTGCCCTTCTGCACTTCCAAAGCAGAGCAAAAAGCTGTAAGTGGGACTTTCCATCCGTAAGAAGCCCCTGACAATTTCCAAGGGAATGTGCAGCTCATTCACAGGATGAGAAGGAAGGGCATCTTCTCAAGGATTTGGGGTTTGGCAGAGTTTAGATTCCCAGTCGTGCTTGGAGCTGGAAGGGCACAAAGCAATTTCCTATTGCTTCAACCACAATTTAAAATAACCATCTTGGAAACACACCCCAAAGTCTTTCAAGAAAGGCTGCTGAGGTCTGTAAGATGGATCAATGACATCAGCACCTTTACAGAGTAAATAACTGAGTTGTCTTTTTCAAAAGATCAGTTCCCTCTTAATCCAAAGTTACAGAAGATATTCCACTGAAAACTTGGGGTTTGATTTTACCTTTCACATTTTATGTATGTCTTTTTTATTTTTTTTTTCTTCTTTTTTCTTTCTTTTGTTTTTTCCACAGAGATAACATATTCTTAAAAAGGAGTGTCCTTTGCTCCTGGTTCCCGTGTGGAGCAGCTCCCTTCTCGCTGGCTGAGCTGCTCAGGCAGAGCCCGGCAGCTCCTGGCCCTGCAGGGCTGAGGCTTTTCCCCGTTGCTGGGCACAGACTGATGGAGCAGCGCTGCTGAACACGGGGACACACAAGAGGGACCAGAAGCAGCTGCCTTTGTCCACCTGAAGCTCCAAGGCCCAAACTCTGAGCACACGGGGCTGCAAGAGACTCGCAGGCTCCCTGTTTGCTGTGCTGGCCCACTTTGTGCCCGGCCCAGCTTTGCGTGGGGCTGGCAGGGAGAACAAGGGGCAGCTCCCTCCCAGCCCCCAGCCCAGGGACCCCTCCGGCCCCGGGGCTTGGGGCACGCTCAGCACCCGCTGCTCCAGCGACCGCTTCTGCTGGCACTGACAGCAACAAGCAAATTGTGGCTGATGCCGAGGGAGCAGCAGCAGTGCCTGGATCTGATCCCTGAGCCTGGGCCAGGGCTGCACAAGTGACCCCCACGGCAGCAGCAGCAGCAGCAGCAAATGGCACTGACAGCAAAACCCAGCGGTAACCGAGCCCCGGGTGAACAGAGAGCACAGCAAGAGGGACAACAGCAGTCAAGTGCAGAGACTGGAGAGAACGAGAGCTGGCAGCAGGAACGGCTGCTTCATTGCACTCTTGGAGAAAGCTCCTGCCTGTTTCAAAGCACTGAAAGGCGTGAAGGGCAGAGAGGAGATGACACCAAGCAATGCTCCTGTTTTCACACCCTCCCCTCTCAGTGTCCCAGAAGGAATTGGATGAACTGTATTCTTCTCTCCGAGTTGTCTCGTTCAGCATGAGCAGCTCAGCTCCAGGGGCTGAAGGAGCTGGAGCCTCAGGCCACAGGAGCCGAGCAAGAGGAAACTTCTTTGCCATCCTAATGCTGCCAACACGGACCTGACTGAATGCAGCAGATGGAATCATGGAATCATCGAATCCTTTCTGTTGGAAAAGACCTCTGAGCTCATCCAGTCCAGCTGTTCACCCAGCGGTGTCAAGCCCACCACTAAACTACGTCCCTGAAGTGCCAAGGCCTGGACAAGAGACCCTGAGTGAGGCCTGAACAGCAGGCCCTGAGCCAAAGGTGGCCTCTGGATGAGCCTTCCAGCCAAAGGTTATCTTTGTATCTGCTCGTTACCGAAATATGCACGGTCATTAGTGCTGTGATAGATGTATCCACTCATTAGTCAAACATGGATTGACCTTTCTGAATTTAGAAGCTGGACAAGGCCATGAAATCCGACATCTGGCCTTGTTTGGGGCTGAGTGGTCAGAGTCAACTCCTTGGTTCCTCCTTGGGCCCTGGCCAGGCTTTGGGAGGAAGCAAACAGGAGAATGAAAGCAGATGTTCCTTCAGTTGGTGTCTGTGTCTTTGGTGCTGACCCTGCCCACTGGGAAAACAGAATTGGCATAGTCTGGCCAGATCACAACAAATGTCACTTTTTCAATCCAAACGTAAGGAATCAGCCCCGTCAGGAGTGCCCAGATGGGAAGGCCTTTCCTAGAGTTGGCTGGCTCTGGAGTGGGCTGAGGTCAGAGCATCGTGTGAGCAATGGGGCATTTGGTGAAAAGAAGCTGAACTGCTGCATGTCTTCAAATGCATCCAAAAACTGCACATGGGAAAAGGAAAGGACTTGTGGGCTGGGGAGGATGAGGATGGATTTTGTTACCAGCACCTTGGAAACAGCACCAACAGAAGGAACAATTGTTGTGGGAATGTTTCCACATGGAGTGACAGAAGAGGTTTTTAATCTGGAGTTTCAATTTCTTTGTGCAAGTGAAATAATAATAATGCAATATGATATATAGATACACACATATATGTATGTATATATAAAATAGAATCCAATAAGTTTTTGGATATAAATTTTAAAATTATAATAATGTGAAATAATGCTGCCAATACTCGTGTTAGCTTTGGCGGCTCAGGGATGTAGCACTAAATACCCTACAGAAAATGCCTGGCCAGGACCCAAAAGTCAGTGGTAAATTTTGTGAGATTGTGTACAATGCAGGAAGGGGGAAGGGATGGAATTGCCTGTTTTTACAGGGTTTGCTGACACTGAGATGCAGAATGCTTTGTCCATTACTGTGAGAAATGAAGTGATCAGGACTGCTGGGCTTTCCATAGACCAGACTACCCACAAGCTGCAGGATTGGTTAAAGGAATGAAGGGGTTGTTAAAAGAGCAGTTGAAAAAATGAGGAGAAGGGAACCTGTCCCCATGGAGAGCCCATCTCCCAGATGTGCTCCACACCCTTAACAAGGGGCCCAGTGGGGGAATGGAAACCCCCTGGGTGTGCAGGGCTGCAGCCAATTTGCAAATACAGCCATGGACAGGGAGACTTGGACTTGCTGGGAAATTGTTCTGGGTGCCATGGCCCCTGACAGGGCCACCCCAGAGGCTGCAGGGCTGGGCCTTGATGCATTAGAATTAATTAGGATAAATCAGAAGCAAATGAGAGTTATCAATTCTGGAACAGGAATTCAGATTCCTCCAGGACACTTTGATTTGCCAACTGCTCCCTTGGAGCTTGGCCTTGCAAAGTGTTCTGTGGGAGTTGTTAACTCAAAAGCGAAGCCTAAAGGCTCGAAGGCTTCCTGGTGGAATGGTCCATCAGGGAGTCGCCCCCCTGCAAGTAAACCAACTATGGTTTAGCCCGGTTTGTAGACACTCCCATGTTAACGCCCATGTTGACACCCCTTGTTTGTTACTGGTTGTATTACCTTTCATTAATAAGTTTGATTGACATGTACTTCTAGAAAGTTCTGTGTACCTCAGTTCCTGATTTGCTGTCACTCCTGAACTCCTCCCCTGACCTTACCTGATTGGTGATTGTGGAAAGCTCCCTCCCCAACTCCTCCCCTTACCTGCTCCCTGATTGGTTACTGTGTTCGGTATTTAAGATGTTGTCGGGACCCTCTCGGGGCTCTTTTGCCTCAGGTCCCAGAGTGTTAATAAACC
The DNA here is from genome assembly GCA_034509425.1 of Eopsaltria australis. NCBI lineage: Eukaryota > Metazoa > Chordata > Aves > Passeriformes > Petroicidae > Eopsaltria > Eopsaltria australis. The sequence continues at coordinate 6,878 of JAVTVJ010000518.1, forward strand.
TCTGTTGCTGAGAGCATCGAGTCGCTCCTTACTTTGTGGCTACTCAGAACTAAACCCTGAAACGACCCTTGCACGCCTATCGCCTTGTGGAATCTCCTAAGATTCCCTCGCTGTCCATCCTCCGGGACGGGACTGTGAGGACACACAGGGGCCGATAGGCAACCACCTAGCACAAGGCCTAGGGGGTTTCTGAGGCTGCAGCTGAAGGTCAGAGCTAGCGGAAGAAAACCTGAAAGCTGCAGGTGGCGCCCAACGTGGTAGTTCTGCAGATAGCAGATCTACTGAAGACAGCTCACCACACACCGGTGAAGACGCCGTTGCGGGCCACTCCCTGCAGAATTGCCTTTCGTTTTAGAAAGCAACTTCTGCAGGTCGAGCTTCGACCCCCGTCTCCGCCGACTTCGAAGACGGGAAGACGCTCGCACCACAAAGACCCTCCACCTCCTTAAGGATTTATTTGGCGGTGTTGCAGCCCTCAGGAAGAGAGGGGAAGAAGCCGGCGGTCGACCAGACGTGGTAAGCGCTCCAATTCAAAAATCCGCCACATTTTCATTTTATTTTAAAGGTGGGGGAGACCTCCCTAGAGTAAAAATGGGAAACCATTTCTCTAGGAGAGAGAAGGAGCTTTCCTTTTATTATAGTTTGAAAGCTCAATTAGTTAATTCTGGGGAGAAATATGACAAGAGATTATTAAGAAAGTTTGTTAACTGGATTGTGCAAAACGTTCCTTTTGATGTCCCCCAAGAAGTTTTTACTTTAGAATTTTGGGATCGAGTAGGTTTTAAGTTAAATGATACGGTAGAGTCGGGACAACTTTATGTTCAAAGGTTTTTTGCATTACAAATTATGATTTATAGAGTTCTTTTAAATAATGGGGATAAAGTTAGCAGTTTTAAGAATTTTGAAACCCTTTCATCTGACGCCGACCCTAACCCCACTAACCCGAACCCTTCTTCCCTTGGGGGAGACCCTGAAAAGATACCCCTTGTTAGCTCTGAGCACAAGGGAGAAATCCGGAGCAAGGAAGGCTCCGATCTTAGAAGGGAATCCACCAGCCCTCTCTGTGTCAGGAAGGGCCCTCCTGGCGCAGACCCTACCCAAGCCCCCATTCCTATTCCCCTGACCCCAGTTGTGCCAGTTGCACCTCCACCCCCGGTTTATAGTTCGTTAACGGAATTTCGGATTGCGCCATACAAAAATGGCGGCAGCAGAAATACTGCTATGCCACAAAACGATGGTGGCAATCAAATTGTGACTGCGCCACAAAATGGCGCTGGGCTTTCCTTGCCGCATTGCGGACTTCCAAGTGCATGCGCAGGACCAGTTGGCGGGAATCCTTTGGTCTCCACCCCTCAACCTTCTTATTCCGCCCCCTATCCCACCCCTTCTGCGTCGATTGACATGTCGTCGGGCCCTCCCATCGCGGCCGTAGATGTCAATCATGCGTCGGGTCCCCTCCCAGTTCCTCAACCCTTGCCACACCCTGTTTCCGCCCCTTCCGTCCCTCAGCCCGCCCAATTCCCAACTTTACCTGCGCCGGCAAGCTCCACCCAACTTCCTGGTTCCCACGGGGTGGGTTCCGGTTCCCACGGGCTGGGACCGGAAGGGGGGACGGCCGAGGCCTCCTCACAACAGGCTTCGGCCGCGGCCTTGCCGATGGCGGCTCCGGTAACCTATAACAGGGCCGGAGCCAACCCTAGGTGGGAGCCTATCCCACAACAAACTATAAAAGAGATCTGCAAGGCTGCAAGGGAATTTGGGAGGGAACATTCTTACTTTAAGGGACTTGTAACAGCGACATTCAAAACATCAGTCTATGTCCCCGATGATGTGAAAACCTTAATGAGTAGTTTGTTAACCGAAAGTCACTATTGGATTTGGGAGAAACGCTGGAAAAGAGAACTTACTAAATTGTTAAAGACTTATAAAAATGATCCAAATAAAGCGAATATCACAATGGATCATCTGACGGGGGAGGGAAACCAGTCTAAGCCGAGAGATCAGGCTGACAACATTCCAGAAGAAGTTTTAAAAGATATTCAAAATACAGCAAAAAATGTTTTATTTGGCATGTCACTTGAGATGGGTCCGCCGGTCAGCTATACGACAATCCGGCAAGGACCTGAGGAAAATTTTACATCCTTCGTCGATCGATTAAAAGGAGCAATGGCGAAGGCGATTAACAATCCAGACATGTTGAGAGAAATGCTCACTGAACTGGCAAGAGAAAATGCCAATGAGCAATGCCGTAGAGTTATTGAAATGTTTCCCATCGATCCACCCCCAACAATTGAACAAATTACAGAAAGGTGCTCCCAAATTAAACCAAAGGTGACTGAACCAGAAACCAAAAATTGTAAACATAAATGTGTCTGTGAAGTTAAGACTAAAGATGTATGTGTGATAGATGAGGAAAGACCGAGAAAGGGTGACATAGAGCAGCAAGAAAGACGATGCTATAATTGTAATAAGGTGGGACATTTCGCAAAAGAATGTCGCAAACCAAAGAGACAACAACATAAGACTTTTACTAATGCACCTGTCAAGTCTAATTCCACAGTAGTCCAGCAACCGTCAGCACCAGTGCCTCCACCATGGGGATGGTATCCACCCACACCACCCTGGTGGGTGCCGCAGTCATCACAGCCATCTCCAGCAGACTCGTACTGGCAGGGAAACAGGTGGGGGAGCGCGGAGCAGCCCCGCGCTCCTTCAACAAATTAAGGACTGCGCCTTCGGCCGACGTGACACCATCACTGCAGCAGCATGAACATTTACATCCATCATCTGTTGAGAGAACCGAGTCTCCAGTTCCTTTTGATGAACATTTACATCCATCATCTGTTGAGAGAACCGAGTCTCCAGTTCCTTTTGAGAGACTGCAGTTGGTGAGTGCCTTTGCTTTACATATTACAGAAGAAGGACCACAACATGTGGCTGTCACAATTAAAAATCCACCCAAAACACCATTGACAATCCTAATAATCGGGGACTCAAGTAAGAGTCCGCCAGGGATTTTTATAATACCTGAAGTTAAGACCTATAGACCCAAACAAAACATTGCTATCACAATTCAACCAAATACGACTCCGTGGTTTCTCCCTAAAGACACGTGGCTAGCACAGGCGATCGTGCTACCTGACAACCTGCCTAGAGACGTTCGCACACCATTTGTGTGGTGGACAAGTGTCGTTGGGAGAGACAAACCTGTATTTCAATGTCAACTGAGAAATGGACATTCCGAGATTAACCGTGTGGGAATGCTAGATACAGGAGCGGACGTCACCGTGATAGCAGAAACTGAATGGCCACCAGACTGGGGAGCAAAAACATCAACTGGAGATCTGATTGGAGTAGGGGGCCAAATTACGCCAAAAAGGAGCACATCTCACATTGTCATTGAAGGGCCTGATGGAAAAACAGCACTAGTAAGACCTTACATTGTTCCATCAGGGTTTACGTTGTGGGGCCGAGACGCCATGGAGCAATGGGGCGCTAGGCTAGAAATCCCAATAACACCTCAGGGTTTCTAGTCGGGGCCACTGCGGCACGCACCACCCCACCTATTAAATGGTTAACAGACACACCAGTGAGGGTGGAGCAGTGGCCCCTGAGGGGAGAAAAGTTGCGCGCTCTTGAACAGCTTGTGGATGAACAACTTGCGAAAGGCCACATTGTGCCCTCAACGAGCCCTTGGAACACACCCATTTTTGTTATCAAAAAACCTAGAAAAAATCAATGGAGGCTTTTACAAGACCTCAGGGCAGTTAACAAAGTTATGGAGGAGATGGCCCTCTTCAACCTGGCCTACCCTCTCCAACAATGCTCCCGCAGAACTGGCCGCTTGCAGTCATTGATATCCGGGATTGTTTTTTCAGTATACCGTTACATCCCGATGATGCCCCTAAATTCGCCTTTTCTGTCCCATCAACCAATCGGGAGGCACCTATGAGACACTATCACTGGCTCGTTTTGCCTCAGGGAATGAAAAATTCCCCGGCAATTTGCCAGTGGTATGTCTCAGAAGTGCTCTCCCCAATCAGAAAGGCATTTCCGGACGTTCATCTTTTACATTACATGGATGATGTGTTAGTGTGTGCTCAAAATCATGATAGACTAAACAGTGTCCTTCACGAGGTTGTTAAGGTTATTGAAGGAGCCGGGATGGAGATACACCCCGAGAAGATACAAAGGATACCACCATGGAAATACCTCGGGATGAAGATCGCGGAAACAACGGTATCTCCTCAACTCCTGAAAATAGAAAAACATCCCTCCACACTACGTGAACTACATCAATTATGTGGCTCCATTAATTGGATCAGGCCTCTCTTGGGCCTGAAGACGTCTGAGCTGTCGCCACTTTTCAAGCTGTTGAGCGGAGGACAAGCGTTGGATTCACCCATTGACCTGACGAAAGAAGCCCATGAAGTCATTGACAAGGTAATGTTTACCATCACAACTAAGTATGCACACCGAGTAAATCCAACACTACCATTCCGTTTTACTATTCTGGGAAAGACGCCTAAATATTATGGGCTGATTTTCCAATGGGACAAGGAGGCTAAAGAGTCCCTCCTGATAGTGGAGTGGATCTTTTTACCTCATCAACCGTCCAAGACTATATCCAGGCCACAAGAATTGGTGGCAGAGCTTGTTGTCAAAGCTCGACACCGACTCCGCGTATTAGCCGGATGTGATTTCACATACATTCAATTACCCTGGAAAAAAAATCTGTTTGAAGAAGTGTTCCAGGAAAGTGAAAACCTCCAACTTGCTCTTGAAAATTACTCAGGCCAGATTGGCAATCAAAAATTAAAACATCCATTGTTTAACACAGAATTTGAGTTGGCCCCAAATTCAGTTCAAAGCAAAGTCCCAATAAAGAATGCTCTGACCGTTTTCACAGACGGCTCCGGATCTTCCCATAAGTCGGTTTTGACGTGGAAAGATCCGGATACCCTCAAGTGGGAAGAGGAAGTTCGAGTGGTCGAGGGTTCCCCTCAGGTCGCCGAACTAGCTGCTGTGGTCCGAGTATTCGAAAGGTTTGAGGAGCGACCAATTAATTTAGTCACCGATTCGGCATATGTTGCCGGAGTAGCTTCAAGAGCTGAACATTCATTGTTAAGGGAGGTACCAAACAAAAGATTATTTGGCTTGCTTGCGCGTCTCGTAGAGCTCCTTTCCCACCGCAAGCATCAATATTATATAATGCATGTGAGATCACATACCGGACTGCCTGGTTTTATATCAGAAGGCAATGCGCGAGCCGATGCCCTGGCAATGCCTGTTGCAAAATGTACTGTTCCAGACATTTTCGCGCAGGCTCGCCTGAGCCATCAATTTTTTCACCAAAATGCAGCGGCGCTCCGTAGGATGTTTCATCTGTCCTTAGAGCAAGCTCGCAGCATCGTGGCCACATGTCCATCTTGTCAAGCTTATCAACTGCCATCCTTTAATGCTGGAATTAACCCCAGAGGGTTGAATTCCAATGAATTGTGGCAGTCTGATGTGACGCATTTTCAACCATTCGGAAGACTTAAATATATACATGTATCCGTTGATACATTTTCGGGAGCCGTTTTCGCCTCAGCACACCCTGGCGAAAAGGCCAAAGATGTTAAAAAACATTTCATGATGGCGTTTTCCGTACTCGGAATCCCAAAACACATCAAAACCGATAATGGGCCTGCGTATGTTTCAGCCTCCCTGCGCCAATTCTTTCAGGCCTGGGGAGTTGAACATACGACCGGTATCCCTCATTCTCCAACCGGACAAGCTCTTGTAGAAAGGAAACATCAAGATATAAAAAGAATCCTTGCACAGCAGCGGGGAGGGGCAGAGGAGAAGTCGCCCGTTGAGCGCCTCTGCAAAGCTCTTTTTACATTGAATTTTTTAAATTGTACAGACAAGGAGCCATCCCCCCCTGTGTTCAGGCACTTTAAAAATTCGACCAATTCTAAATTAGCAGTGAGGCCGCCTGTGCTGTTCAAGGATCCTGAGAGCCATCAAATCCAAGGTCCGGCACCCTTAATTGTTTGGGGGAGGGGATACGCCTGTGTTTCAACTCCAGGAGGTCCGAAATGGATTCCGGCCAAGTACGTGAGGCCTTTCGTAGAAAGTCAGAGAAAGAACCTGTCGATAGACGTAGAAGAGAACCCAACACACGCCTGGAAAAGAAGAAAGCGACGACGACACTTACCTGATGTGCCTGACCCAAGACTACTTACCACTCCGCAACGACGAAACAGCCTGTGAACATGTTTCTGTGAAACCCCCCAGAGCAACCTTATTATTTATCCTACCCTATCCTTCCCTACTTATCCTACTTACCTACCTTTAGTTTAACCTAACATTCCCTGATAATTCAATCCCAGTGTTATAATCTTTCAGTTAAAAGGGGGAGTGGAGAAGAATGGAGGCACCGTTGGGAGAATGGGAAGTGCCGAGGGGATTGAAAATTAGTTTCAGATTATTTAAGAATGTTGATGATGTTCGTTTTAACAACAGGTTGAAAATCAATATCAAATGGAGGTCTTAAGGATCATCCTTGCCCTGACCATTCTACTGGATATTCCCCAAGAAGCCGAGGAGTGGCTGATACCACAACCCAAGGAAAATGTTTGGATAACTCTGGCCAAGACACTTAAGCAAGACAGTATGTGTTTGAACATGGGGTCCACCACCGACCCCATGTCCACGTGTCTAGTGGGTATCCCCTTGCAAGAAAGCGACATCATTCTTGCAGGAATAAAGCCCAATCCGGTAAGGGAGTGGGAAGCCTGGCTGAAGACCTTGCCGCATGCACCAAGTGAGCCCCAGGAATTGGACTTATTGGGGGCTGCTCAAGCAGATTTTTGCGTTGAATTTAAATATGAATTTAGTGGAAATGAGCATTATAGAGCTAGAATAGGGGACATCCGTAAAAAAGATGTACACCCCTTGAAAAGATCAAATTATAATTATGGCAGATGGTGTAACCGGACCATCACCAAATTTTACCCATGGTCTCCTGCCAGCACTCTCCATCTGACCCTTGCCGATCCTAAGGCTCTGCCCAAAGGAATTTTTCTTATCTGCGGCGACAGAGTCTGGGCTGGGATACCTTCCCGTCCCCAAGGAGGGCCGTGCACGTTGGGAAGACTAACCCTCATGGCCCCCGACAAAACCAAAATTCTTCAATGGAAAAAATTTTCTGATTCGGCTCGTCAAAAGAGAGAAGCTACAATTTGGGACAAAAGTTGTAATTCTGAAGTAAAACATTGGAGTTTTTCTAAGAGGGTGGCTGCCTCTGTCCTAGTGCCCTGGGTGGCAGCAGCTAAGGCGTTGGGGGAACTTGGCCATCTCGAATGTTGGTTAGGCAAGCAAGCTAACCTAACATCCCGTGCGTTGGCTCAACTATTGGAGGATGGGGAAACCACTAGACGCGCCACCCTGCAAAACCGCGCAGCCATAGACTTCTTACTTCTCGCCCATGGGCACGGGTGCGAGGAGTTTGAAGGACTATGCTGCATGAATTTAACATCTCACTCACAGAGTATCCACGCCACTCTGAAACAATTGCAAGAACAATTCACTCAGTTGAAGGTAGAAAGTAAAGACTGGTTAGATCATTTATTGAGTGACTGGGGAATATCAAAATGGGGCACAGATTTGCTAAAATCATTGCTATGGATATTGATTGTTGTTGTCATCATATTATGTATGTTTGCCTGTTTGAAAAATGTTTTAATAGCGTTAGTTCAACGGGCTTTTTTAAATAAAAAGAAAGAGGGAGATGTGGGAGTTGTTAACTCAAAAGCGAAGCCTAAAGGCTCGAAGGCTTCCTGGTGGAATGGTCCATCAGGGAGTCGCCCCCCTGCAAGTAAACCAACTATGGGTTAGCCCGGTTTGTAGACACTCCCATGTTAACGCCCAAGTTGACACCCCTTGTTTGTTACTGGTTGTATTACCTTTCATTAATAAGTTTGATTGACATGTACTTCTAGAAAGTTCTGTGTACCTCAGTTCCTGATTTGCTGTCACTCCTGAACTCCTCCCCTGACCTTACCTGATTGGTGATTGTGGAAAGCTCCCTCCCCAACTCCTCCCCTTACCTGCTCCCTGATTGGTTACTGTGTTCGGTATTTAAGATGTTGTCGGGACCCTCTCGGGGCTCTTTTGCCTCAGGTCCCAGAGTGTTAATAAATCTCTGTTGCTGAGAGCATCGAGTCGCTCCTTACTTTGTGGCTACTCAGAACTAAACCCTGAAACGACCCTTGCACGCCTATCGCCTTGTGGAATCTCCTAAGATTCCCTCGCTGTCCATCCTCCGGGACGGGACTGTGAGGACACACAGGGGCCGATAGGCAACCACCTAGCACAAGGCCTAGGGGGTTTCTGAGGCTGCAGCTGAAGGTCAGAGCTAGCGGAAGAAAACCAGAAAGCTGCAATTGCTTATCTAAAAATGTGTCAAGAGGAAGTGTGTCTATATCAATGCAATTTACCAAGTAACAAATAGGAGGAGCTGGAAACCACTGTGCAGGTAGAAAGTCACCATCTAATAGCCATTGCTGAAATGTGGTGAGATGACTCACACAACTGAAGCACTGTAGTAGATGGTTGCAAACTGTTCAGAAGGGACAGGCAGTAAAGGAGATGTGTAGGTGGGTTGTTGCCTTTATAAGAAAATGGATTTACTACACAGAACAGGCTTTGAAAAACAGCAATGAACAGGTCGAGATGTTATGGGTGTAAAGATCTTCTGTGGCTTTGACAGTGTTTGAGACAGGCAACTGTGCTCTTCACGTCCCTACAATGGGTAAAACTAAAGGGCTAAGCCAACAAAGGAAACCTTGTGGTTGATATTTACTACAGGCCTCCCAACCAAGGGAGCCTATAGATGAAGCATTCTTACTGCAGGAAGCAAACTCTTAAACTCTCAGGCTCTGATCCTGCTGGGAGACTTCAATTACCCTGACACCTGCCAGAGAAGCAGCACAGCTGCTGTAAGCTGTAAGTGGTCTAGGAGACCCTTGGAATGTCCCTGCTTAATCCAGGTGATAACCAGCTCCCTGAATTTTAGGAAAGCAAACAGGAATTTCTTAATGAATTACTGGATGAATTCCCAGGGTAATTGCTGTCAGGGGCAAAGGAGCTGAGCTGGGCTAGAAGCTCTTTAAGGACATTTTTCTTATGCCACAAGACTTCTTGATTTTTTATATAAGAAATCAAGCACAAAAGGAAGGACACCAGCAAATCCTGGTCAGACTAAAGTGTAAGAAGGAAATGCAGAGGCAGTGGAACCAGGATCAAGTATAATGGGAAGATGCCTGGGTGTGTAGGAATTGGATCAAGACAGAAAGGGCACAGTTAGAGCTGAATATGTCAAGGGTTGCAAAGAATAATAATCACAGAATCATAGAATGGTTTGAGTTGGAGAGATGTTAAAGATCATCCAGTTACAACTCCCCATCCATGGTCAGGAACACCTTCTACTACAGCAGGTTGCCAAAGCCCCACTGCTCATTTCTGTGCCTGTGTTCTGTTTCTGCTTTGACAAGTCCATGTCTTTCTTGTACTGGTGGTCTTGGACAGGAAGCAATACTCCAGGTGGGGGTCTCAAAAAAACAGAGGTGCAGAATTACCTCCCTCAACCTACTGTCATTAGTTCTTTTCAAGCAGCTGGGGATGCTTCATGCTGGCCTTTCAATACTCAGAGGGATCTTATATGAATGATGCAGAAGGACATTTCTCTTTTAAAATTCTATTTAAAACTATTTTATTTATTTGAAAGCCCCACAGCAGTACACAGAGATAAATGTATATACCAAAAGGTAAATATCTGAAAAATAGACATTTTTTACAAAATTTGCAGCAGTCAACATAAAAGTTAGACATCCAGTAGCATATCCAGGAAAAAAATTATTATCTGCTGCTAAGAAATACAAGACAATGAGAGATGATCCTTTATAAAATGTTGTAAGTTTAAAGAGTTTATGTTATTCTTTATCTATTTTTTATAATTATTATAACCATTTCACTATCTTCATGTAAATCATGCCTCTGAATCCCATATTTAATAGATTGTAGGTATAAAGATGACTTAGTATGTTGAACCTGAATTACTGATACACAGCACTGAGAGTTCTACAAACTTCCCACTATTTTAGAGTACAAGCTAGTGGTTACATTTAAATTTAAATCCTAAAGATTTTAAATTTTCTACATTAAGCAGCCTAGATTATTGTAATAAGCATTTAATAGCATAAAATAGTTTTCTTTTTTAGGTTAAAGAAGCTTTTGAAATTCAGTGGGAGTATCTCAATATATTCTAAGTTGACTGATTCTTTCTTTTATGTTCTTTATTACTTGATAGCATGGTAATAGGCCTTAGGAGACTTCCTACGACTGCACTAGGAAAAAGTGAAATTATTTGATTAATCTGTATGACGGATTTTACTTATAGAATGAAGGTAATGTTCCCTGTACTCTAAGGAGAAAAGAAAAAAATGTTACAGTTCAAATTCAGAGTGCCATCTAGTGCTGAATGGAAATGTAAAAAAGCAACTGTATTTAACCTGAACACATACATCTCTTTAACCAATACATGTCATCAAGATCATATAGTATATTACAAGAAATAATCTTTAAAACTATGATATATTGGCTCTTGAAGAGCCTGCAAAAATTTGTCTGGGAACTCTCTTCTATACTGCCGTATTTACAATTCAAAATATCTGACAGTGTAACATTAAAAATTCAAATATTTCTTTCCAGTATGCAGAAACATTCCATATGAATTCATTATGGTCTCATATTCTATCTTCTTTCTTTGATCATCAATAACAAAGAATATTAACCTATTTTTAATTATTTTTTTTTAACACTTGTGGAACACAGTTGCTGTTATGTTGGGTTTGTTTTTGGAAAGGTATTGAAGCTATCAATTTCTCTTTTTCGGTATATCTGATTTGACTCCTTTGTCAATAAAGTATATTTCTTGGGAATTTCTCTTCCAATGCTGATAAAAAAAACCTTTAAGTCTTTGACTGAAATATATCAGTAGGATTGTTTACAATATTTATTTTGTTAGTTTGTTTTGACTTTTAGAATTCACAAGCGCAGCAGGATCCAGGATTCAGAAAAGAAAAATTTTTCTGTAACATCATGTTAAAAAGAAAAAAAAAAGGATGCCAAGATATTAGTCTTTTCCTTTTACCAGAAAAGCTCTAAACCAAAGGAATAATATTTTTGAAAAATGTGTTCTTACTCTATCAGTGTATTTTTGGCTGTTGCTCATGTTTTCTGGAAATACAAAATATTTTACCATATGAACAACTAGATATTTCATATATTACATCCTGCTTTACACATCTGCAAGTCTGCTTCACAGATCTGTTGGTAGTCCTTAGACCAAAAGTCTAAACTTATGAGCTACTCCCCCTTCTTCTTTCCTTCTACTCTTTACCGTGACTCACCAGCATGTGCAGATTTTGTTAAAAATACCTAAAACTAAAATGAGATACAAAATATTTATGAATATCTTTTCAGTATATTCAGCATTTAATCTAATCCTTTGCTCCAAGAAAACAGGCAAAGTATGTATATTTTTCAATGAAGTTTTTACTGAAAGGATACCTTATTGCACAATTATGAACAATATATGCAGTTTAGAACAGCACGTATTTATCTGGGATGTCTTACTGGATATATAAACTCAACCAGCACTGTCTTCTTTGTGTTAGGATTATACATTTCAGCCTTGATCACATGGCATTTTTGCCACATGAAATGTGAGTGGTTAGGGAAAGCTGTAAGCAAAGTGCTGTGGGAATCCCACCACAAGAATTTTAAAACCAGATGGAATTCATCACTGAATCTCTTTCATAACATTTCTCTACTGCTTTCCTTACAACACTTGAGAAAAATTTATCCTGGTGGAAAATCCTGTCTCCAGGCAGACTGCCTATTGGGACCCAGTAGATGATGGATCAATTGGCATTTATTTATTTCTAAGTTCCAAATGATGACAAATGACCTGTAGGTTAAACAACAAATAAACAAAGCGCAAATTAAGACTGTCTTCCATATGTTTGGAACTGATTGCAAGGGAATTCAAACATTCCCATACAATTACCTTCAGCATCAGGAGGAATTTGTACAGATGGGCTCTACAGATAAACCAGCTGATCATTTCAACTCTGTCTCTTATTTCTCATGTTGTTTGAGAAAGATAAATTACTTCCAAATTGAATCCAGTTAAGTTCAATATATAAAAATAGGAATTAGTTCCATAATTTCTAAAAGGAATTTACCCCCTCCCTCCAAAATAAAAAATAAAATCATAGAATTACAAAATTATAAGGATTGGAGAGTACCTTAAAGATCACTTAGTCTAAACGTCCCCACCATGGCCAGGGACACCTCCCACTAGACTCAATTGCTCAAGGTCTTATCCACTCTGGCTTTAGACACCATCAGGGTTGAGGCATCCACAACTTCCCTAGGCAATCTGTCCCAGTATCTCACCACCCTTACAGTAAGGAATTTCTTCCCAATATCTAGCCTAAATTTCCCATCTTTCAGTTTGTTCACTTGTCTTACCCCTACAATTCCTGATGTGGAGTCTCTCTCCAGCTTCTCTGTAGGTGCCCTTCAAATACAGGAAGGCTGCTATGAGGTCTCCATGCAGACCTCTTCTCCAGGCTGAACAGTCCCAACTCTCTCAGCCTGTCTTCATAGGGAAGATGCTCCAGTCATCTTATAAATTTCGTGGTGCTTCTCTAGATTGACGACTTCCATGTCCTTCTTATATTGTGAACTCCAGAGCCAGATGCAGTATTCTAGGTGGGGTCTAAGAAGAGAGACTGACAGAATCACTTCCTTCACCCTGCTGGCCACACTGCTTTTGATGCAGCCCAGGATGTGTTTGGCTTTCTGGGCTGCAAGTCAACACTGCCAGCTCATGTTGAGGCTTTCATCAAGCATCACACCCAAGTTCTTCTTCATTGGGCTACTCTCAATTACTTCTCCACCCAAACTGTGGGTGTGCCTGGAATTGTTCTCATTTTTAAGGACTTCAAAAATGATAATAATTTTCTCTTTTTAGTTACTGACACACACTTAAATGCAGAAGTCTGTGTGGTCATAGAATCTTCATCCTGGGAGATACTCAGAAGCCATCTGGACATCATCTCCTATTTTTTTTTAAACAACTGGAAGTTCACTTTTCTGAAATTCATGGTCCTGACTTTGCTCTTTGCCAGGTCCCTATTTCTTGAGATCACAAGCTCAACCAGGGCATGGTTGCTACAGCCCAGGCAACCTCCAATCTTATCTTCTTTAATGAGCTTATCTGTGTTGGTGAGCACCAGGTCCAGTAACATTTCTCCTCTGGTTGATTTGTCCAGTACCTGGACCAAGAAGTTATTCTCAACACACTCCAGTGGTCTCCAAAATTGCTTGCAGGCAGCTGTATTGCTTTCCCAGTAGACATTTGGGTGGTTGTAATCCCTCGTCAGGATGACAATTGGTGAGCTTAGGGTTTCCTGTATCTGAAGCAAGAAGGTCCCATCAAGAGGCTTCCCTTGATCAGGTGGCTTGTAGTAGATCCCAGCCACAAGGTGTCCTTTATTGGTTTAGTCCCTGATTTTCACCCACAGACCCTCAGCCTTTTTGTGGCTTTTTTAGAGGCAGGTTTTCACAGTCTATTCCTACTTTAACATGGAGTGAAACACATCCACCCTTCCTTCTCAGACAATCTCTTCTGTAAAACTCATAGCCCTCAATTCCAGTTGACTCATCCCTCCCACCATGCTTCTGTAACAGCACTTAGGTCATAGTTTTCTAATCTGTCTATGGTTTCCTCCTTCTCTTGCGTTTTTCCCATGCAGTGTGTGTGCACTGGTGTAGAAGCACTTCAGCTGGGCTTTTGGCCTCTTCACCTTTTGGGACCAGCACTCCCTAATTCCTTTGGGATAATTTACAGCTATTTCCCTTACACCTCCTAAAGCGTTGCTGTTTCCTGGTTCTTCTCTGTCACTCCCTTTGCCTGACAGATATAGTTTAAAATTTTGCTAATTAGTGTAACCAATTTGCTTCCCATAACATTCTTACCCCATCTGGCCAGGTGTGCCCCATCTAGAGATCTAGAGTCAACAGGTCTGGGCTCCTGAAGGTGTATCAAAAGTGCATCCTGTCACTTCTGCACTGGTTTTGGCTGAGGTAGAGTTAATTTTCTTCACAGAGTCCTGTGTGGTGCAAAGTTTACAACTTGTGACCAAAGCAGTGTTGACAACACACCAACATTTTAGCTATTGCTAAGCAGCGCTTACACTGAGTTAGAAATTTTTCTGCTTCTCAGTTCATCCCTGTGTAGGCTAGGGCTGCCAAGGAAGGAACACAGTTGGGAAAAATGATCCCAACAGATCAAAGGAATATCCCTTTTTGATGACATCATGCTCAGCAAAAAAAGTTAGGGGAAAGAAAAAGAAAGGGGCTAACACTTGTAGTTATGACATTTGTGTATCCACGTAGCTGTTGACTCGTATTAACACCAGTCTTTCCTCAGGATGGCTGAATATTGACTTGTAAATGGGCACTAGTGAATAAATTTCTTTTATTTTTCTTGGATACACAGGTTTTGCTTTATCAAATTGTCTTTATCTCAATCCATGAGTGTTTGCATTTTTACACTTCTGATTCTCTTTCCTATACCATGGCAGGAGAGTGATCAAGGAACTGTGTGGGGTTGAGTTATTGACTGGATTAAATCATAACTTTTGTATGTGGAATGATAATACTGAATACATGCACAAACATATACAGGGAACCTCTGGTAGCCAGAGAATCTCTTCTGCTGAATTCCCTTTCAGATACTCCTGAACAGATCAGACATTTTCCAACTGAAGAGAATGGAGCCAGGCTCTTCCCACTGGTGCCAAGCACTAGGACAAGAGGCAATGGGCAGGAACTGATGTACACAGAGTTCCACCTGAGTATGAGGAAGAACTTATTTACTTTTTAAGTGACCACCCTCTGGAACGGATTGTCTAGAGAGGCTGTGGAGTCTCCCTCACTGGACACAATCCAGCTCAATGTGCTCTGGGATGGCCCTGCTTGTGCAGGGAGATTGGGCCAGTGGACTCATTTCGGTTCTTTCCAACCTGACCCACTCTGTGATGCTGTGAACAGGTAAATTCGTTTGATTCCTGTACACTCACATATACAATACACACACAGGGATGCTGGCATATTAACATACATATTAATAGTTACCAATATATGAATTCATAGTATAAATCTAATGAAGTAAGAATAGGCACTTATACTGTGTTTTTAATAGAAAGATTCCTTTTTACTAATTCAAAAGTTGCTTGGTGGCATTAATGTGAGCCCAAGGGAAATAACATGTTCCAGTTAATCCTACTTAAGGCATTGTTATTTTTTCCCAGCCTTTTAAGTAATAACACTGCTCAGGTTAAGTAACAACTAATAAACTGCTGCTTCCTTCACTGTCTGCTTAATAGACAGCCTCTGCCTTAAGGTAGTAACTAACAAGCTGACAATTAAATGTCCAAATTCAGTGAAATTGGTTTCAAAGTCTGAACAGAATAATATTTCAGAACTGCATAGACGTCCCAGTCTATGTTGTTATTTTTTTTAATACATGGAAAAAACAATGCAGATACAATTCCAATTCATTATTTTCTCAGTAGGAATTACTAAGTTCTGCAATTTAAACTCATTTGGTATTTTGTGAAAGAAACTCTAGAGATTTTGTGGATTTGACTCCAGTAGGGCAACTCATTAACCAAACCAGGTTTTACTGGCATCTATTTTCCATTAAAATGCTTCACCTCTTGCAAAATTAAAGTAGATAAGATTTTCAAAACACAAAAGTGGTTTTACAGTTTACATTTTATTATTAAAAGAAATTGGAGTATTCAGCTACTTAGACATATACTGGTTTAGGTCATCTTTAGCTGTTACAAAGCTATTCATTTAAGATAGAGTCTAACTTACCTGCAGTGAGTATCTTTCTTAGATTAGGAGAAATCCGTTAGAAGTGTCTCTCTTCTCTCTCTTATACCTAAAGACAGATTTCTATTTAGAATGTCTAGGCTTCTGGAGGGTAAACTTCCTTCTGAGCTATCTACTTAACAGCACCAGCAAATATTTTCATTATGGATAACCTATGGTGTTCATGAAGAACAAGGAATTATGTTAAATTTACTCGTGTTAATCAGAGCTCAATGATCCTAATTATAAAAAAAAATCCTTTTTTGGCATCCACACCGTCCTTCTGAGATGAATCAATTTTTATTTTTAACTTCAATTCTTATTTGATAGATATATGTGATCTATTATATGTTTTTTAGTTTATCTCATCTTCCCAGCTTATGGTTCTGCTTGTCTCATTTAAGGATGAGAGTTCTTGTTCCACTGGAAACCTTTCAGTTCTTTTATCAGAAAACTTAATAAACCCTCATAATCTAAAATGCAACAATCATCCCGCTAATTTTCCAAAATTACTGCAGATCCTCCCTCCTTTATGCACTCCCTTTAGATCTTTTCCAGATTAAGTATAACTTTACATTTAAACATGAACTTAGTCATTTTTCATGTGGAAGATATCATCAACCTTTTCACACTTCTGCAGACACGGGTCTTCAATTTTGCTATGGAATTTAAAATAGCATAAAATTATTTTTTTAATCTTCTGAATTATTTCTCTAATAATTCCTATCATGTAAATCTTTTAAGAACTACTGTACTTATATTTTATATACAACTAACAATTATAATGTCAAGACCTCATTTAGTATGTAATCATCCAATTAGAACAAGTGACTGTGCATAAAAATATGGGATTTTCAACATCATCTTACCCTTATATTAATTTCCTTTCATCTGCTATTCTTTTAGTACCTAGTTGGTATTCTGAAATTATACTGCAGTTTTTCATACTTGGCTTCATCTCTACTACTTCAATATCAGCTTTTTCTTTTGCTTCTATATTTATCAGTTTTTGTAACTTTTGGAGTTATGCTGAACAGTCAGACACAAGAATCACAGAATCATAGCGTCAATGTTTGCGTTGCAGAGGACCTTGAAAGGTCATCTAGTGCAAACTCCCAACCAAAAGCAGGGACATCTTGTGCTGTCAGATTACTCAAAGCCCCACACAAAGTGACCTCAAACAATTCCAGTGATGTGGACTCCATAACTTCACTAGGCAATTTGTTCCAGTATTTCACTACCTTCTTTGTAAATAATTTATTTCTTATGTCAAATTTAAATTTAGCCATAACCAATTTAAAGCAATTGCCCCTCATTCTGTGAGTACAGGTAAAAAGTCTTCTTCTTTCTTACAAGCATCCTTTAAGTGTTGAAAGGCATCAGTTAGCCTTCAATGGGGTCTCCTCAGAGCTTTCTTTTCTCCAGGCTAAAAAGCCCCAGCTCTCTCAGCCTTTCTTCATAGGTAAGTTGTTCCAGCCTCCTGATCACTTTTGTGGCCCTCATCTTGACCTACTCCAATATGTCCACGTCCTTCTTTTGTTGGAAATCCCAGAGCTGGATACAATATTCCAAGTGGGATCTCACAGGAAAGGAGTAGAGTGGTAGAATCACCTCCCTCGAGGTGATTCTGCTTGTCATTTTGCTTTTTATGATGCTCAGGGTGGTTGCCCTTCTGGGCTGCAAGTCCACATTACAGCCTAATGTCCAATTTTTCATCCAGCAGTATCATTAAGTCCTTCTCTGCAGCACTGCTCTCGATTCCCTCCTTCGCCTGAGAGTCTGGGGAATTTGGGTTCCCACCTGCCTTTTTTTCTCCTGTACTTAAGTGGGCTTATTATGATCAGTCTTTGACAGGCTTATGGGTTCTGCATTAGAAGTTGCCAGAGCAATGAATTATTTGGGCTTTTCCATCTGCCATTCTTTCTCTGTGCTTCTTTTATGGGTGTGCAGATGAGTTTTTATCATATAACCTAGTGTTAAATGCAACTAATTATGCAGGTATTTAATCCTTGACTTCCTATAGGATTTGGACTTGCAACTGCCATACGTTTACAGAAAGCTGTTTCTTTTCATTTTCCTCTACCTGATAATTTACTGACCAGAAAAAGCTGAGATGCGACCCTTCTTTGGCAACATAAAAAAGAAAAGAACTTGCCAAAGTGGTGAAACTTTCTAAGTCTTGTTCATTGTGAATAAAGATGGAAGACAAATCCTTATACCTTCCAGCTCTGACATTATCTTCCATGAACAGTCATCTCAGGTTTTGATCATCTAGTGACCTTATAAAGTTCCCGTCAAGCTTTGTTCACCTGATCTACTTGAAGAATGACTTACCATTATTTTTAATGCATTCTTACAGCTTTTCCTCAACACTTCTTTTTGTACTGACTTAGTGTGTTTTCAAATTTAACCTGTCAGATTTTAAGAACTTATGTGATTTTTTTTAAACTTGAATTTATTAACTTTCCTTCCCTGCTATTTAGCAAGAATGTTTTCCTCAACACATTTTTTAGACTTTATCCTGAAGTAGTATAAATTGCTTTTGAACCTCCAGTAAAGTATTTTTTGAAAGCTCCTGACATTTGAAAATGTTTCACCCTTTCCTACACTTCCTTTATCATCTTCTTTGTGAGGTTCACATTATTCATGTAATTCACACTTTTTTCTTCAAAATTAAACACAACAGGCATAAGAGTTTCTGGGTTTTGGTGGTCCTAGAAAGGCCTTGATTCAAAGTACATTGTGGTCACTGCTATGGATCAGATTTGGACAGTAATATTATAAATCTGTGACACTGACCAGGACCAGATCCAAATAGACATACACAGATAGAAATATGTATTTGCATTTTCAGGTGTCTGTCTGCTCCATTCTTGAACTGTCTAAAAATTCAGGCTAATTTTCCTTTCCTAGTTTGTAGTTAGTCATTTTCCCATGATGGTCATCAACATCTGTGTTTTCTTTCTCTATGGCATTGATGATTTCATTCAGATTCAATATGTCACAATTTCTCTTGCAATTCTCATTGACTAGCTCATAAAACTGTGCTAGTATTACCTTTTTCCTAATCAGCAGTAGTAGTTGACATATGGAATATCATTCAGTTTATTTTTATAAATAAAAATATTCTGTCATCAACCAAAGGAAGCTCTTGTCAGCAAATATTTTGCATCCAGTATCCTACAGATAGTGTCCTATGTATTTTTTTTCAGCAGTTTCTATTGTTATTACTATAAAGTCATTAACTGCAAAGTAGGCATCACAAAATGTGTCTCTGTTATTTACTGGCAGAATGTTCAGGTGTTGCTAAAAGCCATTCACTTTTGAATGTAGCTGATGTAGCTTGCTTGCATTTCAAACCTAAATATGTATAAGCTTGATGACCAAATAAAAAAAATATTTCTGTCTTTAGGCAGATATCACCAGTGCAAAGGCGTATGTTACTACTTTCCAGAGGAGAACATTGACACCACATTTTCTTGTCCTTCAAGAGATTTTCCTTTAAGTCCTTTTTACATGAAGTTGAGTGTGTTAGCCTGAAGACAAGGCTGTTCTGTTCTCTGAACATTTCTTAATGATTTTCTGCATCCCCCTTGCTCCTTTCTCAGTAACACTGGTATTGTTCTACATAGTGGTCTGTTCAAACACATCTTTTGGGGCATTGCTGATCTCCCTTTATTATTTCTTGAGCTCCTCAGAGTAAGCCAGCCTGGTCTCAAGAGTCAGTTTGTTGTATCAGAGGATGCAACCTATTTACCTGGGTTCACTTTTTTTTTGCTGCAGGGAGAATACAATGCAGTGCAAAAATTTTTGAGCATTTCAACTAACACATAACACCTACCTAGAAAATTAACTACATTTATTTATTTATCATTTTTCTACTTTCTTGAGTCATTTTTCCACAGGGAACTGGTATACTGCTCTGTGAAACCCAGAAACTCTTCAGCATGAACTTACACCTTATTGTCTGGTTTTTCACTGGGTTCTTCCTAACCCACCACAAAGATACATATTTCTTTCTTTCCTTTTGTCAAGTGGTGCAAAGTTAGGTTCCTGCAAGGAGGGTAATAAGATAGGAGCTGAGGGTGACCCAGCACAGGCATTGTCTTCACAGACCAGGGTGAAGTCTCACAGCACCTGAGTAAAGAGAACCATGGCCCAAGTGAGGCTGGGGGTGGCCTGCCAGTAGAGTGGGATAGAGATGGGATCAGAGCTGAAGCCAGACAAGTCGTAATGCAGGTGCAAAGGGCCAATCCAGGAGACAGACTCCCCATGGCACTGGGGATGGGACTGGGCACAGGCACCCCTGCAGCATTGCTGGCACCAGTCTGGAGATCTGTGGGAGTCCCTAAGGCCACCCCTCTGAAAGACTGTGTGTGGGACCGGCCCAAGAAGAAGTAGAGAGTCCCCTGAGGCAGAGCAAAAGATGGTTAGCCCCAAGAGAGGGTGTGATCTTTAGTGGGCTGTCTGCCCTCTCCCCATTAGTTTATGCTTATGTTCATCAATAGTCAATCACCCTTAGTTTCTAGAATGTTCAGCTCGGTTCGGTAGTTGGTTGGTTTTCCCCCTTGTCCTTCTCTCAGTCCCCTCCCTGAAATACCCTCCGTTGGTCCCCTTCCCCTTGTCCCTCCCTTGTCCCACCTTGGTGCCCTAATCCCATTGGTTGTTATGATCACAATAAAGTCTGATGCACGCTGGGCTCGGGGCTCTCAGCTACTGAGTTTCTCCGCTCTCAGAGCTCACGGAGCACGGATCCCCCGATACTTGGTTTCAGTGTCGTTTTTTCCGTCTGGGGAGCCCAGCCGCGGTAGCCTTTGCCTGCCTGCTTCGGAAAGCTGCAACCCACGGCTTGGGGTCCCAGGATTCTGGCGAGCGTGGACCTGACACCAGGGACACTCACTCGCCGCTTCTCGGGGTGCTGACTCTAACCCTGGCGGCCAGCCCTCGCCTTGGAATACCCGAGGGACGTGGCAGAGATCAGTTGATCCCAATGCCCATCAGCGGAGATGAGAAAAAATCAGTCTCTGTTGAGAGGAGAAAACATCAGTCTCCAAAACAGATCTGAAAATACTGTAGACTAAAAGCTCCTCTGCAATTTTAGATAACAATCCCATTTCAATAGGACAATCTTCATGAATAAAAGAACTATACAGCTGTAAACTATTATTGTTATTATCTTCAAAACCAGCAGCTTTATGCTTCAGCTATGCTGATTGTTTTCATCCTGTTTATAACAAGCAGAACTTGCATTAATTCATGAGAAAAGGTGCCATCTAACTCATGGCCTTAAGTATAGCTCAGATACTAATCTCATGTTGTCTATGTGTAATTTCTAAAACTTACAATAAAAATGTTCTCTACCTTCTTCCAGCCCTGAAAAAAAAAAAAAAATTGAATTGTTAAAGGAGGAACTCTTAGTTTGCGTTATTTGGAGGCATTTTTTTGGAAAATAACAAGATAATACAGAATTAACATCACATATTAAGGGAGATTCGATATATTAGTCCATGTAACAGTAAGCCAGATTTTAACTCCACAGTTAGATTTGAGTTCCATCTCAGATAAAAGAAATTCAAATTTTTTACTTGAAAAAAAATATGGGGGACATTGTCCTTTGTTACCTGCCAGGTGCCCACTAAGACTCTTCATCATTCCCTCTTCTCATCAAGACACATTGAAAAAATGTGATTAAAAGCAAGAGGCTATGTCTGACAAGGGAACAGTTCCTGATCTCTTCTCACAAAGCCCCCCTGCTACCAAAATCTTGACATGTAAGCCCAAAAATCTCAGTCACAATGTTCAATGAATGCATTGAAAAATCTACCTATTTTGTCTACAGCATTATGTATTTAATTTATCTGTCCATATATTTTAAGAGTAACATAATATTCTATATAAAATAGCTATGATGTATACATAGACTATGGGTATAATATTTATATATATGTATATGTTTTATCTAGAAATACATCTACAGATAGGAATCTTTATTGCTAGCTCAAAATAAGATTTGGAGTGTAAACCAGCTGGTCTGCTCAGAAAGGATGCAGCTGCTCACACAGAAGTGGCTGATGTGGTTTGTGATTCTCTAGGTTATGCAATACATCTGAGTAGGACTAAGTTGTACGGCACAGCACTTAAATGAGATCTGCACCCTGTTGAAGTAGAAAATTTGAGGCCAACATATGTCACAGTACCTCAAGTGACAGTAGGCACCTATTTTTATGCACTTCAGTTGCCCTTTTTCTCTCTACTACCAATAATAAAGATTTGATATGCTAGCTTGGATTACACATCCACATTTCAGAGGTTCAGAGTTGGTGCAGATGAAGTCTCTCCTCCAGCATTTTGCCTACCTTAAGTTATAGCGATTTTTCTCTAGAAGCCTTCATTGTTCCAATTGTTCTTCTCCTCTAGGTTTAGGTTAAAAAGATTGAATAGTTGTTAAACTGGTCTGTGGCCAAAGCTAGCTGTCCAGAATCCAACCCAAGAGAATGACTCATGGGATGAAGTGCTACTGCAAAAGTAAATTAAATGGAAATTGCTTTTTAATGTGTTTGCCTACGATGCTGGTTTCTTTAAGACAAACTTTCAATCTGCAGTTGGGATAAACGATTAAACTACAGTGAAATTATGTCATATCATCTGAGAAAATAAGAAAAAGAGAGGGAACTGACACAGAAAGGGAATTCATAAGCATATATAAATTTCCCTGATTTCAAAAACATCCTTTACTCTCATTTTACAGAATATCCTCCATATCCTTTTGAAGGTGGGAGGAAAGAATCTGGTAAAAACTTACTCTGCCTTGGAAAGGAATAACTAGCAAATTAGGAGAAAAAGAATGGGTCATAATCTGATTTTTTTTTTTTAAATAGAGAAATTAGAGCATTGATTGACAGCACATCCTTTAAGAATTATTTTCAGGAAATTATATGGTTGCTCTCTAACTCTTCAGCAGCAATCCTATGATTTGTACAATATGACAGCCACTTTCAACTATTTTCAAACTGAAATTACCTAAAAATGACAATCTTTGAGTTTTTTCCTGCTTTGTTCTAAGAAACATTTCTAAAATATCATCTTTAAGTTTGAATTTTCTTTTATTAATATAGCCATTTAAAGAGGGTGAGAAGGCTCAGGCCATTTTCTTTTAAAAATTGTCAATCACCTGCCTCTTTCCATAAGATGAAAGGAAAGTATGGATAAAAAGAGTTATATTACTTTAACAAATACTAATTTCAACCTGTGCATACCATCTGTGACAGGGAATAATATGGCAGTTTCATTTCTCATGCTGTAATGAGCTGTTAAAAGTGGAACAAAGCTAGTTATCATCATATTTTTCAATTTGGCCAGCTGCCACTGTTTATGACATCTAGTAATTCAATCATTTAATAACTCGAGGCTTCAAACTGCTTAAACCTCATCCAATTTAGTGTGAGTTTTAGATTACTGAGTCCAAATAATGATTTGGTCTGTCTTCTTTTCAAGACCTCCCAATATTCCTCTAATTTCATTGGACATTTCCTTATTTAGCCAGAAAATTCCTTGAGTATCTAACTGTAGTCACACATGACTATTCTGGAGAGACAGATGTTAGATGTAGTTAGGGCTACAGCCAAGATTGTGACTTGTAGACAATAGATTAATCGAAGTGAATTGGACACTAGACTTTTTCTTATCTTGAGGAAGTTTGAACCTACATCTTCCACATACTGGAAAGGTGTCTGTGCTGGTTTTGGCTGAGGTAGAGTTAATTTGCTTCAGAGTGGCTGTATGGGACTGTATTTTGGTTATGTGCTAAACACAGGGTTGATAAAATAAAGATTTTTTTTTTTGATTGCTGAGCAGGGCTTACACAGGGCCAAGGCCCTTTTTGCTTTTCAAATTGATACACTGGCAAAGAATTTGGGGATCCATGGGAGGCTGGGAGGAGACACAGTCAGGACAGGTGACCCAAACTGACCCAGGGGTATTCCAGACCATATGACATCATGCTCAGTATATAAAGCTGGGGGGAAGAAGGAGGAGGGGTGGTATTTGTCTTCCCAAATCACCATTAAGTGTGATGGGACCCTGCTGTCCTGGAGATGGCTGAACACCTGCCTACCCATGAGAAACAGTGAATAAATTCTTTGTTTTGCTTTGCTTGTATGTGATGCTTTTGCTTTCCCTACTAAACTCTCTTTAACTCAATCCGTGATTTTTCTGGCTTTTACCCTTCCAATTCTCTCCCCTATCCTGTTGCTGGTGGAGGGAACAAGCATCTGCGTGGGGCTTGGCTGTTGGTTGTGGTTAAATCATGAAAATGTTTTAACTACAGGCCATGAAAAAAAAAAATCTTGTTTAGGTTTATTTGGTTGGTTGGGGTTTTTGTGCTTTGTTTATTTGGTTTGTTGGGTTTATTTCTTTCATTGCTTACTAATAGTGTCCTCTGGTGCAACCTCAGAAGATGCACAAATCCTGATGATAGACTCTTTAAGAAGTCAAACATCATGCCTGTATCACAGGTCAAACCATGGGAAGCACAGATTAGCAGCAGCAGTTACCATGTGCTGAGAGGTGTGTGAGGCTTATCATGTACCTTGGAGGGGAATGTCCGAGGGGGTTCCTGAACCCCTTGGGCTGTGTGTGTGGAGAGACCAGGCAGCAGCAAGGATGACATTCTGCTGAAGGACATCAGAGATGCTGGGCATCTGTGGCCTCACCAACCAGACCACTAGCCTGATCCCTGAGTCTTGCTCCCATCCATTATCTGCCCTCAGGGAGCTCCAATAATGATGACCACACAATAAAATGTCATGCCTTCTGTGCCCCCTGTGGTACTAACACCCAGAGCAGCTACTCAAACACAGCTCCCAAGAGAAGCAGCTATCCAAGTTTCTGTCTGCAGAATGTGACTGAGGTTTCCACTTGTGTCTGAGGGCAGCAGAAAGAATGATTGAGAGATGTGCCCAGATAGAAGAAAAGGGTGAGACAAGTTGAGGAGTATCCAGAATTCTGAGATGATGATCTACTGGTGGAACCATATTTTGCTGTCTCTGGACATCTACCTTGCCTTCCCAGATGCACCTACACAACAGAAAGGAGGTTCTGGAGTTGGAAGTATTGTTTTGGAAATCTGGAGGAGTCCTATTCAAATGGAAGCCAGCAAATAAGTCTTTCCAGTTTTCAAGGACAAGAAGGAAGACCCTGGAAATCATAAGACTTTCAGATTCACTTCCATGCTTGGTAAAATTATGGATAGAATTATTCTGGGAGGTATTGAAAAGCACTGGAAGACAACACAGCCATTGATCAAAGACATCATGGGTTCATGAAGCAAAAATCATGTCTTAACTTATTATCCTCTTATGATAAGTTTATCCATCTAATGAATGAAGGGAAGGCAGTGGATGTGTCTGGGTTTTTTTTGCTCCCTCATGTCCACTAAGAGGTTATAAGGGAATGGCTTATGGCTCTGTCTGGGACCACCACTGAGAGGGTGGTCAAGTGCTAGAACAAGCTTCCCAGGAAAATGGTCATGGCCCCAAGCCTGTTGATGATCAAGAAGAATTTGGACAATGCTCTTGGCTCATAGAATCATAGAATGGTTTGTGTTGGTAGAGACCTTAAAGTTCATCTAGGTCCAACACCCAACCCACACCCATCCCCACCATAAGCTGCTATTAAGTCTCTCTGGAGCCTTCTCTTCCCCAGGCTAAACAGTCCTAACTCTCTCATGTCTTCATAGGAGTTCTCCAGCCATTTGATCATCTTTGCAGTTCTTCTCAGGACACATGGTTTAACTTTTATGTTGTCTTGAGTGAATGAAGAGTTTGGTTCAATGATCCTCATAGGTCCCTTCCAACTCAGAATATTCTGTATCTAAAGACTTCATTTACTATTTGTTGAACTGACTATTTCAAGAGGAATTCCTACATTTGATCAAACAAAGATGTAGGAGCCAGGAGATTAGTGGAATATTTTTTTCCTTCAGTCACAAACAAAACTATGAAGTTGTCTTGCATAATGCTTGTCTGTCACTTTTGGGGTACCGGGGTTGACCCAGTGCGTTTCAGCTTTCCTGGAGGAGGTGTCCCGTCAGAGAATGGCTTCTCCAAGGGTCTCAGCTACACCCTAAGTGGTGGGTGATTTCAGCAAGTGTAGCAGCTTCTGTGCTACAAGTGATATCAGCTCTTGTGAGTCAGCTCTTTGTGAAATCGCCCGAGGCAGACTCGGGGACAGAGAGACTAGGGAGCTGTATGGCAGTTCCACAAGGTAGCTTTAGTGTCCAGAAGCTCCTGTAAAGGGAAGCCACAGACAGCTGCTCCCTGGCTAAAGATTGGGACAGGGGGTGGGGTAAGAACCAGTTAGCCAGCTGGGTACAAGATATTACCATAGAGGAGCAAGGCGTGCTGGGGGTGGTTCACTGGTCACCATGACCCAGGGGTAGGTTTCTTATCTCTGGGTTGTTTTGCCCTCAGGCTTTCTCCAAGGGAGTGCAGAGCACTCCTGAGCCAAGAGCTCACAGCCCTCCACACTTGTCATTGTTAAATTTAGAAAAACAATGAGTCAAAAAGACATCTGCTTCCATCCACTGTAAAAAAATGCTTTTCCATAAAATCTGTACTTTTTTACCTACAAGCAGGGGTATCCCCACAACTTATTTTTGACTTCTGAAAAATGAAAGAGAATTTACAAACAAAAGAATTATTGGAGATGTTAAGCCTTTCAAGTGAAAGTATTTTGTAATATTATTGATTAAACCTCATAGTCACTTTCTCATATTTCATGACTACTTCTGATAACATAGCATAGAGCAAAGATTTAGATGTCATGAAGGTAATAACTCAAACACCGAAGAAATTTTATCTTTTATAGTGCCCCAAAGATAGTGATAACAAAATGGACGCTGTATGACATGAACAAAAGTATTAAGGAAGTGAAGATCAACAGGAAGAGTCGACATGCCTTCATGGAGGGGAAAACATGACCACCTTCTACAATTAAATGACTGGCATGGTTGATGAGGGGAAAGCGGTTATTAATGTCTACCTGGACTTCAGTAAAGCCTTTGACACTGTCTCTCATAAGATTCTCACAGACAACTCTTGTATGGGCCAGATCAGCAGGTAGGTTGTAACTGACTGGAAGCTGGGACAAGAGGGTGGTGATCAGCAGAATAATGCCTAGTTGAAAGGCTGGTAAGTAGGTGTGTGTCCCAGGGGTGAATACAGGTTTCAGTGCTGTTTAACAGCTTCATTATTGATGTGGATAGTGGGGAAAAGTGTACCCTCAGCAAGTTTGCAGCTGATACATAACTGACGATGGGCAGCCAGCTCTAATCTGCTAGAGCATGGAGTCAGACAAGATGATTTCCAGAGGTTCCTTCCAACCTCAACAACTCTGTGACTCTGTGACAACCCTTATCTTTAAGTTATTTCTTGCCAAATCTGTGGTGTCATTGTCACATTAAAAACACAAAAAAAACCTGTATATGGTGTAAAGAATTTCTCAGTTTTTAACAATTTTTTCCCTTCTTCTTCTGTGTCTCCAATCTAGAAGAATTATTGTTTTTTCATTAATTTCCTTCCCCCTTCTTTTCTTGGTTTTCAGTCCTCATATTCAATATTCTCATGATCTTGCTCTTATTTTCCTCTCAAAACAACTTTCTGATTCTCATATTTCATTCTCCTCCACATCTACACTATTGCAAAGATTTGTCTGAATCTTATCCAACAGTCCTCTCTTTTGGGCTTTCTTGTTTCTGCTGTCCAAAACTTTATATCATATATATGATAAATATTCATGATTTTACATCATTGCGTAATAAAAACTGTAACTTAATTGATTTCATAAAATAAATTTAAAAAATTAATTAATATAAGGGACTTCAACAGATAATGGAGTAGGCACTGGAGGCTTTTGGTAAGATTAAGTGAAATCAGTTAGACAGAGACACAGGCTTCCTGAAGCCATGATTTTTCCTTTCATGGGATATAAATTAAACAGAGAAGTACTGTGTTAGCATTTTAATTAGTACAGAGGTTCATCCACTCTTTCAAGATGTGAGGCTGAATCATCCCAGATTTCAGGATGCCTTCTATCCAAGTACTCTAACCATAGCTAACTATTGAGACATGGACTGTCATGATATACTTTTCTTTAACT
Source organism: Eopsaltria australis (assembly GCA_034509425.1). NCBI lineage: Eukaryota > Metazoa > Chordata > Aves > Passeriformes > Petroicidae > Eopsaltria > Eopsaltria australis. The sequence continues at coordinate 35,036 of JAVTVJ010000518.1, forward strand.
GTCACCATGATTAGGTAGTTGAATTTGGCTTTTAAATTCTCTATGAACAAGAGTCTTCACTAGCCATTTTGGCAATGGAGATAAGAATACTATATTCCACATGTGACATTTGAGAATAAGAACAGTAAAGATAATGAACTATTCCAATTTAATGTAAAGAATAATGACTAGGCAGCCTAAAAGTGCGTAAACCTCTACAGCATTGTGTAGGTATTGGTTGCAACACTTTATGTTGACTAGAAAGGCTGACTGAACTGTGACTATCAATGCCTGTTCATAAGAAGTAGATGAAGGAGAGGTTGAGGGGTTGCCACCAAAATTATTAGAGGAGTGTGGCATCTCACCTATGAGGGAAGGCTGAGAGAATTGAGATTGTTCAGCCTGGAAATGAGAAGACTTTGAGGTGCCCTAATTGCAGCCTTCCCATATCTGAAAGGAGCCTACAAGAAAGATGGAGAGAGACTTTTTACAAGGGCATGTAGTGGTAGGAAAAGGGGGAAAAGCTTAAAACTGAAACAGAATAATTTTGAATTAGATATTAGGAAGAAATTCTTCATTGTGAAGGTGGTGACAGTGGACAGGTTTCTCAAAGAAGCTGGGGATGTCCCATCCCGGGAAGTGTTTAACGCCAGGTTAGGTATAGGGTTACACTGTGTATGTTATAGAGGAGCAGGCCTTGAGGCCCAGAATAAGCCTCTTTCCTGCTCCTAGAGGTGACCCTGGGAATTTATGCAGGTCACCAGGGATGGGCTGGGAGAGAGAGAATTGTGGGTTTGTGGCCTTCTGGACCTATTGAGAGTGAAGATTATAGTTTGTGACCTTATAGGGTATTGTTTACCTGTTACCATAATAGGTAACGTCTGTGAAATAACCCAGGTGATTGGGGGTCACTGTGATGAACATCTTTCCTGTTTATATGATGACATATCCTGTCTGACTAATGGTATTTAAGGAATTTTCACTGCATGATAGTAGTCTTTACCCAAGAACAGTGCATGGTGGAGGACACTGCTTAGTAAAGATCTCTGCACAAAATATTTGCCTGCTGTTGTCTTGTGTGAAGTCCATGTGTCTGCCTAATTACTGCAGTTAGGTGGGATTTTGAGAAACCTGATCTAATGAAAAGTGTCTTTAATTGTGTAATGGAGGACTGGAACAAGATGATCTTTAAGGTCCCTTCCAACCCAAACCATTCTATGATTCTATGATTTCTAATGAATCTACTTAGTAAAAAAAAAGACATTAGCCATTCTTAACTTACACTGTAAAATGTGAAAGGATGAAAATGGTAATCTAAAAAGGCAAGATAGTGATCAAGAAAAGGAAATGAAGAAAAAACTGACAGCACAGCTAATTCAGTTTAAAGAAGACCACTAGTTATTGTAGTTCAGATTCATCCTTCCCATTAGAGAAGTGTCAAGGCTCTTTATGTAATGAATAAAAAGAGTGAAGAATCTCCAGAAAGCAATATGGATCTTATATGGAGTGTCCCTCTGGAGCTTTTTTCTTTCTTTCTTCTGGCTGTAAAGTGAGCCTGGAGTACTATTAATTTATCAGGCTTCTAAATTTAAAGGCATAAATCTAAGTGGAAAAAAATATCTTCATTTAGATAGTGCTTGGAATTTTACAATATACAAAAATAATAAATTAGAAGATTTGAATAGATGCAAATTCAGCTACTTGATCTCTTGAAAAATGAGTTATATCTAATTTTAATAAATATTTCAGTAATTTTTGGTTATAATTTTTAATTCAAACCAGCTCATATTTGTGCTTCTGAAGCATTTTTATTCTGGTAAAGGCAGAACTCAGCTCAGGATTATGACTTCAGTACCCATTTCCACAAAATATTTATCAACTTTATTTAAGGAAATTAATTCCTTCAGTCATAAAATAGAATTCATATATGCATTTTGGTGGTTATTTAACCTAGGTGGAGCTTCATTTCCCTCAACTTGTTTATATGCAGATTGGAATCAGTGACCAGCTCTGTAGTGATGCCCTCAATTGTTTATTTCACCAGGAATCTACACAAGCATTTACACTAATATTGGAAAAAGTGAAGCATAAACTATTGTAGGAATCCGTAGAATTGTTTTAATTTGAATCAGAAATGCACTTTTTAAGTCTTCTAAATTTACCCGCGTACCTTACTTATGTCACAGACATGTTTGTGAGTGGACAAACAATAATGCTTTTCAAAAAGTCTATGCAAAAAGAAGTACTTCCAATGTCATCTGGCCTGTAGTCAGCATACAGTCCACAGGACTGGACAAGAGCCTACTCAAAGAAATTACCCTCCTATTTTGGACAGTATGAATATCTTGGCCATAGCACCACCTGTTTTACTTTACAGTGCTATTTCTGTTTTGATGGCTTCACCTTCGCTAGTGGCCAGGTGCCTAGCAAGCTGCAAGCAAAACCTCACCCACAGATGTCCCAAAGGGCTGGCTCATATATTCTTCTGGGTTACAGCTTTATTCTCATAGAACACTGAAATAAAAGGTATCCGTGTCTGCTGAAACACAGTCTTATGCTCATCTAAGGAATGGCATTGCTGCTTATACAGATATACAGTAAAAAAAAAAAAAAAAAAATTGTCATTGTTATTGTGGTTTTCTGTCTGAAATGGATGATAATTACTCAACAGTAAGGTGTCAGTACACTGCCCAGTCTTTTCTCTCCTCCTTACTAATCTTCTGACATGAGGGGATGGCACAAGTGAAGTATATAAGGAACCATGAGACCACAATATAGAAATTCCCCTGAAATGGGTAATTTCCAAAACATGGGATTTTCTCCTAAGAAAAGCAGTATAGGCACAGCCTCAAAAGTTAAATTCTGTTAAATTTCACAGACACTAATGATTGAATAAATTGCTAGGAGAAAGCAGAAAGCCAGACAGAAATACAACAAAAACAGTGTGACTAAGTTAGTCTAATTTTCAATGGAAAAAGGAATAAAAGCAATATTCAGGCAAGACATTAAAGACAGAAAACTTCTATTTCTATGCAAGTTCCATTAGCTGCATGAACAGCAATATTTCTTCCTTATTAAGTACATTGCAATTTAGCAAGACATGGCTATAATGTTAAACATTCTAAGATTTTTGACCAATTGAATTTGGGAGAATTTTAAAAACAATTATTATTCTTTTTAATCATTTACGATGAAAAAGATCATGAATTCAGCTGTAAATCTGACACTGCCAAGTCCATCACTGAACCATGTCCCTTGAGTGCCACATCTACACACCCTTTAAATACCTCAAGGGAGGGTGACTCCACCACTTCCTTCTGCAGCCTGTTCAGTACTTGAAAGCTCATTTGGTGGAGAGTTTTTTTCCTATTATCTGCAATCTCCCCTGTTGCTACTTGAGGCTATTTAATCTTGTCCCATCAATGTTACCAGAGAGAAGAGAAGGAGCCCCACCTTTCTACCGTTTCCTTTTGCATAGTTGCAGAGTGATGAGATGCACCTTGAGTTTCCCTTTCTCCAGAATAAACAACCCCAGGTATCTCAGCTCCTCCTCATAATGTTTGGTCTGTCACTGTTTTCAGTGAAGACATGACCATACATCTTAACACAATTTGCCACTGTGACTCTCCATCAAATTCTTGACTAATCATTCACAATTGATGCATTTACTATATAATTAAATTTTTTTTCTAGATGAGGGTCAAAGTTGTCAGCATGAATTGTTCTGGATAATTTGTCATCTTGCGGTGTAAAGGGTGATAAATTAGAGCATGTGCAGATACTAATTTTTCTCAGACATCTTTTATGTTCCCAACTCTGATCTCCATTTACATGTCATACACATGCTTTAAAGTCTTTCTTTGGTTTAAATTTGGCAATACAAATTGTACAACTTTTATGTGCCTATTAGTAAGAGAATGCCTCATACTTTAATCTTTCTAGTTTTTGTCCCAGTGCAGTGGTTGGAAGCATAAAGGGCTGGCATGCAATTATTTGTTACTATTAGCTACTTACCCACCTGGGAACTTGTAAATAGCCATTTTATAATTACAAATATGTTTTATGCCTTAAAAGTACACCTGCCAATGACTTAGCCAAATTGCTGTACATGGGTCACATTCATTCTTCATGTTCATTATGAATTAAAAGTAAAATTAGTGTACATTTAAGCCTAGACAGCAGATGGCATTCAGTAGTACAAGCATACTGCACCATATGTCTGTAAAATGCTTTCAGAAAGTACTTGACAGTTCCCAACATTAAAAAATAAAATTAGATAGTAAAAATAATTTATAGTTTGGATATCATTTAGCTCAAAAAATTTTAATTAAGCCACTTAAATTTAGTCCTACTCACATTTGGTGTGATGAGAATTCAATTGTCAAAAATGTTTGCAAAGATAGAACATTTTTTTTATATATTCAAAAACTCATATTTTCATTTCCTTAGTTTTATTTAAAATCGAAACATTCATGTTGAAAGAAAATAAACTTCAATTAGTAGTAGCAAAAATTTCATAATATTTTTTTAGCTGTCATATTTACATGCTAAATCTGCTTAAACTTAGAGGTAGGTCTACTTAGACATAGTGCTTTCTTGTCCATAACTTATGGAGTTCACTATCATATCTGAGAACATCATGGCAAGTGTTAGTATTGCAATTTTTTTTAAGTGATAATTTAAATTCTTGGAAACAGATGGATCTGAAACATTTTTCTGCACTTATGTTAAATCCTATCCATCATAAAGTCTAAATTATTCTCTTTTGCTATAAAAGGAATGTGTAACAATCCTGATAGCAAAAATGTAGAAACCACATATTACAGAATGTAAGTCCATAGATACAGTTCAGAGTTATGCTTCACAGAGCCAGTGAGGAAGCCTGGTGTTCAGATGAAAACAGCTCAACTCAAGTTGTAAATGATGCATTTGGAAGACAGATAGTGAAATTTAAAAGGAGAGTCTTTAGTCTGGGTTGTGGAAGTAGTATGGTAGACATCCCTCTGAGAAAAGAAACTCTTGCTCTTTTGTCATAGACTTTTAAAAACATGTATTACTTTCCTCTTTATTAATAACTCATAAATGGAATGGCTTATGGTTATGCAGACACTAGATGACAAAAATAAAAGAAAAAAAGAAACTTTTCACACTTAGAGTTTGGGGCATTGTTGTGGCCATTGCTGGTAGATTAACACCTCATAAAAGCAAAAAGAGGATCTTGCAAAGCTGCATATCAAAATAATGATAAATCTTTAATATGGCTAAACCAATGTCTTTTACATTAAGAATAATATTAAACTGTATGTACTTTCATATTTAAACTAGAAAATTTGTTTAGATGTTATAGTTCGCTAAAAGACTACTTTCATTTATCTTAACACATAACTTTGTGTTAGGTGCTTGGTACATAAATGAAAGATTAAAACCCTCTGGTCTAAAGAAACATGAACATTTGTATGAATAAGTGGGTGTAAAGATATGTAAAGATAAAAACATCTTTTTACACATATTAATGACAATTTATTTAGAAAATTATTACTCAGAAAGGTCCTTGCAATATAAAACCAAAGGTAGATTCCTGAAGTCATCTTTGAATCACTTCTGAAGAAGTGAGCAAAACCAGTGGTGAGAAAATTAAAGGGACAAGGTAAATTCCATACAATTTTGACTTAAAAAAAAAGTAAGATTATAAGAGAGTTCTATGATTTAACTGGGCTTTGTTTTAAAGGTATGATTAAGGTGAATGAAGATTTCTAGATATTGTGCATTCTATACCTTCTCAGTGGGAGAAAGGAGATCATTAGTGTTATTAATGAACATTTATTAATACTTTTATGTTGCTTTTCAAGCAACTCAAAAATATAAAGGAATGCATTCTACCTGGCACAGTTTTTTGAGCCACTGCAGAGAAAGACTGATTTGCATCTTCAATTCTCACAAGATGTGACAGGTTGTGAATGCTCAAACTGACAGCAGACTGTGAGAAATAGCTAACTTTCCTCCTACATTCCTATTGTGTGTCTAGGAAATCAGAGACTGTCCAAGTCAAAGAGTAAACAAGAGATGCCATTTACACAAACTGTCCTGTAAGTCTTTTACCAACTTTTTCGTATCAGAAATAATATACACCAGGGACAGACAAAATTGGTCAACGTGGCCTTCTACCTTGTCATTTCCACACCTCTACTGGAGAGAAAGAATTCTCAAAACTCCACAAAGTCCTTTGGTTGTCTCCTGTCAGTGACACCCTCCCTAACAGGGAAACTGTCTTTTTCTGAAGAATTTCACAAATGACATGTAGTTCATGTAGTTCATGCAGGTTATTGATAGCATTCTTGCAGATATCTTCCTCTATATCTTGGTTAAAAAGTACCCCATTACTCCTGAATTGTCGCTTTTACTTTAAGGATACTCTAGGGATTCATAATGAAAATAGAGCTCTGATACACAAAGTAGTAAAAGTGGCAGCATCTTCCAGACATCAATGAAAATGAATACACACAAATTCCTCTCTTTCTCTTTTTAAATTGTTAATCTAACAAGTGCTGTTTTATTCTTTGTAAACATGCAATTCTTGATCTCAGTTCAAAGCTGACACTGTATCCCCTGATGTGTCTTTGCTCTCAGACATCCTCAAGCTCTTGTAACACCATTCCTAGAAGTATTGAACTCCAAAAATATTATAGGCCCCAGGGTCACAATCCAAATGTACATTCTATGACCTACTCTGATTATTTGAATAATAATTTCATTATCTAATGAAATCTAATGGATTTATTTGTTCTTCAAGTCCAGTATCTGGACCTGAAATAGAACACACTTTAATATAAATAAAAATATATCAAATCTTAAAGGAACTTGCAGTGAATCAAGATTACTTATTGACATAATATTCCAATGTTACTTGTGATTATCCATGCCAGAAAGCAGAGGAATAACCTTAGTTTGCCTTTGTCTGATTTCAAGTTACAGGCACCATGTGTTATGACATTGCCTTCCAAAAAAAGAGTCCTTCAGTTCTGTTTCAATTATTCTCTAAAATAACTTGAATTTTAATATGTTTTAACAAATAAAGCCTTATTTTTGACTACAGACATTTACAGTTTGACATCATTGCCTGGAAAATACTTGGTAATCTGAGCCATCCTCTCAGGACTGATGCATAAAACATGGCAATCCAGATCACTCTGACTCAGCAGTCAGCAAAGTTTCCCTATAACAACTCAAATGGCACTAACTGCCCATATTTAGGGGATTAAATTATATTCCATGAGGTCAAGACATCTGTTCAAATCATTTTTAAATAGTACAAACTCCTACATTTGTTGAGCTGAACAGCTCCCAAGGCACTTTGCCAACTTTCTTGCCAAGGCATAGGATTTGATTCCCTAGACATAGGAATCCAGCACCATTTTGGACCCCCTGAGGAGTAGCCTGAAGGAGGTGTAGCTCTTGGGTATACAATGTCATCTGTGCCAGCCCTGTACAGATATCTTGGTAAAATCCAGAGCATCTCAGAAAACACTGCACACCTATATTTAGGTGTATATAGGCAACCAATTTCCCCAGATTTTCATAGTTCTTGCCACTTAGACACTGGAGTTTCCTAGGGACACCTATGATATACACCACTGTATAAGTGCTGGATATTAATCCCACTCCCAATAATGTAAGATGTCTCTAATTAATGTTTCTCTTTAAAACTACTTTACTTAAATAACTTGGTTTACAACCGTTTAAAATTTTATTAAATTTTTCAAGCATTTTTGTGGCCTGCATCAATTTCTTTAATGTCATAATTCCATTCAATATCTCAAAGATATTGTGACACAAAGAATATAGTTACTTAGCTAAGAGTAACCTCTGAAATATGAAAAAAGGATCAGTGGCCTTCTGTGATGGAGTGACTACATAAGTGGACAAGGGAAGGAAGGGCTACAGATGTCATTTATCTGGGCTTCTGTAAAACCTTTGACACAGTCCTCCACAATATCCTTCTCTCTAGAATGGAGGGAGATGGATTTGATGAGTGGACTGTTAGGTGGATAAGAAATTGGTTGGATGGACATTTCCAGAGGGTAGTAGACAATGTCTCAGAGTCCCCATGGACATCAGGTACCACAGTCTTCCTTTCTTGAAGAGAGACTTCTAGAAATCCCGAAAATTTGGAAATTTTAACAACAATATATGTAAAGCTATCACTGTAGTTCCTGCGTGTTGGGTTTCTGGAAGCTGCCTTGATACATGCCATAATTTAAATTAGCACCATGGTGCTGTTAATCAAACTGGATTGCAACAACATCTAGGAAGCATTATACTGGTTGATTAAATTAAAGTGCCTTTCCAGTCAAGAATATCAGAATTAGGAAAGAAAAAGGTGACAGTAATCTTTCTACCAGCTGTTGCTGGGCAAATCCCCATCAATCTCTTTAGAACAGTTACAACCTGTGCAACAACATGGCCAAGCAATTAGGAATAGTCACAGTGGCTTGTTTGTAAATTATTAGCCTATATCTAAAAATGTATCTAAAATCACATTTTACTAATACATTCTATGAATATACTTATCTATGACAAGTCTCCCCAGCACAGTAATCTTCCACTGCTCCTGCAGCAGTGCAGGATTCTTTGATTGTCTTCTTTCATCAACCCTACAATCTGATCTTCTCTTCTAAGCTATTTTGTTTCAGTATCCAAAGTTTCAAACAATTTTGATCTGAGTCTGAGCTCCTAAGATTATATTTGCTTCAACATCTAGCTATTCTAGACACTCAGGATCATTTCTAATAATATTTTGGTTTCATGGCCTAGCATTTCCACTGCTCTGGATAATTTAACCCTATTTTTTACTGTGTTAAGTAATTTTTTTTTCTGAAACAGTACTGCGCCTATTAATATTTATTGTGCATTTTGTTCCTCCTGTACAGAGTGAATGTCCTTCACTCTGCCACTGGAATTATGCTTTAACACACCTTATCTGCTTAAGATGAGATGGTTGTGCAGAAAGTGGAAGTGAGCAATTCTTCCCCTAGGAGATTATTTGAATCTTTTTCCCCCCAGTAGGTCCTTGGGGAATAATGAGAAACATGTGTGAGTTAGAAAGGTAGTTAAGAGGAACATATAATAAAGATTGTGGAACAGAACTTGCTAGAGAGAATTTGTATGAATTAACATTAGGAAATACCTTAACTAGTACAATATTAAACTCATTTTTGCCCTTAAGTAGAATGAGGACAAAGCTATTAAGAAAATGCTGATCCATTTTTAAACGTCACTGACCTTTCCAAGAATCCTGTTTTGCACTGGGTTTATTTCTTCGTTTTCTTACACAGTGCTATTCTATAATGTATGCAAGGATAGAAAGGATCAGATTAATGCAGGCATAATTTACTCATTATTCATCACTTAGACATTTTTTGTTCCTGGGTAATCTCCAGCTTGATTTCTAACTGAAAAATGTCCTCCATTTAAATTCCTTACCATATAAAACTCTATAGATTAGAGTGTATATATCTATACATAAAATATATGTAGATTAAATTGTTTTCAAGCAGTAGAAGAACTAGTAGACATAACAAATTCCCACAGGCAATTATTGTTGACTACACTGATGGCAGTACAGTGTTTAAATAAGATATTTACAACTCTGCTTTACATTTTTGAATTACAACATCTTACAGCACAGTACCATAAATACATCCGGTTTCAATTAGCCTAGAAGGTGAAAGGTGATTGCAGGTTTCCAAAGTTCATTAAGTAGACCTCATATTTTTAATTAATTCAGTCATGACATAGTGCAATCTATTGTTGGTAATGTGATCCAATTTGGATTTATAATTAGCCTTTTCTGCACTTTAAGGTTTTTGGTAATTTTAAATACTGTTAAAATTAATATTTAAAGTTTAACTGCACTGAAAAAAAGTCCTGTCCTGTCTCATTCTTAAATTTGTCCTTTGATTACATTTGATGAGACAATAGAATTTAGCCTTATGAAGATGGTCTCAGATACCAAGCTGTCACAAATGGCTCTGACACATATATTTGGGCAACTAACATTTACATGCATAATATTAGGTAGGTTGAATTTTGTCTTGGCCTCCAAAACTGAAACTCATCCATTTAATGTTCTGAATTTTGTGTCATTTCATAAATAATGTGTTGTAACTCTACATAAGAATATTAATATTAATTGCAGTTGCATTAATTTGCATCTCATTTAGAGGAAGTAAATTTTTGTAACAGGAAGAGCAAAATGCAGGATTCTTCTTTTCAGGCCACCAATGTCTTTCAAGTTATACGTGCAAAACGTACTGTCATGTAGGCTTATTATTTTTAAGACTGTCTGCATGATTTTAGCTCAGAAATTTCACTATGTAGTTGATAATTTAAAAGGTGGATATTTCAGATCTGACTATCACATTCCTAAGACCTGTGTTCAGGTTAGTAATAAGAAGATTGAACACTTTTATAATGGGATATACTGGTATTGAGAGAATTTGTCAAACTGCTGTTTTCAGCTCTGTCTACTATTGTAGCACATATTACTACACAGGTGCAGAAAAAATCAACATTAAGTACTATCTTATAGCCTAACAATATATTCATAGTGTACAAGCTATAGGATATAGTCTGTGTAGAAAGTATATAACTACATATACCTTATATAATATACATGCACAAAATCTAGACATTTATATACACACACATATAAAAATGTTTGTCCTTTTGGTCCTATTATCAATGTGGCACACCACTGTCATTCAGTTTCTTGAGACTCTGACTCAGTTTGCCTCATCACACTGTAGCTGACAGCTGGGATACCAAAAAAAGGCAAAGTATCTGACCATGCAAAGCGACAGTCTGAGGACAAGAGTACAAACGGGTAAAGGCAATTTTTCAACCTAGGGTGAGTAACAGAATGGTTTGCATTGGAAGGGACCTTTAAAAACAATCTAGTCCAAACCCCCAGTTATGGGCCAGAACATCCTGCACTGGGTCAGGTTGCTTAAAGTCTATTCAACTTGATTTTGAAAAATTCCAGTGATGGGATATCCACAGCTTCTCTGGGCAATCTGTTCCAGTGCCTCACCAGTCTTGTCATGACGACTTTCTATTTAAACCTCTTTCAGTTTAAAGCTATTAGCCCTTGTTCTGTGGCTACTTGCCCAGGGGAAAACAGTCTTCTTACCATCTTTCCTATAAACACATCTAAGTATGGAAAGGCCACATTAAGATGTCCCCAAAGCCTTCTCCTCCAAGCTTAACATATCCAATTGTCTCAATCCTTCCTCACAGGAGATGTTCTCTTACAGGTTCATGTCTTTCTTGTACCAGGGGCCTCAAAACTGGGTGCTATAGGTGAGGTCTCATGAAAGCAAAGTAGAGGAGGGAGAATCACCTCATTCAATCTGCTGGCTACATTGCTTTTTATGAGTATTGGATATGACTGGCTTTCTGGTTGGCAAGCACATGTTGCCACAATTCATGTTCAATTTTTCATCCAGCAGCACACCCTAATCCTTCTCTGCAGGGCTGCTCTCAATCCATTCATGCAACAGCCTGCATTAATACTGGCAGTTGCCCATCTCAGGTGCAGGACTTAATTTTATTGTTCCAGTAGAGATACTTGAGGAGCATCTTTCAATATTGATCTTCCTTTGGGCCTAGAGACATTGATCATAACAGCCTTTTGGATGCAGACTTTCAGCCCACTCCCTTATCCATCTAAACACACATCTCTCTCACTCAAGGATAAGAATCTTCATTGCAAAGTATTGTAAACAATGAAGCATTCCTATGTGGGGAGTGGTAGTAATAGTCCAAAGAAGGAACTTCGTAGTGGTGGGCCCTCTGTACCTCTGTGGAAAGCATGTCTTTGCTGAGGAGGTACAGTTTTAACCCCTCAGAGCAATTAGACAAAGTGGAAAAATAATGGAGAGTAGATGAAAAATAAAATAAGAGCAATATATTCTTGAAGTAATGAATCTTGATAGCATTGTGACATTTTTTTCCATACTGGTACTGTGAAATTAAAAAGTAGAATAACCTGCATCTCTACAAAGCCCATGGAGAAGCCTAGCCTGGGTATAGAGGGAAAACATCAAAATTCATTGGGGAGCACTTGCATAAATCTCTAGACATATTTCTGCCTGAATTCAACAGGAATTTTATTAGCACTACATCAATTTCCCAGCAAGTGAACAGATGACCATGTGGCTTTTGAAACATCTGTGTGCAAATGTGAGAATGAATGGTTGCAGGAGACTTAGCAACCTAATCAATTTTGAATAGGAGGTCATTGTAGAATTGGAGTCACTCTGACCTTAGATCCCCTATCTTTTGGTAAACAAATTCAACAGAAACTTTGGCTGTATTTCATCACTTAAGAGAAAAAAAAAGTTTTTTCATTTACTCAGCTATTTGTTAAAATTGCTGAGAAAAAAGTAAAATTCAGCTGAATCATTTGACTGTGTCAAGTGATTACTCAAACTCTATGTCACCTCTTGCAAACCAAAAAACAGAGTTAAAAAAATGCAAAAAATGATAGAAAAAACCCCAACAACACAACAAAACAGAACACAGCTGTAGTGTTCTCTGCCTACCTAAATATGCTGTAATTGAGCTAATCTGAGGTTCACTTTTGATCTGACATTTTTCTGAAGTTAAAGGGACCATTATAAGTTTGTTTCTTGTCCAATTTGGTAAAAAGCACTTTGTTACTACTTTGAAGAAAAATCTGGAGGCACATGAAGCAACCAACAGATTCTCCCTCACCACTTTGGTTAATTTTAGTTGAACAAACCAGTCACAGCAAAACAGAAAAAAACCCGAAAACCACAGGAGTGCTTAACCATTTTAAAATAATGATCCCATTTGGTTTTTCTTAAGTTGAATTTCCAGAAAGCAGTGGAAATAATGTTTTAACACAGCATTTTGCTAATATCTGAAAGTGTCACTTAGATGGTTTTATCCTTGATAAAAATGTAGAACATTTTCAAAATGTTATGTGGGTGTCTGATAAGACTAATGGTGAGTACTAAATATGAGTAAGACTATAGTAATAGGGCATTATAATGGAAAATAAGTGCAGAGAAAATAGTACTCCTACATAATATCATCAAAAGATTTTATGCAGCTTTCATGCAGGTATTCATGATATAAATGTGTATAGATATGTCTACATGTGTACAGATAAAAGCATATGCCTGCATATGTATATATATATACTACAAAACAGGCATGAAGTAAGGTGATCTGCATAATATAAATAATGATGGTAAAGACAAAAGAATAAAGTTGCCGATTAAAAATACAATTGAAGAAGAAAAGCATTCAATTAGTAGAAAAAAAGCAAACATCTCATAACAACAATAGCTGCAGTGTAGTAATATTAATAATAGAATAACACTGCTCACATAACACTTTTCATGTGCAGAACAGACCACAGAGCAGCTTACAGAAAGGCTGCAATACCGATAAACTCACTTTACAGAAAATGAGGTCTAGAGATGTGAAGTTCCTTGTGAACAAGAGACAGAATCAGGAGTACCGTACCGGCCTCTTGATTCCTAACTCCATGCACAAATCTTTTTGTGCCTCAATAGCTATTCACTCAGTTCATGCCATAAATTTAAAAATAAATCACAACTATACACAATGAAAAATCATGAAAATTTTGCAAAATAGTCATAATTTTTGGCTTAATATCAGTTGCAGCCTGGTACTAAGACAAGATGCAATAATCGCATGATGAAATAAGTATATAAAACTGAATATCTAACTTCAATCAGAAATTTTACAGAAGATTTTGCTCTATATTGTTTGATATACCCATGCATAAGCATGACTTTGCCACAGATTTGCAAATCTCTATACAAATGAGTGTACATTACTCAACTGGGTGCAGTTACTAAAATTATGAAACAATGGCTACGCTCAAGTGATCTTAGTTTCTAGGAAAATAGTATGCTAGACCTATTCATAAAACTTTGTGGTGGTTCAAGAAAAAAATATGCCACTTTTGGATGAAGCTATTATGTTCTAGCCATAGAAAATATAAGTCAATTTAGGCAAAATGCTAAAAGAGTCTTTCATAGCATAAAACAAGCAATATCTTTTAAATTCCTTGCTACAAGAATCTGTAGTATCATTTTCTTCGATAGCTGTTTTTATTCAGATTAGAAAATGTATGTTTTTACTAGTAGTTTTTCATTATTTGGTGATTTCTAGTAAGTGTGGAAAATGTATGCTACTTACACTGCTTACGTGTTCCAAGGTGCAGCATGGTATTTAATCAGATATATTGCTTGGGTTTTTTTGGCTGGGATAGAATTAATTTTTTTCTAGTAACTGGTACAGTTCTGTGTTTTAGATTTAATATTAGAACAATGTTGATAACCCAGTGAAGTTGTGTTTCTTGCTGAGTAGTACTTTATCAAAGACAAGAACTTTTCAGGTTTCCATACTCTGTCAATGAGAAGGTGTGCAAAAGTCAGGAGGTAGCACAGCCCGGACATCTGACCTGAACTGGCCAAAAGGTTCTTCTTTTGGCCATACTTTAATTATTAAACTGTTCTAATTTCAACCTATGTGCTTCACTTTTTTTTTTTTTTTCCCTCTCCTCCCTATCCCAGCACGGGGGCAGGGAGGAGGGAGAGGAGTGAGGAGTGAGCACCTGTACAAGTGAATGATATTTTGTTGCTGGCTAGGGTTAAACCACAATTTATGCCTACCTGAAAGGCATTTTAATGGCCTTTATAGACTGAGAATTCTCAGCACTTAACTATGGAGTTAATATTAAATAAATTTATCCATCTTGAATTTCAATAACATTTTTGACCACCTTTAGTTTTTAATATCTGGTGATGCTTGGCGTAAGTTCAGCTCTTGTTCAGTAGTATTTTCCTAACTAGTTTGTACATTCCATGTTCACTCCATGGGTTTTTAGCTCTTCTCAAGTGTAGTTTATTACTTGAGATTTAAGTTTGTCACACTTTTCCCATTCTGATTTTTTGATGTGTGAAACATATTCCACTTTCTAAGTGAGTTTTATTTAGTTAGATATTTCCTGGTAAATTGAGAAGTATTTCATGGTAAGTACTTTATGCTTTGATTTCTCTTCAGAGATTACACAACTTAGCTGTTTGTAAAGAACAAAATAGGCACAGGAGAAAATTGAGCCTGTCATTAGACAATACACTTTTAATACAATTCAGTGTTCAGTACCAATTACACATAGTACTATATTTTTATATGTAATTTGTAAGTGCTTGAAAAATATTTTTGTTTTTAACTTTATAGAATTTCTGCATCCTCCATTTTTTGCAAAATGGGGCCCAAAATATCCAATTCAATCTTCCTTCATTTTACTAAAAGTATTGCAACTAGTAGAGTTGGACTACTGAAAAGTGTCTTTGTGACTTTGGATGTTTCCAGCCACATGTTATATTTATGAGATTAGGACTCATTGGTCTATATTTATTGTTTTCAGCAGACAGCTCCACTTAAAACAAAAATAAATAAAGCAAATAAATTAAAGTATTTTTTGCATTGTGAATTTTATCTGTAAAACAAATGCACTAAAACAAATGCACAATACAAACGTATTCTATGTCCTGCCATTGTTTTACAGTCTTATGTATTCTGTGACCTGATGGTTGCAATCACTTTTGAAATGACTTAATGTGCCTTAGCTTATTTTTCTGCTTTACAGATCACACATCACTTGTGTTCAGAAGGTTACAGACATGATTTGCCTCCAGATGCCAAAAAAATGTGTTAATAACCAACTCATTATGTTTTTGTTACTTCTCTCCTATTTGTTTCTTTTTTTTTTTTTTTTTTGAAGTCTAAGCACAGTGCCTTGCAGGCCTTGCCATTATTTTCTCAATCAAACTTTTACAGAATGCAAAGACACCATTGTGTTTTAATGAAACACCATCATCTGCTATGGTGCATGCTTCTGTCAATATTGTAAAAAAGACCAGGTCACCCAGAAACATAGCAACTTTCCACACTTTAACCTTCCATTAAAAATATCTAGATCATTCTGACCTGCCTTTATTAATGTAGGCTTTTCCTTAATCTTTTTTTTCCTTCATCTTCCACTAACAATCAGATCTCAGGGATGAATTCCAAAGTTGCTGAATACCAGCACTTTGCATTGATATCAAATTGTAGATCACTAGGATTTATTTTTAATATATAATTAATTTAATTTAATTTGCAGCCTAATTTTTGCAGACCTTGTTTAATAATTTTAACTATTAAGCCAAAAGACAGCCCAAAAGGTGGTGAGCAGTATTTTCTACCACCAGAATGCAGAGCTTAAAATGCACATGAAAAACATTGCAAGTTGAAGTAATGAGGAATCTCACAGGACTATATTTGTGATACAAAGTTACTATCCAGCATATTATTTTTGCTCCACAAACGCGAAATGAGGAATTTCAGCTTCTCGGTTTTCTCAATTTATCTGCCTAAGAATTCATGTACAGTCAAAGTAATCAGGAGAACTCCTCTTGGGACTCTGCTCTGATACAAATCAATATACATTGATTTATTATTTTTTCTGCTTTCCTCATCTTTTTCTACCTCAGTAGTTGCTCCCTGCCAGCCATCACAATTGCTCACCCTTGTAAGGTCCTGTATTTATGTCTTCTATAAATCTGTCTCCTGATGAACATTTTTAGACATTCTTTTCCCTTCATTGATACAAAGAGTTCTCATTAAAAGTTTTATGCCCAGATGTCTCCACATCTTCCTGTTTTTTAAAGATGTCCATAATTTACTATCAGTTAAAAGCTGATGAGGTTTCTCAGGCAGTAATAAGCAGAATGAAACACAAATATGTTGTATTAAATGACTGTCAAATTCTTCTGGATTCTATGACATAGTTACTAAAACTTTAGAAGTCCACATTACAATTTTCTTAATCTAGACTGCGAATGCTGAAAATTATAGGCTGATGATAAATAAACCATAACCAAAGTTTCTGAAGAGTTGCAGAGTATTTTCCTTAAGAACTGAATACTAAAGATATGAAAAGTTGTTTCAAGCTGATGTAGAACTGGGAGATGTGTCCAGCAGAAAGTATCTATGCTGGCCAATTAATGTTTTATAAGAATTAGTGTTTATTATTGCCAAATAAGGCAAACTCAGAGAAATCCTGGTCTTGTGCTTGGATATACACTTTAGTAACAGTTGCACGTTTTCATCGCCATATGTTTGACTTCAGAAGCCAAAATTTTGGAGATCTACCTTACAATGGTAAGCTATATGACCAATCTAAACTCTTGGGAAATTGCTAAGCATAATAACCCTTATGACAGTTCTGTCCTTGACACAGATGTTACCCTGAGAGATTAAGTGAGCCCTTCAAGTGATCTCTCCTTTACATCGATCTGATTGAAAGAGAAACCTGTAAACTAGCTTTCAATCTCTTTATCTTCAATGCTGTGATTAAAAGAAATCCATAAGCATTATCAGTATCTGCCTCTTTTCTCAGTCAGATCAGCAAATTCCATTAACTTTACTGGATGTCGCTGACATCAATCTCTGTGGATTGAAGCATCGAATAAAAACGGCTAAGGTTTAACACACCTTAATGTCACTGTGTGCAGATGCATACCCAGGGCTCAGAAATGTTGATCCATTCAACTCAGATCTAGTTTCTTCTCAAGAAACTAGGATGGAATCCTCATGGCAGGGAAAAACAAAGAAACAGGCCCAAAGCATTTTGATGTTACTTTCGAATGAAGTAGAATTTTTTTGTTTTGTTTCTTTTTTCCCCTCAAAATGACAAACTGGCTTTCATTTTGCCAGGACTTTTTAACGTTTAGAAAAAGTGTAGACAAAACTCACTGACTGACTGAATAAAGAAATGCATAGTTTTCTCTTTAATTTTTTTTATGATTTTGGTGTGAATGATTGTGTATGTAAATGCTAAAGGTCTCTGTCAAATTTCTTGCAGAATTTCCTATTTCAACAGCATCTCAAGAGCTGGATATTCTTTTTTTGCTTTTCTCTCTCCTATAAAAATTCCTGTTTTCTTGAAATAAGTAATCAAACACAACAAACAAATATATAATCACACACACCCTTTTTACCTCTTAGTGAAATGTAAGATGCTGCTTACAAAGAATGATGGCCAGAAGAGTGCCAAGAACAGAATGTGCTAAGCAGGTGACTCATGTTAAATCAAACATCATTGATTAACTCCACAGCAGTCCTGAAGTCAACTAATATTTACATCAGTCTGCCACACCAGTGATTGATTATGGCTCAGCTATAGCCAAATACAAACATTTTATGGAAAGAAACAAAACAGACCAATAGGTAAAATGGGAAAACACACACAGACATACACACACACACACACAGATTCCCAAAAGTGAAACAACCACACTAAACCTAAAGTCAGGATGACTGCAGGCAGCAAATACTATGTTGTTAAGAAATTAAAGAGCTGGGAACAATTTTAGCAAATAAATATGCTATAAAATGCAATGAAGAGGGAATGTCTTTATCCCTGTTTACCAGATAAAAGTGGCCATTGTACACACTTAATTGTTTTTCCCTCATTCTTCCTGTAAACAGGCACTGTTATACTTGATGTATCTTAACAACCTAAACTTCTCCAATTCTGGTTTGAAACCCTAGCCTGAATTAGTTAAGTTTTGATCCCTATCTACATATTCCAGAAAAAGGAACATCAGGTGAAGAGTTGTGCAATCTGACCAATAAAATATAAATAAAGCTATTTTAAAATCTATCTTTCAGAGATATGAAATAATTCCTCTTCATTTCAGTGTCTTTGAAAAAAGAGTAGTCATTTACTGTTACAATAGATGGATATGGAAATGTTTTATAATCCTAGTTTACCAAGACCATTTACCCTTTCAATACATTCTTCTTCCAACCTGCCAGTTTTAAGTTTGTCATTTCTGCTAGAGTTTTAAGGCTCAGACCTAAATTGGAACCAACCATAACCTTTCAATCTTATAATTTTTTGAAATTCATCCTGCAGTGAAAACATTATGTATAAGAGAAAGGGCACCTTTTAAAACAATATTAATGGAAATAATAATAAAAATGAAGCCTCAGTTTAACTCAAAGACATGAAAACTGTTGTGCATTTAAGCAGTACCTGTGAGCTTGAGACTTATATGAATCACCATATGTAGGAAATATTTACCAGTAAAAATGGTACAGATCTATGTTTCAGGAACAATCCACTGATTGAGTGATGAAACATGTCTTGATCTGGTCCACAACTGAGTTTTAGTTCTTCAAGCCAACAAAAAGCCTTCCTCTGATTTCTCTCATCAATAAATTATCACTGTAGTATCAAAAGGTAGTGCATATATCAAAAATTTAACTCAAAATATAGGAAAAACAAACTAGTTGGAATGTATGAAATACATAGATTTCACTGATAGGACAGCAGCAAATTTATTTTCAGTATTGAAAGTTTTGCTGATAGTTTGAATACCAATAATTTTAATCAGGTAATTATCATACTGACTTAATTGACATAAAAATATCTCTGTTTTTGACTACATGCTGAGATTATTGTGGCATTTATACACAGAGTTTACCAATTCAAAGGTTCATGACTTGAAAGAAACATGCTGCTCAGGCTTGTCTTTTGTTTTCTATTCTGTTACAAACAGGTCAATTAACGACTTTCAAGGTCCCCTGAAACTTTAATTTTAGGACTAGATTTCAGATACCAATAAAGCCATTTATTCAGACTTTAACAAATTAAATTAATTACTTCAAGCTGAAATTTTTATTATTTTATCTTCTAATGAAAATACTTCAGTTATTTCATGAACCTAAAGAAAAACCCTCTGGGTTTCATGTTTTGGATTTTTCAATGCTAATAGGAATTCTGGCAATCTATTCTTTGGAATGCTGTTATAGCACCAAGCAGTAGGATGGGGACTTGAAATCTGGCAGCAAATTGAGTTTTGCATATTCTATTTCTTTTTTTTTTACTTTCCTGTGAAAATTTGTCCTTGTTTGACCTACTTATAAGCCTAAGAAACCCTGTAGTTTGCATATTCTTAGGAGAGACTTCCAAGAGGTTAAGTGTTAAAACCTCCATAACTTTCAGTAAGTACTCTAAAGCTTTCTACAGCTATTAGAGATGTGTAAGCTGCCACTTGACATCTGGCCAAACATTACAGGTGCAAATCCATCACTCTCTCCTCTAGTGACGTTCTGGGTGAATCTGGGAGCAGATTGCAGAACAGAAATCAGGAGAGAAATCAAAGACTTTCTTTTGTGTGCTTTCAGTAATTTCCTACCAGAGAAGAACAATGCAAACTTAGAACACGCTTAAATAAAAATATGCAATTCTACAAGTCTACAATCAGCTGCTGCTCAGCTTTGGAGAGTTTCATCTGAGGTTTAGTGTTTTTATCATCCAACTGTTTAAAATCTCAGGACCTTAAAAACATAGAATCTGGAAGTTAAACTTTTATAGAATTTAGACACAGAGAAATCTAAAGAGAAGGAACAAGATACAGGCTCACTTTATAAAAATTGCCATTGGAAATTTGCTAATTTATGCAATCATCATGAAAAGTCATTAAAAGCTTCTGGATACATTAACTGTCAGAAGAGAAAATAAGAGGCATAACATTATAGTTGATTTGCAGTTCAGAGTCATCTTCCTGTGGCAAATTCTGAGATGTCAAAATTTGGATCAGTCTCACAGTCTGACAAGAAGTTAAGTCTTAATAATTTATTTATTGTGAAATATCCACAGACTATTTCATATTGCCATTACCTATGATTAAAATATGCTTTTAAATGTGTTTATGAAAACAACAGCATCACATCTATTGTATTTTAATCATTAAAAGAGTCATGAAAGTGATAAGAGTGGTATGTTTCCACTAATTAATTAAAAATCGAAGAAAGACCATTTTCTGAATGATGATAAGTAATTAATTTTTTTAAATAATCACCATATCTATATCTTCCTGAGAAAGATTTTCACTCTATTTTTAATTTATACATAATAATGAGTCACTATTTTCTATTCTGTGGAATTTTAGTCTTGTGTTATTATTTCATTAGGGCTCATAAGAAGACTGGTTTAAACAGAGTCCTTATCAACATACATGGCTGCGCTAGAATGTGTCATAATTTGTGTCCCCCATCTGCAGCAAAGAATAAGACACTGATGAGAATTCCAATAGTTTTCAGTCACAGAAACTGAGTCTCCAAAAACTTATGTATTTTTCTCACTTTTGAAAACTGCCTATAACAATAATATAAAAGCTATTCCATTTGCCTGAGCTCACTTATTTTCTCTTCAGAGGCCCTTTTAAGATGGTTAGTACAGTAGTGGACTTCTCCCCTTCTCTGGTCTTTTTATTTTTTCCCACTGGTGGCAATTTAATAGATTTAGTATATAGTAGGGGGAGAAAACAGATTTAGTGAATTATGTAATGGAAAAGGTTTGGAGGAAGTTTGAGTCAAAATAATAATAGCAATAACAATTATTATTATATTTGATAAGAATGTTCTAGAAATACAGTTAAAGTTAATAATAACCTAATATTTAATATTAATATTGTATTAATACAAATATTATTAAATTTCTTGATATTATTATGATTAAAAATAAGGATACACTTATCCATAAGGAATCATATGAAGGTTTGCAAAAGAGCTCATTTGTCCAATGAGTCCTGCTCAGAGCTGTGTTTATGTCTGCTACTTTAAAAAAAAAAAAAAGAAAATATAAAAAAGAGAAAATTTGGACAAACCAGGGAAAAGAGCCTTAGTCTGTCTTCTCCTGGCTGATGGAGCTACTAGATAGCAGAGTCATGCTAGTTTTCACTTGTTCCACTTCTGTTGCTGCCATTCCAGGATTTTCAGCTGCAGCCAGTTATCTGGTTACTCAGTGGTAAAACTGGAAGAAAAGGACTCCACCCGGAATATTTTCAGGCCTGATAAGGTAATTGAAGTGAAAAATTGTTTTGGCTGAAATAAAATCACAGAACCTGATCTACTTTCAAGGTAAAAGGTCCAACCAACAGGATAATTAATTTTCCTTATCTGGGCTGTTTAATGAAAATGGCTGGGATTGTACCACTTTATGCTTGACAGAAGGCTACCTGAATGTGTGGTGAAGATCAGTTCCATTAAGTCCACTGGCTGTATCCTCTGAAAGGAGGATAGACAGATAGGTGTGTGGATCAGGACAGACTTTACACAGGAAATTCCTCACGCTGTGTCTTCTCTACCTCGGAATATACTCCTAATGTAGATACCATAGGCATCACAAGGCAGAAGACAGAAATACTGTGAGAATTTATATGTGGTGTCATTGCATCTACCTCAAAAGATCAAAGTAAAACAAGCAAATTAATCCATGCAGACCTCAACTACTTGGTTTCTGCTATTAGCTCTTGCTCTGACACACTGACACCTGGTCCACTGATCAGTGAATTGTAGTCATGTCTTAAGCACCTGATGATTTTATTCTGAAGAGAATATAGTTTCTTCCTGCTTCCTTTCCCAATAAGAAACAAAGTCTTAGAAGCTAAACACAGGCTCAGAAATTGTGCACTATCATATTTTGATCTTCAGCATACTCACCCAAAACTGAAATAGAATTCAGCACCAGATTGTAAATACCTAAATTTAGTAGTCTACAATCTGGAGCTGTATCCCATCATTAAATATAGATTTGTGCAATCTGGAATCCCACCCCTTGTTACAGAAGAGTAAAATTCAGACTTCAAAACAACAAAAATTATTAAGGTATTATAAGGAAACATTGATGAGCTAAGATTAAAGTACCCACATAGCATATTTTAAAAATTTGATGATTGAAAGGATTACACAAAAGCAAATGACAAGATATTTAGAATGTTTACATAAATGCAACATATGCATTTATGTATACAAATAGAAATTATGGAACCAACACTGAAATTTTCCATAAAAAAATTACATCACATTAATACAGAGAAAAAAATTAACAAAAAGACACTTGAGAATAAGGAAAAGTGCTTGGAAAAATGTCAATATGGGAAAAAAAATCCACCTATAGGTGTATTCACTTCAAGCAGCTTTTCATCTCATTCTGCCATATGCTCTACCACAATAAGATGATTGACATGTTTATTTTAAATTTCTGTATGCACAGTGATTTCCATGGGTAAAGATCAACATTCCTTTCATCATTTTTAAAATACAAAAAATGGTGGGAAAATTTTCTTCTACAAAGATTTAATGAGATTAGGTACCCATGGGCATTTATGCATCAGGTAGATACCTCCTTCCCCTGTATGTCACAAATATATCTCTGCACATTCTTGAATCTAGAACTGTTGCAAAATAGTCAAATGCAGTGTAGGAACTGGAAATGAAACTGAACTGTAAAATCTTGGTTAATTTAAATTTTGCTGTTACTAATGAAGGACCATACACGTTTCTTTAACCTACTATACATATCCAACAGAAATTGCCTTGGAAATCCATCATACATTCATTTCTTACTTTAATTTTTAAAGGCCTTGGTTTTTGCCTAGTAACACATTCATTTGTGACCTTAATGGTCTTCCTATGAACTGTGGATAAAAATATTTTTTATATTGGTTTTATGATTTATTATTTCATTAGGTAAACAGGTTTACTGCTTAGTTTGTCTTTTTTATATATGACCTTAATAGAATATTCACCATCACATTTCAATGACTTGAAAGATGCAACTGAAAATGCAGAGCATCAACGTGCAATTTTTTATTTTTATTATGTCTGCTTTGTTCTCATTATCCCATGCTGCAAAAATTTATGTGAAATAGCAAGGAACAGTATACTACAGTGGTTTTTTATATTTCACTTTTGGAATGAAGTAGTAACTTATGTTCAAGATATGTTTAGATTTGAATGATTAGGCTTTTTGAATGGGTTCCCTCTGTTGTTTTGAAATGTTCTTTTCAAAAAGATCATCCATTCCTAGAGACAATAAATCATGTTTTTACCCTTCCAATTTTACCCTTTTACCTCTCCCCAGTTCTGCTGGTGGGGGAGTGAGTCAGTGGCTGTGTAGGGCTTGGTTGCTGAACAGGGTTAAACCACAATAAAACCCTATTTTCTCAGCACTAGGGAATAAATGTTACAAAAACAGATGCATATTACCATATTAGCACTTTATCTACAGTATAATATACATTATTGCAGTATTTAAGTCTTCATTTCACTAGTCAACTTACAACAAATGTATGATCGTTAATTTAAAAAGTGGCTCTGAGTACTAAAAGTCAAAGTTGGCAAATTTGTCTTTTTTTTTCACCAACAAATTTTTAGACTAGGAGCAGCACTTGTAATTAATTGTCAACACCAAACTCTCAGTTGCTTCTGTTGCAAAGTCATCTTTTACATTTAGAAATTATAAATGTGTTTGTTTATAAAAAGAATGCTGTGATGAAGCTGGGGTTTTTTAATCTTTTATCCTTAGAAATCATTAAATATTTGACAGTGTAGGATCTGATCTTCAAGGTATTATTCATCTGAGAAATCCTTGCTATGCAAATAATTACATTCTCTTGTAAAATCACTGGCTGCATGAGTGATATGTATATGATTGACCTTTTTTATTATTCTATTGCCTACTTCATAAAATTGAGAAAAATCCAAGAGCTCAAGACTTCAACATGTCAGTCAGGGTTTTTCCATGGATTTCAGGAGAAGATAAGCAGGGTCTCAAAGACATCAAAGGAGCATTAACCATAATCTATTTTACTGAGTCACAGAAAACTTTGACCCCACTCAGTCTGGAACTTTGTCTCTTGAAAATGTACCAATTTGATCTTATTGAACATGGTGAACTTTGCTGTCATATCTCACCTGGAAGATATGAGCTTTCACTGTTCAAAGAACAGAACACAGCAGGTTAAACACAAACCTTATTTCAGTGTATTGAGTAAAAATTTCATATTTATTGTCCTTTGTAAAATTTCACAATATGAATGAAGAGTACTCTCAGGGTTCAGAAAGAAAGGCAGTTTGACATGCTCATATTCAGACTTCTTGGTCTTTTCAGCAGGTGCTGGTCCTTTGTACATTTCACACTTAAGAGCATGCAGTTAACACAATGTATTTTTATATGTATGATAAGTGAAAAAAAAATCATTCTGATTTGACTGGTGGAGAAGTTTGAGGTACTGCTGTAGTATCTAGCATGTCAAGTGCTCTAACTGTATCATTTTTAATAGATAACATTGAAAAGAACTTTCATTCAGTTTTAACCCTTTAAAACGCTAATGCTGATAATATTGTTTAACCTTATAAATCTCGAAGTCCCAGAACAACGATTATCAAGGCCCAATAATTTCAAATCTCATTAAACCATATGTTCCCTTTGAGATAACCTAGGTAAAATGAATAATGGTTTCCTTAGCAGCATTCTGTTTTCCTTCACAACAAAGAGTTCATGAGTTATAGTCTGTCAAGGACAGAATTCCTACTCTGCACAAAATAGTAGTTTTGAATTATGTAATTTAGAAGATAGCCAAAAGTGCTTTGCTTCATATCATCTGGAGAGAAGTCCATACATTACTTACTATGGAAGAGGAAAATTTTTATTTTTCTTTTCAGATATCTTCTTGATTAATGTTCCTAATATTACGCTGATAAGATTATGCTGAAGGTTGTAAAAGCTACACATCACTTTACCTGACTTATCTGAAAGAATCTTAGCATTACTGAAAACAGTAAAAAAAAAACAACTTACGTTTTTCTGGTTTACACCTCCTTTTGTGAAGAAGTTACCAATATTTGTGTGCTTACAGTGTATAAACTCTAAGTTTATGCCAAATGAAACATAAGAAATGTAGAACCTTTTAATATAAACAATGAAAATATAAATATATATACATGCATGCATAAATTCTGCATTTCATATTAGGTACTCACAGGCAAATTGAGGACACGCACACCCTAAACCACACTGAAAGGGACTTTTTTGTTTGGTTTTTTATTTGCTTTGTATTGTTTAAAGCAACAAACTATTTTAGCAACCTTTTCAGAGATACATGTTTAAACATTCAGCTGTATCAAAGCTAAGATACAAAAGAATCCAGCTATGAAGGAGAATCATAGAATTCTAAAAAGCAAGTCCAAATATATGAGGATTTGTCTAGTTATTATACTTTGATGGTATTAACTGAGCAATAAAAAGAAAGTTGACCACCTTGGGAAATTAAACGGGAAAACATTCTTGCCTCTAAAGATGACAGAAAATGCTGGAGCATCCAGAGAGTTTGGGGGGAAGAGGGAAACCTACTTCCCCCACCAGATTCTGAAAAAGTGTTTGAAGAGTATTTAAGCAGGATACACACATACATAGATATTTCATTCCAAATGTTTGAAACCTGGCAAAATTGTAAGCAGTGGAAAACAAGGTCATAAAAAATGAGATTCTAGGAAAATTAAAAATAGACATCCCTACCTACCTCACCTATGAAAAGTAATTAGTTTTCCAGAAAATTGTGTGCTGGCAGGAAGATTTACTCTAGTCATCAGTTGATACCGCACCAAAAATAATCCTGTAAAACTGATGGAGGAAAAAAGCTCCCTTGAAGTCCTCAAATGTCATTTCCACGTCCTTTAGAATATTCAGAACTTCTGATTTTGTGAAGTGCAGATTTTGGTCCTGATTTTTTTTTATCAAATTAGTAATTATTAACTTTATCAAATTAGTAATTATTATTTTTATGATCATAATATTTTAGTTATAAATAAATATATGCTCAACTATTTCTGAAGTTAAGATAAGGCATGGGAAAAAAAAAGGCAATTAAGTAAGTTTCCTAGTTAATTTCATTACAAAATATGCAAATCCGAGGACACTGGTCCCTTTGTGTTCATATTTTTTTTGTGCTAAATCAAACTGGTTTTAAGTTGATTGCTAAACAACTGCATTCTGATGAGTGAGTGACCTACTGTTCCTCTGAAATGAGGGTGTCTGTTTAGCTGTTGAGTCAGTCCACAGTGCCCAGCAAGATCAGCAAGCTAACAGTGGTTTTGGCTGTTTGTAGGACACTTTTCTTGCAGTGGGTGAAAAGGGATCCAGGAACTCTCCTCCAGACAGTGGGACTGCATGGCACTGGTGGTGTCCTCATCAGGGTCAGTGTCCAGCCTCAGCTGGAGTAAGAACCCTGGCACACTGGAGGCCGTGGGTCCTACGCATGGTCAGACAGAGGATGCTGCCTCCCATGGCTCATATCTGTTGCCTTATCTGGAGCAGGGTGAAGTGAGAGAAATGGTGACCTCCCTTGTGAGGGAAGGCAATCAGACAGTGACACATCAGGGAGGATGAGTAGGAGGTTTGTATGATCATCATAGATCTGCAGGGGCACGAGGCTGAGCTACAGAATCAAAAGAAAGAAGGGCACTCCCAAGAGAGAGATGGATGGGGACTTGTGCCTTCTATGAGCAAGAGAAAGGCTCCATGTCTTTCAGATCTGAATTTACAGAATTCATACATTGCACTAGTAGCCAAGGAAAGGGAAGGAACTTCATTGGAACAGATTTCAGAGCCAGCTGGGCCTGAACCAAGAATTAGTGCTGAGAGGAAGCAGCTGGCAATGGTGTTTTGAGACTCTCTTCTGCAGGGGATAATAGCACTCACCTGCCAACCAGAACTGCTGCCACAGGAGATTAATTCTTTGATGGGGCTTGAATCCAGAATGTTGCATAGAGGATGATGAGTCTCATGCGGCCTTCAGATTTTTGCTCATCCATCTGTGCACCATTAATACTGCCAAGGGAGACCTGGGGCAATCAGGAGTGAGTACAGAGAGGTGATGACAAAGATGGTTTTCCCCTTGGTCCTGGGTATGATGAAAAAGCCTCAGGCAGAGGCTCCTGAAGTATCCTGAAATAACAAGCAGATTCCTGGTATTGTCACAAGCAGTGCTTTGATATTTTATGACAGGGATTTCTAAGGAATAAGACTGCTAGTGAGACATGAGATCTATGTGACTAAGTATGGATTAATCTTCTTGAAAGCAGGACTTGCTAGACTGGTGATGAAGACCATAAAGCATTCATCTCATCAGATGGTGATAAGAGCTTTCAGTTAAGTTAGGAAGGTAAGATAAGGGTATATATAGGGCAAGATGATGTGTTTAAGGGAGGTCTTGTGTATGATAAAGAACATTAGAAGCTGACCTACCTGAAATTCTTGTGCACAGACGCACACAGCCTGGAAAATTAACATGAGGAATTGATATTCCATGAATGGATGAAGAACATTTACAATGCTGGCCTTGAAGGTCTTCAAGACTCAGCTGAATAAAGACAAAAAATTTGGTATGAAATCAGCGTTGACCTTCCTTTGGAGCAAAATTGGATTAGATACTTCTTGGCATCCCCTCCAACCTGGATAATTTTGTAATTCTTTTATTCTGATAATCTACTCTAGATTTATTCTGATAAACTACTGAACACAATACCTTCAGTATCTTTAGTTCAGTGTAGTGAGAAAGTAGCAAAATACCGTGCAAGACCATGCAAGCTGGCTACAGAAAGACAAACAGACTTGTTAGTAGACACTTTACTTCAACAAAGATAATGATCCTTGTACGTAACTTCTTGGGTTTGAGATTAAATTTATAGTTCATGCACTAAAGATCTTAAATGAAGCCAAGACTACAGAACACTTCTGCATCAGAACTCCATATTAGATAAGCTATTTAGAACTGTGATATAGACTTTACACTAGCAGTAGAGTGCCATATCTCAAACAAAATAACCAATATTTTTACAATTTCAGTAGAAAATTTTTTGTATGAAATTTGAAACAGCTCAAGTATCTGGCCCTCCAGAAATATGATCACATGCAAATTCAGTGTAAAATATTACTTTACAGTTTATTTAACTTTAAAACTCAATTGAATCTCCAACATTCAATGTGCTCTCTTTGTGAAGCAGTGTTTGTACCCCTTTCAATTCTGTTTAAAGTCTCACATTCAGGATGGGCTGTCCTGGTTTGCTGCAGATATATGTGAACTAAACTAGTCGATATCAGTGGTGATCCTCCACCATTTTAAGACACAAAAAGTCCTGAAAATTACTTTGGTGAGCTGAAATAAGCTGAGTTCTGTAGAAGTGGAAGAAAAAAAAAACCTGAGAAAACTTTGAACAGGAAAAATAAAGCATATGTTCTAAGTTAAGTTGAAATTGACCTTTATAAAGGTGATTATCTTTATTGTCATCAACTTGAATAGGCAGAGTTTCTGGTTAGATGACTTACTTAAAAATGTCTAAATCTATGTATGTGAGTTGTCCGAGATGGTACAATAATAACATTCTCATCATGACAGCAAAGCTGATATTTAGTGCTTTCAGAGTATGGCAGGAGCCTGGTGTAAATGCGGTGTGTCTTCTTCTGAAATCAAAGTTTTTAATTTCCTCACACAAGTAGGAAAAAATGAATATTGAGAGGCCAGTGGCAGTAGTAACAACATTGCTTAGAAAGCCAACTAACCAAACCATGCCCAAAGTCAGCCTTCCCCCACAACTTGAAAATTGTGTAGCATTATCAGTTTAGAAATAGGAAACTGCAGTTATTGGAAGTACAGAAATTTGGCTTTACTTTCTACTTCATCTTTTACACAAAATAATTTAATCACTAGGAAAAGTAATCAACATATAGGCTTTAATTTCTTATTGAGCTGAAAATAAGAAGTTATATTTCAATTTCCTAAGGATAAAAGCCATGCAATTTGCGATCACCCTAAGCTATCTTGCCTCATTTATTTGAACTAATATAGTCAGTGAAGTATAGAGCACTTGTTCAGCTGGCCAGCTCTGGAGGCCAAATTTAAACAGGGTTAAAACACTCTTTGGCTTCTGCTGTCTATCTGAGGGATGTGATTCTCTCCCTCTTCTCTACTCTTGTCCAGCTGTGTCCTGCTTGGGGCCCCAACACATGAAAGACATGGACTTGTTGGAACAAGTCCAGAGGAGGACCACAGAGATGATCAGAGGGCTGGAGCATCTCTCCTATGAAGGCAGGCTGAGAGTTAAGGTTGTTCAGCATAGAGAAGAGACAGGCTCCAGGGAGACCTTCTAACAGCTTTATAAAGGGGGTCTGAAAGAAAGCTGGAGAGGCATGTTTTGCAAAGGTATGTAATGACAGGACAAGGGAGAATAGTTTTAAACTGAAAGAGAGCAGGTTTAGATTTACAATTAGGTGTAACATCTTTACTGAAAGGGTGGGGAGACACTGGAATAGGTTACCCCATCCCTGAAGGTGTTGAAGGCCATGTTTGATGGGACTTTGAGCAACATTTTCTAGTGAAAGGTGTCCCTGGCCATGGCAGGGGTGTTCAAACTAGATAATCTTTAAGGTTCCTTCTGTTTTTACAAAAAAATATTATCTAACTCTCCAGACAACGAAAATAAATAGCTACCTACAAGGAAATGTATGCACTTGAAGATTTTTTTTTTTTTTTTTTCAAAACAAAAGATTTTCATATGTATTCTTTGAGGAATAAACCCACAATGCATTAGTCACATATAAGTATCATAGTTTAGTTCCATTTAGAACCAAAATGTAAAAAAATCAGGTGGGGTTTAATTTTACTTTACTTGGATGCAGAGAAGTGCACAGATTTACTCACACACCTCAACTAAAAACCTATTTTTGTTTATTTCCATAGCTTTTACACCTAAAGCTAAATTAATATTATAACAAATAGATAAAAAAGGAAATTTTTGCATCAGAAAGTACAGAAGAGTTTTAATGGACATAATTCTTAATATACTTCTATATGTTTCAAAGCACTTTCATTAAAACTCTACATTCAACAGTTCCCTAATGATTTTATGCCTATTAAGTTCCATTAAAAATTTCAGTAAAGAAAATGTATTACATTAACTCATATATATTTCATTTTTCTACCTCTTTAAACCTTGTACTACTGTAAGGCTAGTACATATTTTCTGAGACCTTTTATCCCAGTTTAACTATGGCTTAGGAAGTCATATCTGAATCTTACCATTCAGCATTAAACTAGCATAATTCTATAAACAAACATCAAGTCTATAAGCAAAATCCAGTTCATACGAGAAAGCAGAAAATTTGAACATAATTTTTCCTCATTCTGTTTGAAGGACCTAGTTTAGGAAGTTATTTTTGGTGAAGCATATAAATACATCACAAAACAATATAATACCTGTCTGATCAGTGATTTTCTCCTCTGAAAAGCATAACACTAAGGGTTTGATCTGGAGACCTATAAAGCAAAAGAAGCCTTCACTTAAATGTGAGGGTGACCATCTGCATATTTTAAATCAATACCTTCAATGGAGAAAGGCATATGTCTAGTCCATCTTCAGGAGCACCTAAAAAAAAATAAAGCCTTATGTTGGTAATGAAAAGAAATAAACCAAGGATTGACTTAAAAGACAAGATGTAAGATCTAAATAGGTGTATTTTTTTTAAGAAAAAGGAGAAATTATACCATAAGTTTTCTTTACCTTTCCTTATTCTTTACTAAGCCCCTAAGCTTTTTTTCCTTTGTGGTTACAAGTAAGCTTCCATTATTGTCAAAAATTTTTTCTTCGTTTCTTAGCAACCCCTATTGTATGGCTAATGTACCACTGAGGTTTTCTTGCTAAATAACAAGGAGTATAGTGACAGTTATACACCCATTCTGACTGTTAGACTGGTACTTTTGTCTAGTAAAACTCTAGCCTTTTTCATATATTTTTTATCCTGCAGATGAGCTTATAAGTTATTGGATTTTATATTGTAAAACTGATTCTTGAATGTATGTCTCTTGTCTTATGGGACTTTTACTGAAATTTAGGATGACATTCTGCCATCTTTGTTGATCTTGCAGTATTCAGTCAAACTATTCAGACAGAAATCCAGTTATGGTGAACGGCAGTGGAGAGAATAGACTTCTTTATATTTAACTTCATAAAACCATAATAATATGTTTCCTTATCAAAGGGTTCTCCTTTCCCAGCTCATGTGAATTAAACTGAATTTATGCAGGGGACGTTTCAGAAAGATCCCAAGTCCATTTTATTTTCTTGTGCTGAATTTGTCCTTGAGGAATACTCAGTTTCAGTTACACTGACTGGAACATGCTTCAGCTGTGGCTTTTTCATATTACTCTCTAAAGGCTAAATATACCTAGAGGATAAACATTTCATTACCTTGGAGATTTTCAGATGATCGTACTTTCCAGAATACTTTCAGTCACTGTAATGATCCTGGCCAGGAAGCTGCTGGAAGTAAAGAGATTGCTGATCCACAATACAGTTAACCTGAGTAGGTGCAAGCCTCTGCTGCACTATGCTGCATGTCCAGGGTGGTCTTCAGGCTCTGTTGGGCCGCACAAAACTCTTGCCTACAGATAAACTTAGAACAAAGAGCCTCCAGACAACTCCCACTTGGTACTGGCAGTTACATCACCTATGCCTTGCCTTCATCTAAAATTACAGCAAGAAGCTCGTATATTAACATATCTTATGAAAACAGTTGTTTTCTTGTAAGAAAGTTTTGTAATATCCCACCGAGGGATCTGAGGATCTGTGCAGCATGAAGTGGGAAAATCCATCCCGTGTCCATCTGATGCTGCATGGATGTTGCCCAAATGGGTTCTTCCTACAGCTTTTCAAGGTGTGTAATATTTGCTTAACTTATATTCCTCTTCTAATTATGTCTTAATAGACAGATTTTATCTTGTTGTTGGATCCTTCTTATTAAAAGCCAGAAAGAAACCCGCAACATCTCTGCCTCTTTCTCAATACCCACCCTGCCCCTCCCTTTCCCTGGTACAGAACAGTCACTAAATATTTCTATGTATTATCTATGAATGAAGAACTGTAAATTTTATTTTTAAATTTTTTCTACTTAAAAGAATATTTTTGCCTTCCATTCTTAAGTAATCTCTTATACAAACTGGCAGAATCCAAGGAAAATATATCTTTCAGATGCTAAGTTATAAAACTTACAATCCAAAACAATTCTTTCATTTATAAAAGGCCAGATGGAGTGATGCTTTTCAAACCTCCCTCTGATCTCTTGCATCACTTATGAGGTGCTAGATTATGAATTTCATTGTTGGATTTGTAGATATATCATTTCCATCATTTACAAGGATATTATTTTGAAATATCCAAAAATACTCATTTGACTTTCTTGTCAGGAAGGAGAAATCAAACCATTTCAATCTGAAGCAGTAAAATTAAAGAAAAAGAATTAAAGGAAAAATATTCTTAAGCATACTTTTAACTTCAAACATTCAACTTGCTAAGCAAAAATCCAATCTGCATCATTCTCTATGATTTAGCCTACACAGCATGAAATTATCAGAAACCTTAAAATAGGATTTGAAATAGTGAGTAGCATTCTTACTGGGTGCAATCTCATAACTTCTTCTAAATTTCTGTGAGTGTAACTGCAGTCAGAACTCAGCAAAATTCACTGTAGGGAAAATCCAAGGCTTAATTTTAAATTACATCATTTCACAGTGTGAAGTGGCACTGGAAAGAAACTGTGTTTCATTTTAAATGAGCACAATGTCATTCTGTATCAGATGAGTGTAAGTGAGAATAGGTCACTGGATTGTTAACCCACTGTGTCTTCTTACTCCAGAAATACCAGTTAAGAATATTGTTTGCATTTTTAGTGCATAAACTTTCTTTGAATTGGTGTTTTGCATATAATTACCACTATTTTTGTGTGCTGGAGCCATTATCAAAACCCTTAAGTGTTTTTTCGTAGTGAAATATTAGGGGTTAATTTCCTTGCCTAAAGGAAAGTGTATGTTGCAATCAGAGACCTCTTAAAGTACCTGAAATGTTCACACACTGTGGCAAGGTTACACAAGAACCATTGCCTTTTGGAGGAGCATCTAGAGGCGCAGCAAGTTGCACACTAACATCTTCATGATGTACAAAATTAGGTGTGGCAAGAGAATCAAGCCCTGACTACAACTAGCAGGAAAAAAAAAATGGGCTCTAATGTGCATTAAGGGAATTAAAGGGGAAATAAAAATCCTAGATGGAAAATTTGTATAATGAAGGATATAAACTTTTTGCCACACTTCTGCTGACTGCTTGTTTCAATCACAGTAGTTCAATTGCATTTTTCAAAGAATGACACAAACTGACAGTTCTGTATGTAGATAAGTATTCACACTGCTTACATTTCATAAAGTCAGAGAATCATAGAACATTTCAAGCTGGAAAGGACCCATCAGTATCACTGTATTCAGTATAAACTTGCCCATAGTTAGAAAAGCAATACAGTTTGAAATGTTTCAG
This sequence comes from Eopsaltria australis, assembly GCA_034509425.1. Taxonomy (NCBI): domain Eukaryota; kingdom Metazoa; phylum Chordata; class Aves; order Passeriformes; family Petroicidae; genus Eopsaltria; species Eopsaltria australis. The sequence goes on from JAVTVJ010000518.1 coordinate 69,335, forward strand.
ATTCTCTGTATCTCAGTGTAAAAGTGAACCTGTATCAAGCCTTCAGTCAGTATGATCAATGTTACCTTGAAAGCTGTTCATGTCACCCTAAATTAGGCACATTCATTTGGTCAGCTGAATAGTTCTAAAGCTCCATTACCTATACTGATTAGGGACTTTATTACCTTGTCTACATATATATTTATAGTGACAGCTGAGATCTGCACAATTCTGTCAGACACAGCACAAGACTCCAGGAGACCTGTCCTTTCTGGAAAGCCAGATGGTGTATATGTGTGGGATTGTGTCATAAGAAAGATGGCACTGAACACCTTTGTTTAGGCAACAGATCTGGACGTGCAAGTACAGATTTATATTTATATTTGCAATTAAATGGCCTGATCTTGTATCCCATCTAACATATTAAGTTATTCACAGACACATAAGCAAATGTTTCATTAACTTATGCTTACATCATTCTCTTTCTCAGAATGCAGGTCACCAGGCACCTTATATAAAATTAATTTTAAATTAGGTAGGAGTGATTTTTATTCTATATTTTTATTCTATTCTTCACTAGAGAACATGACTTCCACAGGTCACATTTCTCACAATTTATTTATTTATTTCCTGCCTGTAAAATTGTGGATATTTTAGGCCCCTTTTCAATTAACTTCATAAAGAAAATTTATGTATCTATTCCCAGTTGATTTACTTTTTAATCTCTGCTGTCTGCACATTATTGTTTTACTGGGTACAAAGCAGCTTACAGGTACTCGGGTCCAGATGTGTCTGTTATGTTCTCAAACCATATCACTCTTCCTACCCTGCATTTAGGTTTCTACATAAATCAAACCAGTGAAAGCAAACTGAATAAGAGGTGTGACATGTACACATAGATCCTTGACCTTGGTGATTAGAGACAGCCTTGAGATTTTATCAGAGCACTTGGCAGTGTGTGAGTTTATTTCTGGCTTCATTTTATAATGAATGGGTTGAAATAGCAACCATATCTGTTTCCAGTATTGTTACACTACAACCACTTTTAATTTCTATAGCATAATTTTTGTGAAAAGCTTGAATCTGCTCCAGTCATACTTTGGGAAAAAAGGAATTAACAGAATAGCTTTTCTGTGTGTGCAAAATTGGAAAGTGTGTAGAAATAAAAAGTAATATTATTATGGTATTAATATAGCAATATTAATCAGCAAAGAAGTCTACCTTCAGGGAAAAGAACAAACAGAGTCTGCGTTCAAATGTGAAGACAATACCTCTAGATAAATAATATGAAATCATACCTGAGGAGTTCAAGAAAATGTCAGGAATTTTTGTTTGCTTTCAGAGAAACATGCAAAAGCTGAGGAACATAATTTTTCAATTTTTCAGCAAAGTCTGATTGCATCGATTTGGAGGGAGGGAGAAACAGATTTTTAAAAAGGACATTTCAGCCTGAGATATGGAGAGAGAAAGCAAGCTGTAATATTCAGAGAGATTTTCTAACCTTAACCTCGAGCTAAAGCCATCAGGACTTGCTCAATAATGGTGACAGCACATGATTCATTTCACTTATTTCATCTTGCCAAGGACAACTGTACAAAGACGGGGGGGGGGGGGTGGGTAGGGGTGGAAAGCAGTCTATGCTTTTTCTTGCTTGTCTGTGACTTTTCTTAGGTGCCTTGAAAGTTAATATTTTTTTCACTAAATTCTGCAGATGAAAATGCTCAGGAAACAAACTAAAGCTCAGTAACTGTTTTTTGGTTTTGTTTTTGTTTTTTTACTATAGAAATACTAAGAATTGGAAAAGTGTGAGAAATCCTATTAAGAGCTCTTGGTTTTATTTAATAACATTAGTCACAGTGTACAGTAACTTGAGTGGATGTTAAATAGTTGAATGCTATTACATAAGCTTTTTAATTGTAGCATAAATAAATGAATCTGTGTGAGCGTATTTTTTCAAGCATCTTTACAAAAACACCTTCTGATACTTCCTGCATAACTTTGAATCCTTTAGCTTACCTCCAGCAAAATTATTCATAGCTCAGACTCATTGGTGCCAACGCTATGTTCTTCTCACTAATGCAGCATGGGCATAACTTTCTTATATATTTCTTCTCATAATGCTGCTTTACTGAAGAAGTAAAATATTATCCCAAGTACACAACTAAGAAATTGCATTATAGAAATATCAAAGCCCTAAGCCTACAATGATTTAGACATCGAGGAACAAAATTGAAAAGTATCTTAGTGCCTAAAAGCTTACTTGGCCAAAGATTCAGTTTTTCTTAATGTGGTGCTTACAGAGAATGAGTGAAATTGGATTACTCACCTTTTGGAAAATTAGACAATTTGAATATTCAGCTTTTCATTGAAAAGTGGGGGAAGGAGGAAAGGAAAAGAAGAAAAAGAAAAAACTAAAAGAGTAACGAAAACCAAACCAAGCTTTTCTTAACAGTATTTTGCTGCTATGTTAACTTCTAAAAATCTTTCTGGGATTCAGTAAAATTCTACTCATATTTGATTTAACAAAAATAATTTCATCATTAGCAAGAATTCTTCAGACCCATAATGTTCATGTTATCATAGAATGTGAGACAGAGGATATTAGTCATAGGACTCTTTAAAGTCTCTGTGTACCTGCAGTTACTGATGATATCTTCAGCTTAATCTTCCTGATTCCTTGCAGAGTCCACATGGACAGATGAGAGCAATATAGAAATATGCTGCATAGGAAAAGCAAACACAGACACTTAAAATAGCTTTGTTTGCCTGATGCACACCTGTGCTTTCTGAAATACTTCTTCCAAGATATGTGACATTGGCAACACATATTTGCACAGTACGACCTTGTATCAAAACATTATTTGCTTTCAAACATTGAGATGATTTCTGTAGCAATTTCTGTTTCTTCCAAACTTGCCTTTAATTACTTTTCTGTGCTAGCTGTTTAAGAAGTTGATCATTGTCATGTAAGCAGTAATATGGGGGAGTCAGAGGTTTAGCAAGCCCCTGATGTGTGTTCCAAATGGATATGAGATTACAGAGGTTCAAGAGCAGCCCTTTTTTGCATACATTTTGAAATGCTCCTTGAAAATTGATAATTCCAGAGCAAGCACAACTATGTGAAGATAAGAAACAAGCTTTCCCACATTATGTAAATTCTCACCCAAGTCAGAGAATGTCACTTCACTTCTGGAACAGAGAGGGTTTGCACATTTGAACTTCACAGAGTTCAATTCAGCTCTCTGTCCTTTTCTTTCCTCCTCAGTAATTATTCTTAGCGGTGGTATTGTAACTCTAAGATATGTGTGACCAAGTGCATACAAAATCAATCTTCCCTTAGCATTTCTTTGGAATTTTTTAATCTTTCTGTTCTTCCCACTAATGAGTAGGTTATGACATTTAAATGTGCTTATGTGTAGAGTTCAAATCAGTCATTTTTAGAGGTTAAGGAGTCATTGGCTGCAGCAAATGAATCCTGTGACTGAGACAAGCTTTTCCGAGTGCAGTTTCCATTCTGTGTCATTCCAATTGTTGAAAAAGCAAACACATCTGTAAAGTAAGGAAACTTTCTTTTTACTGACAGTTGGACAATTTACAATTCCTGATGCATAGGCATGGTAAAAATATAAAATGACACAGTTTTATTTTAAAATATTTTAAAATATTTCAAAATATTTTAAAATCCAAATAAATGAGAGCTGAAGAAAAAATTGCAAATACATTTCAGTAAGACATAATGCCCCATAAACTGTACCAGAAAGCCTGACAGTGACAGAACAACTTGCTTTCACACATCTTGGAAAAAAACATTAGACTGAAGTCCAGCAAAAGTCGGCAATGGAAACACGTATTCTTTGTTCTTTGGTCCAATGGATTTGTTTTGATTAGTCTTCAGAAATCTGTTGCACTGAATGTTTGTCTCGGCTAAATGTAGGGGCAAGGTGGAGTGGGGGGGGGGGGGTAGAAAGTAGAAATCAGAGGTCAGTTTTCCTGCCACACTAAAGAAATATGTTAGAAGTAGAAAGGGTGAGACAGCTATGTTTGTCCTGTTGTAGGTAAAGGGTAGAATTGTCTAATATTACTACTGAAAAGATTTTACACACCTTTCTTGATCTAGAGGGGACAGTGAGATTTTCTGTGGTACTAACACTAACAAGGGAAGTGTTTAGGGCTACAGTCTGCTATAGATGTGGCAAATGCTAGCCTGAATCCTCCCATGAAATTGTAACTTCAGTAAAGTCAGTGGGAGCTTCCTCACTGACTTGTGGGAGGACACAATTTCACTTGTAATCTGAACACCTTGGTCTTGAGATGTGAAGCAAACATTAACCAAGCCAAATAGGTACGGTCACTCTTTTTCTGACGATCACTCCTTTGGGTGGAAATGTCTCTACAGTAGAATGGGATGGAATAATATAAAATGGAGAAAACTGAGTTTTATTCCTGCTCTAGATAACCAGGCTGAACACATAGATTGGGAAAAAACTGCACTATCATAAAATCTTCATAGTACTTTACTGCTTTATTGAATATTTGTCCTCTACCAGGACAGTTTGGGGGAGCGTGATTGTGAGAATTCAAGAGGGTCTGGCTGAAACAACAGTGGACTTGGAGGCTATGCCAAAACATCTAATAATCTGCCCAGTCTTAAAAGGTTGCTATTAAAAACAGAGCAAGTGAACGTGAACATGGCAGATCTGAAGAATTGCCTACATTTTTTTATAATTCAGTAAAATGCCTAATTAAATCATGGTAAATACTGTTTACATTTTTTTCATTCCTGAGTGAGAAAAGTTTCCTTCTTTCAGACTTTTAACAACTAAAATTTCTCCTGTAGTTTCCTAATTTAATGAACATACACTGCAGTGAAGATTTATACATAGCAATTTAGAAATCCTGGATAATTCCAGTTACTCAGTGAGACAAAGTAAAGGATATTGTTACCGTATAATTTATTTAAAACAACTAGAAGTCTTCCGTTTTTTCTGCAGGTGGCCTGTTTGAACTCACATGTAAGACTTTAAAGGAAACGAATTTGCAATGAGCAATCAAAAGAAATTTCCATTATTTTTAATCTTCACTCCTATTACCATCATATTATGCCGTGAAATTGCAAGTAAAGAACATTAGCTTCTATGAAATGTCTATGAAAATTTGGAGGTTTTTTTAGTTTTCACTTTGACCGTTAGAATATAATTACAATATTTTAATGTAATAACACAAAATACTTCATTATGCCAATCAAGAGATTAGCCTTGTGGAAATAAAACCAGAGATTACTTCAGATTTCAGTATCATGACTTTGCAGGTCATTTATCCTGTGTAATGTAAAGCTATCTTGGAGTAGTTTGGACAGTACCTTTGGTTGCAATGACCAACGGTCGTCTGAAATAATAGCTCTAGTCCTTTCAACAGATAAAGAAAAATGTTCTGATGGATGGCTGGATGGCTTTTATAGATAATTATTTTATAACAGGCAAGAAGAAACCTCAGACCTGCTCCTGTCAATTAAATACTTTATAAGTACCACTTTTAGTTCTTTGGCAGAAAGTGTAGGTATGAATTTAAAAGAAAGCAATGTTCACGTATCTTCAAAAAACATCAAAAACCTTAAAATTTCAGATGTAGCCACAGTCTGAATAGAAGCACATAAAAACCAATCCCATGAAGTCACAGGAAAACTCAGGACCTGTGACAGTCTTTTAGACTGATACACTTCTAAAGTGACAGAACAGGGTCTAATAGACAGATACTGAATGCAGAAAAAGGGGTAAAAATATAGGGAAGAGGAAGACAGAGTTTGGAGTGTTTGAAATGTTCACACAATATTGCTGTAATTTGTGGAACTTTCCCATTGTGCTTGCACTGGATTAATGAAAGCCCGTTAACTGAAAATCATTGTCATCTTAATTGTGACATTCAAGGCTGTTTACATTTAAAAAAAAAACCTATGTGTTCAAGTGCTGTATCTTTCATATTCAGTGTAGAAGGTTTGGGTCCACTTCAGGAAGCTTAGAATAGTGTTCATAAATTGCTGCTAAATCACCATTGTATCATTGCCCAAAGTATGCACAATAACAAGAGAACTTTTTCTGGACTATAAAAATACACTAAGTGAATACTACAGATACAGATGTCAAGCAGATGAGAGGTTTCAAATAATGTGCAAGAACTGTTGAAATAAAACTTCAAAGAATTTTAGGATTTTCTTTTTCAAATACCCACCACTTCCCTCTGCCTACAAAAGAAGGGAAAATGGGGAAAATCCAGTTTTAAAGGGAAAAGAATTGGCTGTAGTTTGTAGTTGTTCTCATATTAATTCTCAAAGTATATGTGATCTTGAGTGTATCTAACACAATTATACAATTTTTGTGAAGCAGAAAGTGGAAAATTCTCACTTGTCAAATACTGACAATAAAAAGGGAAATGATAAATGACCTGCAAATTAGAGAGAAGTTCAGCCACCTTTTCCATGAAGAGTATAAACTCATTTCATTTGTCCAGATGATTTAATTGCAGATTATTTGCTGAGGTGTGAAACTGTGCTGTTACTGTTTATTTTCCAGCAGAAATAATAAGGTGCCAAAAAGGAACATCTGAAAAATCTAAATAAAAGCATAGAATACCTAAAAATCTATAATAAACCACATATCAATTTGAAAGGAAAACAAAAGACTACATAATCTAAATAAAGGCATACATACTACCCATAAAAATTAGTGAAATCTGAATATTTAAGAGCTGAGATACTGAATAAAGTCAGGGGTTTTTTTTACCACTAGCACCCATACTCTTTTATGAAAGAAAATCAACAGCAGCTAAGAGAAGTGTTAATCTGGTATTGATGGCTGTGCCTGTCTAAGGTACTTTTCACACATCAGTGATTGATTCTATGATGTTATGAATTAATCTGCAGTGTCAGTTGTCTATTCCTATTTTTCTCTGTCATGATGACATTCCTTTTAGCACAGCAACCAATTGCTTCCTGATGAATTTCTCCTCATTCTCTTTCCAACAGGGACTCAGCATTTGTTCTAGCACTAAGAAACATTTTTGAGACTGGGTGCTCAGGATTATCAATAAAAGACAAACTGTGTATCACCACCACAAATACAGAATTTAGAAATCCACTTATTACTCTGAAATCCGGTCTCTCTAATTAAAATGAAAAATAATTAATTTTTTTTTAATGGTCTGCTAGAGGATCAGCTACAATATATTATAAAAATGAATAGCTATGTAGAGGTTATACATGGGTGACAGGGACTGGCTGTCCCTATCTGGTCCCTTCAGGGCTAACCCTGCCCACAGCCCACGACCTCATGGCACCCCCAGTGCCATCGTTCCCTGTCCCAGTGATGCTGCAGCAGAGCTGGTCTCCAGCTCCCACTGCCCTGCCCTGTCCAGCCATGCTCCTGGCGAGCCAGGCCTACCCTTAGATCACGTCTTGGTGCAGTCTCAGCCTGTCACTATCCTCAGGGATATGTCTGATGCCTGGAGCTGCGCCAATGCCCCTGGCTGGCTGGCAGCTGAGAATGTGACTAGGCCTGCCCTTTCTGTTCCGCTAGCACTTCCTATGCCTCCGAGTGCTTCCCCCAGCCCAGGGCTGACTCCTTGTCCCACCCCAGTGAGCTCACCTGGTCTCTTGAACTCACCATGAATGATCTGACATGTGCAGTTTCAGTTCCAACACCAAGTGCCCCCATCACATCATGTTCCCTCTTTGTTCTTCCTGCCCTTGCTCCATGTCCCCTGGGAGAGCTGTGTGACAACCCACAGCAATCAAATCTCCTTTCTGACCTAAATCTGTGTGCCCTGTCAGCATGCTCAGACTTTTGCCTGTCCCAATTTCAAATACTGTAGGATGTAAATCACCTGACCTCTCTAAGACTCCCTATATATATGTATATATATATGTATTATGTATATATGTATTTATATGTGTGTATATATATATGTACATTTATAACTTTAACACTGGTTAAATTAATAAGAGGTGACAGGCCTCATCTGTATTATTCCATTCATAAGACTCCAGATTAATGTGTAACCTACATGCCATGTTGTTTGTGGTAGCTGACTCCTGTTAGCTCCCACACTGTGTCAGGGACCAGGGAGTTTGGGCAGAATACAGAGCCAGCATCCAAGGCTGAGGGAGGGTACCTGGGCAACAGTTCAATGAATCTCTTAAGGGAAGAGAAGACTGAGAAGGGGTCTCATCAAAAAATATAAATATCCCAAATAATGGTGTCAAGAGGATGGTGCCAGATTCTTTTCAGTGGTAACCAGTGATGGGACAAGGAGCAATGGCCATAAACTAAAACAGAAGTTCCACCTCAGCTTGAGGAAGAACTTCTTTACGTTGAACGTGGCAGAACACTGGAAAAGGCTGCCTACAAGGTTCATGGAATCTCCCTTTCTGGAGACATTCAAAACCCACCTGTGCAACCTGCTCTAGGGTGACCCTGCCTTGGTAGGAGTATTGGACTACAGAATCTGCACAGGCCCTTACAAACCCTAACAATTCTGGGTAATTCTGTGGATCCTGTGGCCACAGTACCCAACCAAGAAACCAAGTCCAGCATGTGCATGGTGACAGGTGCCTGTCAGGAGCCAAGAACTGATCAGGCAAGTACACAGTGTCCAGGTAGGCTCAAATTCAAGCTGGGAAATCAGGCTTTTCTCAACAGGCTGAGTAACCTTGTTTAGCATGCTAACAAGAAGCCCAGGCAAGCCAGGAAGGAGTGTTTGAGTCCCTGAGCAGAGAGAAAAGACCCTTCTCAGCCTGCTCTTTCTCAATAGCGTGATCCCAGATAGCCCAACTGGACTATACCAGCAAGCCCTTGTGGTGAGGGAGCATGCTTACAACCATGATCCACTGACTGGAAATTGCAGAATAACAACAGAATAACAGAGAGAGTAATGTTGCGGTGGTTCTGAACCAGGAAAGGCAAGGACTTCCGGTGGCATGTTCCACGGACAGAGAGTTTCCCCCCGAAGCTCCCAAAGGCAGTGGTTTGGACCACCAAGACACGAACCCCAAGTTCCTGCTATTGGTCCCTTGATTTGTCTGTTATGTTTCCCCGCTCCGGGAAATTCCCTGTCACTCCATAGTTCATTCGTTGTTCTCTCTCCCCCCCTCCCCTCCCTAAACCCCATTCGACCATGTACCCCAGCCCCTCCCCTGTATTGCCCCTTTGCCCTCAGTTTATTGGATGTTGTTCCTCCCTTAAATACCTATGCAATGAGCTGTTCTTGGCTCTTGGTCCCTGTGCTCCCTTGGGGGTAATAAACCTACCAAATTCACACACTAAGAGCCCTCCTTTTCTGGGAGTTCTTTGCTATCTCGCCATGCTCTGAGGGCAACATCTCCCCAGACTGAACACGGACCAGCGGTGTCCATCATCGGCTCACCAGGGAAGCCTTCTAGAACACGAACGGCCTCCCAGGTTCACGCTAGCGCTCTGCCGCCGGTACCGGGGCGGGATAAAGCAGGGAACGTAACAAGAGTAACGGTGCAAAGCATGATGCTTTGGCATAATTCAATATGTTAGTACAAACAGATGTCTTAATTATATGAATCCCTTTATCTCAAGTGTGTCACAGGAGAAAAATAATTCATGCTCACACACTTGTGAAGACAACTAAAATTCTCATATTTTCTTCTTTTTACGGTAAAATCTGTGTAGTTGCAGTAGGTCTCTTACAATCTGAGTATAGAGAAAATTCCCTGGAAGAAGCATAGATACTGCATATGGTAACATCAGCTTTATGGAAAAAAAGAATCTTATGGTGCTTTTTTGTAAGTTCTCATCTATCTGAGCAACATGGGTCAGTCTCTACATCACATAACATTTTGACTTAATAAAGAAGAAAAGATCAGTATCATGGAATAACTTTTGCTACACAGCATTTGTAAAGTGAAGAGGAAATTATCCTTATCCCTTTTATGCACTGAGTGTGAAGGCAAGATGTGCCAATGGGTCAGCATTCAGTGAAAGACAGTGACTGTTCTCTCTGAAACAGCTTTCACTACAGCTAAAGGCTAGGGAGTTCAGCATGACACTGTGAGGCCCATGCTTTATTATACTTGTCCATATTTCAAAGAAGAGCTTAGAATATGTGGGTTTGTCTGGAAAAAAGAAAACTGAGACATAGACAGGATGAAAAAATAGTATGAGAAAATAGATGGCCACGAAGAGGTAAGTTTTCTCCTTCACTCAGAACAGAAAAGTAAATAATTGAACTGAGATAAAAATCTGTTCGTATAGATAGTAGTTGAGAAAGTTTTTAATGAGACACATTATTAAAACAGTAAATAAGCTTTTTAATTATTTTGGATGTTAAAAAAGTTGCAAAGAAATATTTGAAGGAATGGATAGAAAAACACCCGCAGGAAAAAATTACTTAATTAAACTTACTCTGCTTTCATTTAGAGACAGACTAGCTGATACCTTAAGATTTCTTCCAACTCTGTTTAACAGCAGTTCTATCACAAATGAAGGCATGTTTACAGTGGATTTGTTTGTTTGTTTGTTTGTTTGTTTTTTCAGAGCATGGTCAAAAATATACTTAGGTTTAATTTTTGGTTTGTGGGTTTGGTTTTTGTTTTGTTTTATTTTGCTTTGCTTTTGGTTTTGTTGTTATTTTGTTTTTAAGAGGTTTTTATTTCTTTTCCTAGCTTAGTTAAGATATTCTCTCCATAGTCCAATGTGAGAACTTTGAGTCAGTTGATGAAAGGATAATATCTTCCAACTATTTCCATAGAAATGCTTGAATAGCAATTTGAGTCATAAAATATTAGATGGGCCAGTGCATCTGGTTTCTTGGGGGAGCTGTGTGTGGGATCAGCACATTCAAGATCTTAAGTCAGTGTTCATAGTTTTCATTGTACATTTCATTTTATCCCAACAAAATGCCTCTAAGCTAGCATCTGCAAATAAATTATACTGTGTATAACTTAATAAGGACTCAACTAAGGCTCTACTCCTTACATTGTTTATGCATTTTTGCATTTAACAATGTCTGGGAACAAAATCAAAGTAGTTCTGTAGTTGTGCACAGAAGCATTTTACTTCTCTCACCCCCACCCCCCATGTAAATAAATCAATTTTTCTCTGCATATCTTTCTTCCAAGGAAAGACTGTTCACACTTTCTGTGATGCATCATGAAACAGCTTCATGTTAATCAAAACCTGCAATTTTTTGTATGCTTGATGTTCATTCCTGGCAGAGGTTGAACCTAGTATTATCATTTTAAAGCTCAAATGTAGTATTTCATGCACTTTTTTTACCCCTATAAGAAAGTTCTGGAGTTTCTTAGTTTGAGTGTAAATTTCCATCCAAGGTTTTAACCTCACAAAAGAGCTAATATCAGAAATATAATAATAGAGTGTAGGCCACTATCAGAGGCATTGTATAAGCTAAGAGTAGCTATAGTTCTATCCCAGCAGGCCAGCTCTTCTGTTGGTGTGTTATCTGTGTAAATAATTATAACCTCACATGAAAATAAAAATCCTTCCATGCAGAGGGCACCATTATAAAATTAAATAAGTAGGAAAATACAGTGCTAAAGGTAGAATGCAAGTTTTTCCTTCCTTTTTAATTCCCAAAGTGATATATCAAAATGTTAGAGTATGATTTTGCTGAAGAAATAAATGACAAAACATTCTAATTTAAATGTCTATGACATTCCCATCAGTGGTGCAATCACAGAAAATACAATCGTAACAGTGGCAAAACTTCTATAATTTGCTTTGAAAAACATAAAATGGAACTGTTATTGCATTAAGTTTTACCTCAAATCTGTCTGTGCACTAATTCAAAATCCTAAAGGATAGCATGCTGTCTGCAGAACTTTAAAAAAATGGTGCATTGTAACTGGAATTTGCATTTAAAAATTGTTTGGGGTATTCTTTTGGTAACCCAATCAGAGCTGTTCCACTTCACTGAAAAAATTCAATATGCACCCAACAATAGAAATAATATTTCCTAATACAAGTAACCTTCCCAGTGCAAATCTACACAATCTCATAAAATATTAAATTGTATTCTTCAAAGCTGTGCAAGATAAGTGGTGTTGTTCAAATGTGAGTCTTGTTCTATACCATATTTATTAGTGCAACGTTTTCCCTCTTTCTGAATATGAAAGAGCTTTCTGGAATGATATGCTTCTTGGTTTTGTTTGTTTTGTTGTTGCTGTTGGTTTTTTTTCCTGGAGGCAGTCCATTTCACAACTTGCCTATACCTCCTAAAAAGTCTGATAATAACTATAACCAAAATAAAGTGTAGTGTTGAATATCTGAGGTTTTTTCCCTGTTATGCTACTGTTATTGGTCCATATAAAACTGGCTGAGAGGGTAGCACTATTATCAGGCTATTTTAAAAAGTGTCTAGGATGATGTGGTAAGGACTATGTACATGATCAGACAGACATATTGCTGTCCATTAAAAGTTTTGAAAGGAATCACTAGAGAGCACTTAGCAGAAGCTACAAACGCCCTCAGTATTGAACAGATAAGGTTATCCAAACCCCTTAATGCCATCTCCGGAGACAAGCCTGAGAAACCTTGATTGAGTTCAGAATATTTTAGCTTTTATGTTGACAAACTGATGCTACTAGAAATGTAAAAATGAAGCTTAGATGACAAAGTTGGCAACAACAGCATTTTTCACAACAAAGAAAGCATTACCTGCTTACTATAACTAAAAGAATAAGGAGCCAATAGGATATAAAGTAAATCTCAAGCTGCCAAAAATTTAAAAAAACATTTAAATCACACAGTCTATTCATTCTCACTTGTTTTCAGCAAGAGTTTTTATAAAAGTTGTACCTGATTTTCTGAGGTTTTTGTTTTGTTTGCATTAACTTGGCTGAAAACATGACAATACCAATACAGGAATAGAATACAACATATAAAAAATTGGCTTAAGACTCTGAAACATTACTTTTTATTTTATATTACCATAAACTCTAGGGTGTCTAAGACTGTTTTTCACTTTTCTTCTGCCTGATACAAGAACTAAATGTTCTCCCAAAGAGCACCCACCAGTGGCATAAAACCAAAACCTTATTTTTGGTATGGTGTACAAGCCTCTCCCCTCCATAGCCGACATTTTAGTGTAATTTCAGTATCAGTTTGGGGGTTTTTAAATCACTGCATCAATGAGCTGAAAGGAAAATGTTTTAATGCATAAAGTCACTCTTAGCAAGATACATAATACATTTTACCATTTATGTCGTTTTTTTGGGTAGAAAAACAATTTATTTTTCTAGTAGACCCCTTTATCATGACAAGTAAACTTAATAAATATTTTATAAAAGCGGAGAATGTATGTCTTTTGTATTTTTTTCTATGACTATATATCTATATGTGTGTGCATAATATGTGGCAGGAATTGATTCTATGATTAGGCTGTGGAGACATTTGGGAATCCAGTAACATGCAAAAGAACATCTGCCTTGATATCTGTCTTTTTACCTTAAGGTAAAAATTTCAAAAAATTATCCATTTGTGAAGAAATTCAAGAACAATTATCATGAAGTGACAGAGAATTTCTAGTTTCTTCCCAAGAGAGAAAAATTGCAAATAACACCTTGTAGCTGTGTAGCTATTTATAGAAATTATATGTCAAGTACCATTATTTGAAATACATCTCTGCCATCTGCTCCAGTCCCAGAACTGAAAATGGGAAGATTCTGCAGTTATGATACACGAGTCTGAGATAAAATGTGAAAATGTGTCTATAATCAAAGCATTCCTGTCCAGCCTAGTCTAAAAAAACTTATGTTCGTATTAGTCATAGGCCTTACGTTTGCATCATAGATAGGAAGATTTTTGTACCTTCCAAGTATCAAGAGTAATTTTATCAAAATGAAAATTTACTGCACAACTCTATTACAGAGTGGGCAAATAAATATTATGCAATTTTGCAAGGTTCCTAGAAGAATGACTTCCAGTGTTACGTAGCATGAAAAATGCACAGGCAGATTATTTCCTGCAAAAGGTTATCATGTAATTGAGAAAACTTTCATCAATTACTGCTGATTATATGTGTGTTCTGAGCTATAGAAACAACATCCACTCCTACAATGACATCATGAGCCATCATTTGCTGCTTTCTTGAAACTGCAATACTTACATCCATGCTGAATCAGAAATTGACAGCTTTAGATCCGTAGGTTCCCTCACAAAAGAGGAAAAGCAGATGAAATCCACTTTAATTTTTTCTTTAAGTGCCTTATTGTTAAACTGTAAATAGGTTCATGTTTATGTCATAGACATACTAGACTAACAGTTTCAATAAAATAGGGTGAAAACAAGATAACTTCTAAAAACCACAAAAGAAAGGGAATCTTAAAAAAATAGGGTATGTAGATATTTTTGAAAAAGTCTGAGCTGAAGTTGTATGATTTGACATATAGTGATGACTGTAAGAAGAAAAGTACTGGAACAAAAATAGAAATAAACTGTGAAATAGACTTTACATATATATATAGTTTTAACTTCTGTTTAACCTATGATATTAGGTATTTTCATGAGACTGATGCTTTTGACTAATGCTGTAATTTCCATAGCTTTTACAACAGAGAGGAGAGAGAAGTCTTGTTGTTGCTTAGGGTTTTTTTTTAAACTATTCCCATACAGCTTTAACATAGGGAAGAATTATCTCCACAGATCTGAGCAGAAAACCCACCACTGAATAGTTCCCACAGATAAATGTACCTCTACGTGTATATATGTACATGGTTAAAATGCAGTTCAACGTAATTTCCTAGGGATAAAGTACAGTTTCTGAAAAATTTTCTTCTAAGTCACTTTTCTTCTAACTCATAAACATTGCTGCACTTTCCACATACATCTGCATTAGTGACAGGAACAACAGATCTTAAAATTGCACCACGCTTTTATACACAATTTCCTTATTCTTAGTGTTGAAGAGCAACCCAACATTACAATTCATACCTCAGTCAGTGTAGAAAACCTGAAAGCTGTAATTCTTGTAGCATGCCTCACAGTATAGTGGCATGGCAGGGGTTCCTGGTAGTGGGCTCATTCCTTTCACACAGTAATAGCTAATGAGCAGTGGCTTACTTCTCTCTGTCAAAATGAAGAAGGGTTTGTGCAGAATGATATTTATTACCACATATACCATAGCTGCTGTGCTCCCTTCCCCCTTCTTTACCCATTGTGTGAGATCTCAAACCCCTATTTCAATGCTCCTCTCAGTGTGAAGAACTCACCTTCATTATCCCCATGAAAGAGTTCCAGCTGTGTTTTCAAAGAAAATGGCTGCAACTGCATTTCACTGGGAATTCAGTCTTTCTGTGGTTTAAATATTTCAGCAGCGAGAATACCTAAGGGTTCTCAAGTTATATTTTCAGAAAAGAAAACCCACCAGTTACTGATTACTGAGAAGGCAATCCCTAAAACACTAGGTTCTTAAAATAAAACTACTCAGAAACTTCGAAGCTGAACGTGAAGGCAAATGCCAAGCTATTGACAGAGATAAGCATCAGTACAGCAGGTTTTTCCTTCCCTTGTGATTTTTGGAATCTGCATGCTGAAATACCCAGGAGGTTAATATTAACTGCTAAAATCCTTTGGTAAATCTAAAAATCATAGAATACAGCAAATCTAACGTTGCAGCTGCACCTTAATGTTGTTATTACTATGATTTTTCACTTGAGTAACATATTCCGTCAGGAAAGAGTCTGGTGTTTTCCATATTACATTCTCTTCCTATGTAAGGATACTGCAGCAAATAAAAAAAATCTCATTTGTTCATCAGCTGGGTTATTTTAGAAAGCTTTGCAGTGGCATGTAATAAGCTGCATATGAACATGGCTCCCTCTACTGACTGCCTTTAGAGGCTCCAAGAGTTTGTTTTCCCAGGCTTCTTTTATGCCTCTGAGTTTATAGCAATAACTATAATATGCACAAAAAAATAGAATTTTTGAAGTGTCTTCTATTCTGAAAAACAAGGATTTTCTTTTCCTTATTTTTTTCTCTTAATAATATCACATGCTCTTTGGCCAAAACATTTATTCCTCTAAGTCCAAAATTCCAATTTGCTGTTAGGGCATTCCTGCCAGTTCATAAGAAGCTTTAAAGAGCCTCAAAAGGGTTTCTAACAAGTTCATTAGCAGAATTATATTTGCTACACAGTGTCTGCAGTCTCATTTATTCAAAAATGTTGAAATATAAAGAAGTCAAAGGTCGAAAGCTAACAAAAAAAGAGATGGATAAGGAAAATCAGTAATTAATAGAGTTGTCCTGGAATAGGTCATTAGTTAATACAAAACAACCACTACCAAGACCAAAAAAAACTGAAACAAAAAACTCCCACACAACCAGACAATCAAACAAAATCAGTGGAAAAAACCAAAAACACACCAAAGAAACAAACAAACACATTAACATAAAAAAAAAACCAAAACCAAAACCAAAAAAACACCAAAAATAAGCAATCAAAAAAAAATCCAACCAAAAATGTAATTAGCAATTAGAGGGAACATCTTTCATTTCATGCTTAAAACACCATTCATAATTATGAACAGCTCCTTTAGAAGAGGTTTGTCTCATTCACCGTTATCATACTGTAGAAACACACATTCCACGAATAGTCTAGGCTTCCTTTATAGTCATTCCAGGGAAATGGTCAGTGTAGCAAGAATGGGTCTTTGACATATTTTAGATGTCTTCTTTACAATAGGAGAAATCACAGAGGTTGGGTGGGAGTGTCGATCTGCTTGAGGGTAAGAAGGCTCTACAGAGAGATCTGGAAAGACTTGATCAATGGGCCAAGGACAACTTCATGAGATTCAACAAGGCCAAGTACCAGGTCCTGCACCTGGATCACAGCAACCCTTGCAGCTCTACAGGTTGGGGATAGCATGGCTTGAGAGCTGTTCAGCAAAAAGGGACTTGAGGTTGCTGGCTGAGAGCCAGGTGAATATGAGCCAGCAGTGTGCCCCGGTGGCCAAGAAGGCCAATGGCATCTTGGCCTGTATCAAGGACAGTGTGACCAGCAGGACCATGGAAGTGATCTCGCCCCTGTACTTGGCACTGGTGGGGCCTGCCTTGACTGCTGTGTTCAGTTCTGGGCCCCTCACTTTAAAAAGGGCCTTGAGGTGGTGGAGTATGACCACAGAAGGGCAACAAGGCTTGTGAAAAGTCTAGAAAACATGTCTTAAGAGGAATGGCTGAAGGAACTGGGTTTGTTTTGGCTCAGGAAGTGGAAGCTTAGGGGTGACCACATCGCTCTCTATAACTACCTGACAGGAGGGTGTAGTGAGGGCTCTCCTGCTGTGTCTGCAGGGAGAAGAGTAGAAGAAATGGCCTTAAAATGAGGCAGATGAGATTCAGATTAGATACCAGAAAAAAAATTTCACTGTTAGCATGATCAGGCAATTGAATAGGTTGCCCAGGGGGGTGATACGGTTTAGTAGTTTAAGAGTTAATGTGGTAGTGCTGGGTTGATGGTTGGACTCAATGATCTTAAAGGTCTCTTTCAACCTTTCTGATTCTATGATTCTTTAATTTCTGAATTTTCCCAAAAGTTCCAAATCTTTCCAAAATCTTTGGTGTAGATGTAGTAATTCAGCAACTTCTCACCTTGAATTGCAAAGCGAAACTACATGCTGTACCCAGGCAGAATAGAGAATTTGCTGTGACCACTGTATGCAATAGTATTACTTATATACTGTTCATTATATTTTACTCTTTTATCCTTCAATTACTCTAAATCTACTGCCATTACATTGTTTTTAGGGTATCTGTTACCATAGCGATACACAACGTGTGCCTAGCTGTCTCTTTTCCTATCAGTTAAGCCTTGGTTAGTAATATAGATATTGAAAAACTCTCTGTTTAAAATGCTCCCAAATTTTCTGTGCATTACATGAAAGCCTTGGTTCAGGTGATAGCTTAGAATTACTGATCTTTGACTTCCCCATTCCTTGGATAATTTGACTGAGTTTTTGCTAGGCAATTGTGTTACTTGAAGCACTAGTCTGTAATACCAACAATGCTGCTAAGCCCTCCTTGCAGTGTTGTCAATTGCAGTCATTCTTTATGCCTCCTGCTTTTTGTGCAAAAGAGAAATTTTAATACCCACCAGATTCTTTTGCATCCATGACAGATGCAAAACCTGTGGAAAAAGACTATTTACAAGGGCATGCAGTGATAGGACAAATGGGAATGGGCTTAAACTAAAAGAGCGTAGATTTAGATTAGATATTAGGAAGGAATTCTTCATTGTGAGGGCAGTAAGGCAGCTGAAGAGCTTGCTCAGAAAAGCAATGTCCTTTACTGATGTCCTATCCCTGGAAGTGTTTCAGACTAGGTTGGATGGAACTCTGAGCAACATGAAAGGTGAAAGGTGTCCCTGCCCACAGGAGGGGTTTTGGGACTAAATGGTCTTTAAGATCCCTTCCAACCCAAACCATTCTATGATTCTATTCTAAAATGCAGGAAAACTCAGCTGTTGCAGTGTTAATATATAGGGGTCAAAAAGGGTCAAAAATAACAAAAACTCTATCCGAGACTATATATTCTCATGAAGGCTTTATACTTGTTTATAGTTATTTCATAAAGATGCAATTACCCCTCCAAGAAAAAGATATCTTCTGCAAGTTTAAGTCAAAAAGGGCCTAGTTAAGCTTAGACGAATTGAAAACACTTTCGTAAAGTAAAATATCCTGCATTAAGGGTAAGAAATATCTAAAAGAAAAGCATCTAATAGACAGGATTTTTAAAAATAAAAATTTACAAAAAAGAAAAAAAAATTAAAACTTATTAACCTGCTCTATTTCCTTAACTATAATATGTATTTTTTTGTGATATACAGGTATTTTATAGATTCAGAGATTATTAATCACTATTAGACTTAATTAATTCAGAATTAATAACTTGGAGTATAGGACAGAAATGACAGTCCTACTTGTCTGAGATTCATAACTGAATCCAAGGAAAATAAAGAATGTAATATGAACTCAGTCAACAATGGATATAAGATAATCTCATTTTCTCAGTAAAAATGTAGCCTTCAACAAACTAAAATATTCTTGCAAATTGTGAAAGCTTCGGTCTGATAAAGGTGTTAGTATCTGAAATTGTATGACATATGCAGAGGAGCAAAACATTTCATTTGGCAAGCTGGATCTAGATCTTTAGCAGATGTTAGTAAATTCTTCTCTACTTTTAATCGTAGAGAAAAGAAGGAAAAGTTAAATTTAATCCCATAACTGAAATTGTAACTATACAAAATAGCATAAATATAGATGTCCTGTTTAGAGGCAACAGAAAAAAATAGAGGAAGATGCGTAGCAGTGGGGAAACTTGGAGAAAAATAAAATTATAAACGCAATATGTAAATAAACTTCTCAGTCTCAGGAATGACTATTGAAGTAAGGTTACTTACTTGTCATGTGGTGAAGAACACATTACAACACCAACTATACTCAAGAATAGAATAGTATATAAGGACACTCATAATGTGCTGCTCTTAAATTATATTTCAAAGAAAGTGATCATTTTAACAGAGCTAAATTAGGTAACTGAATAACTGAAAATGAAAATTAATTCATTCAGGTAATATGTTATAAAAGAATAACAGAGAAGAGATTTTCATAGGGGTTCTTTAAATGGATGAAAAGAGTAAAGATGCAGAAATAATGTAACATTCATTTAAAAATGACGTGCAGTCTGGACATCAAACCTATTTGCCTGGCACATATTCACAAAGTAAATTTTAACTTAGGCATATGAACTGGAACTAAATGTGGGCATTGACAAAATCCAAAGGTTTATTTCAAAAACCTCATTTTAGCCTGTACCCTCATAAACTCCTGGACCTAACTGTTTTGAATCAGGTCTAAAATATCTTTTACAATACTTTGTTAGTGAAGTCTAAAGATGTAGATCCTACTTCAGAGATAAGAATGAGAACAACTAGGTCTAAATACATCTAATGTATCTCATTATAAAGATCTATATTTGGGATGTTCCTTTAAGGTCTCCTTTGCAGCAATTGGAAGACAAATAATACTTTGAAAATCACATATTTTGGGTGCCTTTTTTGATCCATGGACAAAGGGAGACTTGGATTAATACTTAAGATGATATCTGCATTAGAAGATGACTAGAAGGAGGTAAGAATACTGTTTAAAAATTAATGGGTTTGATGCTTCTAACGAGAAAATATGTACAAATGTGTAGATACCCCCTTTCATTCCATGTAAGGGTAAATTGTAAATGTTCTTAATTTCAAAATGTTTAGATGAAAGTTCAGTATAAAGGCCCATTGACAGAAAGCCACATTACTATTTCCAGTGGTGATTTTTCATGCCAGGTGTACTACACTTTAAAAAATGAAAAAAAAAAACCGTTCTCAGTAGTTCAGAAGCTAACATTGTCACAGTTTACATTCAACCTTACAATGACCAGTAGACCTAGGATATTTGTATTTACCTTGTCACTAAGTCAGAATAATATTTCATCAGATTCTTATCCAGTAGTCTTTTCTGTATCTCTGCATTGCCCTACAAAACTCATTAAAAAAAGAAGGAAACAAAAAGTCACCTTGCTTCAGGAAGTGTCATCTCTGATGCTATCAGTCACTGTATTGTGCTAAGCAAGATGATTTTATGAGCTGGAGAAAACCCATGGCTCATAAACTCAGCAGAGGTGAGTGAGTTATGATAGTCGTTCAAACACGCTAATGAAATTCCTAAAACATCAGTATGGTACATTAGTCTTCCTAACATTTAGCTTTATTAAGCACACAGATCAATGGGAAGCTGTCTTGTATGCCAATTGTTTAGCTTCTTTAAAATCCATAAATTTTTAAACTGCTTTTCTCCCTGTAGTGGAGAAGAAACTTCAGTAGTCAAATCTCAAACTTTGGATTCATCTATGGATTTTGTAGGTGTACATGGGAGCTAAACCAAATCTATGAATTCTAAGAAATTGTCATTACGAGCACATTTGTTCACTAATGGTAGTCCTAACATCCCCACATAATGTTTATCTACAGCTCTTGACTTCCATTAAATTTGCAAGTGCTCATGTGTGCCAGAACCAGTTTTGGAACTGCCTGCACGTATATCTCATTTCCACCCTTGTGAAAGTGGACTATGATGTCATAGTACATATTGCCAAGGTACAGATGCTTTTGTGATCAAAAAGTAGCAAAAATTTTTCAGAGAAAGAAGTAGGGTTTTCTGAGAGAGATTTGAGATGAATCTTCAGAGAAAAAAAAGCTCAAGAAATTAATCATATTTTAAATAAAAGAAACCATTTATATTCTGAAAGTATCAAATGACAATTTTAAATATGAATAATCATTGTCATGGAAATATGTTTATGTGGAATACTTACTGATTGCACCAGTAAAGAATAATTAGGAAATTGCATGATACTTTGTATTTGAATGTGAAGAAATTGGGTAAAAAAAGGAGTTAAGTCACTTTGTCCATCAGGGAACAAATTAGTTACTCAATCATGAAGAAAATGCTCACTCTGTATACTAGCTGTAAATAATAGACTATGCTGTTCTACATTTTGCAACACAAAATATACTTCTCAGTTTGATTCTTATGTGCCTTTATTTTTTTCTTGTTCTGTTCTTTTTGGTTCTTTATTCTGAATAGAATAAAACCAGCAACAGCAGCAAGAAGGACAACCCATAGAAGAGAGAAAACTGCTGTTTGCTGAGGTATATATGAAAAGATGCCTACATCCTCTAACTTAAATTTGTGTTAGCTGTTCTTAAATGAAGAATAGTAAATAGTTTAGTAAAATTCTGGAATAATACAAGATCAGTAGATTAAAAAATTACCAAGTGACAAACTGTTGCCAATGGTGGGAAATCATTGTTTGTTTGTTTGTTTGGGTTTCCTTTTTTAATAATTCTGAAATAACCAACTTCAGACATTATATAGTAATTGAGAGAGAGTCAACCAAATCCAACAATGGATAAAACAAAGACTTATGGATTGTAAATGGTGCTAATTACAGTAATAAAAAAAAAATAGATGTAAACAGAAGAGTCAGAAAAATTAGTCTGGATCACTTGGCAATTTCAAAGTAATGGATCACACTCTAGTAAAAGTTTTGAAATTCAAAGAAATATATTCAATAGGAATAAATAGACAAATTTGGAAAGCAATGATTCTGAAAAAAAGATATAAAGATTATTGCAATTTGCTGAGAGTTGGTGAAATTGTAATGTTGGTGGAAAAGAATACTGTAAGAAATAAAAAGGAGGATCATAAAAGGGGTGATATTATCTCTGCCTAGCTCAGTGAGACAAATATACAAAGTTAGCGCCCATATTTTTAAAAGATGTAAAAGTGTAAAAGGTACAGAAAAGAGACATTTTCAAGAGCTATAAAAAACGGCTCATGATAGAAGATTTAGAGCACAGTCTGTTTGGTTGATCAGAAAGATTAAGTGATTTGATTGCACTCATAAGTACTTATACTGGGGCAAAGTGCCCATTGCTAACGGGCTTCAATCTGGCAGAAAAAGGGCTATCAAGGATCTATGCCTGGAAGCTGAAGCCAGATAAATTCCAATTAGAATTTAGGCACATCTTTTTAACTGCAAGGGCAATTAATCACTGAAACAAGCTACCAAGGGGTGAAGTAGATTTCTCTGTCTGTGGAAACCTTTAAATAAAGAATGGTTGCCTTTCTTGGAGATATACTTCAGCCAAACAGAAGTTATTGTCTACTCAAATAAAAGTTATTGAGCTCAGAAGAACTCAATAAAACTGGGTAAAGTTTAGAGTTTTGTAATTGGAAAGGGCTAAGATTGATGATTTAATGGTGTTGTTTGACCTTATTCTGGAAGATTTTGTGGTAGATATCCTTAGTCATTTCTGTGCCTCTCGCAATTTGTTTACACATAAAAATCTTGGGCTGGAAAACTCAATCTACTGAGTGAAACCCCACATTTTTTCTTCTTTTACATTTGCGGAATAGGTATAGTGTTTACTAATATGGAACTTTGTTGGTTTTATTGAAGTCACTAAAAAGCAATAAAGTTAATATTTTGTAATTGTTTCCAAATATATATATATATATCAAATATATAAATAGCCTAAATCAATATTAATTTTAGCAGATCCACAAACAGTTCAAGTTTTGAAAATAATAAAAGACTGTAGAGCTCAAAGCATCCTGGAGATACACGCGATTAACTACCAAAAATGAAAAGCACCAGTTTGAAGTCTAATAGTGAAGTCAATGGGACTGATCACTGTTAAGAACGTGCACAAATCTCTGAAGAATCAGTGTTTTAGTTTTATCCCTGTAATGATTCAACATGATTTTGAATACATGTGAAAAATGGGCATACAGAATAAAATACTGTAATGTTTAAGCTACCACTAACAAATATGAGATATCTTTAATAACATGGAGGTTAAGTAGAATATAGGTCCCAGAATCAGGCAACTGGGAATAGGGACAGCTGGGATGTGAGTGACAGTGTTGTGGGTGATCTGAACACTGATTCCACAGCAGTGTTGCTGGAGCAGAGGTTGGTCCTCAAGCAGTGGCTGAAATGGGTTCCTGGGCATTGGTCAGTGTGGGGAGAGACTTAGGGGATCTGGACAAGAACAGTCAGGGCTGGTGATGCCTGCAGGTTCCAAACACACAGCAATTTCATACACATCCCCTCTGGCCCCTGAAAACAGGGCACAAAACCTTTAAGTGCCCCATCCATCTCCAAGTCCTTTGTTACTGGATGCCCTTCCTCACTGAGAAATGTGTTAAGGTTTTTCTTAAATCTTTTTCCTTTGGCAAAGCCTGGGCTTTGCTCTTTCTTTTTCCTTGTCAGTTTCATCTGTGTCTGAGTTCTGGCTTTCCTAACTCCACACTGCACACTTGGGCAATGTCCCTTTTTTTCCACCATCCCTTCTTCCACATTCTGTATGCTTCATTTTTGCATTTGAGCTCAGTTGGGCAATCACTGTCCAGACCTTGCTGGCTTTCTGCTGTATTTGGCTGACCTTCTGCAAGGAGCAGGTTGCTTTGCACTCAGAATCTGGTTTCCTGAAGATCAGTTATCTGTCCTGGGCTCCTTAGCCCTTCAGAGCAATTTCTCATTGAATCCTTCCAAGAAGATCCCTTGACAAGCAAAATCTGCTCATTAAAGAATGTCTCTCTAATTCTGCTACTCTTCTACTTCTCACTCCCCTCACACCCTCTCCAATTCTCCAGCATTCACAGCAGCCAAATCTGCCATTAACCTTCACAATTCTGGCCAGCTTTGGGATCTGTAAATCTAGTGGCACCCATGATGCCATTGGTTTGTTTAGTATGTAAGTCAATAGATTGTCTTTTAAATTCTTCAGAGATCACCTGGGTTGCCTGTATTGAGACACATTGCCTTTGCAGGATGTACTGAAGTGGTTATTTTTCCCCATGAATACAAGTGCATGCAGCTGTGAGATTTCCTTTGCTGTTTATACAAGGCTTTCTAAACAGACACTATCCCACTCTTAAATATGAAATCTGGACATTTGTTTCATGCCAACACAAATGCACAATTAAGTGTTTGGTAAATACTAGCTTTTTC
Source organism: Eopsaltria australis (assembly GCA_034509425.1). Classification (NCBI taxonomy): domain Eukaryota; kingdom Metazoa; phylum Chordata; class Aves; order Passeriformes; family Petroicidae; genus Eopsaltria; species Eopsaltria australis. The sequence continues at coordinate 93,904 of JAVTVJ010000518.1, forward strand.
TAGAGATGATATGGCAGACCAAATAGTAAAAGTTACTAAAAATTGTAGACTAATGAGATGGTATAGGCATCAGAGAATTGGTTTTTAAAAATTTGATTCAGTCTAATTGACAATTATTATTTATCTAAAAAATCTGAAGTTTTGTTCTAGGTGGAAATGAAAGCACACAAATTCAAAGAAGTAAATGACAAAATATTCTTTAAAGAACATACAAATTAGGAAGATAATACCAATAGAAAAATAATGAGGAACTGTATGAAGATTTGCCATAACAGGACACTATATTCTACACTCCTACTTTGAGATATATTTTTATTTGAGAAAAGTAAGCAATAAGGTCTTTAGCATACACCATCCAATAATAAAAAAATCTGTGAAACCACTTTATTTATTTCCATGCTCTGAAAATTTTGACTCAGATTTTTATTCCTATTTGAATGCTGTACAGAGATGACAGTATTTGCAACAATTATGTCATTTATTTTCCTTTGTTCTGGACCTGCTTTGTGACATTGATTAATTTTATTCATTGGCTAACCTAATATTTATGGCAATGTGAGAGCTAAATTTAAAAAAAATAAATGGGATTTGGAAGTCTTTCATATATAAGGGCCAATATTGCACAATAAATACATGGAGATTTCACTTGTGATTCACGTGGCAGGAATTATCTTCCCAGCCCTGTACTAATGTACAAAGGAAGACAGAGACAATATGACCAAAAAAATTGCCCTTGAAGGGGAGGGAAAGAATGCAGGTAGCATCCTCCACAGTAATCTCAGGCTGGTTTAAAGATATAGAACTTTTCCTGTGTACTTCAAGAGTCTTTTGGTAGATGTCACTGAAGTGGTTTAAGAAATAAAATACATCATATATTGGCAAAGAAATATGTCAAAGTTATTTTATATTCAAATTGTTATAAGACATTTCCAAAAACTGAAATATGATCACAAAGTACATCAACTGCAATCTGAGTTCATTCTTATTTATTAAATATATTTTTAAATACTGAAAAATGCATAGTGAAGTCCTTGGGGATTTCTAAACCTGTCCATCCAATTACTAATTTAAACATGTAAACACTTAATACATATCAATAATCCTCTAAGTAAAAATGTGACTTAAATACTGAACAAGAATATAATTCTTTCCATTAGAAAAGGAATCCAAATAGCTAATCTGTTTAAACAGATAGAAGCATCTTTCTCAGAGCATCTTTGCAAAACTGATAAGACCATTTTGAATAATGCATTCCACCTCTAGTTCTGAAAGTAAATTTACATCAGAAAGCATATATATTGTCAATCCTCACATCTGGTTTAAAACCATTCCTGTACTCATTTTGCGGAAATTAGTTGTTTATGCCACAGAAGTTGATACACATGCATACATGTGCAAACATACAGACACAGGTGTTTTCTCAGATGGAATGAAGGCTACAGGGCAACTATTTTTAATATCACTTACAAAACATTATTCTTATCTTTATTTCTAAATTATTTCTGCATACAACTTTAAATATAAGGATGAATTGACTTTTTTTGTTCAATAATCTCTTGCATAGCAAATAATGACAGTTATGCCAATGCTGAAAAATGTTTCCACCGCTTTTAATAAGTTCAGTTGAATATTAAGATATTAGAGGTAAAATGTTGAAACACAAAGGTAATTAAATTTAAAAAACTATGGAGGGTAGATGAAAAGGTATTCGGCACCAGTTATACTAAAGGATTGCTGCAGTTTTATATCTCTTCATCATTACAGTAGTTTAAGTACGATACAACATTATCTCTCTATCAAACTTTTTAAAGTGTGTGAGAGAAAACTGTTACTGCAGCTGTTAGAAGGCATGGAAAGAATATAAGGTTTAAAGGAAACATATTCATGGGCTATTTGAAGAATATAGATTTTTTTATGCCTATATCGCACTTATGACTCTTTTTGCTGGTTTGACTAATATATGAATGATCAACTGATTGATTCTTACACTTTCCTTGTTAATTCAGGAGGCAAGTATGTGATACTATGGTACTACTTGAAACATTAAAACCTCAAAACAAGGTATTTTACAGAGATTGAAAAGAAATACTCTGGCTTTTTGAAATACTAAAAAAATACATAGCTAGAAGTGTCTTAATGTATTTCACTGGGACAATGAAATTTCTGAAACAAATTTTCAAAACTTTCTCTTTCAAACATTTTCTTCTGTTACTTTCCTCCCAATCTTTAAACCATAGTTATTCCTGTCCTTAGCAGATCTAAGTGAGTACTTTATCCTGAATAATTAACTTTAGGACAATATAGGTTATTGCCAATGCAATTGCTTTGCAAATATTAGTCATTAAATCCCTAGAGATATTTTTAAAATAGAGCAGATCAGGAGATGGTAGATTAGTAGTGAATTCCTAAGGACAGCAATCTCAAATATATTTGTAATGGATTATATATTTGACCATATACACTGAACATTAGCTATTAATTCTTGATTACATTTTTCAGTTTTACAGTAATACTATTCAGAAAAAACTGAGAAAAAAATTGTATTTCTGAAGCAATAAAGCTCTCAGCCTGTGTGGCACCATGACTGAAACAAAGTACAAAGTAGCTGCTAATTGCTGACTCATCACAATTACTCTCAGAAACAGTAGTTCCAAATGATTCAAGAACATTTGAGAAATACTCAAATGTGTATTGCCGGGAACTGCCTGGGATATCTGGCCATAGAAAGTTCAGTTCTTCCAAAAGTGACTGAAAAACAATTAACTTTTAATATAGAAAGTCAGTTTAAACCAAACTAAACCAAACCAAAGCAAACCAAACAGAAACAATAAAGGGAATGTCCATGGTCACTGAAGTGTTTGTTGTTTTTCATGTGTTAAAGATTGGTTTGTAAAGCTGTGGCCAGATGTATAAAAAAGTATTTGTATCTAAGCCCAGACAGAAATTTGTATAGCCTGTACTCAGGTATTTGTAAATTTTTGCTTCAGAAAACTGGAAAGGCATAAATCATTTAATGATTTAATTTGCTAAAAGAAATACTTTATATGGTATCAAAATGAAATATTTTGGGTATCAAAATGACTGAAATCCAAAATTGATCTGTTTCCATTAAAATTTCATTAAAACCGCATATATATTCAAAATGTGCAACTCCCTTTTACAGCAACTTGTCTTCTTACCAAGAAGAACAGAAAAGACTCCCAAATAGTTTTATGTTCCATGTTTGTCCAGTGAATCTTATACTACTTTAGACAGTCTGAAATGTGTTCTTTGGCAGTTGACAAACAACTACTGACAATATTTTTTCATTTTGTCTAACTGATGATTAACTGAAAAGAAATTATTCATTTTGACATGCTTTAGGTTCATAGTTATAAATATTTTAAGTGACAAATGTTACCCTGTTACTTAAGCATGTCTGCAAAAGTAGTATTTGAATAACTATTGTTTTTATGCAATATATCTTATCTATTTTGAAATGTTACAACAACTTTTGCAGTTGCTGATAAGTTAGTGTGAAGGATTAGTTCATGTAATTGGGTTATGCTACCAAAAAAGCTCTTAACTCTTTTAGCTGTAGAAGGAGGTAAGGGCAACAAAGGTCAACGAGGCCAAATTTTCTGGTTTCCCTGGAATCCAATTTCATGCTTAGATAGTACACAGCACAGCAGGATTGCCGAAGGGTAGCCTTTCTGTAGCCCAGGAAATATGATGTTTTGTCATTACTTGTAAAAAGCCTCAGGCTTTGAATTGACCTGGCAGTGCTGCCTCTCAGGACTCGCTTGCACTTGCCTTGTCCTGAGCTGATGTTGCCTTGCTTTCCCTGTGATAGCAATTGTCTCACAATCTGGTAACTATTGCCGATATCTGCTTCAAATTATATAGCAGTAACAAATAGCCTTTCTGAGTTAGGGGAATTGCTGGTGACACCAGCATTAAATGTGGTGTTGAAGAGCGTGCATATAGGGCAACATCAGAAGTTCCAGTTTATGAAAACAAAACACAGTGGTCAAAAGCTGATCAATACAGGAGTGGACCCATGTGAGCCAGCTAAAACTAACTTCAGAGAAAAAGTAGAGAACAGAAAAATCGAAGCCCAAGGCAGAACTCCACACCATTAACAATACATGTATTTTGGCAAAAAGCTCAGGACACTGACGGGTTTTTGTAGCCAACCACTTCCTACTAAGAAGACTGATGCTCTCGACCTTAGTACCGAGTGAGACGGAAGAGTAACATAACATCAGAAGACAGGAATACAGGATAGGAAGCTAACATTTATTAACTGTTTGTATTGAGTCAGTGTTCTCTCCATTTTATCTTTTACTGAGTGAACTTTACTGTTATTGAAATTTTAACTGTAACTATTTCTTGCATTATTTTTAGATTTCTGAAACATTAACAGGATATAAATTCCTAACCTCGTATATAGCATGTATGACCTTTTGTCCTGAAGAAGACTTTCATGAGTGTTTCTCTTCTCTGTTCCATGAAATAATTTTAGATGTCTTCTTCCTAGGACTGTGGTAATTCTCACAGCTCCCAGACATCATTTTTTGTATACTGCTGAAGCTTGGTAATCTTGTTGACTTAAATTGTTATGTAACTTCTGAGTTTAAAGAAAAACTGTACCAAGTCAGGGAGTACCCAAGTAGGCATAAGAAAGTTATTACTACTTTGTACAGGAGACAGCTTTAATTCAGTAAAAAGAAAGTCCATTTAGAAATTTAGTGGAACCCAAATTAAGAGCTTATTAAAGACTTGTAGTTGAGGGATCCAATACGAGTAATGCAGTTTTGTTTTTTCTTTAGGAAATGCACTCTAGTGATAACCAAGATACACTTCACCATAAAATTAGTTTAGTAAAGTATTTCTTGTATTTTATCTGGTATAAGTACAGTCCAGTAGTGTCTCTTTCTATACAAAAGGGAAAAACATGTCCTTCTCTACTGACTGATTAAAAAGAGAAACAAACCTTAATATTAATATCTCAAAGTGAAAGCATTTCTACTTGGTCACATTCTTAACGGCTGCAAATTGAGTTAGTTTCAGAATCAATGAGCTACACCACCAATCTCTAATCTCAAATAATTTTGTAATACTACAATTATATAAAACCAGAAACTTTTCCAAACTGTGTTAACAGGATTATTTGGTCTAAACATAAGTTAAACAGACAGTCCAATTCATCAAAGAGTTGTTAATCACTCCTTTTTATAACTGTGTAAACCAAAACAAAATTTTAATGAAGCTTATATTTGTTTCGCATTTTCCAAATAAATGCTTTAAAGGCTTTTTGTTTTAATTATAATGTCACAACGCTTCAGTAAGAACAAATTAATTTACATAGTCTCAGTAATTTTAGTTCTGTGTTTTTAAGAGTAATAGTAGGTTGCTTATACTGCCAAGTAACGCACCAGTTTCTTTGACATAAAAGTGCATATCCTTACTAGGTACACACAGTAAGGCAGATGTTCTGCTCCTATTTCTCTTCCCAATGTTCTGTGGATTTGACATTATTCCAGTCTCCCCCTGGAAAAAGTAGATTTTTTCATTCAAAGGATAATAAAACTTCAATATAAATAACTCCTTGTCCTGACTAACTATAACACTCAAAATTATGCAAGAATGATGACATATGAAAACTCTTCACCAACCACCTTAAATTCTTCAATTGAACTATTGTAATCAGAATATCTCTCAATTCTTTAGGTCTTCATACAGTCAGGATAGAGAAAGACTCTATATTTTTGAATAAACGAAAAACAAAAATCTGTATGTAGTAACTAGCCTAGAGAATTGAGTTGGTATTCATCTCATCTAACTGCAACTAATTAAAAGTTCAGTGCATCATCTAAATTATTTTAAAGTCCTTTATAAATTAGTGAGAATTAAGAATTTTTCAAAGGTTATTTACTGTACATAAGCCATTTGAGGATACTGTGGGGGTGACTATCCCTTTTTACTGTCCCTAGAGGTAAGGCAAGCACAGAAACTTTCAGCTTTTTGATTAATAGGACTAGACGAGATGCCTTTTATTTTAACACACACTATCAAATAATGAGATTTAGACACACTATTGGCTGAGTTTAAAAAAACATTCTTCTCAAAAAGCATAATTTTCTCCAAGGCAAAATAAAACAAAGATCACTCGGAATTTCTTCCATTAGATGGAGGTAAAACTTGTGTCCAAGGGAGATGTTGCAGTGGTCCTCACTGGAAGATTGTTTTACATCAAAGAGTTCATGACCCACATAAAAGGCACAGGCCTGTGCTGTTGTTTGCTGTGCTGAGCTGGTTGTACAGCCTGGCCTTCAGGATCTTGCTGTGCTGAGCAAATCCTTTGTCTACAGAATAAAATCGGCCAGTAACAGAAGAGCTGCAGGCAGCTCCCACTTGGTACTTGACAATTGTTACTCTGTGTCCTTTACCTAACAGTGTAGCAAGAAGTTCTCAGGCAAACAACCTTTCTGTCTAATAGCAGAAATGATGAATAGTATTGTTTTCTTGGAAGAAAATTCTGTGACAGCTTGAAAAACCAAAAGGAAGTAACCCTTTCCACAAATGGGATCTTCATGGTGTGCTGCCTGTGGATTGGAGATGTTCAATGATGCATTTCTCAAGGTTCCCACCACTGAAAGAGATAAGTGATTGTCTGTGTTATTCTCTCTTTCTTTAAAATGCTAATTCTAATAAATACCATTTTAAGTGAGATTTTACAATGTTTGAGTGCCTTTCTTTGTGTTGTCATAAAGCCCCAGTACCTCCTGGTGTAAAATAGATGATCAAAATTTTATTGTATAAGCCCAGAGAAAAAAAATTGTCTAAAAATTTAGAAATGTTCAAGAAAGTATCCAAGACATTTTCTTTTCCTAAAAACAGAAAGTTCTTATAATATGTCTTACCATTACATTGTCTAAATATTTTTCAAGTTGTCTGTTAAGTAGGATATATAAGAAAAAATAACAAATAATTCTTTGCTCTGTGTAAGAAAGAAAAATATGTCTGCAGATTAGTTTTTTCAATATGTACAGTTTTCTCTCTGCCTAAAAGGGTTATCTTTATGAAAGGATGCCAAACAGTGTTCTTCATATTTGCTGAGGCTTCTGGCAGCCTTTTGATTCCCTGCAGAGGCTCTTACCATCATCATCTGCACAGAGAAGAATTAACTTTCTGGATAAAAAAAATTCTGTTGACTCAAGAAGCAATGCTGACAGCTCTGATTTTCTCTTGAGAGACTTAGGTTGCTATTTTGAGTAGTGTTTGATCTGTTAATTGAACATTGAGCATTATATTTGTGTGTTTGTAATACCATCCGCTTTTGAGAAGTGCACTGCAAGGGTTTTCAAAGACCTGATGGCTTCATTCTCAAATGCAGTCAGTGGGTTTTATTCATACTGCAGGAAAAAAATACACATGCAACCAAATGAATACACATACAACCAAAACAAGGTCATTTGCCTCTCAAATCTTCTCAGTGAACTGGTGACAGTGGAGGATAAACATGAGTGTCCTCTCTGTGAGAAAATGACATTTTCTGGTGTAAATACCTGGCCTGTTCTGTTCCTCAGCTATGGCCCTTTTTAGGGCAAAAGAGTAAAGAAAATAGTAGGAGGTAGAGTAATAAGTGAAATGAAGTATAAAATTGCTCAGTATGTTGGCTATAAAAGCTTTAATGCTAATCCTATTATTTCTCTGCTCCAGTTGTTAAAAATTTGAGATTTATTTAGCTCATTATCTGAGTTTAGAGTTGCTTTCACTGAAATTGAAGACATTAGAGTTTTACTAGCATGAATACTGAATTTTCTTAGGGCTTTCTGTCTATTCAATGGGAGGATAATTTCAGTTGATAATTAGATAATCTCTGTTGAATTCAATCTTAATTGCTGAACTAGTCTTGTTTTAGCCTGCTTCATAAGTAGATATTTAGGCACTGATTATCTCAGTTTAAATACATAAATGTCTGATCATTTTCCTCTTTATTTTCAGGAGATGCTGTTACTATTCTAGAGAGAAGCAAAACATAAATGAATTTAGGCCATCTCTTCTTTAACTGTGCAATATTCTCAACCTTCTGTGTAAGTATACTTTTTAACTTCAGATTTAGAATGAAACAGGAGCTGATAAAAGAGTATGTATAGCTGCCATCTCTAAAAAGCTTTACCCAAGGGCTTATGGATTTGCACAGTTCTATATTGGTCTGGATTAATGCATAAATTGAAGGAGAAGAGGCCTGAGCAAATGGATAAACCAGATCTTAGACACTTGCTGAGTTCACATGGCAGAGATCTCTGATAAGAGATAAGAACGTTAACAAGTTAAAGAGTAGCACAGAGAATCTCACTTCATTGAAATAGTGGTAATTTAAAAAAAAAGAAAATTATTGCAGTCAAGCCAGAGTGCTCATCTTCAATAAACCTCAGCTCATGCCACCTGAAAACAACAGATATTTGAAAATTTTGTTACAGCATGCTTGAGTATTTCACAACAGTAAAAATCTCACTCTGATTTGTTATAAATGAACAAAACCTACTTCCATAGAGCTGTAATCATAGGTTGAAATATGGCCTGTCAAAAGCTAAAATTAAACCAAAATTTTACTGTATAATTGCACTAAAAATGTTAAATCTCTCAATTGTAATTATAGTATTAAATGGACAAGGTAAATTAAACTTTTTAGCAGTTAAATTCCTCTAGATGATGATGATGTTTTTATCACTATTAATATTATTTATTGTAATTGATATTATTATTTTTATTTATGTTTTATGATTCCCAGTCGCATTCAGTTTTCTCTTTCTAAAGAGAAAGAAATGTCATAGCTTTTATTTTACCCCTCCATAATATACTGAGTTTAGTGTCTCTCAGGATTCGTGAAGTTGTACATTAGAGGAAGATTCACATCAAATGTCAGTTCCTGTAGAAGTAAACATATATTATTATATATGATTGACCTATATTGTTATAAAAATGTGCACAGATATAATGCACAATAGAGATCACCTTTATATCACTATCATATTTTAGTTTAAAATTTTGTAGCAAAGCTTCTTGTACATTTATAATAATTACTTAAAGAAGAAGATACTGACCTAAAACAGTGAAGTAAACAAATTGACTTTGAGGAACTAGTTAGACTTTTTTTCTAGTACAAATTTTGAGGACTTGATAGCAACCAGAAAAGAGGCAGAATATTATTCTCACATTGTTATTATCTCTAAATTGTTTAAAGTGCTGCTCAATAAAGTGAAAGATACAAGCTCTGAAATGGAATGTTTTGAAGTAGACTTTTATGCAGTGTTGAAACTAGAACACTAAAATTAACAAGGCAACTGTTCCTATCCATAAACTTTGTGCAAAGCTTTGTTATTTTGTTTATTTGCTGTTGATAAAAGTTGATAAATTCTTTAATAATTTTCTTCAGGACAATTACTAACAGTGGAAAACATTTTTGGGGGGGGGGAGTGGACAGAGAGGCAGAACAAGAGAGAGAGAGATAGAGACAGAAAAAGAGATAAGGAGAGGGAGATGCAAATTTCTTTCAGGCAATATTTATACTTTCTGATTTTTTTTTTTTTAATTATCGAGAAATGGTGTGGTGGGTTGATCTTAGCTACCAATTAAGTGCCCACCAGCTGCTCACTTAGCCATATGCCTCTTAATAGGATGCTGGAGGGAATGGGAACAATGAAAGCAAGAAAACTCTTGTAGGTCAAGACAAATTCAGTTTAAGAAATGGAGGAAACAGGAAAACAAACAAATCGAGAAAAACCCCATGTGAAACAAAATCAGTCTGTCACCACCTCATATAAGCAGATCATTGCTAGGCCAGTCTGAGTAAACCCTGACTCTGAAATGATCCTGGACAGCCCCTCTACATTTTTATTGCTGAGCATGACACCATACAGTACAGAGTATTACTTTGGTCAGCTGGGGTCAGCTGCTCTGGCTGTGTTTCTTCCCAGCAACTTGCCCACCCCCAGCCTTCTTGTTGGTGGGTAGAGTGAGGAGTAACAAAGTCTTTGATGTTGTGCAGTGTTCAGCAATAACTAAAAGACTGATCTCTTATCAACACTGATTTAGTCACAAACCTTAACTGCAGACTCAAATGGCTGCTTATGAATAAAACTTACTGTCTCAAAGTAAGACCCATTTCAAAGGCTCATGTTGAATAATTTAAAGGCAGCAGCTTGACATCACATAAAAGTGAAATAAAATGTAAGAATACTGGTGAGATTGGCTGATAAAATACAGTTAATAGAAGATATCAGAAATTTATAAAAAGTGAGGTAAAATATTTATTCAGGGCATGGGAAATATAGCAATGTCTGTTGGTCTCATCAGACAAAGCACAGAAGGAAAAACAGAAAAAAAATAGCAACAGTGCTTAGTTAGTGTGCTCCAAGAAGCAAGTACTGTTGTTGATTTTCTGCATAGTTTGGTCTAGACAGGACCAGATGAGAATTGTTTACTTAATTACATTTTTCTAGTCATCTCTTTGCTTTCTTAAATAAAAATATACATGGATATCACATGGATTGTTGACAAAGCTACATTTAGAAGGACCTTCAAGATGTTACTGTCGTTGCACCACTGCTTTTTCACACAAGTAACTACAGAATTAATAGGTGATATCAATTTAACATAACTTTAAAGTGAGATAATCAAAACCAAACCAAACTACCTTTTACAGAGAGAAATAAACCTTTCCTGAGGGCAACTTATCTAATCTTAGTTGCATACTACAGGATGTATCAAATGAACTTCTCCCTGAAGGCACAGATAGTAATTGTTCTTTGCTCTTCTCCATGTAGAGTGTCTTAGACTATAACTTGGAACTGTTCAGTATATGGTGTTTACATGAGTTATAGCACATCCTATTTCATGTAGAAATTCATATGCAATTCCTATAGTTAACTTCAATACCAAAATTGGTCACAGATAATAAGATAATGTCACTTGCAAATCAGCATAGCTCTGTTGCCTCAAAAGGGAGCTATGTTGACTAAGTTAAATACAGACATCTAAATCTTGGAGATACAAGTTCTGTGAAATGATTTGCATCTCGTTCTTTTCAAGTTAGAAATATTAATGTAGATTTTCTCATTCTGGGAGCTTCACTGGACAGCAATTACATCTATGACAGGCCTTATTTTCAGTACTCTGTGACTCATGTAAAAGAAAAACTGCAAAAGAAATAGAATTCAATTGTATTCTCACTTCCTGCATATTCCACGGATTTTTTAATTTATTCATGTAGCAGTGAATTTGCCAGTGAAGACTGACAGACATGCCAAATTGAGCAAAATTATAATTTACTTTCCCACTATGAATCTCTCTGCAAGGCTAAACAAAGTTCTATTTTAAGGTTTGTGTAGTGAATAGTACTAGTAGATGGGATTTGCTTATTTCCTCAAGAACAGTGACAGGGAACAATTTAAAATTTTGTTGTCAAAAGAGTAGTTTTTCCTTCAGCTCAGTAGCCTGGGACTGTGTGCACTCTTTGTACAGACACATTTACAAGTCTTTAAGGTCTTTACAAATACTTTTTGAAGCTCCAGACCAAGAAGTTAATATGTGTGCCTCATGAATTTTTCAAGCAGATCAATGTATTTCAACAAAATGTCACCGAAAACCCACAATGATTCTAAAGTGAAAATCATCCTGCATTGGACTATTCTGATGCCAGAACTTCCTAAGAGTTGCTGGTTTTCCAAGTTCTTAGGTGACTTATCATTTCAATTGGAAGTTGAGTTATGCAAACATAAATTAAAACACTCTGCAACTTATTTTTTCTGTCTTTTTCAAGCTCAAAAATTAAAGCTGTACAAGGAAGGGCTTCAGTAAAACTATAAAAGATGCCATAAAATAGAAAAAAAATCAGTATGCAGCATCTTGGTTTTGTGTATTTCATTAGATTGTAGTATAATATTATTATCTTCATATATTGAATATTTCATTTTATCATGCAGTGAAATTAATATGTAAATATAGATACCTTTTGTGATTGATACAGAGGGTTATAAATATGTTAGCTAATATAAAATTTGTGAAAGGTTTTAATGGAAACAGCTATTTCAGAAATAATAAAAGTGCATGACAATTTTGCTAATAATGTTCACGAAGTGTAGAACTGCATCAAAACTATTTATCTATAAATGCAAATAATTTTGAAGATTTGATCACATGTATTAAAATGCAAATAATAACATATTAAAGTCATTTTTTAACGTGAAGGTTTGATTTTTCATCTTTCTCCTTCTTTCTCCCCCTTTTTTGTCTCACTCCTGGTAGAACAGAAGAGAAATGATTTCTTTTTTCATGGTGACTTCCTTGGAAAGCATTATTACTCACTGGTGTACAGCTTCAGTACATGACTATCTAAGTAAAGGCATTTCCATCACAGTGTTCTCTCCTTGAAGAGTGACTACCATAGAATATTATTGATTTGCTTGGTGTACGATGATTCAGAGGTTAGACAACTCAGAGTACAGCTGGTTTAGAAACTTTATGTCAAATAAACTCAAATATGATTCTGTAGATGAAAAGCTCATGCATTTTCTGCCCCCTAGTGAAAGTATAAGTTTTGTATTTTATTTGTATAGAATTTATTTATTTTTGACCCCAAACTACAGAAATACAAATCAAGAAAAAGGATCAAATTTTGCAATTGTTACATATAATATAAAAGCTACTTTTCAAAAAACATTTGTCAAAAATAATGCACAAGTACAGTCTTGTTTTCCACGCTTTAAGTAAATTTAAAAATACAGCATTAAAAAAAAGGTCTCTTTTTTTTTTGGTTATTTAGATCAGTGTTCGGTAACAGAAGCCAAATATTTGCATGATTTCATCATGAAATGTCATTTCCCTTTTACATTTTCATAGAAGTTTCCCAGAGAGAACCAGTACTTGAACTGCAGAGTGGTTTATATTAATATATTTACTTTACATCCATACCATTATTTATATCTATTAATATCCACACCTAGGATAGAAAGAAACCCAAAAGTGAAGGAAAATTTTTCTGATTCAGAAGCAAGGTGTGTTTCATACCTGCTGGGTAAATTTTGCGTAGGCTGTCACGGAGGCTTCACGGGAGTGATGCTGAATCAGGGGCAGCTGCCATCCATAGGGTTGTGCTTTGAGCTATATCACACAGCAGGAACAAGGACAATGTAAATGCAGGAGTTTGCACCTGCAGCTCAGTACAGGCACTGCAGTTTCTGCCTCAGTGTCTCTCTTGTTTTAGGAGCCCATCTACCAGATTTACTTTCTTAGCAGGCTGGCCAGAAGCACCTGGGATAGAAGCACCTTGAGAAAGTAGAGAAGCTGCAAAACTGGGATTAAAGAAGCTGCATACATTCAGTCAATAAATGTTGGATTTAAGGTTAAAGAAGTTAGAAGGCTCTTGGAACTCCTTGGAAGTCCTGCTAAGGGCTCATTTGGTCTAATATGCCTCTTCCAAGTCGTGCAAAAGAGAGACAGAGTTCATTGTCTTTTATATGCTAGCTAAGCGCTGAAACTTTTGTGCTATTAACAGTCCATGATATTGTTTTGAAGAGTGCCTTTTGCACGTAGCACAACTCCAAAATTTTTAATGCAATAATTTTCTTTTTGGAAATGGCATTCTTGTTTTCAAGCCAACCCACAGTATCATGTTGATGTAGATGTTAAAATGAAGTGAAAGGAAAATATTCAAAACTTTCTTTGGAATGTTTATTACTAAATTTCAAAACCTCCTTAACATTAAGATTATTAAAGCCTTTGTTTGTACAATCATATTTTCTGTGACTGGGTCACACAATTATAATTACCCAAAACAAGAGAGTAATACATAAAGCTGATAAATATCTGCAAGCCTTTACAGGGCAAACAGCTGAGTTCCATAAAACTTCAATTCAAAAAGGTCAACAAGGCAAACAGAGCAATTCAGAGCCACACAAATCACCAGTTCTTACCATCATGCTCCTTGTTCTAGGAGCAAGAGATTAATATAAACCTAAGCCTTTCTCTTACAGTGGTAAACAATGGTAAACTATTCACCTCCTTTCATTACTATTGTAGTGATGCCAATTTTGATCCCAGGGGAAGTTATAAAAGTGTAGGGAGGACTGATGAGAGACTGGAATGCTGATGGCTCAAACAATCACAGTGCAAGCTGATGATGTGCTCTGCTCCTGGGTGCAGAGGATGTGAGCACCCACCACTTTAGACTATAGCTGGGTGCTGAACAAGATAAGGAAAGAGGCTGACAAGAGGCAGATCCTGGGAGGTGGGGTAATGCTTCTTATCATGCCTCAGTCCTTGCACAAATGTCTCAGTTGTGAAAACTCCCCCCTGGGAAAACGCTGTGACATTCACCAAACCCTATTCACCCCTTCTCTTGGGCCATGATTGACTCAGCTTCCCTGACCTGAGTAGCAGCTGTAAAGTCTTAAACCACCAAAGATTCCTGAAGTGTCCTGTGATCCACATCATTGCATCATTCAGTGTGAAACTCCCTGTCCCAGGGGAGGTACCTGGGCATTCCCACCTGAACCTGACCTCTCTCACAGTATTTCTGTCATTGTCATCACAGATATTAAACACAAATAAAAGTAAACAAAAAGGCCAGTACCACACAAAATGTAATAAACTTTCACCAGTCTAATAAATAATCTCTTAGAAATGTAATTTCCATTGTCATTCATTGTAGTGTCAGCAAAGGGCCATTGGATCATGCCAGCTCTTTATATGGGGAACCAAAAATATGCCAGGTTACCATAAAATACCTGGATCTTCATGCTGCTCTCAATAAAAATAGTAATGCAAAAATCCCCTTTTTATTTAAGCATTTTAAAATCACTGTTGCAGTATTAAACTGTTAGAAGTTTTTAGCAAAATTCCCATAGAGCTCAGTGAAAAACAGTAAAGACCTCAGAATGATAGTGTAATGTGTTTGTAGACCATGGAGCAGATTTCAGGCTATTAGATAGCTGTAATAGCTATTGTATTTTTCCAAGCTTTACTCTTGAATATCTTTTTCAAAATGTGCTAAAGTTTTTTTCTCTGCTTCTTCTTAAAGAAGGGTTTTTTTTTAGAGAAAAGCAAGAGAAACTCAACTGTAAAGTAGCAGATAATTTTGTAGCAGTATATTAGTTTGGAATAAATAATTTTTTTCTTGTAGATGCATTTGACCCTAATATATACATTCTCAGAGGAGTAAGCTCTGATTGACCCTTCTGAATAAAATGCATCTTTCCCTCAGCAGTGCCTCAGCAATGATTATTTATCTGTGCCACAGAAGTCTTGGTGACTTCTAAGTATGTAAGTCAACAAATGCTTTGAGATGGCATGGGTTTTTTCACTTCAGTCTTTCTCTGTATTTACAAAAAAAAAGTCTAAACAGAAAGCTTTAGGGGAATGGGACAGGAAGAGATAAGGAAATGGAATAATGAGGAAGTGTCTCTCTTTTTTTAATCTTTATCTTGGAGTACATTTTTCTGATTCTCCTTTGTATTTTCTCTTGTTGGAGATTAAAGCAGGGACTCACTTCCTCACTGTGTACTACCAATGAAATATGGTTTCTGTTAGCTTTGGGCAACATAATGAATAACAACATAATAGAAATAAAATGGTAATGAAAGAAAAGAGAACACAGTATGGACCTAAGATGCAAGACCTACTGATTATTCTAAGGACATATTTCTGCTGGATTCTAATGTATTATTTTACTTCACTGTTCCTGTTCTACTTCTGCAGTGTATATATCAGTCCTTTAATGGAATATTTTCATTGATTTCTCAGCAAGACTAAATTCATCTAGTGTGAAACATCATCCTAAACACAGACTGAATACTGTTAACCAGTGGGAATATTTCAGTTTTGCATTTAAACTGCAAATGAAGACAAATGAAATAGTGTCCATTACTTTCAAACAACAAACTAAAAATGTTACATACAGATTAAGAAACAGTGCAGATGGGAACATCTCTCAATCCCTTATGGAAATGACTCTTCACTCCAGTGCATAGCTAAGTGCATAAATTTGAGGTGGGGACAGGAGGGAGTGAAACTGAGCTTTAGTATCTCCCCTCCAGAGACTCTGCCTTTGTCTACTTCCTTGTCCTTTGCTTTCTAGCCTAAAGACTGTATCTCTCTATTTCAGTCTTTTCCTTCATAGTTCAGAATACGATACGTTTCCTGACACCTGATTGCTGCAGAGGAGTTCAAAGAAATTAAAATCCCCATTGTCATTTTGAATACAGTTTACTTCCCTGCCTCTTGAAACTGTCAGGACAAAGTCAAAGTGAATTGACTTCGGTTTAACCCTTGCTTACTCTCTCAGAAAGACAGTAATAACCAAGCCACAAGAGAGATATACTTTTCCGAGGGAATTAGGATCCTTATTTTTAAAAGACTATATTTATAAACTTTTATTTCATGCTGAGGAGATCTTTAATATATAAACATATGTTTAAAAAATATAAGGTACTAAAACTTAGAGCTATAAAAACGTATATATGTTTAGATATTTTTTTGAGTTCTCTAGTACTGGCTTGTAAAGCGGTCCTAGATTATCCTATTACATTATTGAATCCTGCCAGTCTGCAACTACAATACATGTATCTTTTTACTTTTTGTAGGATACACAGAAATAAGTCAAGATAGGACCTTCTCACCCATACAAAGAGATATTTCTTTACAGTTATCTTTCCCTTAAGTAGCCATCAAAGTTTGTAAGGTATTATAATGTATTTAGGTTAAAAATGAAAATTCACTTAGTCTATCTAGCAGCAGTGTCTATGTGACACTCCTTGAAGGTTATTTTCCGATGGCATAGATTTCTGTTAGGGAAAAATGTAAAAGTATCCACATAGAGACAAAACAGGATGGCTGTGGCCATTCCATCTTTGCCTGAACAAAACAGAGATCCAGTAGTAGCCCTGCATATGCCCATAGAAAAACTCCTTATGGCATAGTAGTTTCTCCCAACAGAAGAGAATCTGCTTTAGCTGGACAGGCTATTGGAATGTGTGGCTGGCGTGCAGGCCAGTGGCCAAGTTGAGAAGCAAAGGTCACAAAATGTGCTCTACATCCCTACAGCAGTTCCAGCTGAATTACCAGTTTATATGATAAATTCAAAATGGCAGACTTCATACAGAAAAATTTTGTCTCTTGTGATACAGATTACTCAGATTTAAAGTGACAAGATTCAGAAGAAAATAAAACTGACAAAATGTATTACTGAAACACACTGAAAGCACCTATGTTAGTAACTTAAATTTCACTTCTATGAAATCAATAGGCAAACTCCCAGAGAAATAAAGAAGAGAAAGCCTTTAATGCTTTAAGTTAAATGCTACTTAGGATGGGGAAATAGAGTGATAAAGTGGTTTTCATGTTTCTCCTTCCCTCACAATCAAAATCTCTATCACTTCAATATGCCAGAAAAACAGTTTGGAGAAATAACTAATCTGATTGCATCTGGAAAAAAGCACAATGTTTTAAATAGTCTTCATCTCTACCTTTTTGTGAGGTAAGGAGAAAAAGAAGAAAATATTCAGTTGTCATGCATGACTCATATGATTCTCAAAATTGGAGAAGTGATTCAAAGTATTTCTGGATCTTCACTGTTAGAAGCCTGCTTGTCTTGGTTAAATGAAATTTTGCTTTTATTTTTATTCTTATGGAGCAAGTTAAATAATTATATTCATAATTAAATTCATATTTCCTTCAAAGAATAGCCATTCTCAGCACTGATAGTCCTTCTGGCTATTTCAGGCACAATTAAAAAATTCCTCCCCCTTCCTGCTCTACATTTAATCTTCCTATTTCACAATGAGGTATTATGCTGAGGTACCATGGGGAAACAAGCTGGGTGTAAGTGGTTACACGATTATATGATATCTTTCCTAACTCCAATTATATAGAAACTCCAGTAATCAATCATGGATTTCTACTTAATTGAAAAAGAAATGGAAAAAAACAGTATTAAAGCCTATTAATTTTTTTTTTTTGGTAAGGTAAATTCAAATACTGAAAAATTACTGAATGTAGTAATTTTGAAGATTATCTTAAATGTGTTTATGTTCAAGCCTGGAAAGCAGCATTTATTACTAAGTTCAGAGAAAGGACATGAATCCCTGCGGAGTTAATCTAAATCTTTGCACATCACTGACATTTGCAGATGCATTTTCTTACACTGCAGTGACACTTTGTCACATTTTCACATACTAGACTCCTTGTGGATTATCATTCAACAGAGATTTATTTATTTTGCTGTTGAATAGCAAAATAGATAAATACAGCTGGAAAAAATGAAAATATGAAACATTATATAAGGGATTGAGTAAGTATGTAGTAATCTGCTTGGATGTGTTTGTCAACTTCAAACTAACAAAATATTTATGAACAGCAACTCACTTGGCCTTCCTGTGCCCTTAAACAAAGAAAAAATCCAAATAGAATGGCAGGAAATAGCAAAGATCGCTGGTTCTTTCTTGGGCACTAAATGTTTTCTCACTGCAGCTCTGAGGAAGCAGGGATGGTAAGCATTTGAACGTTGAAATGTTATCTTGGTTCCAGGTAGAACTGGGTTAATTTTTGTAGCAGCCAGGAGGGGCTGTGCCCAGGACACAGAGGTTGTTCTGTACCAACTCACAGCTTTGGTGGGAACAGGGTGAAGAGGCTCCTCCTTCTGGTTGGGTAACACTGATGCAGAGCAATCACATGTGAATTGTTTGCCTATCTTGTACATTTTGTTGTTAATATTGCTGATGCTACTCATTGCTTTCTTATCTCATCATTGTTTCTAGAAAATTGCTCTTATCTTAACCCACAGTTTTACCTTTTGTGCCTCCAATTCTTCTCTCCAGACATCTGCAGGGGAAGGGGGGAGCAATGAGCAGCCCATGATTCGGAGAGTCTCGGTGGAAGCACTTAATTGGAGAATACCATTCCTAAACCATGACAGACATGAAATCTAGGATGAAGGTGTCTCAAGAAAACTACAGTTTCTAATAGGAAGGGTTAACATGTTACGTTAACTGCAGATGAAGTAGATTAATTGATTTCAGGTACATGCATCAAAATATTTTTAACTGAAACATGTAAAACCACATTTATCTGCTAATTTAGAAATAAAAAAAAAAAAAGGTGGATCATTATTATAGTTTTCCCTGGTTTCTATATTTATCAGTGCAGCCAACATGAGAGAGCACTTCACTAAGTACCACAATTGTCAGAAATACATTAATTCAAATCCTTAATCCCCATTTGCAAATGTTTTTTAATTGTGAGATTGTACCATATTAAATCTTAAAAACCAGAAACTTGTGCCTGCAGGATGGCACAGACTTGATATTAAAAGGTGTCTGACTGTTACTTCCTTTTCCCTGCTCTTTTTATTTATTTATTTATTTTTTTTTTTTTTAAGCAAATTTATTGGCTTCATGTATTTTAATAAATTCCAGATGGGATCCTTTTTCTCCCTGGGAAAAATCTTCTCTTTTAATTCTGAAAGTGACTCAGGATCCCTTTCCTGGCATTAAGATATTCTTTTTACCTCACAGAAGCCTGTAAGTCTCTAACAAATTCCCCATTCTACTGTCTAATACAAAAATTCTTCCACATGATCATGTTGTTTTAATCATAGTGGAGTGTAATTTCTCCCAACCCCAGCTCAGTAATAGGTCATCAAAGCAAGACAACCAGGCAGGTTTCTTCCTTAAAAAAAACCAAACTCTAGAATTAAGGTATGGAGTTCAATCATGAGTAAAATATGTAAGATCTGACCATGTGCTTTGTTTCCTTAAAAGGGCAAACCACCCTTCCCTTTCACAATAAGAACTTTGGTCTTTATGGACCTAGCAAAAGGAAAGGGTGTTTAGTGCCTGGACCATGAGGGATTATGTCTGTAGGATATGTCTTCATGTCTTGCTTCTGTAGTCTGAGAAGGACAGAACACATTCCTTCTCTGTACAGCAACACTTCAGTTCAAAACAGATGAGCTCACTGAAAAAAAATATAACCACAACTCTCCTTCTGTATGCTCTAGAGTCAGTTAAAGCTTATAGAAGCAGGAAAAGAGTGACAAGTGAAAGGTCTGAACCTGAGTCCATTCAACGACCTCACATTCATGAACTTTTCCCATGCTGTCAATGTAGGTAGGGCACGCCAGTGAGGAGTGACACAATCAATGCATTATAAAATGGTGGAGCAGGATTGCAAGACGCCTATAGTGAATGTTGGGTGCGCAGGAGGCAGGAAAAAGTAGGAATCTGCTGCCAAGGCTCATGTGCAGGGATATGCAGGGAGAGGTGGAATCACCAGGCATTTCTCTACAGCGTCTCAGAAAAAACAGTCTACTGGACCATTTATGTAAGTAAATGCTCCATAAACAGGGACAGTGGTTGTAGCCTGGTGGGGTTTGGCATCTTTTCCCAGGCAATGAACAGTAGGATGAGAGGACATAGACTCAAGCTGCACCAGGGGAGGTACAGGTCAGGCATTAGGAGGAATTTCATCACAAAAAGGGTGATTGGGTATTGGAATGGGCTGCCCAGGGAGGTGGTGGAGTCACCATTCCTGGAGGTGTTTAAGGAAAGACTGGATGCAGCACTCAGTGCCACTTGACAGGGTGGTGTTTGGTTAAAGACTGGACTTAATGATCCCAGAAGTCTTCCCCTAATTGATTCAGTGATTCTGTAAAATCTGCTCAATTCAAGTAATCACAACAACCATGTTAATAATTTTATCTGCGGTTTCTGAGTTTTGATTTCCTATGAACAATAACACAACTTGGACAAAAAATCGAGAGACATTTTCCTCCTATTTTTACAAACAAAGCCAAAATTCACTAATTATTGCCACACAGAAGCATATAACTTCATGTTCCCCAAAGGTACAGTTTGTCTCCCCAAAATGTGACAGGTACCATGGAAACAGTAGAAGTTATTGCAATATGCGTAAGCATTGCTGTTTAATGAACTAGAGTTTTGTTTTTACTTAAATACAGAGTTTTAAGACCATAATATTTTCTTCTTCTTTCCCTTAGCTTTTTCCCTCTAATTCTGTCACTGCTCTGTTTTGTTTCTTCTCCAGGGGACATTTTCTCTCATCAGACCATCATTAGTTAGTTTGTTTGTGGCATCAGCTGTCACTTATTATGAGATTCTAAGCTCCTGATAAAAGCAATTTCCCTTACTCTCTTCACAGCCATTCTTTTAAATCCTTAATGTGCTATCCATCCTTTGTTTCTTCCTAAGGAAATGAGGCAATTATAAAAATAGTACTACTCTTTTTTCACCCTAATATGTGGAATTTTAAAAGAATATATTATCAGTCCCTCCTTACAAAATCCTATTGTTATCAAGATGATGTTTCTTATGGAAGAAGATGCAGATATTTTATAGTTCTATATTTTATATAAGCTAGAGAGAGTATTAGGAATATGCATGACACAAGTCAATATAAACCAAAAGTAAAAAGAGCAGCATAATTTCCCCCCCCCTAGGTAGTAGTGGGTGAGACAGATCATGGGTAAGTTAAAAGTACTGTTCTTACAAATGATGGATGTTTTTCTTTTTAAAATTTATATCTATATTTTAATTAGGGGTTTTATTTTAGATCACAACCTGTTTAAGAGCAGCAAGAGAAATCATTGGAAATGATGTAAATCTTGTCAGCTGCAGTACGATTATTCATTTTTTGGCCTGAATTACAGTGATTTTAGTACAAGTACTCCTCATCCTCTAAAAATACTCAGTAGGCTAGATGTCACATAAGAAATAACAGGTGGGAGCATAAGTTTAAGTACTAAGAACATTAACACTTTTTTTTTTATTCAGACTTCCTTGTGTCAATTGTTAACTATAATGAACTCTGGTTGTGAGTTATTGAAGGTATAATTTTAAAAATATCTTTCACAAAAGATATAATGGATATGCAACATGTTGCCAGAAGACATGGGAGTTTGAAACAGAAGGGCAAGGCACAGCCGCCAGCCCGGAATATTTCCTGATGAGCAGATACTGGCATGTACTTCAACACCTGATCTTTTGGCCACAGTGGTGTGCCTTTTTTAAAGTGTGTTTTAGATCAGACATCACTCCTCTTTCACAGTTCTGCTATGACGTGCCATTGCATTTCAAGAGAATAATGTACCAAAGAAGATCAACTGCTGCAAAAAATATTAGGATTACTTTGAAGGAAAATACAGTTAATGGTGACATCTGTCTTCATATCACATCAGTGCTATGTTGATTGCTCCTAACCAAAGCAAGTAGATTATTCATGTTTATCCTAAGTGTACCTTACACTGTGTGTGAGTTGTTGCTGCTTACTTGCTTGCCTGTTTTCAGTCTGGATTACCTCTTAAAGTACTATATTTCTTGAGCCTTTTGGGCCAACAGTGTATAAAAGTTTCATGGAACTTACAGAGGAACAGCAAGTTTCATTAAAGTCATTAGAAGCAGGCAGTGCTCAGTGTTTTTGGAGGTCAGCACTGAAAGCCTTCACCACTCTAAATGTTTTGCTGGCCTCAGAACTCTTTCTGCTTCTGACAAGGGAAAATCCACAGTTCTGAAAGAGTGGCACTCACACTTTCTCTGTATATATTCTGTTATCTATATAGTCTTTGAAGGGATTTATTTTGTGAATGCCATAAATGTCTGTTCTTCTTCCACAGAATATTGTGTAAGATATTAGAAACTCTGTATTATGAATGCTACTCTTGAAACTCAGTCCCTCTACTTTAAATACTGCAACACGGTGCAGTAAAATCCTTTTTATGAAATCCAGTCACAGACTAAGTTCTGTAGAACTTTTGGCAAGATCATAAAGGGTGTGATGAAAACTGTCAAACCAGCACAGCACTTAAGCCTGTTGAGCTTGCATCACCACTGCTGCAGCTGAATCAAACCCTACAGTCTTTGCAGTTTATTTAAGCCACATTCCTACCAACATATTCCTATTGGTCCTGCGCGATCACCTCTCTAGGCATGCAGAGCTATTTCCCATCCTCAATCAGATGGGCTGCGCTTCTGTGTACGTGCTGTCACTGGTGTCCTTCTCTCTGCACGGTAATGTCACTGCACGGCTGCGCCCTGTGTCCCTGCCAGGAAAGCAGAGCCTGTACAGCAGTGCCGCCCAGGGGAAAGGAGGCAGCACCGTGCGCTTCTGTTCAATCCTCGGCAAAGCCTGGCAGCGAGAAGCACATTGCTCTCACCAGATGTGGCAAGGTAATGACTGAGTGACAGCTCCTTTGAAGCATTTAGCAGCTGTCTAAAAATACAGCTGTGCCTGCTGGGAAAGGCAGGTGTAATAAACTTCAGATAGAAAGTATTACCTGGGTAAATGGTGTTGAAATGATGCTTACCTGTCACAATGTTTTTCTAAACTGTAACAGGATTAATATTTTTGGAGAAAGATTATATTTCATGTGGGTTTTTTGTTGTTGTTTTTTGTTTGTTTTTCTAGTTTGTGGTTTGCTTTTTTTTTTTAAGAATAAAAATTGGTACTTAAAATTCCATCCTTAAGGAGCACTTACCTTGCTACCTTTTTTCATTTTGTCTACATGTCTCTGGCATAATTGCCTCTCTTTTCAGCCCTCAAAGCCTCTGTTCAAAATATCTAGAATACATTTATTTGCGTTTTGATAAAAATCTTTGTTAGGAATATCTGGGGGGAAAAAACACCCAAAACTCAAACTGAAACACAGATCAAAACAAAAAATATTTTCCATCATATAAACCTTCTTCCTCACTTTTTTTTTTTTTTTTTTTTTACTCAGAATCAATTCTACAAACTTTTAAGTATTATTGGTTATGGTCAAGTTTGCTACTCTTCCACATGTCTTCCTGCAGGAATGTATGATGTTGGCCTACTTCTTGCTTATAAATGCAGTGCCTATTCATGCAGCTAATGACCTCAATTTGCACAGCCATATTGTGAAGGGAAATTAATTACTGTCCAGTATTTCAAAGCAAAGCATGTGAGCTAGCTTCTGTTCTTGGGCTCACTCACAGGGTGGCCTGGATCCCACCTGTGGAGCTGGTTTCTGCTCTACTTTGCCCATTTTTCTAGTCTATTAAATGGAAATAGATCCTGGACTGGACTTTTCATATCTTTGTGATGTCTAGGATGTTGGCAGTGTACACCCTGTCAATGAGAAGTTCAAGAGTTTCAACAAATGCATCTGGACACGTGCCCAGTGATTCACTCCTTAGAAACAATGTGACATATGGAAACATCTGGCAGCCTGAACAACCTGATCACCTTCTACAACAAAGCAGGGTTTTCTGTGGATGTGAACATTCTGTTTAGCTGGACTTAATTGAAGAACTGGACTCTGGTGCCCATTGCCTCCTCCTAAACAAACTGGCAAGAGTGGATAGCTGGTCTGTGAGATAGTCAGAGTATTGGTTAATAGACCACAGACAGAGGGTGTCAATCCATGGCTTTTACAGGTGAGATTCCCAAAGGACTGATACTGCCACAGTTCAACAGCTTCATAAATTATCTGGAGGATGGGATTTAAAGTACCCTCATCAAGTCTGAGATGAAAAAAAATTCAGTAGTGAAGTGGACATGTTAGAAGGGAGACTCGTTACAGAGACCTGGACTGGCTAAGAAGGCAGGTTAGCAAGAACAATGTGGAGTTTAATAAACTTCCATCTCCTGCACCTGGATGATAATCATAGAGACAAGTACAGGATAGGATCTGTGTGGCCGTAGAGCGTCCTTATGAAAAGGGACCTGGAAGTCCTGGTGGACAACAAGCTGACCATGAGTCAGCAGTGTGATTCTGCAGCAAAAACCAAAGAGCAAATTTAGATCCTGGGCTGCATCCATGGCACCATTACTGGCAGAGATAGAGACATGATCATCCCACTAAGCACTTGCAAGGCCATACCTGGAGTACTGTCTGTTTCTGGCCCCCAAAATTCAAACAAGATGCAGACAGACTGGAGAGCATTCAAAAGAAGGCGACAAAGGTGATCAAAGGGCATAAGAACCTGCCCTATGTGGAAAGATCAGAGGACCAAGACCTTTTGACACTGTAGAAAAGAAAGCTCAGGGGTATCTCATCACTTTTTTTCCAGTACTTCAAGAGTGGCTACAGAGAGGACAATTTCTTTCCTTTGAGGAGCCACACAATGGGTGCAAGACATGTCAGCAGAGGTTCCATATTGATGTAAAAAAACCCCACGCTGTGAGAAAAATCTGAAACAATCTCCCCAAGGAGATGATGGGGTATCTATCCCAAAGGTTTTCAAGATGAGACTGGACGTAGTGTTAGATAATCCAGTTTAATTTCCCTTTTCTGTAAATTGTTTGGACCAGATGATTTTTCAAGGTCCCATCCAGCCTGGGATGTTTTATGATTTATTGATTCTATGAGCTGGAGGACTATGCCTCATCTTGCAATGCAAGGGAGGATGCTCCAGAGGAGATGATGATAAGACTTCAGGGCATAAAATGAGAAGACTAGGGGAGTTACTGTGAGGGGGCAGAGCCTGCATTTCAAGACAAGGTTGTGTGAGCACTGGAGGACAGAGGGGAGACAGCAAACTGCCTGGCCATGAGGTCTGTAAGGAGGAACATCCCAGGTACTGAAGGCAACAAAGCTCAGATTTCTGCAATCACAAAAGACACAAAAACAAAACCACACAAAACCTGAGAGACCATGTTGACAGAAACCGAGAAATAAAGAAGTCACAGAGGAGAGGGGGAGAGTTGATGATTAGTTCCTTAACTTAATGCTAAGCAATCCCATTAAGCTTTCTCTAAATGCAAAAAGGAAAAAAAAAAACCCAAAAGTAACAACAAACTCACTGTTACATTTTAGTAAAGCATATTTATCTGGCACTTCCCAACTCTCTGTGTCTGGTGGTTCTTTCTGAGGCACGTACATGCACACACTCACAGACTGAACTACACGGTGGCTGCTGGGCTTTCCAGATTGCTGGTTGTGTCTGTTCTGCTTCAGATCTGACCTCAGGCAATGGCACAGCAGGAAAGATTGTGAAGCAAAGAGCAAAGTCCTGTGGGTGGATTTGGTTGATAATGTTTCATTTGGCCCTGTTCAGAGAGAAAAAGTGAACCATTTTGCAGTATGACAGTTGCTGCATTCTTTTTCAATAAAATACAAAATGGATTAGAACATGTGTCTAACTACATGTGAAACATGCGCTAATCCGATCTCCAGAGGGAAAAAATTAAAATAAAGAAGTCTAAAATTTTATAGGGATGTAGAAGAAGCTCAAGATATGCCATGATAAATATTATCTCCTAGTGACAAATAAAAATTGGTACAAAATCTCTCATGAGACACTTAAGATATGGTGTGTGTCCATAGGGTTTTTTTCCTCTGGAATATGAAAGATTTCATTTATTTAGTCCAGAAATAAAAGTTTTAAGCCAAGTGTTACATGACTTAGAGAAAGAAAAACTGTAAATAAACATCTATGAAATATCAGCTATTCAATATTACCTTCTACAGTTAATAATCCATGATTATCATTTCTGTGTTCCAATGCCTGTGCAGATGAATAATATCCCTTTAGCCAATACTGAATTAATTTCCTTTGTAATATAATAAGTATTGCTTTAATTTTTTATATGCTATGAATACAAACAGATATCTGTATTCCCCATATAATTTATAATTTTGTACATATCTTTCTTCACATTTATTTTCACATAAAGGAAATAGAACTTACATTTCTGTTGAAATCCATTTATAGTCTAGTTGTTACCATTCTAGTTTAACTCTCTGTGAATGTGGTTTTCTTTTCCTTATTCTGACATGGAAAAACTGGTATTAACCAGAAAGTAAGAGATGATGATGAACAACTGACATGAAAATATCAATGAAAGAGTGCAACAGCTATTTTTCAAACATCTGTATGCTTGATTATCTATTTAAACCACACAGCTGGCAGAATAGTAATGAAAATGCCCATGGTGAGAAAACTTTTTAATTGTTAAGTAATGTAAAAATAACCACAATATTCTTCAGTGCAAATAATGACATTCTGGATTAGAATTTTGGCGTACAGAAAATTAACCTTTTTTTCCTCTTTCCCATATTTCAGCTAGATTTTAATCTCTATTATTAGCCTTTCACTATATGATTTAGCTTTAAGGGACCCTTTTCCTGAGCTACTCTATCAACAGTCTTTTGAAAGCCTTATGCCATTCATTTCTCTTTTATCTACTCCTTTATTCTGAACTGAATATAAAAGATACGTTAAAAAAATTCTAATATATTAGCCAACTACAATCTCCTTTTGAAACACTGTTGGTGCAAATATAAAGATAATCCTGCTGATTTACTAGTTTGTCATTTCAACTATTTTTCTAATTCGCACATAAACCCTGGTGATCTTTTACTCTTCAGTTAATACCTAAGGCATAACCTTTTATTGTTTTACCTTTTAATTCTCTAGTGTAATAACTATGTGTGGAGAAGAGAGCAAATCCAGGCTGACGTCTCACTTCAAATGTGCTCAGAATTATATGTTGCTCAGGCAAGACTGATTAAAGTGGTATTTTAGATGAAGGCCATTTTGAGACATTTAGGCTCCCCTGTTATTCTGTGCCATAAAGTTCCATAAAGGATTTCTAGTAAAACCCAGTGCCCTTTCAATTTTTATTGACTTTTTTGGATTTCTCCCACAGGTTATCAGGTGGTTCATACATTTAGAAAAGAGGAATTTTGTCACTCAGGAACACTGTGTTATCACATCAGAAGTAGTAGTTTTGTGTATAAGTTGGTGGAACTACATGAAAAGTATCTGAGTTAAAAGTAAAAACTCGTAATTACAACCATTCCAGTAAATTATTAATGCCAAAATACTTTCCCGGGCTCAAACAACTATTTCTACTGTTTATTTCACAGCCCCTGGCATGGCTTCATTCTAAGGCAATCCAGCCTTTTTCAAAGACTATCTGAGAACAGTTCAGGAGTGAGTATGTGCAAAACATTGTTCTCTAAAGTCTTTTTGGAGGTGACTCTCTCTGTCACTCAGCCTCAAGGCCAGAGAACAGTCATAGGCTCACTGATCTAGATGGAGATTCAGGTTCTCAATTGAGGTTTATACAATCTACTTCAAACCAGCCTGTTTTTCCCCATTGACAATAAGGGAATTATAAGACAGGTCAGACATATATGTTTTGGTGACTAAAGCTAGGTGTAAGAAATCTTACCTGATTAAAAAGCCTTGTAAAAGTATTGGCATTTATGCATGCATTGAATAAATCATACGTTTTCTTCTTCAAAATAGCAGCGCATCTAATCACAGACCTTTGAACAGATTAAGAAATAGCAAATTTAGAGGCTATAGGAACTTCAGTAAACGATTGAAAAATGCCACAGTTATGCTGAGGTTTGGCCATAAAACAGGTTTGCTTGATTGTTTCTTTGTTTGTTTTCTCTCTGAGTTATCCATTTTAAAAATTTCTAAAAACACATATTAAAACTCTCTACACCCATTGGTCAGGAATTTTTAAACAATCTTATACAGAATAAACATACTTGAGAGAATTTATAGAAAAATATTTTTACCCGATTTCCAAACTCTAGTTTTCTAAGAACTGCACTGAAAAGCTCATTAAAAACCCAGTAAATGTCCAAAAGAGAGTTACTGTAACTGTCAAATTTTGCCTGACCATGAAAAATATTAGGAAGAAAAATTAAAAACAGCAGTAGAAGCAACAAGGATTAATCGGGATTTTCGCAATTTAGGATATCTTTTAGACTCATAAATGCAAGTTTTTAGAGATTCTCCTTTAAGCAAAATCACAGAAACACATCATCACAGAATTGTTGGTTTTGGGAGAGACCTCTGGAGAGCATCTGGCCGGGTCCAACAATCCTGCACAAGTAGGGTTGTGTAGATCTTGGCTCCTCAGGAACTATGTCCAGAAGGCTTTTGAAAATCTTCCAAGATAGAGACTCCACACCCTCTCTGGGCAATATATGCCAGTGCTTGGTCACCCACAGAATAAAAAGGTTTTTCTCTTGTGTTTGTGTACACTGACAATAAATACTAAATAAGGCACTATGGATATAATTTGTCTATGCATCTTCTTCATTTAGCCGATAACATGGAGGTTACTGGAGAGTACCAGAAGACATGCTATGAAGGTTGTGAATATCTTGTTCTAAGTTGCTGTCATGAAAGTTTATGATGAGGTGGAAGGAATCAACTGATACCCAAACCACTGAATTAAATGAGAAAGAATATTTTCCCATTGATAATTTTCTAGTGAGCAAAATCTTGTTTGTAAAGCCAAGAAGTAAGTATTACCTTATTTGTTTATATGTAGAAATATCAGAATCTGAAAATTTTACCTAGTGCAGCTTTCAATAGGTGGGGAAATATCAATACACTCTTTAGCTATCTGACGCAGAAAACACAGATTTTAACAAATTAACTGCACGCGAGATTTAAAAACCACATCATTATCTTTTTCTTTTCTTCCCTTCCCAATTCACTCTTGGAATCCCAGAAAGTCTAAATCACTCCTCTTTATTACTGTGGGAAATGTTTTTCAGTTCCTGTGTCATCTGCTCCATATCTGCCAAGCACAAATAAGAATATTTTGCTATACAGTTTGATACATCAGTAAGAATTAATTTTGTCAGCATTTGCTTTAGGAAACAGTGTATTCCCATCTTTAAAATAACTCTTATTAGCTAATAGTACAATCAAAGTACACATTACTTACGGTTGAGTTTTGGGTTTTTTAATTATTGCTTTATATTATAAAAATAGCATTAAGTTCCTGTATTTCTTTTTTTAATAAAGTTAATGACAATCTTGCATGCTGTACTACTGACCACCAAGTGGAGCTCTAACCTAGGAAAAGAATGAATCATTTTCTAACAAGTGCGGATATGAGCAGCATTTTTTCATAAAGCAAGCTAAGCTTAAAAAAAGAAAAATAAAAAACAGCTACATGCTGTGCCAATTACACCTGTGCCAATTCATGTCCTCAGAACCTGTTTTCTCTGTAGCTCACAGTTACATCAAGTGCTGTAAAAATAAAGCTTATTGCAGGAAAGCAGAGCAGTGATTTAAATTAACATGGAATTATATTGCAAAAGAGGAAAGATTTTACTTCAAAGAAAGTACAGTTAATGAAAATGATGCTCAATCCCTCAAGTGCTCTGTATTCAAGGATCCAAGTTACAGATAAAAGAAACTGACTTATAAATTGTATAATGATTAAAAGAACTGAATAAACCCTTAATAATACACATTTAATTGCCCTGATTAGATAGACTTCTACTTGTATTTGAAAGTTGAATGACCTATTTTAGAGGCCCATCTAATGTTTAAATAAACTAGGCCAAATACTAATGAGTGACATTTATAAAAAAATTGTTATGTCTCAATTAGGCAGTTGACAGTCTCTATAATACAGTCCTGTGGTTATGTAAAATCATATTTGTAACTGAATTACTGACTTGATATGTGCAATACAATACATTAAACTTGAGTTGCTCTTGTTTTTTGGATTCTTTGTATGTTTTTTTTTCTTTTTTCACAGAAAACTTCTACGTACTTGGCAGACACAAACACTTAGAATATTTTGTGTGATTCCTTTTGTATTCTGAACATACTATGCTTATGATAAATAGCAACGAAACTGTTCCTAATTTAATTTTGCTGATTTCAGTGACTTCATATATTTGAATGATTTATTGTAGTTTTTATACATACTGTAGCATATTGCTTCTAAGGAAATTGAAGTGGTTGATACTCATAATGACAAATCTGTTAAATTCAATAACAACAAAATTTTGCATTAGGAATCATCTAAGAAGTAACATAACTGAGACACTTTCCTCTCCATAATTGGAATATCAGCCTGAGCAAAGTTGGAGTATTTTAATACCAATTAAACACAGAAATTACATTTTAACATTCATTTAAAACATACTACTTCTATCTAAATTGAGTTTATAGAACTGACAACTAAATAGATAAACTTCTACTTCCACTCACTCTGATGTGGAGACAAAAGCTGAGCATCCAAACATGACTGCCTGCTTTAGTTCACATCTTTGAAAACTGATACTGAATAGCTGTTGTGCAATACAGAGACAGAATAAAAGGCAGTTTTATTAAGTTTTACCTCTGACTATACCTTATTCTAGAAAGACTACATCTTCTAAAATGTTTTGATTATTATGTCAATAACCTTTACTTAATTATGTGTTCTCTTGGACTAATACTTCATTGCTTCCCTAGACCCTCATGCTCCCAGACTGTCAGACTGACTCTGTAGCAGGTAACCTAAAATTACAGTAAGCTGATTTCTGGGGTCTCAGTATGAAGAAGTTGCAGAAGAAGCCCGAGACCTACAAGCTGTGCAGCCTGCTATAGGCAGTCCAGGACCTGTGGCATTGTTTGCTGTTTCAAATCTGTGTGTTGAAGAAAAATCACGATTCACAGCAGCACACTGAACTCAGCCAGAGGTTTTCTGAACTCTGTTTTTAATCTCGTAATGACTTCTGGGAAAATACTTCAAGCAAGATACTATAGTCTTTGTGAAGCAATGTTTTTTATTAAAATTCTCTTTCATCATGTTTCCACAAATAGCTGTAGTTGGCAGATCTCCACTTTCTCTCTGTCCTCCATTTGGATATTATTTCTAATCACTTTTTGATGTGTAGATCACAATCAGATTTTTCTTTCAAAATCTCTTGGTTAGCTTTTTAGTTATGCATGGACTCATATGCACTCATATATCTAATAGCTAAAGACAGTTTAAATTAGCTGATGACATCACCAACAGGGAAAATGTAAATGGCACAAGGCCATCTGCTTTTCTATTGTCTTTACACTGAATAAGGCAATGGCTCAGACTGGTGATTATGAAACTCTTTTACAGATCCCAGGTAGATGTCAAGAGAGGATATGACACTTCAAACAGATTTCAAGGTAGTGAGGGAATTTTTGAAGGACCTACTGAACCAATTTATACCCAAGAGATGCTGCAAACATCAGATTGTATTCTAATACTACATCCCAGACAGTGCCATGCATCATCACATCAAGTAATACTCCCTGATGTCTTTGCCATTAATTTATTGTGAAATTATGCATTCTCTCAGTGAACTCAGAATAAAATTATCAGCATAAGTTCTAAATAGTTCATATAAATACTGAAGTGATTCCATTCTATGACTGAGTGAAAATGATGTTTCTGTGTGCTTCAATCAAAGCTCATGAAATAGTTCTGAAAAGGCTATAAAATAATAGACAGGAGTTCTGTATGACACAGACTCACACACTTGCATCCTTCCAATGATGCTGAATTTTAAAGTTATTCCCAAATTATTATTCTTCAGAAGTGCAACACCTTAATGGTTCCATTGCTGTTACTTCTACAGAATATTACTTCCATGACTTCCCAACTATAAATCAATAGAATTTATTTGTAGCCAATTTGGAATGATATGAGTATATATTGCAAATTAACCTAGGATTAAAAAGACTGATAAAAACCCCACAAATTTTCACCATTAAAAATCAGGTTCTACTAAAACAAAAAATAAAGGATTTAGTTTTAAACAAAATCAAAAATGTTTAAATAATTGATGGTATTGGAACATACAGAAAATAACCTTGGAGTTAGTTTTGTTTCTTTGCAGTCTATGTCCCTTAATGGACCTTTTTTCATTACCCAGACTCAAAATCTGTGTTGGTTTATTTATATTTTTTTTCTTGCAAGTTTTAACCTTCGTGTCTTTTAGGATGTATCTTCCAATCTATGATCTAGCACCAATGATTCCCCTACTCATACTCATTCCGTTTGAAACCACAAGATTTGCTCAAGGCTTTACAGAATATATTAAGGGCTAGAACAGGTCTAATAAGTACATTAGAGAATGGGAAGTGGAATATCTTCTCTTAAATTTTCACAAACATTGAAAAGTAGTATGTTATTCTGATTTCTGAAGCCATGTAAAATTCACACCTGACTGTTCTTTTTCAGTTCCCGATGAAAGCTTCAAGCCTTTCTTCCTTGGAAAATTTTCAACTAGAATTTCAATTTATTTTATTGCTGTAAAGATGTAGTAGGAAGCTATAATAAAATGCTCTAGTGTAAAATAGCCTGAAATGCAACGTATTAATCCTTTCATTAGAGACCAGCCTGCCTACTCACTTAAACTATACTGTTAGATAATGTAAATTATTGCTAGTAGATTCTAGTAGATTTACTATAGATCTACTATTCTAGTAGATGTGGCCCTGAGCAAGGACATGCTCGTAAACTCACTGAGCTGTAGAAATACTGTGAGAGACATTTTATCTGACTGTGCAGTGTTTCATTGCCCTTGAGAGCAGATTCGCTGTTTGTCCACTCAGCAGCCTGCAGGTAGAGATGAAGGTCATTCCTAAAATATGTGGGGTTCCTTATGCCTTGGAGTTTTCACCATGTTCACAAAACACATTCACCTTAACACACTTGCAGGCATGTGCTGGCAGTGTCCACAAGACTGCTTGCAAAGCCATGGGTCATTACAAATGGTGTTGACATTACAATTTTTTTCTCTTCTTCCTTGTGCTCTGCAAGGTTACGCATTTGTGCAGATTTTTCATTTTATATTAGTATGTTATAAAGTCTGTAAGTTACAGCAGATGTACTTTATTTACAAATAGATATTCTAGCCACTGAATCTCATAATGCTTTGTTTTAAACTGTAGTGTGAAGTATGAAAAAGTATATATAAGTAATCCATTACATTAACAATAATATCTTAAATTGCTCAAAAGTGTCAGAAATTTATTTGAAATATGCAGCAGCTTTTTAAGGAAAGTAACTGTAACATATATAGAAAGAAAATATATTTCTATATAGTATATTTCTATATAAAGAAAGTACATAATGTCTTTAAAATTATATCATGCACACACACACCAGTATTTTGAAACAGGTCATGAAACTGAAGAAAAGAGAAACCTAATAATGAAAGTCATGTAATGAGTTGCTATTGTTGTTCTGCCAACTTTCCCTTAAATAATAAAAACACCATTATATAATCTTTATTTCTTCTGTCCTGGGTAATTGCTGACTAACACTTTCATGTTTAAATTAAAACTTAAAGAAAGAGCCACAAAAAACCAAACCCCCTAGCAACTGAAAGTCCTGTTTTTATTTTCATTCTCTATAACAGCAAGACTCAATGCCACGTCCTACTTTAAAATATTAAAAGGGGTGAGTGGTGCAGACTGAGTTCATGCTTTCAACTGGGGAAAAAATGAATGTACTCATCAGCATTCTTCAGGACATTTCACTCTTTTTTACCTCTTCGTACATGATTGATATTATCTCTAAATGAAATATATCCTGAAAGATGCTAAAAAAATGACAATAAGATTGAAATTTATCAAAACATACCCAAATCATATAATTCTTTCTCATTCCTTCTTTCCTGTTTTTCTGGTTTGCTTGTGAATTATTTTTGTGAGAACAGTAATTTTTATCGTGCACAGGATATACCAAAGGTAAATAAAGACTGCTTTTTTGTTGTTGTTTTCTGAGAAAAAGTTTTAACAACCATTTTTTTTCATAGCTAGTTCCCTTCAGAAATACAGATGAAAATTTCGTGTGTGCACAACTACAAGAACTTGGGTGTGGTGTTTATTTAATACTGACCTTGCCCTTGGTGCAAAACAGGAGTCAAACTTCCGAAGTTAATCAGAACACATGGAACTGCTTCTTTGTAAAGGGATTGTAACACTTTTTGAAAAAAAAATATGATGTCTGACTAGACAGGTTCACAAACACAGCATTTTAAGGGATACTATTCTGAAAATCATCAACTTTCCCAAGTAGATAAAGCAATAAGTCCTTAGTATCTACTTTCACTTACTGAAGTAACAGTGATGTGAAAAATACAGACTATAAATCTAAAACTTGCAGCTTCAATAGCTGTTACCTATTCTTAAGGATTAGCTTGATTATGGGATTAGCAGTTTGTAAATATATCAGCAAACAGGAAGAAAGCATATTCTGTCAGTGACCTTTGTGCTTTATCAAACATCTTTCATCTTGGTAAAAAGGGGAGAGTGGAAATCAAGAGTCTGCTTTCTGTCTGTGGGTTCTAGGATATACTGTTGCGGTGGTTCGGAACCAGAGGACTTCCGGACAGGTTCCACGGACAGAGGGTTTCCCCCCGGAGCTCCCAGGGGCAGCAGTTGGACCACCAATCCACGGACCCAAGCTCCTGCTGTTGGTTACTGGACTTGTCTGTTATGTATTCCCGCTCTGGGAAATTCCCTGTCACTCCATAGTTCATTCGTTGTTCTCTCTGTTCCCCTCCCCTCCCTAAACCCCATTTGATCATGTACCCCAGCCCCTCCCCTGTATTGTCCCCTGCCCTCATCCTATTGGGTGTTGTTCCTCCCTTAAATACCGATGTAATAAGCTGCTCTGGGCTCTTGGTCCATGTGCTCCCTTTGGAGGCAATAAACCTACCGAAATCACATACCAAGAGACCTCCTTCTCTGGTAGTTCTTTGCTGTTTCACCACGCTCCGGGGGCAACATCTCCCCGGACCGAACGCGGGCCAGCTGTGCTCATAGTCAGCACTCCGAGGGTGCCTTCCCGAGGGCGAACGGCATCCTAGGATAGGGCTAGGACTCCGCTGCCGGTACCAGGGTGGGACTGAAGCAGGGAACGCAACAAGTGGCGCACCGAACAGAGACTCCGACCTCTCGGGGTTCCCTGCGAGCGACCTGGATACGCAGCAGCGGTCCGGACTGCGCCTTCGGGACGCCGCTCCCCTAGCGAGAACTTCCGCGTTTTAGCGGGGGGCTGGCAGGGGCCGTCAGCAACCGTTCTGGAGCGTCTGAAGTGTGTACGCTAGCTGAGCGAACTGACGAGACCAGAGACCCTTGCTCTTTTGGATGTTTCTCCCTCCGGAGCCGGTGACGGCAACTGAAGCCGGGATCGAGGAACCAAGACCCGCACGGAGCGGTGAGGTTTGGCGGCTGCGAGGCGCGGTGGGAAAGGACCAGGATCCGCGCGCGGCGGCGAAGCTCGGTGCCCGTGATAGCGGCGGGAAAGCCACCGAGAACCGAGCGCAGACGGTGAGGTCTAATCCGCGATAGGCAGCGGGAATCAGGCTCGAGGGAGAGTTTTGTACCATATAAAAAGAGCAAGGAGGCTTTTATTCGGAGACAATGGGTATTAAGCTGTCCCGAATAGAGCAGGAGTTTTATGTCCAAGTTAAAGAGACCCTAAAGTTAAAAAACGGGAATGCTAATAAGAAGGCTTGGAAACGTTTTGTTAAATGGATCTTTGCCTATGTCCCTCTTGCTTCTGCTTCTTCTGTTAAAACTCTGAGTTTTTGGGAGTTAGTAGAAAAACGTTTAGAGGCAGTGGAGAGAGGGGGTGATGTTTCTGTCCGAAAATTTTTCCCGTTGTTGATTGTAATTTGTTATACTTTGCGTAATTGTCCTGAAAGTTCGAAATCCCCGACTCACCCACCCCACGTTCCTAATTCCCCTTTTCCCAATCCCTCTTCCCCGCCCACAGCCAAACTCGCGCCGGCTGCGCTCCCCCATTGTTCCGAGTTTAAAGATGGCGGCGGCCTCGTGGCGCCGTGCCTACACCCCTGCGCCCACTGCGCAGCCTCACGCCGAAAGCCCATGAATCCTCCCAACCCCTCCCACGGCTCCTTCCCCTTCGCGTCGATTGGCGCCGCGTCGGGTTCCCCCCCCGCAGCCGATGATGTCTTCGCGTCGGGTCCCTCCCCTCGCGCCGGACGTCCCTGCCCCAGCCCGAGGGAGATCCCCTCCCCACCACGAGCCTGGACTGCTCATATCAACTGCAGTCCCGCCCCTAACCACCGCCCACTTCCAGATCCCCACGCTCCCTCGTTCACACCCCGGGACTGGGGGCCGAAAAGTGGAGAGGCTGAAGCCTGTGATGCAGCCAGTCAGCCAGACCCTGCAGTGGCATCAGGTGTGCACAGCCCTCAGGGTAACAACCCACGATGGGAATCACAGTCACCTGCAGCCTTGCGAGAGCCTAGCAGAGTGGAGAGAGAGCTTGGGAGAGATTCTCCTCACTTTAAAGGTGTGCTGGTCCCATCTGACATAAAAACAATCCTGACAGGCATTTTAGTTAAGGTTCAGTATCGGGTGTGGGAAAAGATATGGAAGCAGCAGCTTCAAAGCCTGCTGA
Organism: Eopsaltria australis; assembly: GCA_034509425.1. Classification (NCBI taxonomy): domain Eukaryota; kingdom Metazoa; phylum Chordata; class Aves; order Passeriformes; family Petroicidae; genus Eopsaltria; species Eopsaltria australis. The sequence continues at coordinate 131,104 of JAVTVJ010000518.1, forward strand.
ACAGTTCTAATCACCCTCCACCTAAGTCTTCCACAGGCTCCTGGACACCACATGCTCCATCCCATTTGGGAAACGGATCGGCACCGTGCTCCTCAAAGAAATTAAAAGCTGAATCCACTGTGTCCTGCTCTCCATCACCACCCATGCCACTGGAGACCCCATCAGAGGTGATCCCAGATGACCAGTCACTTGAACCACGATGGCTGAAGTTAGTAGGCATCACAACTCTCCACCCAACACATCCACCAGAGCAGATCCAGTCGCATCCACCAACAGACGCTGCTCCACAGAGATCAGCGTGGAAGAGAAGGAAAAAGAAAACTCCCAACTTCGACAGTCATCAAGAAAAATCACTGAGACCCTTCTTCTTGATATCTTCCCCTTAGACTCTCCCTGAAACCTACCCCATGTACCTCCCATACCCCAATCATTCCCAGTCCTGTAGAGAGACAATGATTTAACAATGTTTGTTTGTTTATTTGCAGATTTTCAAGACTTTGCTTTGGATTTTAGTTATTATCTTCATTGTACTAACAAATCACTTTCTTTAAGTAATAAGACAGGGGGAGATGTTGCGGTGGTTCGGAACCAGAGGACTTCCGGACAGGTTCCACGGACAGAGGGTTTCCCCCCGGAGCTCCCAGGGGCAGCAGTTGGACCACCAATCCACGGACCCCAAGCTCCTGCTAGTGGTTACTGGACTTGTCTGTTATGTATTCCCGCTCTGGGAAATTCCCTGTCACTCCATAGTTCATTCGTTGTTCTCTCTGTTCCCCTCCCCTCCCTAAACCCCATTTGATCATGCACCCCAGCCCCTCCCCTGTATTGTTCCCTGCCCTCATCCTATTGGGTGTTGTTCCTCCCTTAAATACCGATGTAATAAGCTGCTCTTGGCTCTTGGTCCATGTGCTCCCGTTGGAGGCAATAAACCTACCGAAATCACATACCAAGAGACCTCCTTCTCTGGTAGTTCTTTGCTGTTTCACCACGCTCCGGGGGCAACACCTCCCCGGACCGAACGCGGGCCAGCTGTGCTCATAGTCAGCACTCCGAGGGTGCCTTCCCGAGGGCGAACGGCATCCTAGGATAGGGCTAGGACTCCGCTGCCGGTACCAGGGTGGGACTGAAGCAGGGAACGCAACAATATACCACTGGTATCAGCCCTTCAAACTCAACTTTTTATCAACACATAAGTGTTAATAGTGAAAGTATGTTTTAGAATGCTGTCTGTGTCATCTTGAAGGAAAGGAACTGTAGCCGTCTGGGGGGAAAGCAGCTGCACGGGCTTCACCACCTTTGTGCCACAAAAAAAAATTTTTGAAAGAACTGCAAATTCACTGTTGACTGCCAAAAAGGACTAGAGCAGTTGATTCCCTCTAAAGGAAAGAAATTAACTGTAACAGCTGCATACAATTTCCCACTCATCCAGTTCATTTGTATTTGACCTTGTCTGAAAATTATCCCTCTTGTAAACTGTGTGACTGAATGAACTTTTAATATTTTTGTTGGGTTTATTATATCACTTTGTTAAGCTAGAAAGGTCAGATAAAGGATAATCAAACATTGTTGTTTCTCCTCTCCCAAAAAAAATTAAATTGATTTTTTCTTCCCTTACATGACTGTCAGTGACAAGAAATCATGGCAATAGATTCTCTATAGTACATTCTGTGGGTGAAAAATATTCAGATTTAGAAAACTCATTCTTATTTTTTGTAATATTTCACAGATTAGGAAAAGAATAATTAACTAATTTTTACTCTGAAGCATGAAAAAGTGGGTTTTTACTATCAAACAGAAAATGAATAACGTGATTGTTTCGTATCCTATTTGTCAGCATGTTTTATTTTGTATGTGATAGTATTTTGTTATCTGTAATGTCCCTCCTAAAAGTTCAAGCAAATCGCTAGACAAATATCTTAGGTGAGAAAGAGTTACCTCTTCCTGGGGATACTGAAAACTCTCTAAACAATGTCTAGAAAGAATTTATGAACAGCAGATTTCAGGCTTTTTACCATGCTGAAGATGCAGATATGGAAGAAAAAGCTTTACAGACATCTGAGCAAATACCCTGGTAAAATATTTTAGAACATAAAAGAAACAAAAAAACCTGAAAACCAATTCTTAGCTCTGATGAATCAATAATTTTGTTCAGATTCAGACACAGTTGGTACATATGCTGCAGGTATTACAGACTGATTAATGATTTAGGAGACTAACTATGGGGAGATAGAGAAGCTGAAAAACCCTCCAAAATGCAGAAAACCCCACCACAGACCTAAAACCCACAAAAAAATGTCTTTATTGGAAAAAAGACTTGAATGAAAGAATCCTGTCTCCCCCATGTGACGCAACAGTCTTGTCTGTATGCTGCAGGAATAATTTTCTTCTCTGATCTTTGTAAATTAGTGATAGTGTTTATAGTGATAGCATTTGTTGTTTTCTCAAGCTGTTTCAGAGTCAACTAGTAAATGTGACTGCTGATAAGCTTTAAGGTTAAGACCTGGAGAACAGAGATACCCTGAAACCTTTTTTTTCTTGCAATTTTTCTCTTAGTAAAGATTATACAGAATAAAGTCTTCTTGGTCTGAATGAACCCATCAGAAAAAAAAAAAAAATGTCTCAAGTATCAGTGAAAATGCATTCCTGATAGAACTCAATGTTAATCCCCAAGTTAAATTAAGGATTTAGAGCAGTGTGTTCCCAGCTCAGGTGAATTCCTCTACTGGAATGTTTCACATTGAAAGAAGTCCTCACAAATACCCTGCTAATTGTGTTTTATTTTGTATAAACCATCAAGTATTTGCTATATCAAAAAAAACCCATCAACCAGAGATTAATGTGCCCACCCGGAAACTAAGAGATCTCAGTTTGTTTGATATCCTGACTCTGGGTGCAGACTAGAAGAAGCATGGGGAAAAAACTGAATAAATGTCTTTTAAAAGTGCATCTTAGAAAAGAAAAAGAAAAAAATATGTTTCCTCAAGCTGAGTTTATTTTGCCCTTGATCAAAACAGTTTTGATAAAACACCAGTGTTTTAGAACTTGCTGAGCAGTATTTATACAGCATCAAGGCCTTTTCTGTTTTTCATTCTGCTGTCCCTCCCACCAAAGAGTAGACTGGGAGTGCAGAAGAGGGTGGGACGGGACACAGACAGGACAGCTGACCCCTGATATCCCAGATGACCAAAGGGATAACCCAAACCATGTGCTCAGAAGTAAAAGCTGGGGGAGAGTTTTCCAGTGGTTACCATTGCTCAGGAAGTGACTAGCCATGAGTTTCCCAATGGTGAACTACTGCACTTGTATTAGGTTTTTTTTCCTTTTTTTAAATTTCTTCTTCTTCATCTTTCTCTTTTACTTACTGTCTTTATCTTCTCTCATGGAGCAGCAAGTTAAGTGGCAGTGTGGGGCTTAGCTCATCTCTCAATTAATCCGCAGCACAGCATAATTTCATTTTATTTCCATTGACTTTAATCTGTTATTTTACTGAACTTCATCATCACCAAGACTAGAAAATCCATTTCAACTTGATCCAAGAATGCCAAATTGTGTACTGAGAGTAAACTAATAATTATCATTTATGCTTCTTTGCTACTAATTAGTTTCTTAGAGACTTTCTAACTGTTGTCAAAGATCTGATTTTTATCTGATTTTTATCTGATTTTTATCTGATTTTTATCTGAGCTTTTCTTCCATTTAAAAAAAAATAAAATTAAGACATCCTTCTTCAGGTCAAACTTGCTTTCATGTAATTATTGATAAATGAGAGCCTACTACACAGTGAAAAGCATCCACTGTGCACAATGAAAGCTTGTGGTAACATTGAAGCACCATTTTGAATAATTTTACTGGTTCTGTATCCAAATAAACAGAAAATTCTAGTTATGGAATAATGCATTAACAGGAATTTTTTTATTAGTTGTTGTTTTTTTTTTTTTTTTTTTTTTTATTAGAACAGCTCTGCCTCCAGAGTTTTGCTCAAATGATATAGACTCTTCAATCTTATTCTCAAGTCCAGTTAAAACAATCATAAATGTCTCTTAACTTTTTTTCCTTGGTGGAGGCAAAATAAACTAAGCACCACCGATTACAAAAATGTAATTTTGAAAATTCTCACAAAAGATGGATTTTGCCTCTGAAGTCATCTGGAAACAATAAAAACATTTACAAAGAATCAATGACTGTATGAAGAAATGTTGGAAATTATTTGTCCTCTTTATTCAGACTAGGAGCGAACTTGGAAGTAGCATAATTCACTTACTTTCACAGAATGATACTAACTTAGATATGTCAAGAAGCTGGGCCCTCTAGTGTTTAAAATTTCAATATTTAACAAATTGGTTTAAAACACCAAGGAATATTTTGAAATTAAATATGGCTGTGACTTCACAACTTAATTAAATAGTTGATAACCATCCCTCTGTAACTGCCAGATACCCCTGAAACTGAATATAAAGAGCAATTAGAAAAACCAGTATGGAAACTAGATTAAATATTAAGGGACACATCCTCAGTCTAGGTAAATTTACCTACTTCCACTAGTTTTAATGTATCTGTGTTGCATTACGTAAGCTGAGCATTCAGCCCTAAGAATTTATCAGTTCAGGAATTCAAAGGAAATCCTTGGCTCCCATGTATTATAGTTCTAGAATTTTAGCAGAATTGAAATTATTTTTAAAATCAGGTTATGTAATTATCATGTGTTTGCACACAAAAGCTTAAACTCAAAAAAGTGACAACTGGATTTGCTGCAGGAATAAGTTCATGGCATTCTGAAGCTTTTATTGTACGGTGGGACACAATAAACAATCTCTGAATACAATTAAAATATTAAAAAGGACTTTAATTGATATGGAAAAAGTCAAGGATGAGTATGTTTTGTTCTGATCAGTTAAAAAGAGTAAACTGTGCCTCCGCCTAGCTTGATGTTTAAGTTATTTTCTATCCAGAATGCAAATAAACTCACTGACTTCTAAACTGAAGTTTGCACATTAATTTGTTTATTTATTAATATTATTATTATACATTCCTTGCTGAATCAATATTTTTGTAAGAAATTTACTCAGTTTTTAATGCAGTTTAATTTTGAGTGCTTTCATGAGAAAAAAATGTCACGTAGCATGAAAAAAAAAAAGGAATGATACTTACAGAAGAATCCTCTAAAAATAAAAATACTAAAACAACCATATTCTTATTCCCAATAAGGCCCTGAAGAGAACAACAGCATTAGTTCTAACTGGAAGAAATATACTGACAGGAATATGATTCCTTTCAGTCTCCATTTAGAACACACATTATTTAAAACTATTTTGTCCTCCAACAGAGTTCAGAGAAAATGTCATTTTTTTTCTGTAACCTCTGACATATAATTTAAGAAACATAAACTTACCATTTAGTAATTTCATTATCCAGTTAATCCACGTGAAATATTAAAAGTTGTTAGAAGAGATAATGGGGAGTTCAATTTCACAAAAGTAATTTGAAAAAGGTACTAAATTTAATTAAACTTCCTTTTATGAAGCAGTCTGTCTTTGACATTAACTTTTCAAACTATCCCTGGGATGCAATGGACACAAGCTAAGTGATTTTTAAACACCTCTAAAGCAAAGGAGAGCAGGTTAGAACACTGGCCCTAAAGTCAAGTCACTCAAATCCATTTCTCGTCCATCACCTGACTGTCTGCAAATTGTTTGGTTTCTGTAATTCTTCTCACTAACTATACAAATTCTTTAGATTTATTACCATTTCTTGGACAGGAAATTTATTTTACTTTATGTGAATTTTGGCCTGACAGTAATGTCTAGAGACTTTCCACAATCCTTTAAAATGTCTTCCTCATATATACAACTAATTGCTAAGTACCTGAACAACACTAATAAAACATGGGTTTTTAAAATAAGATAGTCTGATAGTTCTGTCAAATTATTTTCTCCCAGCAAATTTTAAATTCAGATTTAAACAGTCACAGATTTACTAGATTTTGTGTAGTGATTATGAAATTCTGAATATGCGGTAGTTGAATTCTGCTTTTAATTCCTAGAGAATACATCCCGTACATCCCAACTAAAATAAGTAGACCTGGTCTTCAACTGGATTTCAATTAGATTAATTAAATTAAATTTAACTTAATTAACCTGCCTACAGAAAGTTTGTGTGGATTTGGCAGTTTGTGCCTATTAAATTAACAAGGCATAAACAGAAAAAAAAAAACACCAGAAAAAAAACCAAAACTAAACCAAAACAAATAATAACCAACCAAAACCTTCCAAATCATCATCATCATCATCATCATCATCATCATCATCATCATCATCATCATCATCATCATCATACTCTCAAGCCAAAACAACTCCCCAAATATTGAATAATATATAGAGTCTATGTTATGTGAGTGTGAGAACACAAAATCCGCTGGTGTCCATGACATTGTTACCTGTCTTAGAAGGACACAGAGTGATTGAGTGAGGCATTACTTACCCATCCTCCTAAGTGTTCATTGAGATGACCTAGCTTTTAACATTGCCTCTTATATCTGCACAAAATGTCTTGTCTGAGACTGTACATTAACCTGTAGATTTTTCAAAAGCTATGTTGCTCTATTCCAGCTAAATAGGAAGAAAAAGTTGCAAGCAATTTGTCCTTTTCCTGCCTGAGTAGATTTACTGAAAGTGACAAAAAATTAATAAAACTTGAAAGCGTGATGAAGTTGCAAACAATTTGTCATTTTAAACTTCAAATTTTCTCAAAATTAATAGCTTGTACACTCAAAGTATAAAAACTCTAATAAATAGACCACACTTTTGTGTCACTTGAAATAAGAGTTCATGATATAATGAGTACATATAGATATATGTATAATGAGTACAATATAGATACAATGCTATGTATTACCTCAATTCTGTCTATTTTCATGTCTGTTCTTTAAAGGAAGATTGATACTCAATTTTATCTTTTCTTGCAAATGGGAAAAATTAATTACTAATGCATTCTATTAAGATACCTTTATAAAGTTTCAATTAAAGAGCATCAGCAAGAAAAGTTATCTAAAGTATAGGGGTTTTATGCTTTGGGGTCTTTTCAAGAAAAAGAAAAAAAAGATTGTTTTTACTTCTCTGTTTCTGCCCCTAACTCTTCTCCAAATGCATTCTGCATGGTAGAATCACAGAATAGTTTAATTTGGAAGGGACCTCAAAAATCATCTAGTATACAGACAGGGACATCTTCCACTAGACCAGGTTGTTCAGGGCCCCATCCAACTTGGTCTTGAACACTTCCAGGAATGGGGCACCTCCCACCTCTCTGGACAACCTGTTCTAGTGTCTCACCATCCTTAAAAATGTCTTCTTTGTGTCCAGTCTAAATCTATCATCTCTCAGTTTCAAACCAATGTGCCCTATCCTGTCACTACAGGCCTTGGTAAAAAGTCTCTCTGCACTTTGTTCACAAGCCTCCTTTATGCATTGAAAAGCCACAATCAATTTTCCCCAGAGCCTTTTTCTCCAGGCTGAAAAACCCAGCTGTCTCAGCCTGTGCTCGTATGCACCTTTCTATGTGGTTCAGGATGTGATTCAACAACTGCAGTTTCTGTGGTATTTTTTTGTGAAAACTAGGTTAAAAGTCAGAGGATATTCAGTTGGAAGCTGGAAGAGTGATCATACATGTAAAATCTCTTAGTACAGAGCAGAATGTGATTCAGACTTTAATTCCCTGAGTTAATTTATGAGAAGGTAAATGCCCACCAGGATATCAACTCGACCTGAAAGTGGATGAGTATTTCCTACTACCTTTGGCAATCCTTCTGATATGTAAAATAAAAAAAGGAAAAAGTGTCATGAGCCTTAATGAAGCCTGTGTTCAACATTTATGGATACTGTAAAACATCTCTTTACAGCTTAGTAAATGGACAGTCCATCTTTTTGGCATCACAAACTATCCTGGAAAGATTAACTATCATTATGTCCTAACCTTTCTGTTCCTCTTTACTTAGCTGGTATGGCATCTGACTCCTAAATTTGCCCTTTAAAATAGAAATGCTTTCTCCATTCATATAGTCTTCCCTTTCTCCTTCCCCCTTTTCCTTCCCTCTTTTCCTTCCCCTTGTTTAAAGCTTAACAGGGCTTGAACTCAGCAAGTTGGTAATTAATTAAATAAATTAAAAGCATAACCCCTGAGGTTTGACCTAAGGGAGGAAATTGCTCTGACTGCTCAGTGACACAGAATGTGATTACTGAAAGATTAACAATGGGAAAGACAGCTGAAGGAACCACCTAAATAGATAGTCACAAGATCCATTTCCACTCTGTTAGACCAAGAGCCATGCAGCTGGATCTTAACAGATGGTCTCAGTCTCTTGTAAAATATTGAAGTATGCCTTAATTCTGTCTTAGGATTTCTACTGAAGAAAGAGCCTCAATTTATTGTATTTTTACTGCTGACAGCAATAGTCCATTGAAGTGGCAGTGAAAGCACAGGGAGACACTGGGGTTACTCTGTCTTTCTGGCTGACTGCCCACAGAGGCAAAAAAGTCACTGCTATTGTAATGCAGATGACAGAAAGCAAGGCACACACTGCAGCTGAACTAATTGAAAAGGAACTCACTGGACACCCAAATATAATTTCAACTTTAAAAATACATTTTGGCATAATAAGTAGCATCACATGTTTCTGAAAGGTGAACACCCAACTGAATTATTAAGCTTTGCAGCTCAGTAATGCAGCAATTCAAAACAATCACAAAGATTTACAAGCAATATTCAGCTTGGAAAACCTTTCCTTGTTTTTTTGGTTGTTTTGTTTTTTTTGGTTTTTTTTTTTTGCCTTTTTTGTTTTTCTCTTTTGGAGGGGTGTGGTTTGGGAAGAGAAAGGGACAGGGTAGAAGGGCTAAATACGCAAATATTAGTCACTTTTGCATTTTCTCAACTCTAGTTCCAGAAAGGACTCTGTGACCAAAGGACTTTTCTAAGTAAATAAACTGCAATGATTTAGATAGGAAATCCTCTTAAAGACATGACCTGAGGCTCTTAACTGCATGCCAACTTTATGAAAAATAATCTTACTGACTGCAGAAGAATTATTTCTTACTTGCATCAACTTAAAGCAGAATTTCCTCAAAATTATGCTAAAATAAAAAAAGCATATTCTTGCTTCCATCTCCACCTTTGCTTTGCAGACATTACTGCACCCTTTCAATAATTAAAAGAGTCTAGAAGGGGAACATAAGGAAGATTTTTTTTTACAATAAGAGTGGTGAGGCACTGGAACACATTTCCTAGAGAAGCTGTGGATGCCCCATCTCTGGAGGTGCTCAAGACCAGATTGATGGGGCTTTGAGCAAACCACTTTAGTAGAAGGTGTCCCTGCTTACAGCAGGGGGCTTGGAACCAGATGACCTTTAAAGGTGCTTTCCAAAACAAACCATTCCATGATCCTTATCCCCTCACTGAAAAAATAGGAGAAAAAAGAATAATATAACATGTATTAAAAATATGACCTACATGATTTATTTTATTTTTATAAACCATTTATTTTATTATTGTGAAAGGCTTGATATAAAATTGAGAATTTCAATCAATATAGCCTAAAAACTTGTCTTCACAAATAATGGGTATTTCTGAAAGTGAAAAATAGTGCACATTATCTGAAAACTACATTGAATAAAAGATTAAATACTCTATGAAGTTCTGTGACAATGACAGTGAATAACTAGAAGTTTCTTTGATAAATGATTTCATTAAATATTTGCTTCATGGTTTTTTTTAGCTTTTTTGGGGCAAAATTGAATGCCTCACTAGTAATTTACAAACAAAAATATGACCAAAACTATGAAAAGGATTTGTTCTTTTTTCCTATCCATGCTGGGATGATCTACAGTAACATACTTCAGCAAAGTTCCGAGCTCTTCAGGACAACAAGCTGGGAAAAAAAAAAACAGCTTTGTATAATTATTTAAATCTGTTTGAATAGAATCAGACTTGTGCTACAGCTAATCATTTACCTACCTTTATGTCCCTCTGTAATTTCTGTCTGTAGATGCTGTGCTCAATTGTTATTCCAAATCATCCCCTTTAAAGTATTACAGGATTTTTATTATTAATTTTCATTGTTTTCTTCAAGTATTATGAATAAAAATTATATAAAATTCCATCTAATTTTCTACATGTAAAAATTCTATAGGTACTTTATAAATAAAAATTTCTTCTTAAGAAGAATTTGAGATGAAAGATGCAGTAGTTAAGCATTTCTTGATGCATTAGAAATAGGATATCAACAGATTACCTGAAACCAGCTCTTCAGAATTGAGAGCCAAAGGAGAGAAAAAAACATCAATAATGTTTTCCCATGAAAAACTATACAAAGCAGCAAGACAAGTCTCTTGAAGTGGAAAACTGTGACAAACCTGTATTACTAAAATTTGCAGGTCCAGAAAATTCAAATTTAAGTGCACTAATTTCTGTTACAGAAACTTGTTAGATGAAATTTTGTTATGTTAAAAAAAAAGCATTTCACAAATGAAAACCTAAAAGAACCTATGCAATATTTACTTTAAAAAAAGAGAATAAAGCTACGCAAAATGAATATTAAATGCTCAATAGCTTTTCCAGAAATTTATTCTAGCTGGTAGTTGTAACCACTTCTATCTTTCAGTTTACAATTATATAATCATAACAAACAAATTCTTGGGGTGGGGAGGACAATTAATTTTAAATGTCAGAATTTTATTTCTAGAAAAACATTTTTCACATTTTGTCTGCAGATGGCAGCAAACATCTAGTGAACAGAAGTTTTTTCCAAGATTCATTACATGTTATTACATGATACCTATAGGTAGATCAAGTTAACTATCTTATATTTTATAAGGAAAATTATAAAAGTACAATAGATAATATTAAAAATATGCATCCTAAAGTATTAGTTTATTTTATGTGTTTTTCTGAGCAAAAAGATTTGACATCATATATAGGATGGAGCTCCACAGTTGTGGAGTTTCAAGCACTAAAACAAGTAGGATTTTACTTGAAGAGAGAAATTGAAAATGCAACACAGAATTCAGTAACTGATTAAATGTCTTGTGTCATATGTGCCAGTATTTCTCATGTCTGCAATTTATAATATTCCCATATTTAGAAATTCCCCTCGGTCATAAAGCTATTCCAAATGCAAAAGTAAAAAAGAGATCTTACTGTTCATTCAGGAAAGAAATGTATTTGTGGATCAGTTCAGACATGTTTGCTCTTTACAAAGACTTTTTCTTCAGTGGGGATTGCGTGTTAGTGTAACTTCCAAAAAGTAGATCAATAAGTAGGTATCATTTTTATTTTGTAACCCTTTAGAAATAAATTGTTGACCAAATCTGAGACAAAGTAGACCACACCTAAGCTACACCTAGACCTCTCTGAGAAATTTAGAAAGCAAGAGGTTCTCACTGAACCTTGTGATTCAACAGTCCATTGTAATAGAAGACAGAGTTATTATCTAGATACTGCATTGGCAATATTTAGATACAGATTGTCAGATACTGATTAATCAACCACATCATCAAAGTGCCCTACTTCTTGTACCTGACTGAGAATATTCTCTTTACTACTCTCCTGCACTGATGAAAAAATAAGAAAAAAAGTAAAAGAAGTTGGAGTTCCATATACACGGGGACAAATTTTTCACTTCGTGAAGATGGCATTGTAGAATGTGTCATGATCCCATCTGCCAGCAAACTGCATTATTGGTAAGTGTTTGTAGCTGCTGAGACAAATGTCTCTATGAAACAGAATTAAACTGGATATGGTGGAGGTAGATAATTCCATCTAGGTTTTTTTTAATCTCATCCTTACTGTGAAAGTTTGGACCAGCCATTCTTTCAAGGTCCCTTCCAATATGGATTGATTTATGGTTCTGTAAACATCAATAAGCAGACATGGAACCTTTTTTAAAAAAAATTTTGGCCTCCTATGTGCATTAAGTCTTTCTTTTGTTTTCACACATCTGCTATATCACAATAGCTGAGAACTTTGATCCCATTCAGTTACAAAAATGTTGGATAAATGTAAATGAAATCTGTAGAGGGTAAAATCTTCCACAGCACAAAGGTTCTCAACTTGTACTTGATTCTTACAGAGCCTCCCATCAGTCAGTTGAGCTAGATTAAGAAATATTAGTTTTAAAAAGTTATGTGGATGAAAAACAGGTAAAATAATTAGTTCTGTTATACTGAAATCCAAGATAATGAATTGTGCTGGTCTTTAGCCTGAAATTCACAGTGAAATATTGCCTCTATGTGCATGTTAAAATCTTTAATTTATCCTTTTTTTGAGGCAGCTAGCACAGATTCTCCTGGGAAAAATCCTGTCTGTCCAACTTAGTGGCTTTCTATGATGGACTAATTACATGTAGGAGTTAAAGCTACAAATATCTTTTATCCAGACTTCTGTAAATCCTTGACACAGTCCTCCACAACATCCTTCTCTCCAAACTGGAGGGTGATGGATTTGATGGGCAGACTGTTAGGTGAATTAGGAACTGATTGGATGGTCACACCCAAAGGGTAGTGGTCAATGGCTCAGAGTCCTGATGGACAGCAGTGAAAAGTGGACTATTTATAAAAGCATCTTTTGACTGGACAAGGGAGAATGGGCTCAAACTAAAAAAGAGTAGGTTTAGGTTAGATATTAGGAAAGAATTCTTTACTTGGTAGTGAAGCACTGGGACAGGATGTCAAGGGAACCTGTGAGTGCCCCATGCGTGGCAGTGTTCGAGGCCTGGTTGGATGGGGCTCTGAGCAGCCTGGTCTAATTGAAGGTGTCCCTGCCCATGGGTGGGGCTTTGGAACTAGATGATCTTTAAAGTCTCCTTCCAACCCAAACTATTTTATAACTCTTTGATTCTATGAAAATTTTAATTACGCAATCTGATAAAATTGAAGACTTTAAGGAGTATTCAATCAGATGGTATCTTTCGATTACATGCATTCCTTTCAAAGCCCTTTATTCCTTATTTGTTGATACAAAAAGTTGTTCCCAGTCAACTTTGCTAATAGCTTTATCTGATATTAAAATATCCAGCCTAAAACACAGAAAAAATTAATCCAGATCATATGGTATTAATCTACATAATATTCTCTGCTTTCCTTGTCCTTTGATTAGTGTGTCTGTTGAGCCTTGGTTGACATTGCTAGATCCATGGCAGTAGCAAGCAATCAAAAGTTCATACAACTCTCATGTGGTACTGATTCTGATCTCAATTCTAATCTTTTAAAAAGCTCCTTATTTCTGGTGTGATAATGTACATCTAATTAATTATTAATGATGTTTCCCAATATTTTTTCTAATGTTTATTTATAATAAATTCAGAAGGGTAAAAAAATGGCTGGCATATATTACTGTCTTATAATGAGCAGAGTGAAACTGAGTACAGACAATTAGAACATCATTGCCGGAACAGCTGTGCATACTAATTCTGCAATTCTAAGCAAATAAAAAAATCCCTTGGGTAGCTGCCAGCAAATCCTGGAAATGCTTAGACTTCTTGTATCTTTCCCCATCGGATTAGAGGTTCCCTAGTTCTTGAGACAATTCCATCTCTGACCATGCACGAGTTTGGCCAAGCCTGAACATCTTGACAGCTCTCTCATCTAATTCCAATTTGAATCCAGCAGTGAGTACTCCTTGCTTTGTTGCCCTAACCTGATTTACACTGCAGTTAGGGAGGCTATCTTAAAATAACTGCTGTCTGGAATATTTACATTTGTCAATAAAACTCCCTTATGTAACAAGTTATTATTATGAGGCTCTTGGAGAGGAGTGAGTGTGTGTGTGTGTGTGGTGAAAAAACTTCCTAAGGGATTCATTAAAAACTAACCTCCAGCTAACCACATTGTTGTTTATATGGTAATTCCTGTCTACAAGTCAGTTGATGAGGATGACAAATTACCTGATATGAATGGTCCAAGGAGGGAGTGTTTGTCACTCAGAGAAAGTGAAGAAAATATTACCTTTCTTACTAGCAATCCTTAAAGTCTAGGTTTTTAATTCTAACAAAAATATATGAAGCAAGAGAAGCTTCACTTATGATGATTGTTATTTTCCTCAATAAAATTACAGAAATCATTAAAGCAAATGCATTTATTCACTTGCCTAGGAGGCTCCTTGAGATTTTTTTTCCACTTGGAGAATTTTCTCTCCAATTTGACTAGGTCTGCAGCTGTGATGCTTTGCAATGGCTGCACATATATTCAAAGACTTGACTATTAGAAAATTAAATAAAATTAATCTGTCATAGGAGCTTCCTGTTAACTCTACAGTGGTCTGTGGAACATACTTCTTATGCAAGTTGCTGTGAATGATGGATTCAAACATAATGATTCTGGAACACGGGGAATAAAAATGTTGCCATTCAGCCTTCCCATATGAATACAAGAATTTTTTTGTCATGTTTGTGTACTTAAATTCTCTTTGTGCAGACTAGCCTTTATATGATTTACTCACACCATAGAAGTGCTTGTTTTATATTGACTTTCCCTGAGGATTTAATTATACAGCATTTCATGTTACAGGAGGGTTTGGCATTAAGTAAACAAAATATCCCGAACTTCCTAAAATAAAATGATGGATAATAAATAGTAAAGGTTATAGAGATAAAAAGAGTTTTCATATGGCATGATGAAAATTGTCTACAATACTTAAATCCCTATGTACCAGAAAAATAAGAAACTAGCATGCTTCGTGGCAAGAGTAGCAATACCATGAAGTTCCATAAATTAGTTTTTCATTCCCTAATACAGAAGAGTATAATCCATTACCTGACAAAAAGTTAAAGTAGGCAATGCTTGATGGTTCACTTTGTTCATTTAAAAAATAATCATAGAGCTTTTTCACCAAAAAAATCCACCAATCCTCTCATGGTCCCCTGAATAATGGGTTTCATTTCTTCATTTTCCAATGGAAAGCAACTTACTTATGCTACTTTACTGTAAAAACCCAAGGTCATTTCAATAATTTATTAAACAAAAGGAAGAAACAGGCAAATAACAGTGTTCTTTGCTATCACTGATTGTATTCAACAATAGAATTTCTAGTATTTCATCCACTCTATCTGATAAAGACCAGAAGCTTCTTGTATTCTTTTCAAATCTCTCCATACTCTTTTGGGTGCATGTTGTGGCTTTATTTAATTTCGTATTTGTGTTCAATACTTCTATATATACACTTACAACCATTTTTATTATGATATTTGAGGATTTGAGGATTTGATAAATTATTTCTGTTTGGGACAATATGCATTTAGTAAGACACATGTATGTTACAGGAGATATTAAGGAGGATTTATACCTGTCCTGAACTCCTGTTCAATTTTTTCAGTTTGTTGAGATTCTCATTTTAATACTTTATCCAGAAAAAAAACCCGAGTGAGTAAGAAGTAAGAAGTATAGAGGAAAATGGATAAACAAAAACATATTCAATGGAAACATAGAACTTAACAGTAAGAGAGATGGCAGATATTTCTACAGTGTTTTGTATAATCAGATAATATTTTGATTTCTTCTCTTCTCTGAGAAATTAAAATGTTAATTTAAAACTTTTCATTAATATATCAGAGTGATTTGAATATACTAGAATTTGCTTGTTTATAAAAAGAAGTCAGAATTAGTATTCTTAGTGACTGGTCAAGCTTATATTGATTACATTCTAAACAATTAATTTTTTTAAAACATATATATCATGCAATCAATTTATCCTGATTCGAAAACAAGTATTGTACTGTCTGTAAACATTTTACTCCTATAGCAGGTCAGGCAAGTCAATATCACCCACTATTTGTCCTTTCTTTTCTCTTGAAGTCCACAGGGTGGCCTTCTGAGACTAAGGTGCAGTTTGTTAGGTTTTTTGCATTCAAAACATCCGAAACAGTAGAAGGCAATGTCTCAGTTTATCAGAGAAGTGTGTTTATACCAGGAAACAGGATACATTGCATGGCCTGGAGTGCAACAAGAGGACATATGAAAAAATTACCTCCTAGGAATTTCAGGAGTACTGAATGAGAATAAATGGCAATGTTCTGGGAAAGTTTGAGTATTAGTGTTCAGCTGTTTGATTAGTTTGTTTATTTTTCTAGTGATCACTCATAAAAACATTGATATATTCAGATGGCCAAAAAACTTTTAGCAAACTGTACAAGCATTTATGACTTTATGTTATATGCTTCCTAAAATATGTGAGGCAGTAAATTTATACAGGCACTGGCTTTATTTTTTTTTGGAAAATACTAAGGATGGGATTCCTCCTCTCTAATCCTTCAGAAGATGATTCATAATACTAGAAAGAGATATGTACTCAGCTGTCCTTATGCCAGGAACTTTGAAATACCAGTAGTTCCCCAAAGCAAAGTGCTGAGGGAGCAACAGAAATTGTTTAACTAGATCCTATCACACACACTGTCCAAACAAATGTAATTCCATTTTTAAGGCTTCTTGTAATTTTGCCATCTAAACACTACTACTCACAACCAGACTATGCAATTATGAGTAGATGACAAATAAACTGTAATTTAGGTGTACAAAAAAAGACTAAATTACTAGGTTTTTTTCTCAGTAAGATGCTCTTTAAAATTCTGTACAGAATATTGCAAAATAGTTTCAGCATAGGGATGACATGTCTGCTCTGAGTTTCTAATTCATTTGAAGGAAAGAGCATTTACATTCTATAAATCTCTGCTTTAACCCAGATTCATCATGAAACACCAAATCTAGAACATCAATTTAGGCCTTTATATTTACACCAGATGGAAAAAGCAGAGAAAATCTAATGTTTTACCCATACAATGAAGAAAAAAAGAAAGTAACATATATGTAACTGAGATTCTCTAAAGGAAAGTTTGCCCCATAAATTTAAAGTAATCAAAATCTCCATTAAAATTATTTTCTAAGATACTATCCATTACAAATGATTAGTCAGAATCAAAGTTTTGAGATCAGAAGTGCACTCCTGTAATGCTAAAGAAAGCCTTGTTTCATATTCCTCTGGCTGATTAGTTGTTAATCATTGTATCAGAACATTTCAAGGTTAATTTGATATAGAAAAAGAAAGAGACTGAAACTAAAGGAGAAGAAGAAAGAATCTCTCCAATCAAATATTAGTCACAATGAACAATATAGCAAGAGTTGACAGCAGAAAACATTCATATTCCTATAACTAGACTGTCTCAATTGCACAGACATAGGTGCCTGTGCACATGTAGAATCCATGACATGTATTTAGCATACACTGCTAAATAAAAAAGTGTGAGACAATGAGTTCAAGGAATGTTCTTTGATGTTCTACACTTAGAGGAACATATGCAGTAAATCAGTGTGTTCCATGCACCTTGGACCTCCTATACTGACCACAAGACCATGTGTTGCAGCACAGGTTGATCTGCACAAAACTAATTAAAGTAATCTCAGCAGACAAAAATCCTACTTATATCCAAAAGTCCTTAAAAATATTCGGACCAAATATTATTTAAAGTGGTGCTAGCACTCCTATCCTTGACTAAAAAGATGCTAGCAGTCCTATCCTTGACTGAAAAGATGAGCTCATCTTTTCAGTTCCATCTTCTAACTGTTCCTTCTAACCCAATTTAACTTACATTAACCAGTGTTTACTCTTAAAAATAGAAAGACATCTCAAAAGCATTGGTGAGGTGGTATAAATAATATATGCATGAAGTTTTGAAAATGCTGCAGTTGAAAAGCACATCAGAGTTAATTGAACACAAACACAAGAAATTAAGATGCTGTCAGAAAAACAAACAACCAAAAAACCCTTCATGTTGAAAAAGAGAGTAGAAACACAGGGGGATTATGCATGGACTGAATCTATTTGAAATGGAAGAAAGAAGTCTACAAAGAATGCAAGGAAATATTATTCAAAGTTGTTGAAAATAGAAATGTCATTCCTCTATGACAAGCTTATCAGTTGGACTGGACAGAATAAATAAGTGTTAATAAATAATACATAGCTAATATTCATATACCCTATTCTGTAATAATAGTGAGAGGTTTTTTTCCTAAAACTTCAACATTATAATTTTTATGAGAAATATTTGCTGTCAATATTAGGTCCTGTTTATGTGTTTAAAGTCCTCTGGTACATATATTGAACATTTTAACATATAACCTTACCTCATATGTAAGTGAACATCAAATGAAGGAGAAAACAAGGCACTTTTTACTTGAGTTCTATAATCTGTGAGTTAAATAATTGAAATGAGATCTTTATAAGGTCATGCTTAGAGGTCTTTCCTGTAAAAGGTCCACAGTCACTTCTGAAAGTCACATAAAAGAGTACTAATGTACGTCCCTGTATTTATTATAAGGTAAGATTCAATGGGTTTACAGCAGAGGGTTGGAATTTTTTGTCTTAGTGTGATTTGTTTAAGAATGGAATTATATGCTTTACTGACATTACTTTACCCTTTGAGAATTTAAAAATCTTGATTTTCTTCACCAAATGAACAAGTGTTTGTTTTACTGTGATAATCACGGACACTCAGCTGAAACTACTTAGAGTTTTAAAAAAGCATAAAGTGTTTAAATCATACATTTTTAATGCATGCTTTTTGGTTAATGAAGAAGCAATGTTCATGAGGCTAATTTTATTTTTTAAGACATAATTTTGCTCCAGACCATAAGGAGAATGGAATGTACCAGGTACCAAAGCACAAATTTGAAGTAATGAACATCAGAGATGTATCGCAGAATGTGGTGCACAGGAGCACAGACATGGTGTTGAGATAAAAGATGGAGCACAGGAGACATCACAAGTGTGAGTATTTAATTCATAAAGGAGTGCTGACCAGGAGCTGGTCAAAATTGGTTTCAGGAGTTCAAAAGTGAACAAAGGCAAAGTGTCTGACATATGCAAAGGTCACTGCAGATTGTTAATTTGTATTAACAAGGAGATGCAGACCAGTGACGAAAAGCCAAGGTGCAGAAGGATATTAAAGAGAGGAATAACCCCAAGTGAATTGTAGATTGAGAAAGAAGAAACTGTTGACAAAACCAGCACATCTCCCTGTTTGAAGAACTGCAGATACTCAATGTTATCTGCTCCCCTTCCACCCCACATACATGAGAATGAAGGCACCATCCTTAAGATCCAGAGGAGCAGAAGAGGGTGAGCATAGATGCAGGGGCAGGGCTAGAAGCCAGTTGTGGAAAAACCAGTTTTAGCTGTTCAGGGTTTCTTCACTGAACCATCAGCTCTGGACTAACAAGAGTTGGTATTTCTGTTCATGAACTAAAAAAATAGGTGTTTTTCAATGAGCATATTCTAAATTTAATTTTAAAAAATAGTGGTGGTAGCTAATCTTTGCTATCTTTGATTACTCTGCTCTACAAAACCTTTGGTTTAAAGAATTGCAGATATGGCCTGTGTGGGGACTGTCCTGGTGGACAGAGTCCAGCAGTGTCCCAGAAGCGTCCCTCGTGGAGCCACTCTGGTGGTGCTGCTTTAGCTCCTGCTGCAGACTCTGCTACCCTTCTGGTGGGCGCAGAGACAAGTCCTAGCAGGTCCAGGAGTAAAGAATAATGGAAGAATCTTCTGTGTGGGTATCTGAGGAGTTTATTAACAGTTCCTCGCTCAAACGGGTCCAGAGACAGAAGATGCAGAACAAAGGAGAGCACAGACTTTTATACAGCAACAACCAACCAATCAGCTGAGGGTCCAGGGGCAGGGGGAAGGCAGGACAAGCTTACACAGTCCAATGAGGAGGGGGAAGGGGAGGAGAGAATCACAACCAATGGAGTACCGAGTAGCACAGAACCTTCTAGATACATACATGTGCATAAGGGGTGGAGAACAAACAGTCCAATCAGGGGGGTACAATTAGCATAGGAAGAATACATCAGTCAAGTGGAAGAAACTATTATACTCCAGAGGGAAGGGGAGAATTTTCCAGCCTGAGCAACCCTCCACCATGGCCCCTTAGATCCCTTGGGACCTTCTGGATCTTCTTCGGCCTCAGTGGAAGCCTCAACGGCCGCCACATGCAGAAATCTGCAAGGAATCATAGTCACTTAAAATTCCTAAGTATTCTTGTTAACCCAAAGAAAAAGGGAAAGGGTTTATTTGTCTTCCATTGCTTTTTGGGATTTATGGTAAAAAAAATTGCAGTTTCCATAGAGCTAAGTAATATTATTGACAGAAAAAATATGTATGCAACATTTAATTTTATTTAATGTAGATAATTTAATAAATTTATGCATCAGAAACCTCCAAACACTTCACTAATAAATAGTCACTGCATGCAGCTGAAGATATACTGATTTTAAGAAGCACAAGTATTCTATATTTTTTAACTTGCTTTTTTGGTTAGCAACAGAAATACTTGGCAATAGAACCAATTCTTCTTATCTAAATAAATGCATTTTGTTATCCAGATGGTATGTACTTGCTATCAAGAACAGAAATCTTGGGACTTTTTCATGCTCTGAAATTCATATTTCTATTTTTTTACTTGCTATGTTGTGTTAGTAAGTGAACTCTCTGTTCTTTTCCTTTCCCTTTCTGAGGCCTTGTATACTACAGGCCTACAAACAATCTACATAAATGCCCTCTGAGATTATTTCTGCAGAGATGATTTCTCAGTACTTAAGACTGGAAAACAGAAGCACTTGTAAGCTTCTGTGTCAACTTGGTGGACTAAATATAAAGGACAGAGATGAGAAACACAGTGTTCATTAACCCACTCAGCGCTAACGCTCAGACTCTGTCCCTTTACTATTGTTATTATTATCCTTTTAACTGTTCTTATCACTGACATTGCCATTTTTAGTCCTGCATTTTCACTCCAAAGTATCAGCAGTGCTGCAAACTTTGAAACAGACTGAGTAAAATTTAAGTATTCTTACTGTTTTAGACAGATTAGGGTTGGGTTTATCTTGCCTTCTGGTTTTATCTCTTTGGGATTTTTTGGCGTGGTTGGTTGCTTTTTTTTCAAATATGGGGAAGCATTCAATTTGCTACTCAAAAGTTAAAAAAAGGGTTTGTAAAATCAATAGCTAAAAAATAAATACAAACATTTTATTTGTTAGCATGTAAAACTAAGCTATTCTGAGATTCCTTCATTGTCCAGTGTTTACAAAAGCAGACAGATAAGGTTAATTTCATTGTTATAATCCAGAGTATGAAAGATAATTTTATATGAGGGTGGTGTGGGAGCACATCTATTTCTACAATATGGTTTATGGCAATACATATGAGATTTTTGCTAAGAAGAAAATGTAATGTGTTGTCTCCCAAATGATAACAGGACAATCCTGACAGATAATCTTATGTAACATGCTCAAATTTGCTCTTAAGTCTAATTTTACCCCCATTCATTTTCCCACAAAACTTAAATATTTTTCAGGCCTACTTGTCAGTTGTCTTTTCTTCAATTATCTTTGCTATTGAAGAAATCATTACTAGAGAAAATTTTAGTTAATTTAATCCTCAAATCTTACTCTACTATTTATAATCCATGGACACAGAAAATCTGAAAAATAAAAAGGGATTTATTTTCTCTAGAAAAGAATTATGTTATGCCTAATTGTAGTCTACATGAATGAAGAAACTTTCTTGTACTGGATGATCTTTTTGGATGAAGGTGACTTTTCCACTGCATGTGCTTCTGTCTCCAGAAACAATTTAAAGCCTTTATAGACTCCCTGTGGGGTTTTCAGGACTCTACCACAAAATCTTTTGTGAGCCTTTTAATTATGTGCAGAACATCATCCACTTCCTGAAGTCCAAGAATGTCATATATGTTGCCTTATCACAGTTCACAAAAGCCCCCAAAGAATGTAGCTTATCTCAGGCATTAGAGTGCCTTAAAATTAATATTCAGACAAAACTCATGTCTTCAGTCATGAAGCCTGAGCAGCATATTTGAACAAGTCATTATGCTGTGATGTTCCTACAGCTACTGTTTCAGGTAGTCTTTGCAATCTGCACAGAAAGAAAACTACTTTGGGAAATGCAACTGACAGTGGTGGTGGAAGGGGTTTTTGTTTTGTTTTGTTTTGTTTTTTTTTGTTGTTTGTTTGTTTTTTGTTTTGTTTTGTTTTGTTTTGTTTTTGTTGTTGTTGTTGTTTTTCTTTTTTTTTCTAATCTTTAAACCTCTTAGTCTTGACTGATTTTTTTTGTTTTTAGTTTATGGGATACTATTGCAATATGAATTAAAAAGTTATGTAAGGGAGGACAAGACACAATGAGAATGTTTTCCCATTGTGAGACCTCCAGTGTTGTTGCTCTGACCTTAAATATTGTGTTCCAAGATAACTTCAGATGTTCACTCTAACAATTTTAGGCTCTGAGAATACCAAGATTGACTCAGTTGTTTACAGCAAAGTTCTAATAAGACCAAGGTTCTGGGTTCAATCCCCGTATTCATTTAAGGCTCGGCCTCAGTTATCCTTGAGGGTCCCTTCTGACAAGACAAATTTTCCCTTTCCAGTAAAGATACTGGTTCTTACTATGGGTTTTTAGAATCAGGAATATTTTGGTTATTCTCTCAGGATACTTTTATTCTGTATGAATGCTTTCTACTTTCTTAATTCATAAAAGTTATTGGGATATGCAGTTCTAAATGAGTAAATGGCAAATAGAGAATATTCAATGGTGATTAATAATAAGGTATCAGGAAGACCTTTCTCATAGTTATTTTTTTTCAGACTACATGTCTGACCTACTGTGAAATTTTTTGATGAAGGAGACTAATGTACAAATATTTGTATAAATTCACCATACCTCTAAAAGGCATTTAAAAGGGTTGAATTTGTCAGATATTTGAATGCAAACCACAGACATGATGTAACTTCTCTTGTACCTCAATGGAGAAAGAAAAGTGCTGTGAATTTCAGGATCCAGACAACTGGGAGTGTACCCAGTGTGTGATCAGGTGTTTGAGACTCTGAGAATTCCAAGTGCATACTAACACAAATACATTTTAGGATGCATCCAACAGAAGCTCTATTAGTTACAATCATGGTAAGAGAACATTTTGACTGCAATGTATTTGCAGAGATCCAACCTATACACTGTTTCAGAAACAAGGGGCGGGGGGAATGAAGAAAATAAATTATTTCAATATTAGTAAAATGAGGAATTTAAAATATGCTCCTTCACTCCAAAAGCACTAAGGTGTAGGGACCACCCACATCTAGAAATTGATTTTGCACCTCTTTCTCACATTCATTTCCATTTATATTCAGAATACTTAGTGGCAGCACCAAGTGCATTTCACACTTTCAGAAAGCAAAGCTAATGCTATTTGAGTTCATTGGCATCTTACAGAGCCCTATATAGATAGAATGACATCCAGAGAGGTGAGACAAAAAAAAATCTAGAATTCCCTGTAGTGGAAAAATCTAGAATTCCCTGAAAAAGCAGCTCCACAGCTCCTTGTGTGTAGCATTTTTGTTGCTACAAGCCTAGTGCATTTTTTATCATTGTTACATCTCTTGTTCTCCTTCCCTCTAACCCTTTCCCCCAGTTCACTTGGACATTAGGCCCAATATTCTTATTGCAGAGACAGTAATTCCAGAAACTGCAGTGTAATGCCAACATGTTACCATAGAATCATGGAATAGTTTGGATTAGAAAGGACTCCAACAATCATCAAGCTCCAATCACCTCATTTTGGAGAGGGGCACCTTCAACTAGATCATGTTCTTCAAAGCCCCATCCAGTCTGGCCTCGAATACTCCCAGGGATGTGGCATTCACAGGTTTCCTGGGCAACCTATTCCAGTGCCTCTCCACCCTGGCAGAAAAGAATTTCTTCCTAATATACAATCTACTCTCTTTCAGTTTAAAGCCATTCTGTCTTGTCCTATCGTTACATGCCCTCGTAAAACATCCCTCTCCATCCTTCTTGTAGGCCCCTTTTATGTGCTGGAAGGCTGCTGGTAAGGTCTCCCTCAAGCCTTCTGTTCTCCAGGCTGAACAGCCTCAGTTCTTGCAGACTGTCTTTGTAGGAGAGGTGCTCCAGCCCTCTGAACAACTTAATGGCTTTTCCCTGGACTCACTCCAACAGGTCCACATCCTTCTTGTGTTAGAGCCTCTGGAGCTGGATGCAGTGTTCCTGGTGGGGTCTCACCAGAGCAGAGCAGGGGGGCTGAATCCCCTCCCTCACCCTGCTGGCCACACTGCTTTGGATGCAGCCCAGATACAGTTGGTTTCTGGGCTGAAAGTGGCCATTGCTGGGTCGTGCTCAGCCCCTCATCCACCAGCACCCTCAACTCCTTTTTCTCATGGCTGCTCTCAAACCCTTCATCCTCTATCCTGTATTTGTGCTTGGTATGCCCCCCCCCCCCCCGCCCTTCCCTCCCATATGCAGAACTTCATGTTAAATTACAGATAGCTACCTGTGCCTTAAGAGTGAAAATTTCTGTGGTTTTCAGAGTACAGTTTAGGGACAGCATGTGAGATTAGAATTCTTATGCACTGGCAACAGCAGAACTTTCTCCTATGGGAACTAGGAACAATGCACTTATGCAATTTACTGTGAGGAAGGGGATTAACTAGATGTCCTCTAACATAATTTCCAAATCTGTTTTCCATTATTTATTACCTTTCCTCACCTCACTGCCCCCAGGAAACAGCTTGGCTTTCCCCAGGGCACATGAATTAAATGCATCAGACTCCCACAGCACAAACAGGTCAGCTGCACCACATGCAACATAATCACATTCACCAAGCCACCACTTCAGAAAAACCCTCTGAGTTGCAAAGGGTATTCAAAAGCTTAAAAACCTAGCTGTAAGTGACAGGGCATGTGAAGCATTCAAGGCTGTTTTTCAAAGGAAGCATTTTTTTTAAAGAGTTACGAATTTGCCTTTTTACCGAATGTGCTCCTTCCCTAAAACTGCAGGTTATTTTCCGCTGGAGATTATAATGTCTGCTTGGTGGTAATTACGAATGCTAGCCTTAGGAAGGCACAAGGATTAAAATGTGTAAATATGCATAAAAATTCCCTCCATACACCCTGGTCAACAATGTTCCATGCATTAGCAGGCTTTACCTAAGGGAGATTTGCTGTGTGTTTTTTTGCTTTTTTTATCCAGCTTATTGCCCCCCTTCCTCCAAAAAAATATATTTTTGGAAAATATAGAAACTGGTAAACAAAATCCATGGCTTATAGTACTGACTGAAAATTATATATATTATTTACTGTCGCTGCAGTTCAGGCTTCCCAGTTTCAAAAAGCCCTTTAGCTGTATTCACATTCTTAATAACCCAAATATATGTACTCCCACCCACACAAATTACTCTTTTACACAATGTGAAAGGTATGGAGAAACAAAACAGAGCATTAACACACCCACTAACATCTTCTCTCCCACACTTGGGAATTCTCAGTAAGAGAAAATCCCAGACCCACATTCTTTTTTCAGCACTCAGTACCCTGAGTCCTCAAACTGTGGCATAAGAGAAAGCTTCTTCAGCTATTAGCCCTCTCAAGCTGTACCAATCTCTGTTGGAACTACAATGATTCAGGACAACTGAAAGGTACATGTTGCTGGATCTTGTATTCTAAAGAAATTAAGGGAAAGAAACAAAAATGTCGGAAAATGCTCATAAAATAAAAATTTTTGTACACTTTTAAAGGTGCAAAGTCCTAGAAAGCTATAAAATAAGTTTTGTGTTAGCTTGGAAAATGTTAGCACATTTCTCATGTGTATAGACACAAAAATAAAGCTCTTCCATGTACATTCACAGATTAGTCTTACCAACCTACCTTCTGAGAAGGACATTCTCTCATTCAGTGTCCAAACTACCAGAAGTCTGCTATTTCCCTGCAGTATAGAAAGTTATTTAAGAGTTTAAATATTTCTTCTTTTAGTATCTGACCTCTGGATCTGGAAAGGTAAGAGATAATTGTACTAGAAATTGTTTCTTTAACAGTGGTCTGCAGCTCATTTGAAAAAAAAATCTGTAATTAGTGAAATGCTATTAAAATTATAATGTGATTTTTTATTGAAGTGAATACATCTCCCAGTATTAGTGTTGCCCCAATAGGCTAATTTCAGTAAACCTTTTTTGGTTACAAATTAGCATAAATCACTTTCTACCACTGACAGAGAATATTTTCCTCAGGTTGGTGCAGTATTTGCAAATAAGATGCACTATTTGCCCCTCACTTTCCATACAGCACCAAAAAGGGTAGAGGTGAAAAATAGAAAAAGCACTTTCTTTCTTCTTTCACTCATCCTAATCTCTTTGTCGTTTGCTTTCCCAACATATTGGTGCTGTTACCGAGGTTCACAACCAGTTCTGACACGTTTCTGATTACAATATCATTGATTAAATAAAAGCTCAGTTTAAAATTCATGCCTTACTCATCCTCAGAACCCAGCAAACATGACATTATGATTCAGCCTGATATTTAATATTAATTGGAGAACAGCCTTTTACATGGTTGGGTGGGAAATCTATCTAAACCATCACTCACTAGTGTAACAGATGAAGATAGGATAGAGAAGGAAGGATCCTACTTTTTAGGGGGGAGTTTATTCAGGATTTCTGTATAAAAATAAAATCAGCATATTCTTTAGCAGTCTCAAAATTGTAACATTCTAAATATGGCTAATAACCTTCTTAAATCATCAGGGCAAAGTAGTGAAGGAATGTTCTGTGATAATTAAAATAAATTAATTCTAAAATGCAAATAAGCCATCACCTTATAGCAAACTGAGCAGCGAAATGCTAATACCTGTGGCCGACAGCAGCCCCATAAACTTTAAATATCGAGATTTAGACAAGTGAAGCAGTGCTTGTTTTCCATGAAAGTTTCTCTAGATGGAGCTCTAGGTCAAACATCCTTGCAGTTACCTTGAATACTTCATCGTGGTAATTTTGGAATTTGTTTTAATGTCCTCAGTTCCCTACATCTGTTGCTATAAAATGAGGTGCAGAAACTGCACTGACTTTATTTTTTTGTCACTTTATATTCATTGTTTATGTAAAAACATAATTGTCATGAATGATGAGAGGATTAAATACAAAATCAGGGAAGCTGTCAATTTAACAAGACTGCTGCTGCAGTCATATGCAGACATATCAGATTTGTCATGGTTCACATTTTAGTTAGCTGTGCCATAATGTTTCTGCACTGATGCCTTATTAAATAATAATCCACAAAGTTCATTAAAAAATAAATTCTTCAAGACATATTCAAATTATTGATCTGCCTTAATAGTGCATAATTGATGACGTGATTGACTGTAAAAAAATACAGACGGCAAATGTAAAATCAAGTTTTTTTTAGTTAGCATCTATGCATAAAACCATGGCATATAGTGTTTTTTCAGGAAGGATTGTTAACAGCTACATCTTTTTTATTAAGTTTCAAAAATAATAGAAATCAAGAAATTAATTGTTTGTTAATTAGTTTCTTTTTTATCTCTCTGCCTTTCTAAAAAAAGAAGGTCTGTTTAATAGAAACTTTCTCTTAGAGTTTAGAGAGTTCCCTGGTTTTAGGGTGCTAAAAGCTTGGTTTTAGGGGGTCTATTTTGTTTCACAGAGAACTCCTAGACCTTAGAAATTAAAAATAAATGAAATAAACCCCTTACGTTATCATTCTGTATATTTTTATACAATAGTTAACACAGCTATGAACTTGTTTTTCATTCATAATGACATTAAACATTATATTCTTGGAAAGTTTCAGTAGCAACAATGCAAGGGAAAATAATATTACACAGATATCAGCTACCATTGAAAAGCAATATCCACCACTCTGCTCCACAGGAGAGAAGGATGGGAGAGAAAGTGAAGTGCAGTGTTGTACTACACATGGTATATAAAAATCAGCAAGTTCACACAACTATTACCTCACATTTTCTCCTATAAATGTCTTTTCATTGCTTCTTGAAATCTGGCTTCTTAAACAACCTACTTCTCCAATTTTTTGGGTCAGGCAATTAGGTAACGACACTTGGTGGATCTGTTGTATTTGCTTCCTTTGTTTGTTTCTGAGAGATGAGGGAAATGAGAGAGAATGAAAATCACTTTTCCTTATGAAACAATTATTTTGCTACTAAGTAAAATTGAGTCCTTGTTGAGTCCTTAGTCTAATTGTTACATAGTGTGCCTCTGCCACATAAAGTCCTAGGAAAAACAAGTAACTTATTACTATATTCCTGGAACATTTCTCAATGCAGAAAATTATGAGATATGTGATTGAAGACTGAATAAATCACAAATACTGCCATTTATAGGTACTTTGTACATTTTTACACTTATTTTTATTTTTTTACTCATGTAAAGGAAACAGCTACAACAAAGCAGGGGAGACAGGGCTTTTCAGTTTGTTCAGTTTTGGTTTAAGTCAGTCAAGAGTAGTGTAATACAATGCTTTCACTCTCATAGCTGAGTACTCCAGAGCTCAGAATGCACCCTCAGACCCTCCCAGTGCTTGGACAAATTGACACAATCAGGAGTTATGGAGAAACTCCCAGTCCAGCATGGACAACAATAGCAAGAGGACTCTAAGACCCAAAAATTTACACAGGATGGCAAAATGCCCCAAGTTGTAAACCTTACTTTAAAAAAGGCTTAAATATCTGCCTCTCATGTGTTGTATTTTGGATGGGAGGTTATTCCTCCTTATTTCAGGCTGACTGCTTCCGAAGACTAAATGATCAAGAGCAAATTGAAATCAATAAAAACTAAACCTACACACAGCAAACGCAGAAGGCATACTGGGGACAGACTTATGAAAATGGGAGTATTTATTCTCAGGTGAATGTCTTGGTCACTTCAGTGTGAAGTTATATTGTTTCTCTGCTTTTGTGGGTCTTGACTTCTTCCACAGAGTATTACAACTCTACCAGGACCAGTGGAAAGTAACCCCCTCAAGCATGAGTGCTACGAGTTGACAGCCCAGTGCTACGTTAAAAGATGAGGATTTGAACTCGTACTTTCAGGCAGGAAAAAACATTATTCTTTCTTTCACCACCTTTTTGTTTGAGATCTAGGCTGGAAAGAATATACAAAGAGTGGGAGTTTAAAAATGTATTGAAATCTTTGGTTTAAGCTTTGTTTTTTAATTGTGCACTGCATGTGATGGGAGAACTGACAGCACACCAAAACTTTTTGATTCCTTCTATTAATCAAAGGAAGAAAGAATTAAACTGTTTTAGAGGTGAAATCAAGTGCTATTTTGGATTGTAAACCTAAAAAGTCCCTGAATTACTAAGTCATCACAGGAAGCAGGGATAGTTGAAGCACATGAAAGAATAGCTTGAATAAAACACATCTGCAATAGATAAAAACTTCTAAAACAAGAGCAGCTGTGATTTTTTTTAACTTCATCTCCTCTAAATTGATGAGTATTCAACACAAAATTCTTTGTCCTGTAAGACGCTCTCTCAAAATCACAATGCTCTGGTTGGGATTGAATTTGTCTTTTCAGGTACAAAACCACATGAATCAAGCTCATAGTAAAGTTCCAGCCAGCTGGGACACCACCTACAAAATTCAGTAACTGTTTGTCATGTGAAAACAGAGACATATCAAAGGAAAAATGACTACAACAACAAGTATGCACACACCCTAAACCATCAGTGAACAATAGGTCTGCACTATTCACAGATGAATTTTATTGTTCTGACTTTAAAGGGCTGAAGAGTAAAGGTGCATGCTTGAAATCTACCTTTGCAGCTGAATCAGAAATATTGTCTGCATTTGACTTTTTATTGCCATTATAGAAGTTTGCATGGCCAATGATTTGCAGGTGTTCGATAGCACTGTAACTCTCAAGCGAAACAAAACAAGGATGGAACATCAGATGTGTGTTCTAAGGTGACATTCTCTCTAATGTGCTCTCACTAACCACTGATGAGGCAGACAGGTTGAGTGGTACAAGGATTAATGAAAAGCTGTGCAATGTACAGAGAGACAGAATTTTCCAACTCATGTTCTGAAGATTTGAATTTTAATGGAATATATATGATGTATATATTTGGTATGCAGGAAAAAAATATGATTAGAACTCCTTAAAGGGATGATTGGTCAATTGCCTAAGTAAAAAATTAGAAGCCTGGCTTGAGATAGCCCCCAAGGCTTGTGCTACTAAATATAGATTAGTATTCTGGTAGCATTAGTCTGACTCAAAGGACAATGACAGCAATTAATTGGATACAAGAGGGAATTGCTATCTGCTCATGACTGAGATAATGATTTTTGGATGGCCTATGAAATGGACAACTTTAAAATTAATTAGATTGAAACAAAATTTTGTTTCAACATTGAGGATATAAAAGTTTTCCAATCAGTTTTTAAACTGAATGGCAAATATAGTAAGACAATATGAGGGCATCTGTTTCAATGCTGCAATTCTATAATACTTTTGACTACATATGAAAGATCACAGACTAAGTATATCCGAAGGCAATATAATTATCCACATTTTCTTATATACAGGTTTATCTTAAACTATCTTGTTTATTCAGATACCCTTTCAAGTCTTTATATTTCCATCAAATACTACCACAAAGATACGATAGTTTGAAGATTGTTTATATTTTCTCAGTCTCTAAATTGAATAATTGAGTCAATAAGTGAATATGTATTCACATTAAGAAAAGACAGGCTTGATAATATTGCTTATGCACTGGATTTTTTTTCCTTCTCTGCCCCCTCCCCCCCTGTATCTGTAGTTAACCAACCAATCATTCCATTGGATTGTCTGACATTATAGATTGGAGCCAAATGAAATCAAACAATCAAGAAGAGAGTCCACAAAACACCAAAACACAAAGCAGTAATTCATTTAACTTTCAATGATTCATAGTGGTTAAAGATATTTGTCCTTCCTAGAGGACAGTTGAAAATCAATCTGAGCCTTTGCAACTTACATATTTCATTTCTGCTAAAATAGTGTACTATTTTCAATCACAGGGCAGTTGAGGTTCAAAGGGATCTGTGGAGGTTGTCTAGTTCAATCCCCCTGTTCAAAACAAGGTCACCTAGAGCGGGTTTCTCCTGGGCCATGTCCAGTTGGGATTTTAATAATTCTGTGAATGGAAATTCCATAACCTCTGTGAAATCTTTACCAGTTTTCAATTATTCTCACAGTAGAGAAGTGCCTTTTACATTTAGGTGGAATTTATTTTATATTTGTGACTATTGCCTCTCACAGGAGAGTAACTGCCTGTTACTGGATACCACTAAGAAGTGTATGGCTTCATCTTTATTACACGCATCAGAAGTTTATATACTTTGATAAATTCTCCTCTGAGCCTTTTCTTCTCAGCCTCAACTGTCCCAGTTCTCAGCCTTTCCTTGTTTGACAGATGCTCCATTTCAAGGGAAAGAATGGGACAGGAAGTGACACATATTTCCTACAATGGGCCTGGACAATAGGAAAAATAAAGGAAGAAAAAGAGCATGGATTTCAGATTCAAATTAGGACACACTAAGACAACTAAGTGTACGTGTCTTCCGTAGATTGTCTATATGATAAAGCTCCCACCATCATGGATGAAAATATAGAATTTAAACCAATGTCTGGATATTAGTCCCTTTAAATTTTCTGCTCTGTTTAGGTCTACCTGTACATCTCAAAGAGCCACGAATGGAATACTCTGTACTACAGTGGTACAGTAGGATAAACACAGGCAAGGAATGGCCTGAAGGAAGGTGAAAGATGGTCATTTTAATATAATTAAGACAGCAAGGAAAACAATTCACTTCTCACTAACAGAAAATTGTTTCTGTTGCTTAGACTCTGTCTGAAAAATGGTGTCTTAGCTATTAACAAGTTTATTACTTTAGTTTAATCTGATTTTAATGAAAGACAATATATTTATTGTTTTTATTATTAGTGTTATTATTATTATCATCAGAATATTTGTATGCCAGTTCAATAGAGTTAAAAGACTTCAGTTGACTAAACTACAGTGACCAAACTGTTATTAAAAATAAAACAGAACTTGCAGGGAAAATTTAGATATTCATTCATTGAAAACATAGGATTGTTACTTCTTTTTTTGTATGATTTTTAGAATTATTTCCCTTGCAGTGCATTCTATGCATTTGTTCTCCACCTATCAATCAAAAGAAAAGTGTGTCATTGATAAGTTTCTTTCAGGGCAAAAGCATGGAATATATAATGGTATTACATTCCAGAAAAAAGTGGTCAGTCTTCTTGGAAATATACAACATTTTTTAAAGGTTTGCACAGGTTCAGCACACGTGACATATTCGCCACAATATTTTTTTATGTATAATGGCAAGCAGTGATATGAAATGATTAATTATTTATCTTTCAGTAAATTCAGCCAAGAACAGTGTTTTTAGGATTTTTTTCTTTCCAAAAAAAAGTAAAGAAATTAAGTTCAGAGATACTGTTGGCCATTTTAATTTCCACAGTAATGCAGAACTTGTTTTGAGCCACAAAAATATTTTTCTGTGATATATTCAACATATTAAAAACAATAATTTAACAAATTTTGAAAAGGTGCTTGCTATCCTTTTTATTGCTAAATTCTCTTGTGAATTTGTTTTACAGTTAGTAGATTTGCATAACTTTATTCTTCATGTTGGCTAAGGATGTCATTACAAAAAGCTCTTGTTAGTCCAATAAATTAGGATTGCTCATAAATCTTACCTGTTCACGTTGTTGAAAACTACAACACAGTAAAATTTACAGGTTTGTAAACAACTCTTTTATATTTGTCTGTTACTCAGTAGACCTATTTATACTGTTAAAGTGCTTTCTGCCACTTCATCTGCTTTGTTAATCTCAGAATGGCATAATTTATCTTTTCCTTGGTTTTACTTTTGATTCAGTACTTAAATTACATGTTAAAATTATTTTTTTTTTTCACAAATTGAGTGCATGATTTGTGAGGTAGAGAAATCCTGACAAATTAATGCAGTTTTATATGGTTGTCTCTGAACATTTTATGTGTTTATATTTTTAAGTCTTTCACCTAATATAGGCTTGGATTTACAAGACAAGGTAGTTTAAATCAAGATAAAAGAAGTAAGCTAATGGGCAGTGCTGTCAGGCTATAAAGAAGGTAACAAAAGGTTTTCGAAATAAACTTGACACAATTCACAGATATTTTATCCTCAAGTACGTGCTACACAGATGACTGGAATTTCAGAGGAATATATTTAAAAACCCAACCAACCAAACTGAAAGTCAGCAACATCCTGTTTACATTTCTAAGCGTTTTATAATTTGTGAGGCTCTGAAAATTCCTCTCTTGTTTTCTCCTAAGAGTTTCCTCTTCAAGCTTAATTTTGCCCAGAACAAACACGAATTCTACGAGTCAGTAATAGTCTAACCGGTTATTGATTATGGAATTTAGATTTGCTTCTTGGTTTTCTTTCTAATGAGTTATTGTGAATTTCATTCATTTTCATTCTAATATGTAACCCCAAGCAATTTTTAAATCACTTTTATTCTCACCTACCAATGCAATCTTTCTGTGTACTTCATACCATTGGACATATACAAAGAAACTTATCAGTATTTGACTAGATATAAACAGTCCTAGAGTAACTGAATAATATTCAGATATTTATGTACATACATTGCTATCCCTAGCAAATGCTAGACTGAACTTCGGTGAAGCATTCAGTGTTTTTCTTATGTTTTTGAAGGAGCATAAGACATATACAGGAAAGGACACTTTTTCTGGTTGCTGGTTCAGTGTTTTGGCCATGAGCACAAAACTGTGTGGTCCAACAATGCACAGAGCTCAGACTACAGAGTATTTCAGCTACAACAGGTTTAGCTTTACATCAGCTAGTCTTTGGAAAGAAACAAACTAGTTTGGGCAGTTTTTTGGATTATCACAGACTGACCTACTATTGCATCTGGACAGTAGTCATTATCTTATGTTATTTTCAACATACTTAGGTAACTTTACTCTGTTACTCTACTATCCAATGCAGACAATCCTGAGGAGAAGTTGTGAGAGCATCTGTAGAAATCTAGCCTACAAAGTAAACCCTAACTTTATGGACAGTGTTATATTTTATTCATTCCTTTCCTTCATTATTAGGGCAGGAAAAAAAACCCACAATGTTTTCCTCAAGTCTTCCCCATGCCATGCATTCTTCATACAGTTCCCTTTCCTCCTGCAGTCTGAACTGCCTGTATCTCTTCTGGAGACGTCTCCACAGAGGTTTGATAGAGACAGGCAAACAGATTTATGGACTAATCACTGGATTTATGGACTATAATCAAAGTCTTATATTCTGAGCATTTTTGGACACAAGCTACTTGTTCTCAGCAATGAACAAACATGACACAATGGATGATAACCACAACTAAATAAATAATCATAATAATAAGCACTGGGAGTGACTATCATGAAGGATGTATAAATTTCTGTCAGACAGAAATTAAATTTTCTGCCTTTAATAGTAGATTTCACAACTTCTCCTCCAGCTCTGTTTTCAGATTGTGAGGTATGGTACCCAAGAGGGTCACAGGAGGATTCAAAGAAGATTATAAAGTGTTTATACTAATTGGGTAGCATTAATTACCCAGCTGTTTCCAGCAATTAAAGGCAGTTTGCTGTTCCCAGGCTAATGGTACACTTGTAGACAATAATTAGAGCAGCTTCTTGTAGCACCTAAAGAGCAGCCCTATGTTTTGAGAGGGAAAAGAGCAAGAGGTTTCATCTGATATATTTTGTCTTCAAAAATTGGAGGAACTTAAAGGGACTTTTGTTAGAAAAAACACAGGAAAAAGATGATCTGCTGCTGAGAAAAGTAATAATAGTGAAGTTACCTTTTCTAAAAGTTTGTATTGAGATGGGAAACTAGTCTAGCTTTGGTCACACAACTAATTTAAACTAGTTTGTAAAAGGAGTTTTCTTTGTACAAACCCATTCAGGTCACAAAAGTCTTATCTTTTTACTTCTCCTTTTAGGAAATACTTTACATTAAGTTTAACCTGAAGTCTATTAAAACTTCTATAACATAAAATCTAAACACGAAGACTCTCCACAAAACCAAGATTGTTGTGGCTGTTTGTGAAGTATAATTAAATGAGAGAAGTATTTATATATAATTTAATCATTTTGGTAATTCAATCTCTTCTGCCATTTAAGTGGTATTTACTACTTACAGGATCTTCTATTATGTAAAAATCAGATATTCAGTCTCCTATGTCATGTGGGATCTTAAAGTGATATTCAGTTTTTGTAATTAATATTTTTTTTCTTCCAGTGACAGTTACTGCAACAGTAAATAAATACCCAGTACAGTGGCTTCTGCTGAGATACAGCAAAGAGTTTCAGGGGCATTTGTGTTATTCTGTTGTCCAGGATCATCATATTCTTGAAACCTGCTAGATATTCAAGCATCTAAAAAATGAAGGGGGCTCTCTAGGGTTCCAGTTCTCAGCATGTGCAGGATCAAAGTATTGAATTCAGCACATCACAGGTCTAAGGAAATCTTCTTTCACTCTTTTCTCACAGCAGTTTTAAAAATGCCTAATACCTGCCAATAGCAGGCACAGGCAATTTCACTTTTAATGGTGCTAATGCTGTACAGGTTTTACACAATAAGATACCCATATGTAGTGCCTTGGCTCAGTTTTCCCTTTATTCTCTACTGCATCTGCCATGTACATGTCCTAACTACCTGCCTGGAGGCTTTTTCTGTACGCTTTCTGTTACTTTGATTGAACTGTTGATTTGAAGATTCATTAATTTTATAGCCCAATGAATAGCCCATTTACTTTGAAAACAGGACTCTCAAATTCCACTCCTTCTCCTCTGTTTTTCTCAATTTCTGGATTAGTATTTCAGCTCCAGCAATACAAAACCAGTCATTATGTACAAGATATTGAGTACCACCATTTCTGGCAAAAAAAACAAAGAAAACAGAAACAAATACGGAACAACAACGACCACCCCCTTTTAAAATTAAAGCAAGTACAATTTAAATCCAGAAGGGGGTTAGGGGTTGTAGTCTGTTTTCAGCAGTGATCTCTCCTATGTTTGCACTAATTAGATTTCTAGGAATTTGTATACCATCTTCTACCTAATGACTAACTGAAGCACCCTTTTTCTCAGCAAGGCTACTATTAAAAATGTGGTAAAGTGATTTGATGGACATAAGAAATGTCTCAGAGGACTGATTGCTAAATTCCATATAGATTCAGAAAATACTCTGTACCCTGAAGTTAAAGAGTTTCCATGGAAGTCATTAGACTCTGATCCTGTGTCCGTTCGGGAGGCCTTTTGCAAGTTCTATGAATATACAATCATATCTCCTTTGACAGATGTAGAGGAAATCCTGAGAAAACCTTGCACATTTACAGAGATCCTTTCAGCACTTTCTCCCATACCACGTGCAGCTGCTGCATCCTGTCATGACTAGGTGTGCTGGGAACTGTGTTAGAACAAAACCAGATCAGATCAAACCTCCTGTGTTTATGCCCATGCCTATGCCAAGGTTCTGCTTGATAGGTACAAAGGAAAATATCAAGTCTGGGTGCAAAACCCAAGGTGGCTAAGCCAAAGCTGATGTGACAAATGCTTTGAATCTGAGCCTTCTGGTCTGCAGAGGATGTCTTCACCAGAGCTTTCAATCCCACTCTTTCCAAATAAAGGACACTGTTGTCCTAGTCTCTGCTCCAAATTAAACCCAACACTCCTAGCAGATGATCTTCTCAGTAACTCCACAGTGTGGGCCATCTTACCTAGGGCCCAAGGTGTTACTATTGTCTTCATTTTCAACACAGTAAGGTGGATGGCCCTTAAAAATAAATCAGCATTCTTTTTTGCATGGGAAGTGTATTTTAACTCCCCAGAAAAAAGAAGACGTAAAGAAGGGCCAGATGTCAAATATACTGGTCTGAAAGGATTGAATGAGGGCTGACAGACTGGTACTGAGTGTCAGAGACATGGCTTCTCTGTTGGCAGTGTTTGTCTGGCAGGGATGGGTGCCTCAGTGCCAGAATGAGAAGATGCTTTTCTTTCAAATAGGCTTACCTTGGGCTGATATATGAACAGGCCTACTGGGTGTTTATAACTCTGTGCAGTGTGATGACCTTCACAATAATGGGATCAATTTTGATTTCTCTGTGAAGTACTTGCTACTGGCATTGACTGGTAGTGGTCTGACTAGCATGGCACTGACCTGTGGATATCTTGGAATTGTTGTACAGCATCTGCAAACTTTTTAGGATATAAATGTGAGTTAGATGAAAATGAAGACAAAACTGAGAAAAAAAATGGAATCCTAGTGTCATGAAAATAATTTTATTTTCACATATGAGGGTAAGGGACAAGTTTTAGATGACTTTCAAGAGAAAGTGACAATAGTTCTAATGGTATACACATATACAAGGCTGAAAATAATGGCAGTTTTATCAAAACCCCAAAGGACTGACATCTTATGCTGAATTACCAAAGCCTTCAGTTTCTGAAATGGGAAATTCAATTTTCCCTAAAAATAAAAAGAATAATTAAATGACAATTACTGAAAAATAAAGCTTAGGTGGAATACTGATTCCAAAAGGATGGCAGAATCTACATGATCAGATTTTACTCAAGACTTTTACTCAAGAGATGTTTTTTCTCTCAAGAGTGATGGAGTCACAAAGTGATTTTACTCAAGGTGGTTTTGCTCAAGACAGGTGATGATTGAACATAGAGAACAAAACCTGCACTAATTAGAACCAAAGAAAAACAGTCTTCCAGATGACTTATGTGGAAATTTTATTAAGCAAATTAATAACTTGTCAGAGACAAATTCTGAAGGAAAATTATTTTTCAATTGAGAA
Organism: Eopsaltria australis; assembly: GCA_034509425.1. Taxonomy (NCBI): domain Eukaryota; kingdom Metazoa; phylum Chordata; class Aves; order Passeriformes; family Petroicidae; genus Eopsaltria; species Eopsaltria australis. The sequence continues at coordinate 168,880 of JAVTVJ010000518.1, forward strand.
CACTTCTTGTCCTTTATTCATTTCTTTTTACCGCAGTACTCAGACCTACCCAAAAAAGGACATTCCAGTGTCTCATCATCTCTAATGTCAGCATGTCAAATATTGCCTCAATCCATTCCCAATGTCTTGTAATGCTCAAAGCATATCTGTCAATTTTATTCAAGAAAAAGGATTTCAGAAACATGATACCAACACCACACCTATTCCTCGGGGAGCAAGAGTGTCTATGGATCTCATGGCATGTTAGCATTAGTCTGTTGGACAGGTTCTCTTCTCTTTCTTTCTTTATAAGCATCAGCAAGATTTCAGCTTGTCCTGGGGCTACTAAATGAAATGAAAATAAATTTACATCAGATGTTTAAAATCAGGAAGTAGAAGTAGTGTTAAGTCAGAAAATATTAATACCAATTTGCCATGTGAAGCATCATTCAGGGAAATAAAAGCAAAATAGTCTAGATTCAGATTTTCTGTTATAATCCAAGCACATTCCATTATGGATGGCTTATGTCTTGTAGAGTACCTTGTCTTTGAAAATAATAACAACAAAGCCTCTAACAGAATATCTGCTAATGCACAAAACTAATCTCTATTCCAGTTTCCCGGCTCTTGCAGCACTCTAGCTTAAGCAAATGGACTAGCATGCTGTGTTTCACAGCAAAATGTATTACAATTAGATGCTTACTATATGTCAAGCATAGGTACTTCATTATCGATAAGATTAAAAATATATCTTGAGCATGCAAAAATCTGTGTTTGAACTTTCAGAATATAACATACAATCAATAAAGCTTTAAAAATAGGAATACGGAGAGTGGTTTTAGGCCATCTTCTCACCAACTCTGAGACCAACCATCAGCAGAAATACTCTTCAAGCAATATTTTTGAGGTTTTTTTTTAAAAAAACACCAGTAATTTGTTATATAATTTTGATCAGCTATATTTATCCAGTTCTGCAAATCATGGAGAAAGAATTTCATGTCAGTATTGTTGCTCTTGGATATACCTTCTGTTCACAGCACAGGAGAACAGAGGTAAAATAAAATATCCATGCTAGGCCTATGATCTTTGAAGTTTTACAATCAAAGGGAGCATCTGACATTTAAACATAGTCAAGGTCTTTAGATCAACATTACACACTTTATTATGTTATTCATGGTAAGTTACTCAATTGAAAGTCTCTATTAGGACACAAAAGGAAATTTTAAAATAAATTCCTCAGTGACAGAATCCTCTAAGAGTGGAATTTTCAAATAACTACATAATTTAGGAACACCATTTGTTGACAAATAATAGAAAAACTGCATAGGAGGATCCAGGATTATTAAGCTACAACAACTCCTCTCGTTCATTGTATGAATTGGATGGTTCCCTCCTACCACAATGGAACAGTTTGTGATTAAAAGTTGAGACTAACTGGTAGTTTATATCCTTCATACTTTCATATTTCACTTTTGTGCATCACATTTAACGTTAATGCAGTGCAAATTCACTGCACGCAAACTGTAAACTGTGTTCCAAACTAGTCTAAGTCATATATGTGTATATTGTATGAGGAAATACTGTTTTACCTCTAACAATTACAAGACAGCTGCATTTAGTCATTTATTGGCGCTCTCTGAGAAGCATTTTGGAGAAGGTATATCCATATAGAAATTAAATCAAATAAATATAGCTGTAATTTCACAAATAGTTGATTGCTACCTATGACAACTAAAATTGTGGAATAAGCCTAAGGGAACATGATTTAAAAAAGATTCTTTTTTACCCTTTGTCTTGATGAGTAAAATTATTCTAAAATAAATATGGGAATCAGAATCTTCTCTTGTGTTTCTACTACTCTGGGACAGAATCAAAATATTGATCTGAGTGGATCAATGACCTAAATAAGCTATTTTACATGGAAAATCAAGGGCATTGTCTATTCTTTACTTCTTGGTTTCTAGACAGTAGCTGTAGCTTTGAAATTTAGTAAATGTAATGTCATTTTTTCAATTTTTTTTTCACATCGAATTACCTTTGCACATTTTTTCATTGTGTCAAACTATCTTGAAATACTTTCATGTTAGTACTTTGTAAAATCATGATATTTATCATTTGGAAAAGAACATAAATTTGTTGTAAAAACACTGCCCAAAGCAGACTGAGTTGCACTGTTAGTCTTTAAGTCTGATAATTTTTTTGTGTGTTGCAATTGTGTTGTGCTGTAGGCTATAGAATTTTTGTGCTTCCTTTGACTGCCACATGATTTATGATCCAGATCTTTCAAGATTATAAAAAGAATTTTTCTCACAAGTGATTTTAGTTTTAACAAAAACTGAGTGGGAACAAGGTTTGGGTCAATCACTGCACAGACTATCAGAAGAATCTATAAAAACTGACACAGACAGCTCTGTACGTGATGGTCTGCAAGGAAGTTATAAACTTAGTTTAAAGACTTGTCAGAAGATCAGAAAGACTTTCTTCTTTATTTTTTCCCTTTGAGATAACTCAGTTTTTCTTTTCATACCATATACAGCTACAGTTACCTGTCTCAAAAGGTGTAGAAAAATGTTCTTCAAAATGCCTACTCAAAAGTCTGAAATATATTTGATGTCAATACTAAAATATTGTATCAACCTTCACAGTATGAAGTTATAAAACATTATGTCAAATAAATCCAAAAGACTAATGAAATTTATATGTACATTGAAAATGGAAAACTTATTTTAACATGTGAAAAATGCCCATAAATATGAAGAAAACATTTCTATTGCTATTGCATTTAGTAGTTCACTTTTTAAAACAAAATTTGTATTTTGTTATTCATTGTTTAGTTTTGGTTTGGGTTTTTTTTTTTATTTACTTCATAAATTTTCATGGATTGAAGGGAGGAAGGGAAAAAGGTCAGTAAGATTAAATATTGAATAACAGAATTTCTGCTGGAAGGAAGACTTATTGAAATCTGTGAGCATATGAAAATTTTGCATCTTGAAAGAAAGATCTGGTATAATCACAGTTAAAAATTGTCTGTCCATGTCTGATGCCTGAAAGGATTAGATTTCTTGGTTTTCTCTGGTGTGTTTGGGTTTCTGTTGCTTGACTTACTTAGTAGTAGGAGTTGGGACTCATTAGGATTTTGCCCACTTTTGACCTCAAACTCACAAAACAGAGACATTTGTTGGAGAACTAGTACAGGAGAAATCTGATTTCCTCTCAATATTGTTCAGAAAATGTGAAGCCCATTCTTTTTCATTAGAATTTGTTAAGGAATTTGGGGTAACTCTGCAATCCCTTCCAAATTTACAATTGTCTCATTTATCCATTAAAAAATACATTTTGTCCGTATCATTCTGGACAGATGTAATTTCTTTGATTTTGAAAATATCATCTAAAATACACAGCAGAAGGTTCTTTATCTTAAGAACAGTAGCATGATACAACACATGAAAAGAAAAAAAATAGTCAAGCAATTAAACATTTTGTGTTCAAATATAATGATGTGCTGCATTTTGGCATTATAAAATCTTGAATGATGTGACATCAAGAGCTTTTTTAATAGAAGAATGGCATTTCCCATATCTATGATGATTCTTAGTCCCAGTCGTCTGCAACCTAAGGATGCCAGCTGTTCCATGACATTTTGGTACAACTTAGTTTTGATCGTACTTGAAAAACCTTTAAAAGGCAAAGGTCTAAAAAACTGTCATAAGAGCAATTTAAAAAATCAAAATTACCAAGGATCTTTAAATTCTCTACCTTAATTGCATTAAACTAAGTGTGCTTAATCTTTAGAAGAATGTGTAATTAGAAAATATTGAAAAAATCAAATTGTAAAATGGGTATTCTGTAAAGAAAGAAAAAAGCATCTTTTTATCTTGTTCAGCTCAGCAGCTTTCTTCTCACACAAGCAGCTGCAGTAAAAACAGCATTTTTTTTACTAGACCCATCTGTGCTGTTCTAAGTGTGCACAGCACCTTCAGATGAGGTAAGCTGCATTTGCCAGCTTCTTGGGGAGTTCAGAGACACTACACTCATCTGTGGGAGCAATCCTCGGATGAAACTTTAGTTAAACTGAAATGAGTCATGACATTCTGTTTGACTCGAGTAGGACAAGTATGTATAAGACTCTTTCATTTTATGTAGTTTGCCTCCCAAGTCTAGTGTCCCGACTTTTGGGTAGCCTTTTTGAGGAAACAGGGAAGAAAAAGGGAATTATGGCAGCTTATAACAAAGTTTTTACGTTTCCAAGTCTTTGTAAGGATATGATTAGGGCACAGATGAAAATGAATAAGGAAAAGGAGTCTTGAGTATAAATGGGCTCCTGAACTGGCTCTCAGGTTTCAGCCTTGCAGTCTTCCAGGTCATCCTGCTGTGTTAAAGCTGTGCTGTATTCTGCTATTATTACCAAAGCTTACTTTCATGGAGTCAGTATGAGCTCCTTTTTTTTTTTTTTGCACAGTATGAAAAAAGTATGTGACATTCTCCTTTTACTTTTGCCCTTGTTGAGCTGGGATAGAGTTAACTTTATTCCCTGAGGCTGGGACAATGCTGTTTGATTTGGATTGAGAACAATGTTGATAACACCCTGAGGTTTCAGTTGTTGCCGAGCACTGGTCAAGGACTCTTCAGCTTCTCACACTGCTCTACTAACAAGGAGGCCTGGGACTACAAGAAGCTGAGATGAGACACAGCCAGGATGACTGACCCCAAATGACCAAGGAAATATTCCATACCATATGACACCATGCTCAGTACATAAACTAGTGGGAGAATTGTCTGGGGGCCATTGTTCAGGAACATCAGTCAGCAGGTCTTGAGAAATTGCATTGTACAACACTTGTTTTGTATATTATAATTTAAAAATAACTAATAATAAAATTATTATCATTTACTCTTTATTTTTTATTCTACTTTTATTTCAACCAAAAGAATTTCTTTTGTTTTTTTTTTTTTTTTTTTTTAATTCTCTCTCTGGTCCCAGTGTTGGGGGCAGAATGAGCAAATGTCTGTGTGGTGTTTAGCTGCCTGATAGACTGAACCACACCATCCCTTTTTGCCACCCATCATGGGGCATGAACCCATGACCCTGAGATTAAACTCTTGTGCTCAATCAAGTGAGCTAACCAAGCATTTTAAAATACAGTTTCATCAAAATTTTTTCCTTATTAATATGGATGATTTTTTGCTTTATTGCCGTTGATGAGACATAGAGCAACCATAGTAGTGATAGAACCAGCCAAGTGCAGCGGTGACAGATCCGGAACTGGCTGCAGCATAAAACAATTCACCACCAAACACTATCTCTCCTGCCCTGGAGAGACCAGGGACAGAGAGACAGATGGGGACCAAAGTCATTGACTAAATGAAGTCAATAGAAACTTTAAACGGATAGCCATAGGCTAAGGGAAAAATCATGGTGATCAGCCAGGATATATTGAAAAGGATGGGACACAGGCATGGCGTAAAGTATATAGGGTAATATACAATGGCTATAATATACAAAACAAGTGGTGCACATTGCAATAGCTTACCACCTGCGCAGCCAGTTCTGAGCCCTGGACTCCTGAGAGCTTTCCCCACAGTTTATGTACTGAGCATGATGTAACATGGTATGGAATGTTACTTCAGCCAGTCAGCTGTCCTAGGTGAGAGAGGTAGAACTTCCAACATATTTGCATTGAGAATAATTCCTGTTCAACTACATGGTTTTGTGGATTTGTTTTTGTAAATACCTATTTATTTATTTAGTTCCCTCCTCTACAATTAAGGCCATGTTTTGCATAATGCTTTTGTATCAACACTTGAACTAAAGTCTAAGCCCTTTACTGAGACCTCACTGAATTAATCACTTAGGTATCTGTTGCTTGGAAAGTACAAACAAATACAAAGTGCCAAGCTACCGTAACAACATGTAATACTTAATTTTTAATATCTGTGTAAAATGATCAAATATTTTTGCCATATTCTGCTCTTTGATACAAGAAAAAAAAATGCAACTTACTTATTGCATTTCCTAATTTTATAGTAAATATACATTTTCCTCATATTTACACAAATTTTTGAGCCATGATATTTGTGTGGGTTTTGTAGGAAAAAAATATATCAATGCTGCAACTTCGAAACATAGCAACTATAAGTAGAAACTAATATTATACCAAGTGTGCTTAATAAACAGAAAACTTTGTTTACCGAATTAAAACACAACCTCTGAGAGGGACAAGATACAAAAAGCAAAATGCATTTTTTCTAGTTTTCCTTAATTCTTGACTTAATATTGTGAGTCTTCTACTTAAATCCAAGTATCTTTTCCATTCATGACAGAAAAAAGCAGATGGAACTATTTTGACCCATCTGCTTCTTTTGGGTATCTGACTACAGCAGCAAAGAAAGAGGAGACTGCAGCTTTGCCTCCAGGAGAAGCAGCAGTGTGCAAATAAATCTAAAGTAGTGACAGTAGTCAGCTAGACTGTAGCTGCTTCTTATGCAACTCTCCTGTTCTCTTCTTACTCTGCAGTCTCACAAGGTGAAGATTTGTTCAGAATCAGGCTGATTCTTTGAAACAATCTTACCTTAAGATAAAGAGTTCAGTGTCCTTATCAGAGCCTTCCAGCACCTGAGTAAGGTATTTAAAGCCTAACAAATGGCCAGGGAGAGGTTTTGGTCAATATAAAAATAAGCTGTAGGAGTAACTTATATGCTTCCAAATCATTCAAGTAAAAGTCAGAAAGACTACATGACTTGTTTGTTTGTTTTGGTGGGGAGAGTTTTATTATCAATGTCAGCATATCTTGCTCTTTTGTTTCTGCCTCATCCTTGCTAGCACACCACAGCTCCACATAGCTTTTCAGAGTATCAATGGTCTTAATTTGTAGAAAGGCTGATGTTCAGACATATTTTTAAAAATCAATTAACCATTATGGATGACAGAATCAAATGGAGCTACATGAGTTAAGTGTACCTCCCGAAGAAAATACATCTAAGGGAGCCATACATGCAGAAAAATATGGAATATCCCATTCTTCTTTAGTTGCCTGCATGATAAGAGGTGGCAGACAACAGAATAAGGTTATGTCAACTGATATCATCAGATATCATGGAGAGATACCAGTCCCATAATCTGAAATGGCTGAAACTCTGCTTCATCCTTTACCAATTTGCATTCAAATGTCAGAACAGAGGCAAACATACAAAGCATTTCACCATATGGCAGCAAATTTCCCAGTGTACTTGCAAATTATTTTTGAAAGCCTTAATCTGCTTCCGTTGAACTCTATTATTGTATATTTGGATTTTCCTTTTACATTTTCTGTTTTCTTTTCCCTTTGATTTTTTTTTTTGAGGGGTGAAGCGTGTTTTGTTTTGTTTTGTTTTGTTTGCTTGTTTGTTTGATGGGGGGGTCGTTGGGGTTTTTTTTGTTTTTTCCACTCTAGCATATTTTATATTCCTTCTACATCTTTTGGGGAAGTCTAACGTGCTAAATAATAAGTGAGTCTGAACAAGGCAGACTTAATCACCTATGTTGCTTAAGTGTTTCCATTCTGAAGTTGTCCTAAAATCCTTGAGAAAAATCTGATATAAAGTGCACTAGCCCTAAGCACTGTACATGAGAACCAGTTGGTAGCACTTGATCTCAAACAAGAAGTCAGTGCTTGGCCATCTTATCTAGAAATAAAAACATAATCTTTTAGACCACATTTACTGAGCTGAATTACTTGGTTTCTGGGAATCTTCATTTAAAATCTTTCTTAAGATAATTATTTTTCCCCATTAAACTTTCCTATATCTCTTGAATATTTTGTATCACTGCCATCAGAGTTCTGTCTTTCTCATTATGTAAATCAAGTCTATCAGCCTTTCATCTTCTGTTTCTAACTTTACTTTTGTAATTTCCTATCAGGTTTTTTTAATCATCATCTTCCCCATGCCTATCTCCTTATTGACAATCTCTCCTACACTATTATGTATTCTTTCTTCACAGAAAATTCCCCTTATTTTTAGACTTGTTCCTCCATATTGACAATATGGAATAAAAAGTCTCGATCGCTTCACTGATTAAATATGAAATAACAATCTGTCCTTGCACTGCAGTTCCACTGGCACATTAAAACCCAGTGATGAATAATGTCTCTTCTGGCCTATCTCCAATTCAGAAAGATTACTGGGTATGAACAGAAATGGCTGAATAGAGAGAAGATGGCAGAGACAGGTCTAAACGAAACGTTTAATAAACTGACACTAATATTCTCCCTGACAGCCCTAGACAAGGGAATAAAGCTTTAAGTTTGAATGCCTACCAGAGTAAATGTAATTAATGCTCTACTCACTGACGCTTGTAAGGATTCATTATGTGGCAACAGGAGAATTTACTTATTTATAAGAGTTACAAGATCAGAAAATGTCCTTCCTGAGTGCTTGGAATTTAACCCTGACTTGTTTAAAGGCCTTACAAGTGTTTGAACTTACTTAGAAATATAGCTGCTCTAATTTCCTGACTCAAGTTCACAATGAAATATAAGTATTTAGAAAAAGAAATTTTACTGGCTTGATGCAGTTGAATGTTGACACCAATTAAACTAATTCTTGAGGAATTTTGGATGGAGGATATGCAGAACTAATTATTTAAAGAAACCCAAACAAACCCAGAAAACGCCACAAGGAGATTATATGTATATAATGATTTTGTATTTGTACAAAAAAAACCCATATACACATGTATATATAACATACCATATAAGCAAGTATAAAAGATGAAGGTATAGCATAATTTTTGTCTTAATGCAGACATTCAAAATTTACTGCCTTTATTTGTCCTGGGTTTAATGTCAATAGGCATGCCTGCTAGCATTTCATCATTTAAATTTAAATAGAGTTCTTGTGCAACCAGAGCATGAACAAACACTTAAATAGCTTTGAAAATAGGGTTTTCCCCCACAGCATTATTTTGCTGAGAACTTCAACAACATAATATCTGAGAGGCAAGTTCAAATTTTTCTACATTGTTATATGCTGACCTCTAAATTGACAGTATATTCATCCCATTACCTGCCTGTATAGGATGGCACACCAAACAAACCCCCAAGATTTTTAAAACATGTAATGTAGAAGAAATTTGAGCTAAAAAGGCTTTAAGGTAGCATTTAGGAGTTTTTTAGTGTCCATGGACAATGCAGAGAAAAATGAGTTCACTTTTCTTAAACTTTCAGTTAGAGCAACTATATAGACTTGTCATGATCACTGAATACAAAGGACAGAAATTGCAAAATGTTTTACTTGGCCATGCAAAAATTATTTTAACAGCAGTGAAAGTGAATTGGTTATTCTTGGGCTATTCTGGAGAGTGCAGAGACTCTTGACTTCTGGTCTTTTCTCTGGTGGGAGAAGATTCCTAAAAACTTCTAAGTAAGTGAACATAGAATGGACATGGCATACTTCTTTAATTTCCTCTTCTCTTCCATCATCACACATGTTCTTTACTGGATAAACAATCTGTGTTGATAAAATACACTGCAGCAGACCCACTCATGCACATAAACAATCTGTGTTGATAAAATACACTGCAGCAGACCCACTCATGCACATTTAAACTTGATGTGTGCACATGGATGAGTGTTTGGGTAGATCCACAGGCTCTAAATCAACTCCACCAAATAGCATCTGTGTGATGCATTCCTTTAATTATTTCTTTTTTGATTAGGCAGCTGTTCAATATTCCATCTAAGGAACATTGACCTCAACATCATCTATCCTAAGACAGTTTCATTCCCAAAACAGCTTGTTAGATTATTTTGCCACTAAATTAAATTCTGCAGATTACCATAAGCAAAGAACTACAAAATGGAATTTAAATATGCAGCACAACTCTGTTTTAAATCTATAGTCCCAAATACTTGAAATTATCGTTAAGAACAGGGATCAATTCAGAAACTGTATAAGAACAAGAGTAAGGATAACAGAGGATACCTTCTAAATTTTGGAGGTGGGATGCACTCCAGCTAATTTACATGCTGAATTTCTATCTGTGTACATATTTTTGTGGAGGAAAAAAGCTATAACAAAAAAGTGCTTACTATAAGCTGTACTTGTGATAAAAGAGGAACAAAAAGAGATGCATGCTTAATCTTAGCTCTTAGCTCAAGTTTGACTGTTTTGAACAGCTCCAACCAGCCTTCTCCAAACAATATTCAGGCAAGGTCTTAGGATTATTCCATTTTCAGAATGTTATAGCATAAAGCCAACATACGAGTAAATTGCCCTAAAATTCTAAATTGTTTCAGATGATCAAGCTGGAAAAAAACCCCACCCAGTCACTAGAAAAAGTCATAACTGGGGGCAAAGGATCACCACCTGACCAAAGAGGATGTCAGACGACACAGTAATGATAAAGACAACTTCCTCCAGGGGAAAATTGGCAAAAAACAATTGTTTATCTTGGTTTATTGGAAAGTAATTAATGGTTCTGTTTTACTTATTACTGTATAGTTTGGGATTCTTGTTCAGTGTATGAGGGACAGCAGACATCTTTCATGGGCTACCCTTGGTTTAGACTGAGACCATTTCCCTCTGTCAACCTGTCTTTATTGGCTATATGCAAAATAAAGTACTTCCTGCAGGTATCTGACCTCTTAGACATAAGAAGGATGCCTAAAGTTAGGGACACTGGCTCACATAGGTTGTTTTTGCTTCAATGTACCTTTACAACTATTAGGAAAATCACCTGAAATTATGAATATTACTTCATCTTGCAGTTCTTACTGTTGAAGCCAGTTTACATTTCTCCACAGAAAATTTTCCTTATGCTTTGTAGCTTTCTGTCAATAAGAGTAAATGATAAAATTGGATGTTATTCCCAGTACAACTAATAAGATTGTTCTCAGCATCTCTTCCACATTAGTCACCTAAGCCTGTTAGTGAATAACATCTGGAAGTGGAGCACTCTAAAAACATGAAGTGATCTTAAATAGATAACACTGAACCATCCATTTTTGAAATTCTTTTGCTTATTGATAAAAAGCATTAAGAAAAACGGGTGTCCTAGAATTGAAATTACAATTTTTTGGTACTCTGTCCCTTTTCTCTTGAAAACTTTTCATGAAACTTCCCTACTTCTCTTTATTTTAATATATTTTATGGAATACTTTTTCTGATATGTGACACCATGTTGCAGATTTTTACAGCATAGTGCCAAGCAAGGTGACTAGTCAGGAATGCCTTGATCAGCCACTGGGACTGTGGTTAATGCATCATTCCCCTCTGTTCAGGGCTGTTTATACCCACCAAGCTCTAGGACCAGCGGATAGGTACAGCCAAGTCAAGCACACTGTCTACAGTCACTACAGCCACAGCGGTGTACAGGGGTGGCATGTCCTTTAGAGTCACTGCCGCTTCTCCAAGTCCTTTCCAGAGTCTGGCTATTCCTATGTCATCAGCAAATATCTGTTATGTGTTCATTAGAAAAAATAAAAATACCTAGGCAAAAAATACTCAGACAAAATTATATTATGGTCTAATGTAACCACTTCACAGCTTAGATTTCAGGCTGCATGATTTATTGATTTCTTTATGTTTTCTACAAGATTTTAAGTCTCTTTTATTTGTTTGGAAACACATGCAATATCCAATATATTAATTTATTTTATATTTCTAGACATATATATATTCATAATTTTCTTTTAAAAGAGACGTGAGCTTGTATGGGACATCAAATTAGAGTTTCTGGCCACATTTCTATTCTATGGAAACTGATTAGTATGTCTAAGAAGAAGGAAGGGAGAAAATACACTTTGTACGCCTTGAATACAGATGATGAACTTGCATTGTCATTGAAAGCTAAATGATTACACAGAAGATAAAAATAATAAAAAAAACCCCTGAAATTAAAAGTTGGAAGCTTTTGGGGGGCATAAATCCCCTTTCAAGGCTGCTAAAATACAAATTGCTGGTCTGAACTGATGCCAAGTGTCACCCTAGTTTGCAATTCAGGATGCTTACATCTTACACACTACTGTAAGAAAGCACTTGAAATAAGGTGACTGTAAGACATAGGTGCACAGTGGGAAGCAGATGTGGCTAATGTGCAATGGTTTCCCAAACACAATGGTAGTGTTAAGTACAACTCAAAGGTGATGATCATATTTGTCTAATATTCTTGGCCATTGGATTGAAAGATAAAACAAGTTCCAAAATAACTTGTGCTTTTAAAGCAACTTTGAGCAAGGGGCACAAGTTTAGACAGACAGAGCAATGTTCACCATTTTGCTGATTAATTCTGCACTTTTCAGATCCATTCCTGCAGTAATATCTGTGACAGTAAAACAGAGGTTGTTGCTGTCGTTTAAGTCAACTAAATAGTATGGCTTTTTGTCTGTGATTTTGGATCAGGTATAGATCACAGGGTCTCCATATCCCATCCCCAATGGATTTTGCATATTTGCAAAATGAGGAAGTCTGAACAAAATGCAGTTTGCTCTTATTTTGCAGGACAGTACTAACCCACTGACTGCTGAAACTTTTGCAATAAAGTCACACATGCGAACAGTTGCAGGATGGAACTGAGCATAACCACAAGGCTCAAACAAATGGTATAAATGGTTACAAATTTGCTCTACACCCTGTTTAGGTGTTTCATAAGCTTCATACAGTGCTACATGCCCTCAACTAAGAGATCTCTACTCTTCTACATACCACTTCTCTGCAGGCCATTTCCAGTGCTGAATATGCTCTATAGAAGCCATGGGACAGTCTCCTTCACCACCTCTGCTATTTTTAAGGATGGGCTCTAAAGCTGAGCTTTCATATTAGTCATTAAGGTTTGGAAGTGCAGCACGCAGACAGCCCCCTGGGAAACATCCTCATTGGGTTCAACAACCTCATGCTCTGCAGAGGGTTGCAGTAACAGGGAAGTCTCTTTCAAGATATAATTCCCTACCTCATGGGAGAAACAGGCACTGGTTCACCAGGTTCAGAAAAGTACTTTGTATTTAAGGGTCCTTGCATTCCCCGTAAACCTTTACCAATGAGATGCTTTCAGCAATGTAAAATTAGTCCAGCTTTCCTAATTACCAGTTTTTGTTGTAACAATTGCTTTTTCTGGCTAGGGCCTCTCTGACCATGTTTTGGGTCTTCTTTGCACAGGGCAGGATTTTCACTGGGCTCCTTGGTGGACATATCAGGATGTGTCCTTGGGTATCTTGTTCATGCACCCACTTTCCCTAATTCTGCTTCTCTGTTCTCATGAAGTAATCCATCAATATGTTAGTATGTGCTCTATAGCCTTGTAGAGAGGGAGATACCAAACCAAACTTTAACTTTTATTTATTTATTTTCTATCATAATTTAAAATTTAATTATGTATTCCATTAGGTCTTATTTTTAAAATGTTTTATTTGTTCTATTCCTATGCATTTACAGATATGGATACTTCTCTGGAAAGTTGGAGGTAAGATACCTGTCATTTGTGTTGGTAGAATGTGTCCCAGCAGTTGGATATCTTGAATATATGAATCAAGAGAGTGACTATGCTTTTATCCAGCACAGATTTAGAATAATTAATTGTGAGACTGAGGCTGATGAAAACTGAGATCAAGTCCAAGCATCTGTTTTGCAAATTTAAATGATGGAGTAAAATGAAGTCTTTTTCTCATTTTCTTAATTTTTAGAAATTTCTAAATATGTGTCTGATGGATGGTGGTAGGTTCTGGAGAACTTCATATTCTATTTTCAGTCAACTGTCTATGACAAGATTGTCCATGTCCTCCAAGTTTTCAACAGCTTATGTCATTCTGTAGTTAGAATGACATGCAAACTCATAGTCTAAAGTATTCAATCTTCTCATTAAAGACTTCACCAGTACAAAAGGTTTGTCTGTCTAAACTGATGTAGACAGTTACACACACATGTCTAAATGATGCTTATAACACTCAAAATGGGAGTGCAGCTGCACAGGGAAAGACCTCTCATATCCATCCAACCGGAAGTTTAAATTGGACAAGCATGCGTCTTCTTCTGTCCTTGTAGATCGTGTAAAATATGGGTTAGCTCTGTTCTTTCCTGACTTTGATATGAAAACTAATAAGAAATTAATGCTATCCTGCAATTCTAACATAATTTCTTCTTAGAAATTGGCTGTATTCCTTGCACTTTTTTATAGCAGTGCTTCTCATCAGTGCATATGAATGCTTTTGACATTTTGACCAGTTTCCTCTGAAAGGAAAAATGTATAATTTAGTGACATATGGTTGATAACTGCACAAACAAAACAGCAGAAGACACCCAGGCTAAGCTTACATGCAATCTAAAAAAATTATTTTCTAAAAGGTATATACCATCAAGATGTTGAAACTAGTAGATAAAAAGGTATGAAATTCTACCTGAATAGGGCCTACAATAATTATGCTATGGTGAAGTATCCCTCAACAGTCACTACAATTGCTCTGTAGTGAGCAGAGTCTAATAATATGGTTTGAAAAGTTCAGTTCATAGTGCAAGTCATCACCACCTAAAGCAGATGACATTTGTTCAGACTTAGTGACTTCAGCAAAGCCTTTGACACACTCCTGTAACATACTCCTATAAAACCTCTCAGGCCACGGCATGGAGAGGTGCACACTTCACTGGGCTAAGAACTGGTTGGGTGGCCAGGTCCAGAGAGTGGTGGTGAATGGTGCTGCATCCAGTTGGACGCCAGTCACAAGTGGTGTCCCCCAGGCATCAGAGTGCGGCCTAGTTCTGTTTAATATCTTCCTTGATTATATGGATGAGTCTGCCATTAGCAAATTCATAGACTATAAGTGGGGTCAAAGTATTGGTCTTCTGGAGGGTAGGAAGGCTCTGCAGAGGAGTGTGGACAGGCTGCATTGATGGGCTGAGAACAAGAGTATCGGGTTCATCAATGCTGGATGCCAGGTCTTGCACTTTAGTCACAAGAGCCCCAGAAAGTGCCACAGGCTGAAGGATGACTGGTTGGAAATTGTCCCAACAGAAAAGGACCTGGAGGTGCTGATGGACATGAACATGATCACGAAGCCATTGAATATGATCAAAAAGCGTGCCCAGGTGGCCAAGAACGCCAATGGCTTCCTGGCCTGTATTAGCAATTGTGTGGCCAGCAGGACCAGGGAAGGGGTCATCCCCCTGTGCTTGGCACTGGTGAGGCCATACCTTGAATGTTGTGTCCAGTTCTGAGTCCCTCAATTCAGGAAGGACACCGAGGTGCTAGGGCAGGTCCAGAGAAGGGCAACAAAGCTGGTGAAGGATCTGGAGGGCATCACTTATGAGGAGAGGCTGAGGGAGCTGGGGGTGTTTATCCTGGAGAAGAAAAGGCTAGGGGGTGACTTTATCGCTCTCCACAACTACCTGAAAGGTATTGCCATGGTCTAGTTGACACGGTGGTTCAATGATCTCAAAGATCTTTTCCAACCTAATTGATTCTGTGATTCTGTAACTCATAGGTAGACCTACTTTATCTGGCATGGCTAATTTGGGCAACCAGTTCAAATCCAGAAATTTTTCCCACCCTCACTCAAGAGTTTTGTGAGTATATAGCATCAAAATCAGAATCTTCTCAATTTAATAAAATAAATGTCATATCTGGATGATAATTGGTGATCTATATGTAGTTATTTGATATCTGATGGTGAATTCTTTCAGTAGTAAAGTGAAAGTTATGAAAGATGGATATTATAAAAAGAAGCAACTAACTTAAGTTAAAAACTGTCACACAGTTTAGTACTATTGCAAGAGGTTGGAATCAATCTTACAAACATTTTCTTCTAGCAAACACTGCTTTTGGACAGTTGAATCTCCCTCCCATTTTAAGACTTCTGGCATCTTTTTATGGTTGTTTAAACTATCTTTCATTAAACAGATATGTGTGCTTTTATTCTTAATAACAGATACAGCTCCTAAAGTCACCAACATGCATTTCTTTTTTATTTATTGTACTATTTGTCTTTGTGTTCCTATTTGTTGGCAGAGCTCTTAAGGTCCTGCAGCAGAGAGACTGACTGATTTCGTCAGACATAGTCCATGGTGATGGATGTGGTAAAGTTGACTCTTTATTGCATTTTAACCACATTTTAAAGTCTACTTGATGTGTTTCACAAAGTCAGGGAAATCAAGATGATAATAGTAAATACAGGATTGACAAAACTTGTCACTGTAAGATTGAGCTCAATACACTTTCAAGTAACATCTTAAATTTTTTTCCCCTCCAGCACTTGCAGTAGAGTGCTTTTTCTTGATATAGGCATTCAACGCCAAAGTGCCTAATAAAATGATTTAAGAAGCTCTAAACTCAGCATAGACAGGATTTGCCTAATGAGAAAAAGTGCATTTTGGCCTGTTTTCTTTGACTCCTGGCTGTGCGTGAGATGACAAGATATGTCAGCTAAGATAATCACCAAATAAAAATAAGTAACACTCTTCATCTCCTTCAGTGACAGCTGTCAAGAGTCTCTTCAAGTACCAGAAAACCACTGAAATGTAAAGAAAATGTGTTCAAGGTCTGTTTAAAAGATCTTATATTTCAGATTACTCTCTGTATTTTAATTACAAGGCAGACAAAAGACCTGTCATTTTTATCACAAATACATTTTAAAAAATCAATAATGAAAATCAAAGCCTCAACAAAAAACCAAATAAAATAAATAAAGCTAAACAAAACCCAGAAAAATCTGTAGCTACTGTGCCCACAAAAACTAGTTGATTCTCCCAGAATCATGCTGTCTATACAATTTATAATTCTGGCATGAAATTCACCTGTCATCACCTGCTAGGTCTCCAGTAAGTCTGTAGACAAGAGGCAGTAAACCATTTTGCAACCAAAGTAATGAGACAAAAATATACAAGCTGCATTTATCTCAAAAGAGTATTCTTATTAATAGGGGGTGTTATATAGTGAAATACAATATTATTTGAAAACTCGATTTCCTGTCTCCATGAAAAGTGTAAACATTTTATTTAGTTGTGTATAATTTAGTGTATGTTCACTATGTTTCATACTATTAAGTAGGGGAAGTGAGTTACTGGAAAGCAAGAAGGATGGATGTTTATAAACTTATAGGCCTTGCATAAAAGGATAAAATTACTGTAGAGTTAGGAATATTGATTCTTCATTAAGTACATATACAGCCTAAAGTTATTTCCAGATTATATAGGAAAGGAGAATAAGCAATAAAGCTAACAGAAGAGGAGCAGTTTGTTCAATTCATCCACTGCAAAAAATACAAGTACAAAGGTCCTGACCTTCAAGACCAGGCTAGCGTTCTAACATCGTTAGTGGTGTTACCATTTTCCAAAAGCCTTAGCTACTGAATGTGAAAAAAACTTCAAAGCTAGGTTGTACAAACATTGTGAAAATACTTGAGAAAATTAAAGTAATAAAGAGGGCACATGTGAAGGATAAAAAGAGTATTTCATCACAAACACATATGCTAATGCCAATTATTGTCAAAGCTGATATCTGGAGCAAAATTAAGCTATGTGGAGTCTTCAGAGCACGTCTTTTGGGCTTTGCTAACTGAAGGTTTAGGTATTTTGGTATATTTTTTAAATTTATTGAACCAACACTTTCTTTAATAATTACATGTATGTTTACAGACAGCAACATAAAAGTTATAATTGCCAACACCAAATTTAGCATACTATTCACCTCATCAGAATATATTCTACAGAGCTTTATGATGTTGTATCACATTCTTGTAGTGCCAAATAGACTCAAATGAGTTAAATTTGTAAATAATTAAGTGTTGAATTACAACTAACTTGGAATAACAATCTGTCCCAACTGAATTCTGTACTTGTCAATATAGTCAGCTTTAGAAAGAATGCAATTATGTGAATATAAAGTTTCAGGTCTTCAGCTCCAGAACTCTGATAGTTTCCTGTTAGACCTGTTTTATCTGCCAGACCTATGAAGATGTCTAGAATGAGACTTAAAGAGCTCTAGGTGCAAATATTTCAGGAATTGAATAGTATTTTATGTGTGTACTTCAAAGCGACCTAAATAATAGCGTTGATGGTCTGGACTGTATTTACTTCAACAACTAGAAGTTCATCAACTATATAGGGAGCCTAGATACCTAACTAACCTAGAGACACATAAATGTAATTCTTTTACTCTCAAACTTATTCCACCCTTAGATTTATACATCCCCACCTTTCTGTTACTTTCACATTTTATGTATTCATTTCCTAGTAATCACTATCTTCCCCCTTCAGGGTAAAGAAGGATGTAATTTACCAATTAGATGTAGACATCTACATGGCAGATATCTTTACTTGAGTTAATCACCACAGACTCCCTTTGCAATGCCTGAGAAAAGCTATTGTAAGACTTAGTTAATCTCATCCTCATATAGACACCTCAAGATAATTCAGTTACTTCTGTATAGGTGTCTAATGACATTAAATGTTCTCTGTGATATCCCACCTGAGATTTAGTTGCCAATTAAATAAGTCATTTGTCTTGGTTTCTTTACCTGTAAACTCTAAGTGGATGTCAAAAGTCTCCTATGGGACCTCAAATGGTTGCTGACATCAATTCTGAAATAGCAGAATTAACTTGCTAAAAGAAATCATGCTTGACATAGAATTGTCTGCCACTTTCCATGGACAGTGATGGGCACATAGGATTTTTCACTTGTCAGTGTCTACAAGGTAGGCATTTGATTTTGACATTTAAATTTAAAGTTCATAATATCTTTTTCAAGTCCTGGTAACCTCTATAGCCAAAAATCTTTCTTCATTTCAAGTAATAGATAATCCAATCTCAAAGTGAGACTGACAGGACTTTTATTTTGATCTCTAATTTACTGCTCTACCTTTAGTACTAGCTATGGGACTTTCACTTGTTTAGGTTTTTATCGCAGTGGGTGTGGCTATATCAGAAGCAGATGTGCCATTTGATGTGAATATGTTACTCCTAAGACAAAACAGTTCATCACACTCAGTTTAGATTCTTAGCACTCACTGTCCACATAAATCTTATGTCCTGAGAATTACAGATAGCACTACATTCCCAGATGTAAACAAAATTTGGAGGGAGAATAGAAATAGAATTTCTTAAATGCAGATCTTATTTATCAAAGTTCCTGAAAAACAGGAAAAGAAGGATCTTTCTGCTTTATTTTGTTGTTGAAGTACTACAATAAGTATTTTCACATTCTAATTTTGCTTAAATTTACAGCCTGAAGTTTATCTTCTGACTTTATTATACCAGCACAGACATTAAGCATTATGCATCTTGTTAAAAGTACATGAACATATCTGAGAAGCTGTGAGAAAGAGCTTGTAAGTAAAACTTATCATAGGCAATAGGGCTTTCTCTCATGATTGTTATTTCTGAGCATGAATGTTCTTTTGCTGTGAAAATGACTCTTTAGTAAAAAAATGCTACTTGAAATACAAGCATGAATTAGAGTTGTGTCATACCGAAAAGACTGGAAATGAAATAAATTAGTTTGCTCTCTATCTGCTTTACTAAAAATTAAATGAAACTGAAATAATTAGTGCTTCATGAGGTGGTGAAGCTTTTACACTCAGTTGGTTGCTCATAGGAAATTAGAGGAAGATTTACCAGAGAAAATTAAGACTATGCTAAATATCAGCAGCAAATTCTGGTGAGGTTTAAGAGATATGGATAGTAACAATGATAAAATGAAAATGTCTCCTGGAGATTTTCATCAGCATGTAAGCAGTTAAATTCAGAGACTACTGTGTTCCCAGTGGAAGTGGGAATTTTGTCATTTTCTAGGTATGTATGTGAAAATATATATATATGTATATATACTGCTATTCAAAATTATGTAAACATCTTTGAATTCACATTGAAAACCATTTTCCTAATGTATTATTTCCTGTTCTAAAAGTATTCTCTTTTACAAAATATGAAATCAGTATTATAAATGTAGTTAATATAGCCTAAAATTCTAACCCAAGCTTCCAGCTGACGGGCTTCAGTGGACATGTTGAGAACTAAAAATGGCCTTCATTATATGCTTCCTGGTAATGGTTTAGAATTGCAGGATTTAGTATTACCTTTAAGACAGCAACTTCATTGTTTCAGTTGAAACCAGAGGAAAATAAAATATGAAGTACTTTGCTTTGGATAAAAGAGCAAACCAGAAACAAACCACAAGACTTATAGTAATTTCATCTTGCAAGTTTTTTGCTGTTGTTCTTTTCTACTTCCATTCAGAACCGTTTGTGTCCATTTCAATTCTATATAAGGCTGATGCTATATTAATAAAACACAGTAGGCAGTTGTAGCCTTTTTCTTTCTTTTTCTGACGTGATTTTCTTAAAGAGACTCAGAATAAGATGCAAGCATTTCAAAGGAGCTGAAAACAACATAGTTCACAATATCTTCCTTTGTAATGTTGAAATTGCACTTTCTGATAAGAAGGAAGAGAAGTAGGTTTAGCATTTCTCATTTGTAGCATTCATAAGCAATCCCGTCTGACCCTTGTATGAATGTATGAATAGAATCTTCAATAGCAAATGACAGTATTAAACAAGTAGGCAAAATGTAAGGGTAAAATCAGAATAGTTACAAGGGAATTTGACAGCACGGAACTTGATTCTTCCATTCTCATTCAAGATCAATACTATGTTATTTATGAGGGACTTAACTGATTTACTGGGGCTTCTCTCTGGCTTCAGCTCTGAAGACAGAAAAGTGGTGGAACCAGGCCCAGAATAAATTATGATATCATTCCTATTTCCACAAATAACTAACCTTCAGAGAACATTGATATAAGTTATATTGATGTCAAAAATATATCGTCTAATCCTCAGAGAATCAGTGCTAATAATAAACTTGTAATGGATCTCCAAACAGTGATGCATGAGCGGTGAGATCTGCATTAAATGTAGAGAACAGGCAGCCTACCGCAAGTTCTTTTTAACAGTTCAAATATATGCAGTTTGTCAGACAATTTGAGAATTTGTCAAGTATATTCACCTTTTGAATTACCTGAAAGAATCATAGAATCCTTCAGGTATGAAAAGATCTTTAAGATCATTGAGTCCAACAATTAACCTGACACTGCCATATCCCTAAGTGCCACCTCTACCCATTTTTAAATACCTCCATGGATGGTGACTCAACCACTTCCCAGGGCAGCCCATTCAAAAAGACAACACTCAGGGAGAAGAAATTATTCCTAACATCCCATCTAAACTTCCCCTGGAACAACTTGAGGCCATTTCCTCTTGCCTTGTCACTTGTTACTTGGGAGAAGGGACCAACCCCCACCTGGCTACAATTTCATTTCAGGTAGTGGTAGAGAGGAATAAAGTTGCCCCTGAGCCTTCTTTTCTCCAACCTAAATAATCTCAGCTCCGTCAGACACATGACTTGTGCTCTGAACCCTTCATCAGCTCCATTGCCCTTCTGTGGACACACACCAGTACCTCAGTGTCTTTCCTGTGGTGAGGGGCCCCAAACAGAGCAGAGCACTTGAGGTGTGGCCTCACCAGTGCTTGGTACAGGGGGAAAATCACTGCCCTGTTCCTTCTGGCTACATTATTGCTGATACAGACCAGGATATCACTGACCTTGCTGGTCACCTGGGCACACTGCTGGCTCATATTCAGTAGGCTGTTGACCAACATCCTCAGGTTCTTTTCTGCTAGGCTATTTTCCAGTCACTCATCCTCCAGCCTGTAGCACTGTCTGTGGTTGTTGTGATCCAAGGACAGAATCTGGCACTTGGCACTGTTGAACCTCATGCAACTGGCCTTGGCTTATGGATCCAGCCTGTCCATATCCCTCTGCAGGACCTTCCTGCCCTCCAGCAGATCAACTCTCCCACCCAAATCAACATCATCTGAAAATTATCAAACTCCCATGCAACTTGAGACAATTTTCCAAAGGTAATATTAACTGAAAAAACAAACAAAGGAACAAACAAACACCCCCAAACCCAAAGATGAAAAACAACCCAATCCAAAACAGCAGATAGCATTAGTAGTAATATCCATCATTCTCCAGAGAGCAAAAGGCCCTACTCCTTCTATATACCAGTGACAATTAATTGGATTTCTTTTCATTATGGTTTTGTGTTTTAAAGGAATACTACTACAGCTACTGGTCCTAAGATTTTCTGATAACATATTTTTCAAAAACAGTACAATTTTTTCTCTGAAAGATCAAACTTACACTGTTAATCACCAACATTCTTTTTTGTGGTCTTCCTTTTTTGGAAGACAAACAGTAGCAGTACAGAGTCTTTTAAACTTGCATAATTTAACAGCCTGACATTTCCATTTGAGGGAAAGACATTGTGGATTTTAGACACAAACACATTTCTAAGCAAATCTGAAAAGGGTTCTGAAAAGCCCTTTCAGAGTTCAGAGAAAATGAAATATTGACATATATTGAGGGTAAGTACATCACTGAGAATCTAAATGTTATCATAAGCATACTAATGGTATGCTTAACTATAAGATATTTTTCCTATTTGGTGGGAAGTTATTGGCAACTATATAGGATGACTTCCAGTAATGCAAAACCATGTGTGCTACTGCACTCTTGTTCCAATTCACGTTTTTTGCTCTACAGTTATATATATGAAACACAATCCAACCCTCCTCTTTCCTTATGATTATTTTTCTGGCCTCAGGAGCAAGCCTGAGATAACAAAAAATATAACTTTTTGTCTTTTCATTGCAATATCATTTTAATAAGGGTGACTACTGAATAATGGATTTCAGTTAGGCTGAAATTTTAAGTCTTTCTCTTCCAGCAAAGATATTCAAACATAATGAAACAATAATGCATGAAATCTAGGGTCCTCCTTGTTTATTTCGTCAAGTTTTTTTTATGCATTTTTCCCAGTGTCATGAGTTATCAATGCTGTTTGGATTGAGAGACTTCTAGAAAGGAGTAAGATATTTCCAAAACACAAATAAGATAAATAATATGGATCTTGGAATTAAACCTCCTTTCCCTCTCTCTCTATGATATGAGCAGCCAGAAAGGCAACCTTATAAGGAGGGGAAGATCACTGACCAGAAAGAAATGCTCTCTGAAATACCATGGAGAAATTGCCTGCCAGCCTGGGAACTGTGAGCATGGGAACTGGAGCTGGGAACCAGAAGCACATTTGAAAAAATTGTACATCTTTGAAGTACAGCTAAGTGCCTAGAAACTGAACACAGCCTAATTGTGAAAGCAAGGAACTGGAATGACAACTAATAGTTTTAAAGTAATTTTAAAAAATTGATTTTCAATAAAGGGTAAAACATCCTGAGAAAGTAAGGATCATTACCTACTCTTGGCTGTTCCAACTCCAAGAACAGGAAAACAATTAAAAAAAAAAATTGGTCTGAAAGAACAGAAAACATCATCACCACTTGGCTGCCCCAGGTGAAATGTAGAAATTAACAGCATCTATTGGCTGCTTGACATAGTGATGTTCTGATGCTCTATGTTTTATTATGTCTTTTTGATTTAAAAGAGGGCTGAATTTTTATCCAAGATGGCGCCTCTCTTTCTGAGAACTTCCTGTGCTGTACATACTTTTATTTTCTTAAACAGGTCAATTTATCTGCACAAGCCTTTTATGAGACCTTGGACTCTCACTGGGCACACCTAGGTGACGGCAGACTCTGTGACATGGATCATCTTTAAAGTGAAACTGATGTCTGTTACTTTCCTGAGCTCCCTCTGGGCCCATTTCTGGGGTCAGTTTGATTTGTCCACTTGTTTCAGAGTGGTTGGGTCTCTCTTAGAGGGTAAAGTCTCCATGCCTTTATGTATTACAATATAAAAAAAGGTATGAAATGCTCACTTGTAGGTTGGATAACCCTTCAAGTCATCACACCCTCTAAGATAATAACTGCTTTTAGAGAAGCAGTTTTTTCTTTTTGTGTTCTGAGCACCCTGCTTGTTATGACTATAAAGGTGGAAACCCCGTAAAGGTGGAAAATATTTTTCACTCTACTCCTTTCAAATCATTATGTGCAGGATCAGAATGATATCTGTCTTTATGGCACCTTCAGAGGCCAAAACTAAAGAGCAGAGAACAGATTTTTGCCACTGGATTCTTTGATACAGGCTTTTAATTATATTCTGTGTCTAATATTCTCTGCACATGTTTTATATTATATTTAGTACAGCTACACATATTGAATTAAGAAATAGCATTCTGTGCTTGAATGGAAGGCTGTATTTAACCATCATTTATATTTATTTACATGTTTGCATTAGTGTCCCCAAAATAAAAACAGGTATATAAGACTAAAGAGATGAATTTAAAAGCCAAGTACACAATTGCCATCCTGATTCAGGGTGCATATTGCTATCATTAGGCATATTAGCATTCATCACCAGCATTTGAAAGACCCTAGAACACTGTTTTCTTAGAAAAGCAAATGACTCATCTCTGTCTACATGTATCTGTATATAAAGAAACACAATATAAGCAGTTTACAAATTTTATCTCTGTGAAAAGTGAGATGGATCAGTAACATATCTGCAAACAAACATCAAGGTTTATTCTCTGAACTCTTTTTCATCTTGATTGTGAAGTCTGAGAATTAGATAGAAAATCTATATCACCTTCTTTTGATTTATTTTGCCTAAGAGAAGCAAAATAAAGCCCTTGGTGTAATTAATTTATTTTGATCGATTTTATAATGCCTTTAAAGTTGAATTTTGGGGGAAAAATTGGATTTGTTTTCTGATTGAAATGAAGAATTACAGCCCTTAAAAATAATTGAAGATGCTACTTTTCTTAGCAAAGTAGCAGTTCACTGACACAAGCATCACTACCAGAACTAAGATAGTATTATGGGCTTCTAATACTCAGGCCATCGTTAACTCATAGAACAAAGAACAGCACAAACTTGTACTTGGAGTTACATTGTCCTGTATTTTTCTGCTGCTTTTCCTTTTTTTAAAACATAACTTTGCAAACTGCTTCTCTAATACCTAAAGATTGCTTTAGCTGTTGGTTTGTTTTGTTTGTCCTTTTCTGTGGCTAGGATGACCTTTTGTTAGTCATAAACTTCCTGATTTCCTGTCACACTATCTCTGGAGTTCTTAAATAGAAACAAGAGCTCTATTTGCTGTGTAGCTGCTGAGAAAATAGAGCCAAGGCAACTGTGGTTTTGGGAGGATTTCTGAAGTGTTTCTGAAACCTAAAAGTAATGAGACTGTGGAATGCCATTACTCTGGAAGGTGTCAGACATAAGCTCTGCACTAAATCTGACTCAATAATAGGTTTTGAACTTCGTGGGAAGCTTTCTAAAATCTGGGTTTATTCCAAACAAAAGCTGAAATTTAATAGCAAGCAAACAAAGAAACATAACTTTTCTCATGGACTAAGCTGGAGCTGTCCCACGAAATTGGTATTCTCAGGCCAGCATTGAGCACATCAAAGGTAAATGGCACAGTGCTGTACAGTCCAGCTGGAAAAGAACTACAAAGTATCCACTTCTACTTCATAACATGATCAGACTTACCTAGTTCATGGCTGTCAAGTGTATTTTCAGGCTACCCTCAAAAGCCTTCTGTCTTGGAGACTCATAATATTCTTTGGGCAACCTGTTCCAACTTTCCTAAAGTCCAATCAGAATCTCCAATGTTGTGCTTAAGCCTCCTGTTCAGCTGGGACAAGAAAATTGATTTTATCTGTGTGGCTGGGACAAGAAAATCAGAGACATTACTATTTTGACTGTATTAATTTTTTAATATATTTTTGTTACAATCCCAAATTATCACCATTAATATAGATGTTGATATCCACTATTCATATAGGGTTATGGGGGTTGTTTTTGGTTTTGTTTGTTTGTTTTGCTGGGTTTTGGTTGGTTTGGTTCCCTCCCTCCCTCCCTCCCTTCCTTCCTGCCTTCCTGCCTTCCTTCCTTCCTTCCACCATCTCATTTCACATACTCTACGTAGATCTTACAATGAAACTTCTTGCTGAGCATTTATTGAAGATGGTTATCAATTAAACTATTTTTACAGGCTTAGATTATTTTTTCTCCCAAGTCATATAAAATACCAAAGCCAAATTCTTTAAAATTGGTGACATTAAGATGCACATTTCACTGCTAAAATTACTTGATAGCAAAATGGTTATCAAGGAATGTGAAGACATTATAGCATACTTAAGCTTGCTGAGAGCCTCTTATACATAAGTAAAGCCAAGATTTCACTTTTAGTGAAATTTATACTTTTTAGTATAAATTAAATAATGAATCTAGTCTTCATTAGTCTAGATCCAATTGTAACCAGAAAAAAAGAATGCCGATAAAATCATTGTGCACACACTTTTCGAATTCAGCCCCTATTCCAGGTACTATGGCCACCTTCCCAATGCTCCTCTGGGCCCTGAGGCTGGTGTTTTCATTCTGCTCTGTATGGGTCTGTTGCAGGCAAGGAGGTTGGCTGTGAGTTGTGGACTTCTGGAGTTCCTTACAGGAAGGACTATGATGCTTGTGTTGATGGATCTCCCTACCTCTGTCTAAGGGACCAGTTGGCATAACGTTGACACATTTAATAACACACTTTAACAGCCTTTTTCTGTCTTATTGGTCTGAAGTTCCATGTTGCATCCAAATTCATAATGTATTCACATGCTCTAGATATGGGCTTTTTTTTTTTTTCCTTACTACCCCTAAAATCAATCTTGTCCAGCTTCATGCCAGAATTTCTTTAGCTGACCATGGGTGAATTGTTCACTGTTGTGTTGTCTCCAGTGCCCTGTCTGTGCCCTATCTCTTAGTACCCCTCTGCCTGAACTCCTCTGCACCATGTCCTGTGTACTCACTTCCCCAGGTCACTGCTGTCCTATCATATATACATATATATATATCCATTTTACGGCATTGTATTAGAGCTGTGTATATTTTTCAGAATAAATACTTACTGCAACTATGGTTGTGCTGTTCTCAAAGTAGAGCAATTCATCTGTAGTCACCTGATCAAATAAGCAAATTTCTGTCACTGCTAAACCAAGCAAAACAAATTCGCAGGCAGGAAAGTTCAGACAGAGCAGGCCGGATAAGCCCCAGCCCTGAGGCCTTACAGACATCCAGCATTAGCAATGGCAATGCTGTATTGCAGTGCTACATCACTGCAAACTGTTCTGCTCACATGCTCCTTTTTTCTTAACTAGAAAGCCATGAAGCAGATATGTCCTGAAGAAATTTTAGATTGATGTAGCCATGACAACAGAATCCAAAAGCCAGATGCGTTAGATTTTATTTTGGATATTAGGAAAAATTTCTTCACAAAAACAGTTTCCAAGAATCAGAACAGGCTATCCAGGGAAATAGTTAAGTCATCATCCCTGGTGTTCTTTAAAAGACCAGTATCTATGGCACTAAATGGTAGACTTGGCAGTGTCAGGTTAACAGGTGGACTCAATAACCTTAGAGGTCTTTTCCAGTCCAGATGATTTTATGATTCTATTATTTAAATTCTTTTTATGTTAGAATATGAGTATAGTGGATAAATTATGATTTCTATTCTATGATGTCTATCCTACAGCAAACTCACTTTCTGCATAGAATACAAACTCACACGACACTCTGGTCCAGCTGTCACAGTCAAGCACCACAGGTTTGAGGAAAAAGCACACTCTCTCCAAAACATCAGCATGTCTGATTTGGCTGATAGCCTAGCCATCACCAACAACAGCTCAGCCTCAGAATCAGCCTTCTTCAAGATTTTGGTAGTCTGTACATTTATTTGCACCAAGGGGCTGCTGTTTTCATGGTTCTTTTGCTTTCCAGTTCAGATGGCAGCCATATGCTGACTGCAGGCTCATTGGTCGTGTCGCCCCAGAAAAGCAAACTAGCTGGTTTTGACTTCTTTTACAATTACAGTTTTGTCTCCCTCCCCAAACATGTTATAAGGATGTAAATAAATTAAGAATTAATCTGTAATGTAATTTTTTTTTTTTTTATTTCCTGCACATAGATATCTACCAAGGGTTTGTGTGACCTTGTACATAATAATTTTTTATTCTTCCAGTGTACAGTTTTGACCTGGACAGCTTTAGTTCATATCTCACTTACTGAAGCACTGCCTTTCACTCCAGAACAACATTTTTTTTTATCCTTTTAGTCCAGCCCAAAGCACATGAATATATATGCATACATATTTTCATATAGATTTCTCAGAAATTATTTAGGGCAGTTTAGTAGATTCAGAGTCACAATCAGTCATTTACTTTATATTTGAAAAAACAATAGCTCCTCAGAAAACAATGTTTTATCCTTTCTGCTCAATGAAAACATTTTTCCTTGTTTAAGTAAATTAAAACAAAAAGGTTTTAGCTGCATAAGTCCCGCTGCCAAGCCCAACATCTCTAGAATTTTCATAATCATCCTTTTCTAAATATTAGCATTTCAAACTATAATTTGCAACCTATAACCATTCAGGCACTATAGCAACTGTGCCACATAGAAAAGAGACGTCATAAAAAGCTAGGGTCTAGTATCACAGTAGAAAAGTAAATATGATGAGTGGCTGATAAAATCAAATCACCTATAAAAGACAGAATTTGCTGAAAACAAGATGTTTCATCAGTCCACCAGAATGGAAATACTATTTTAAAAAACACAAAATCTCAGAATCGCAGAACTGTTTAGGCTGGAAAAGACCTCCAAGACCATCAAGTCAAATCTATGACCACATACCACCTTGTGAACTAGACCATGACATTGAGTTCCACATCCAGTCATAGTGACAGTGATACCAGCATGTCCCTGGGCAGCCTTTTCCAATCTTAACAATCCTTTCCATAAATAAATTCTCCTTGATGTCTAACCTGAACCTCCCCAGGTGCAGATTAAGACTGTGTCTTCTTGTTCTGTAACTACTTGCCTGGGAGAAGAGGACAACCCCCACCTGGCTACAACCTCCTTCCAGGCAGTTGTAGAGAGTGATAAGGTCCCCCCTGAGTCTCCTTTTCTCCAGGCTAAACAATCCCAGCTGCCTCATCAGGATACTTAAAGAAATAAACACAACCCTCATATTTTTCTTATAATATCTGTTCTTCAAACTAGAAGAATAATTTTAAAGCAATCAATGTACCAGAATTTACAGGCTGAATTCTATCTTCTCTACGGTAATTATTCTATTTTCTGTTAACCTGACCCTCTTCGAGATTTGGAAATGTGTTGCCTGTTTACGTAATTACTCAAAGATTCTTAAAGGTGTATGATATCTCTGTGGTTCATTCATATATTCCAAATCAGGAAGCAGATCATAATTTTGTCCATCTTTTACAGATGGACAATTTAACACACTTATTACAGAATCAAAACTACTGTGAACTGAGAAAAGATCTTGTTTCCTAAGTCTTGTGACAATGAAAGAAAAAAAAGGAAAAATTTTTATTTCTTAAAAAATAGCATGTCAAGGATAATTTCCAAGGTAAAATGTCAGGGTGTTTCTGGGGTAGAGGGAATGGTTTTATCTCTAAAGTATTGACAAAAAAGATGCAGAAGAAACACATTTTTCACACATGGAGAAAAAGTAAAAGATGCCTGAATCTTGAATACTCCATAAAACAGAAAAGTACTGTAGAAAAAGCCAGTCCAACTGCCAACATTGAAAACTTACACAAAGGGGAAGTATGAATTAAAAGAATAAAGAGAATTCACAAAAGATAATCTCAGTGGATGGATTCAGAAAGTGTTTGGAGAGTTGTTTCATCAAGAAAATGCAGAGGAAATCATAATTGACAGGCATTGTACCTTCTTCCCTCCAGTTCTGGCAGCAGGCCAAGGTGTGTAATAGTGAGGTTCTGTTATGATTGCCAAATGCAGGTCATTAGAGTGGAGCTGAATATAAGACATTTTCAAGGTCATATAAAACAATATGGAGAGAATTTTCTATGTTGGTTTTCTAAATGGGAAAGGCACCAAATGTAATAAAAGCAGCTTCAAAGAGGCAAACTGATGAACACCATGAATTTTACTTGGAGATCTTGTTCGTACACCATGACATAGTCTGGCATACTAGGCAGGAAAAAGGAGAAACTATCAAAAATACCTGATTCTGGCTTTTAAAAATTAAAGCACAGTAAGAAAAGAAGAGAAAACCATCCAGAAGTGAGACAGATGTGGGCTGAGATTGAGAAGCAGGTAGAAGTGGAAGCCACCAAAACCCCCACTCATGTCTGCTGCACATCTGTAAGATGGAATGGTTTCCATAAATATACTCTCCCCCTTTCTCCCAGTTTTCTTCATGCAGTAAGTTAGAAATGTTTCCTCATGTCTCATGTTTTTCTTAATATTCAGAAACATGAACAATAATAATTTTAAAAGTAAACATATTTTAGCACATCATTTTGTCATCTACTTAAGATGTCCAGTAGACGTTTAGAGGAAAGATAAAAAGGAACATTAGTAGAAAGTGTAATGGAAAACAATTAAGAAAAAAAGCAGATACAAAAAAAGGCATTTTATTAGGCATCAGGATTAACTGTTTTCCCCACTAAAAGCCATTGTAATGCAATGTAATACAAAACTAAAAATCCAGATCAAGAATAGTGTATAATCTACATTTAGAACTTTCATAGAGTTCTCTGAAATAAAGGAGGAAAAAGAAAAACAAATATTTCTTAATTTGGATAGACTAACCAAAGGAATGGTTTACAGTATGGCAAAACTGAGAACAGCTGTAATTTATTCACTAGACATATAACCAAATTAAATACTTAATCCAGAACTAAGATTCAGCAAGAGCTTTGAATCATGTCATCTATATCTCAAGCAAATATTTTAATTTTGCATAAAAGGAGTAAGCATAAAACAGAGGAAAACAGTGTATTTCCCAACAGAATTTCTTTGGTGAATGCAGGTGCTCTTCAAGTTTTCTTCTGGTTTAAATCCTACAGACAAGTTTGGTAGTGAATTGCCAAGAACCAGTGCATGATCCAGTCACAGTCAGGTTAATATTCTAACAAGCAACAATTAGGACTGCAATGGACTTTACTGTAAATATGTAAGCTTCTGGAGAATTTATACACTATCATTACTAGGATCATAATTTTAGATAACAATACTCAGCTTTACAAATATGTGCTTATGATGTACTCTCTTAGCTTGTAAATCAAGCCTCTATAAATCTACTCTGTTGGGAGTGCTGATAAAACTTGACATCTACAGTAGATGCCTTTGAAAGTTTGTAAGTGAGGTAGAGCCACAGACTGCCCTAGACCTCCTGGCTCAGCACATACAGATTTTTTAAACATATGTGAGGACATATGTTATTAAATGTCTGATTTAATATCCCTGTTTTTACCATATTCAGTTTAATATTGAAAAATCTTGGTTTTCTTGCATTCCTGGAAATATGCAAATGGAAAACTGCATATGGAATCTTAAACTCTTTATGGCAAAACAAAGATATCAGACACAGTCATTCATGCTCATCTATTGTTGCACATATAATTGATGCTGATTTTATCTAGCTGGAAAGATTAGGAGTAAAAAAGAAAACTTTCTCAGATGATAAAAGAGAATTGAGGAAGATTAATTAGTAAAAAGGAAAAATTAAAGGATATAAGAGAAGTACGTGCCTAGAATAAACAACGAGCTAAAAAGAGAAGGAAAAACATCCAAACAAAAGAAATAAAGAAACAAAACTACAATGAATTTTGCATGGAACTTTGCATTACTTTCTGCACAATAATTTTTGGTCTGCTGTTCATTCTTATTTACTGTGGTTTCCAATTACAATAATGGATAAAATGTATAAAGTGGAGTGTCAGCAAATTACTTATTAGAGAAAAAGAACTTTAAGTATCTGATTCGGCATCATATGCAAGAAAAAAAAAAAAAATTACAAATCTATCCAGGAAAATTAGTTTATATAAATGTAGGAGAAATTTCTGTAAAAATAAAAGATATCCGGTTTGCACTGGAGAGTTTGCAGGTGTCTTCCCAGGTGTCAGTAAAAAAGGCACAAAAGCATACTAAAATTGTTTTAACAATAAATAAAAAAGGAAATATGGATAATGAATAACCCTTTCCTTCCTTCAATTGCTGGGAACCTCACTTTCATACAGCTTTCAATAGATGGTGTACAGACAAATCACACTACAGCAGCTTATCACAGTAGCTATGGAGTGATTCAGAGTCCTCTTCAAACCATAGTGCCATTTTATTTAGGGTAGCAAACAAAATTCAATTTCTTGCCTTGACACATGGGAATGCTGTCTCTGTCCACCAGAGGCATGGCTTACTTGAAAAAAGTGTGGAGTCAGCAATGATGGCACCCTACCGTGATGCCCTTGCACTACCTTTTTTAGTGCCAGTGTCCCAGGATCTCTAGGCTCTGCAGCTCTCTGAACCCTAACCCAAACCCTAATTCCTCAAATACAGTATCTTCTATAATACTCCTAATACAACATTGAGTGTAGAATCAATCAATATAATGCAGAAAGATGCAAACCCCATATTTATTGACAGTAATAATCTATAACACCTGTGGAAATAAATTTATAGCCAACTCCTTTTCTTTTCTTATACCTGAAATTTTATCAAAACTCTAACCTGATAGAATAGATAGATAGATAGATAGAAATATTTCTATTCATATTTAACAAATTCCTTTGTAAGCCTATTCTGAAGTATGGAGTTTCTTAAGGATATCCTTATTATCTCAGCTATTTACACAAAATTCTGTTTGAGAATATTAATTTCTTATTATTTGAGCTTACTTCAGTATTAATATGCAATAAAGGTCAGCATTTTACACCTAACCAGAATTTCAACAGTTTCTTGTGGATAATTGCTTCCCTGACGAAGAAATATCAAGCATGTTGTATTGCTTGTAATTACATACATATACATACACATGTACATATACAAATGCAACTTCCAGTCTGCCTAGCTGGAAAAAAACTTTTAGTTTGCAGATAGAGTGAAAATTGTCAGAATTCAGTTTTCAGCCAGGTGCTTGAGAGAGACTATCTTTGTAATTACCTTGCCTGTATGTTTATGTACAGATATGCAATGTTGTTCTCAATGAGACTGATCTCTCCTTTTTTCTTCCTTTTCTTCTTTTTTTTTCCACTTTCAGGAAAACGCTTCTTCTGTGCTTCAGGAATCTCAGTTAAATCTTAAAATTGGTATATAGAATTATGGGACCAATAATACCTTTGGGCCACTGAGTCAGCTGCATGCCCTTGAAGATAATCACATTGCGTAGTTATTTTCATGATATATCAAACATTTGCTTGAATGTAGCAACATTTTTTGTTCATAGTTCACTGAGAGTGAAGTTACTATAGAATATCATTGCATGATAGATGGAAAATGTCCTTTCCAGACTGAATGGATTCATGCATAGTTTGTATCAATTTACTCATGTGTCAAGATTGCTCTTAGTTTGGATAGCTATCTTCCATCATTTGTAGATGTATAGATTGCAGTTATATCTCATAAACAGTCAAAGATCTATTAGCCTCTCATCTCATTTTTCCATCAGTGCCTGCATCCATTTATTCTAGTATAAGCTCATATTTCTTAGAGTGAACTACCAGAAACATCTGCTCCATTTTAAAAGAAGTCATGTGAGTGACTTTTACAATACCATTCTAGCTATGATTTTTTTCTGCATTACCTATAGTTATTCATTTCCTTAATACGTAACTTTATTTCTGCTCTGGGGATAATAATTCCAATTGTCATTTTACTACAAGTGGCAATTTTAAGTATCTCTATTCCAGTAAAGAAATAGAATAGTGCTGGTATAAGAGAAGACTTGGCACCGATGACTTCTACATATTCCTGTCTGTTTAAGTTTAATATTTAACTTCCAGACAAAGAAAGACCAGAAAGGCCAGGAGAGACTAGCACCCCAGATGAATAGAAGAATAAAGTACTGGTGAGGAATTGTCCAATTTGTTCATTTTGCAAGAAAAAAACATCAACTTGTACTTCAAGTGATGAAGACATCAAATAGATAAAGTAAGAAACATTTTTCTCTTGCCATAGTCTTCCTTGAAACTTCTCTAATCTCATGAAATATATGTGGGGGGATGTCTAAGAAAATTCTTCTGTAACTCTGAAAAGGAAGATGGAGAGAGAACAGTATTTCCTAGACATTTGCAGCTCTGTGTCTAATAGGGAGCAGAAGCAATGACAAAGAAGATTACACTCTGTCAACTCCATGAATAAGCTCAAGAATGCTGTTCAGACCATGATCCCACAATATTTATACCATATGTGTCCATTACATGATTATTCAACTGAACCCTTTAACTTGATTCTGCATGTCCAGAAATGTGCTTCTGTTAAGACAGCAGGGCAAAAACCGTAAGTCTACTCATGCTGACAGCATGGTTATACCAGATTTATTCTGCCTCTAGAGGACAGATGATGTATTATTCTTTATAAAATGCCATCTGGTAAAAAAATTTTGGCTGCTAAAAGAACCCAGTTTGAGCAGTCCTGCATTCTTAATCTTATTTTTTATTATATGAGACCAATAATTTTTCATCTATCTGTGTTTTATTTTCTTGTGGAAGTAGGATTCCACAAGAAAATTCCACAACTAAAGTTGTAGCTACACTTTTTTACTAAAACATGGCCTCAGAAATTTGTTGTAATTGACAGTTCTGGAGTTCTTTGATGTGTTTCATGCATATTAGTCCCAGGAAAGCAAAGGTGCAGTTTCAATCTCACCTAGCAACAAACCATACAATTGTGTAGGACTTCTGTTTCTCTGAAATTGGTATGTTAGTCGGAGGGTAACAAAGGCAGTGGCTTTTGCCCACACCTGCCAATCTGTCAGGTGTTTTTCCTTTTCATCATTAAAAAACCCACAATTTTTCTGTCCCTCATGAACTTATGAAGTAAACCATCCCTGAAGGAAAAATATCCTCTTAACCCAGGTGCATTACAGTTGTAATGCCATGGGGTGACAACAAGAACTGTATATAACTGTAAGAAATTTTCTATTACTCTGCTTCTCTCCTCACACACACACATTTTACTTGCTTCAGTAGCTGATTTAATACATTTCCCGAGTCCATTTTCTTGTGTGTCTGTGAGATTGATACGGTTTCTAGGAGGTGTCTTGTCCCGTTTTCTCAGGGCATGTGTCCCTCTGTGGCTGCAGTTAATAGACGTTTGCTCATGTGAAGACACATGATAATTGTAGGAACCATGTCTTATAACCCACAATATTCTTTGTTAATGCCCTAGGCTTCCCTGTTCTCTGGGGCCTAACAGTTCACTGCTATTTTATGGCAGTTACTGAAATGTTAACATGAATAAGAAAATATGAAACAAGTATAATTTAAAGGCAATGGAAGTTTAACAACAAGGGCTCCAAGCTTATCAAAATTGACAAAGGATTTTACCAGAGATTAAAATGACAATAACAAAAAATCCAGTCTTAATGCATGCAAGACAGCTAAAAATTTTACAGCAGTGAATACATAAGCCTCAGCAGATCTTAGTGATATGTAGGAGGAATAGGAAGCATCCTTGACTGTCAACATTTAAGAAATGAGTTTTCAATATTATATTGCATAGATTAATATTAAAATATTACATTATATTATATAATTATATTGGCACTATAATGCAATATTGCTACAATTAGATATAATGAAAAATAATATGATATACCATATAATTAGCATACAAATACAGCATTTTAAAAGAAGCATTTCTATTAAAATTCCTAATACTTTTTCTAAAATATTATTCTTCATAAGATATAGTAATAACATGTTATACAATTAGTTTATAAAGGATATAAATATAGTTGCTTATATTATATTTTACTACATATTATTTAATTATTTATCCTTTTAGATTTAATAATTTAATGTTTTGATTCTTAAAAGAATGCATATTATTATCCTATTTATAACAATATTGCTTGTATTTATAGCTATCAGACACATAGCACAAGATACTATTTGAGCTATCTGAAATAAAGCCATGCTTTTAATTTCTCTTTTGAGATGAACTTCCAGAACTGTAGTGATCTTCAGCAGGTATTTCAAAACATAAGAAATCACCATATTTAAAGCATAATGAGTAAAAAAAAGAGCATTTTTGCGCAACAAAATGCTTTTGTGATAGGATGTCAAACCAATACAGCAATACATCATAGATATATTTGTTTTGAAATACTTTCTTATGAATAAACTTTAAAGTAGAAAAATACTTACTATTGTAAACTGAACAATTCTGCTTACTTCTCTTTCTTTAATCTGGAGAATATGAACAGCAGTCATTCACTGAGAGTTGCTTTCAAAGGCTTCCAAGATTTTCAGTTGTGTTGAATGGCTCCTAAAGGACTAGGAGAAATATGTTATATCTTGTATTTACAGTTATGGTCTAAGTTAAAGGATAAACAGAAAATATTTGGGTGGCCAAATTTAAAGATGTGTCAAGAGGATGTTTCACGCTTGTAGACCCGCATGTCAAGAGTCTCTTAATGTCAGCAGGAAATATAAACTGCTTTATGGATTCATAAGAATGAGGCCATCCTCAGCCTAAATGAGAGAGGAAAACAGCTGTGAACACACCTGATGTTCCAGATCTCATTCCCTAACGCTGCATTC
Organism: Eopsaltria australis; assembly: GCA_034509425.1. Classification (NCBI taxonomy): domain Eukaryota; kingdom Metazoa; phylum Chordata; class Aves; order Passeriformes; family Petroicidae; genus Eopsaltria; species Eopsaltria australis. The sequence continues at coordinate 205,413 of JAVTVJ010000518.1, forward strand.
ATGGTAGTGATGCACTACAGCCCTGACTGTTAAATCCACGGCTAACTAGCCTCCTCATGTTTATGAGAATAAAGAAGAAATTTGGAATATTATATCATAACAGTCACTCTTGATTGATAACACACATGAAGTCATTCCCCTAGAAGCACTTAATTAATATTCCTCCTTTATGTACATGTGACAAGTTTCTCTGTCACTTCCAATCCATCTTATGCATGTGATTAATGATAAAAAACACTGATAAAGTTAACTATTACTTTTAAAATTCCGGTCATTTTTGCATGGAGATGGCAGAAAACAGTATCTACAGTCCCTTGGAAGAGTTGATTATATATATTACTACATAGGTTAAGAAATTGCTTAAGATGGATTTGAAATATATTGCAAAAAATCAGATGTATCCCCATTTGAATTCTACACTGGTTTCTCTGATAACTCTGTATAATGAAATAATAGCAGTGATAAGTGTTTCCACATTTCCCAATTTTTTTTAAATTGTTATAACCAATATGCTGCTACTCCTCAAATTTTATTTCATTTTCATTTGATTTAATTTGAGTTAATAAGAACTTTTCACAAAGAAGTTGTACCCATTAAACTTTTAAGCATTTTTTCAGTTCTTATCTTTCTGATGCCTGCCAAAAAGCACGGAAAATAACTGGAATGAGTGATGTCCTACATAAACTTGTATTTTAATGGCTCTCATTTAGAAAAAACCCAACAACAACAAACATTTAAGACTTCAGTTAACAGCATATTTTCCAGTTGGTTTTGCAACAATTTTCTTTATAGACCTTGCTTGGATAGTATTTAGGTGAATGGTCCATTTTTACTAATCTAAATTGAAAACAATAACTGCATGAAATAATACTGGACTACATGTTGCTGCATTATTAGCATAGTTCACTACATTAATGCAAGTGGAATTCTATGTCTGAGATTGACAACAAACAAATTTTTAAAAAAAAGAATGATAGCATAGAAATAAGTTACTGCTTATTAATGAAATCTGCATAAAACAAAGATCTCTGCTTAACTATCCACAGAATAACTTATCCAAATGTCACATAACATCATCAGGGATAAATTCTGTCCTTGACTGTAAAATGTTTGATTCTGTGTTAGTGAGAGTCCTGCATCACTTATTAGTGTGATGAACGACTTAAGAAGAAAGTAACTCCAAACTAGTACTTCATTTTTCTATTTAATTGTTGACACTTCTGAGTTGCAAATTATTTGTTTCTGAACCGGAAAACAGTTCCTGTGTTATTAATAGTGCTTTCAAGTACTCAAGCTCTAATGTGTATATAGTAAATTGATACAACTTGACATTAAGAATAATTGTTAATTTAATAATTATTGGTAATTACTGGTAATTATTAAATTAATTAGAATGGCAAACTGATAAAAACATATAAGGAGAAAGCTGAGGTACTCAAGAACTTTCTCATTTCAGTCCACTGGTTATCTCTCCTCACAGCTCTCAAGTGGGTGGACTGCAAGGCAGGGGCGGGAGGAGCAATCGCTCCCACTGTAACAGAAGATCAGGTTTGAGACAATCTGAGGAACCTGAACTTACACAAATCCATGGAACCTGGTGAGATGCATCCCAGAGTCCTGAGGGCTGATCTAATTGCCAAGTCCATAATATTTCAAATTCATGGCAGTGATATGCCACTTCACTCTTTATCTCACATAACTTTCTATATTAGTTCTGATGCCTTAAGTAATTGGAAGATTTCTGACACACAACACAGTCACCCTCAGATTTTGAAAAGCCAGATTTGCGGCATACGAGAAACACCTGATAACCACAAACATCTGAAATTTATTTGAGCTGATTTGATTACCTAACAGTAAAAGAGCTGCTATTCTATATGGAAAATACAAAGTTTTATTTATGGGAACATAGTATACACCAGAATAAATTTTCATTTTACTATTACTTAAAACAGTAAGTAATTAAGTATTGTATGACTTGGTAACTGTAAATATCTCTCTTTTACAAAGGCATACATTACAGCTGATATATTTCTTTTACTGTTCCTAAAGTTCTACCAACAATTTTCTTTTTCATTGACTGCCAAAGCAAATTACACATGGAAGTGAAAGGTAGTGCACAAGATGATGCTGTAATTTTAAATCTACTGTAGCCAAGATTCTGACAGTTCTTATATCAGAGAACTGTTTTTAATTACTTAAATAGGTCAGTTTTAGGCTTATTGTGTTAATTGATTGTACAAATAAAATGATACAACTATTCCAAGTCTAATTTTGCAGCTTTCTGGAGTACTGCAAATTCTACCCCAACTCTAATTGAAGAAAAACACAACAAATAAAACAAACCTAGAACCAAACAAAGCCACAAAACATAAATGTAATTTTTAAATCTATGTCTATACAATTAAGAATTTGTCTTCATTGTTATTATATATACACAGCTTAACGAAACAATGCAATATGCATTTGGGACTGGAGGGGAAGCATGGGAGCATAACCAAGAAAATGTTTTACAGAGTGGAAGAGACGGAATATACGCACAGTGTTTCCTTATCTGGGAGAAGCAGACTGAAGGTGCTGTTGAAAATTATTCAATCTGTCAGGGAACAGGTGGTGTATGGGTAAAAAAAGTACTCTAAAAATGATCTTAATTTTGTCAGTTCCTTGGATTTAAGTTACTGCAAAACGAACGGCACTTCTACAAACTGCAATACCCTTCAAATAAGGACTTTGTTTGCTTATTTTCTGGAGTAGCTTAATTTAACCCACACACAATTCAATAAATAATTACCTCTATATAGAATATATGTCCTTTCAGTATATATTCTTTTTACACTTGATTAAATAAGACATAAGCAGTTTATCGCTAGTTATTTTTTCACTATCAGCATTATGTTCCTCTTTATCAGAACACAAAAGGTGTTACTCTGCGGAGTTAGAAGTAAGTCTCAGTAGGAGATTTTTCCATGGTATTTCAGGAGTGCACAGAAACAGAATATTACTCTTTTAGGCCTGGTGGTTCTCTTGCATCCCCATGACCTAAAAAATAAAGTATTCTTTACCTGATTGCAGTTTATGGTGTCAGCCTGACATACATTCTATTTTGGCAGCAACCTCATTGCCCTCATACCACAATAGCAATATTGCACTGGAAATGCAAGGTTTCCTTTGCTGAAGCTCTTTAGCTGATCTCTTTTTCCTGTGCCAGTTACAGCTCAAAAGGCTGTGAAATGAAGAATATAGAATTACTCATAAATAGGATATGTAATTGGCCCTATTTTGTGCAAGTATATTCAGTATATTTTGTGCTGCTATTTATGTTGAAAAATGAGCCTGAAATGGGCCATGTGAGCTTCAGTATATAAAGAAAAGCTTTTTTTTTTTTCTTTTTCTTTTTTTTTTTCTTTTTTTTTTCCCTGAGAAATTAAAACTCTTTTAAAGAATAAGGCCAATATGAAAGGTGTAATCCCTTGTGGTGGGTTTGACTTTGGCTATCTGCCAAGCCCTCTACCTTGCCACTCTCTCACTCCCCCTCTTCTATAGGGCAGGAGGAGAAAATTAGATGGAAAAGCTTGTGAGTCGAGATAAAGACAAGATCACCCATCAGCTGCATTCATAAAAGACTCCATTTGGGTAAAATTAATTTTTTGCCAGTTAAAAATAGAGTAGGATGATGAGAAACAACAAAAGCTAAAACAAATAACAACATAATCCACCCCTCTGTTCTTCCTGTGATCAAACTCACTCACGATTTCTCTGCCTCCTCTTCCTGAGCAGCGCACAGGGGTGGGGAGCAGGGGGTTATGGTCAGCTAATAACCAGTTGACTCAGCTGTTCTTTCTTCCTCATGCTGTTCTCCTGCTCCAACATGTAGTGCCAGCTATGAAGACAGTCCTCCACATACTTCACCAATATGGGTCCTTCCCATGGGCAGCAGCCCTTCACAAACTGATCCAGCATGGGTGGTGCAGTGCTTTCAGAACAGACTGCTTCAATGTGGTTCCCCCACAGATTCACAGGTCCTGAAGGAAAATATGCTCCTATGTGTGTTCCTTTCTGCATGACACAGCTCCAGCCTGCACCAGCATGGGATCTCCATGAGCTGCAGCTTCCTTAAGAGCATATCCACCTACTGAGGCATGGAATACTTCCCAGGCTGCAGTCTGTGCATTGACTATTACCTATGATGAAAATGTTACTAACCTAAATACATACATACATACATACATACATATATATATATATATAAATTGTCCATACTCCTCCAATACTCCCATGATGTTAGAATATATTAAACAACATGAAAATGAGTAACATCAGAGGTTCTTTTATCTTAACCTGTAGTGCAAGGTGTAGCACAAGAGGTGCAAACTTCATTGAATAAGCATAAGACAATAATTTCTTGTGAAGTTTACTTAAATGGTATAGCTTACCAATGGGAATTTCTAATGTTGCTTAATTAGTTCATCAAATACTGAAATGTTCTTTTGAATCTGTAAGAAGATATGTTTAATGATTCTTGCCTATAAAATACACTCCCAGACATCAGCTGTCTGTTGAAATGAATGCACAGAATACATCAATAGAGACAATGAAAAGGTTCCCTGGAACATCTGGCAGATAGCTCCATGCACAAGAAAGCCTAAGAAATGTGATATACCATATGTGAAACAAAGATTTGGAAAGATAAGAATAGCTTGGTATAAACATGCCTTTAAAGGTAAAAAGCACATGACAAGGAGATCTGAAGGAAATCAGTGAAGTGAGGAGGTTGTAATAGTCAAGGCCTTGTATATACAAAATTATTTAGTAGTGAAACATCTTTTATAGAATCAAGGGAAAATTCCTAAAAGAAGTAGTTCACGTATTCATATTGCCATACATTTATTGTACATATAAAATCTCTTTATTAGTGAAGTTATTTTCTTTTTCTTCCCATGAAGGAAAGCCTTATCCACAGATTACTTCACACTGAAATACAGTAAAATTCTTCTCTTGGATTTTCAGACCTCTGAGCATTCAAGCCTAGTTTATTTCTTTCAATTTCATTTTTGTACTCAGTTTTCTAAAATCTTCTTTTGTTCCATTGGGTTTCACCACGTTCACCTTAATTTTCGATCCCTAGTCTTTTTAACTCCCCAACAGTGTCTAATAGTAAGAAATTACAGGAAGTACTGTGCAAAGCTTGATTTTATTTGAAATGCCTTCATCAGTTTAACACTGTTGTAGCTCAAAACACGATGTTTGAACCTGATGAGCTTTTCAATCTCTGGCTCAGTGTGGAACTTTCCCTAAATTTGCAAAATGGTAATTCATGTCACCTCAAAGTCTTGCCCATTTAAACTGACACTGACAAAACTGAGAAAGTAAAAACTGCATTTTTTCCAGAATTTGTTTCTTAGATTTTCCTCTGATTTACAAATTGCCCTGAGTCTGAAACAGCTTGTCTTGGCTGTCAAAGAGAGTGAAGTTGAATTAACATGTAATGGAGAAGGAAATAGAGGTCTCATGAATAAAATATACAAAAACTTACGTATAAATGATATTGAAGTGTGTACACAGTTATTTAATATAGTTTTGGATTGCCCTACTTTTTCTGTAATATGTCTTTATTTTTCTCCATAAGAGAACACCTAAAAATACATTTTCAAAGAAGATTGAAAGTTGCTTGTCTAGTTTTAACATAATAAGTAACTGAAAGCAGAAAGCAAGTATAATGTATGTATTTCAGAGGGGATTTGGTAATATCATTTCAATCTCAATCTTCAATAGTAGTAATTTTAGTAACATATAACAAAGTGCAGCTGACAGGAAATCTAAGACTCATTAAAGAAAACAAAACCAAATAACTCCACAACCATTCATACATTCATTAATTTTCAAAGTTCTTATTATTTATTTTAAAAAAGAAGATATAATTCATACCTTTAATTAGACTATACAAGTTCTTATATTGTTAATTATTGTTCACATAAAACAAGTGAAATAAAGCTGTTTTCCCAGATATAAGAATAACAGATACTGATTTTTCTCTTTTTTTGCAACATAAGAAGCTCCTCTTTCTGGAGCCCTGAAACTGTATAATCTTTAGTTCTAATAAAGTAAAGGGGAAAAAAATGAACATTACTTGCAAATTTTAAAAAATTGCTTGTCAGATGAAGGACAATTACTGTATTATCCTGTTCTTCCTAAGAAATGAGAAACAATCTTCTTGGACCTCCTCCAAAATTAAGAAATCAGAAACTTTGTGAAAGAACTGTTGGCTGGGTGATTACACTGAAACTTAGAGTATCAGTTCACTGCTGAAAATGCTGCATCTCAGATCACCTTCTTATCCTGTGTGAGAACATGGTTTTGCTGACTCAAATAGCTCATGAGATTTTCTGGACATCTGCCTTTGCTAGTGAATGGTGTTACTTCTCATTCTTAAATCACAGTTTTCTGTACTGACAGTTTGGTATAGACTGAGTATCTATTTCAAGAACCAGACCCTAATCCAAGAGAATCCTGGGGCTTTGCACAGGATAACAAAAACTATTTTATGCAATTCTTTCAACACTGAAAGTTAACAAGGCAAAAACTGCTACCTGTTTGTAATCTGACATGCAATTAGGAACTTCATAAAATGAAAAAAGAAATGGAAATGAAAGATCACACCTGCCATGTCATGTTAATCTTTAAGCAAGGTTTTAGGAGATTGCAGCTCCTTACAATACTAATAAAATATAAATATCTTACTTAAGCTATTTCCCAAGCCATACTTAGGCTTTTTCTTTTTTTACTTTCTGGGTTGAAAGAGAGGTCTACCTATTTGGAAACAGCTGTCTAGTGTAGCATTAAAATGTCATAAAAAGATAAATTGGAATTACAGTATTTATAAGCCTACATTTCAAGCTTCATTATTACTGCCACTGACTTATCTGAATTAGTTTATTAAAAGGACCAGAATGAAATGTACAGAGATTTTTTAGAAAAACAGCATTTTCTAGTAAATACTTCTTTTGGCATATGCATCTGGCTATTATATATCTATTATTGATTTACGTAGCATTGTTAATTGCTATAATACCTACGAAGAAGTGAGGAGTAATATAAAAAATGTAAAAATTTAAAGAATTAAGAGTTATTTTTTTATTACTTTAGTCTGTACTTGTAGCTACTTTATATTCTCTTATTACAGATCATTCAACAGAATATCTTGCCTTTTTTCTGAAAATATTAATTTCTTTATTGTGATAATAAATTAAAAGCTATTGAACTAGATGCAATCTCTTTTACTCATCCAGAATTTACCTAATAGAAAACAATTGCTGTTGGTTCAGGGTCCTCTGCTGTGCTGACTGCAGCATCATAACAGTCTAAACCACAGAGAAGCATGCTAATAAAATGAAGAAAAGGAATAAGAGAGGAATTAACTAAAACTGAATGGCAGGGTCCCTCCTTGGGGTTTTGTTTGCTTGTTTGTCTTGCTTGCTGCCTTATCAGAGAATGTTGAATACAGCTCAATGCACAAGTTGCTGTACAAGTTAGTTAAAAAGAAATAGCTTGCTATCCGAAGGAGTTTATCATCCCCTAAAAAACCAAATTGCAAACAAAATTATACCAAATTAAATTGAAAGCGAATCTTACTGAAGTTTTCTCATCGTTTTAATTTTATGATACACTCACTGTTATTTAATTTTGCTATGTTAATTTTGGCAAATTAGTGGGTGTCATTTTATGTGTATCTATGTGTGTATATGTATATGAGTATGTAAATAGAAAGACTACTCCATGTCAAAACAATGTAAAGAATAGTTCGAATAGCCTATAATGATGAAAATAAGGTGGTTTTTTGGCATATGAGAAATGAAAAAGTCAGAATTGGAAGAAATAAATTAAATAAGAGTGTACTGTTAGTAGCAGCTAACAGAGAATTGAATGAAAGAAATACACATCATAAGAAATAGGGAGAGGCCTGGAGCAATAAAACCAGACAATTGATTAACTGAAAATGGAATAAATTTTGATAATATACAATGGCATAAGAACAACAAGTGAAAGATTTTTTTTATTTATTTTATTCCTAAAGTTGTTTTTAAATTATAATCCTGTGGAATAACATGTAATAAAGGGTGTGGGGGACTAAAAAAACCCCACAAATGAGGTAGATAAATTGCACAATTTCGGATAAAGAATATATACAACATGGACCTTGTTCATTGTACAAAAGGAATCTTAATCTGTAAACTTTCATTCAACTAGGAAAAGTATTCAAAAATTCTGTATCGTTTAGATGCATATGTTTTTATTACATTTGATGCATTAAGACATTATTTTTTTTCAGATTGACTTGCAATTTTTTCCTGTTCCTTTTATTTAGGGGAGTAGTTTTTTTCTTCCCAAAGTGAAGTACTGACAAGTGCAATTCCAACAATTATAAGTGAAAAATTATTATTTCATTTATTGTTGAAAATAGATGGAAAAAGAGATAATTTAAGCACAAAGATTGCAACTTTTAAAAAAAAAGGAGGGACAGAAAGAAAATAGTCTTATTTTTTGCTCTTTAGATTGCTGGAATGTTCTTGCCATCTCTAACTTCTCCACACCTGGAGGAGTAAAGAAGTAGGGGAGTAAAGAAGAGGGAGGACTTCTAGCTCCAGAGAAACACCTTAATTTCTTGACTTTTATTTGAAGATTAGGTGGCTTGAAGATAGAAATTTATTGGGTTATAATCTTGTAAATACTTTTTACCAGTACTGTAGTTAATAGCAACATTGCTAAATTGCACAAAGTGTTGCAAATGGTAAAATAAATGGTAAAATGGTTCTGCCCTGGAATATTGAAACATTTTCCCTATTTGCTTTTCTTTATCAATATTTCTCTTCAGTCCATAATTTAACTCTACTCCAGTTAAACTTTAATAATTTGCTATTTACTGGTTCACTGCTTTTAATTCAAAACTTGTGTTTTGCTATCTGAGCACCTACCTCTCTGTAGAAAATCAGTTAAGAAACATTCTGTTACAGCTGCTCTTGAGGTCTTAAATAATAACTGGGAAACAATTTTGAAGAGATAATTGAAATGACATATTGCTCAAATCATGCCAACTTTATAAACATCTATTTAGCATATCAGCCCTGTTGCTAAGCTTCAAAAGAATTGTTTCTTCTTTCAAGGAGACCTCAATGACATTTTCACAATGGAGCAATAAAAATTAATACTCATAAAAAGTAAGAACCTAAAAAACACTCCTCTATATCTGCAGAGAGCACAAACAATATGAAGATAAGAGTTTTTAAAGCATAATTTCCACTTACACTTAATACAGTTGTGTCTGTTAAAAAAAACCAGTGTTGATCTTTCAGACTTTTCAGTCTTTACAGGTGACAATGGAATGATGATGAAAGAACAGCAAGTTGTGGTGTAGTGTTAGTTCAAAGTCCAAGAGGAAACATGGTTCAATTTTGTGCTTACCTGGTTGTACATGTTAACATTTTGAACAGTTTTTCAAACAGTTTTTATAGTGTTACCAATTCCTCTTGGCTCTTTAGACATACTGAGAAATTCAACTGTGTTTTGGTCACTTGAGGTACTTTTGATTTTTCCCAGCTGATTGTAGGTACCGTTTTCAGTTATTAATTTACAAATTATTTTCAAATTTTCTTCTGCATTATTTAAATTGCTAGAAATAATTTATTGAAATATATATATTTTTAAGTAGAAGTTAATTCTGTTAACTTCATGGTTATAGCTCTAAGTATCAGAAACTTGCTGATACATGAAGTGAAAGGTAGATATTAAATGGTATACACATATATTACAAAGTTGCAATACAAAAAACTCAAGCTTTGTTTTCAAACAAAATGTCAAATTAGAGGTCAAACTGTTCATTTCATTCCATGCTCACACTGACAAGGGGAACAATAACTCATTTCAGTAAGAGCTCTTCAATTTTCCTTCTGAAACCACATGCAGTGCTACACAGTGGTTCTAATTCTGTACAGTTCCTTCTCCTTATTTTTAATTACATTATTGTGGAGTAATGGATATTTCCTCTCTTTTGCTTCTCACAAATTGGTGAGCTTGATAGCACTCCACTGAGCACACCATTACATTTAATAAAATGTATGTTGCCAAAGTAAAGACAGCATTCTTTTAGAGTCTGGGTCTAACCTTTTTGCTCAGCCAGGATTATCCTAGAGCACATTGCATAGGATTGTGTCCAGACATTTCTTGAATATCTCCAGTGAGGGAGACTCCACAAATCTCTGGGCAATCTGTTCCAGTGCATGGCCACCCACAGAGTACAGAAATTCTTCCTCAGTCCTTTGTTGCTGCAAAATTGGTGAGTCATGCTATGAAACCAACAGCAAGTAGCAAAAACAAAACACCTCAGATTTTTTCAGAATGTGTTATAGCTGGAAAGGTGAAGGAAATGTAACTTCTGCAACATGGAGCAAGAGATTCTCTCCTCAACAGTAAGAACAAGAAAGACTAGCCTCAAATCCCTATGCATGTCTCTAATAGAAAAGTCAAGAGAGCAAGGTGAAAACTCATCTAAATTACAAACACAAGCATAGTCTTGCCATAATTCAGCCAGACAATTACCAGGATGTTCCCAGGTGTGATTTTGGACATGGACAGTGCCAGTTTTTATATATAAGCATACACACACACACACATTTTCAGGGGTATAGCGTGAAGGAAGATAAGAGTTTAGCAGTCCTGGCATTGACTGTGCTCTATAATTTACCTCAGGATCAGTAAGTGGTCCCTGATCCATTGTAGTTACTAATATAGACACAGCTTAAGACAAGGAACTACTAGAGAAAGTCCTGTAGAGGGCTATAAAGATGATTAGGGGACAAAAGGGTCTCTGTTGTGGTGGAAGGCTGAGGAAGCTGGGCCTGTTCAGCCGAGTAAAGAGACAATTAAGAAGGAATCTTACCAGTGTCTACAAATATTTTGAGGGTATGTGTCAAGAGGACCAGGACAGGTTCTTTTCAGTGGTGCCCAGTGACAAAACAAAGGGCGGTGGGCACAAATTGAAACAGGAAGTTCCCTGTGAATAAGAGGAAAAACTGTACTATGAGGGTGACAGAGCACTGGAACAGGCTCTGTCCTGCCCAGAGAGGTTGTGGAGTCTCCTTCTCTGGAAATATTCAAAATCCTCCTAGATACAATCCTGTACAACTTGCTCTAGGTGAATGTGTTTTAGTAGGGCTGTTGGCTTAGATGAGTTCAGGAGTTCCCTTTCAGCCCTCAGCATCCTGTGACTAAAATGGAATGAAAACTCTGGGAAAAAGAGCTGTGAGAGCTTCTGTGAGATTGGGAGAACTTCTGTGAGATTTTCTGGATCAGAGAGGAACAGGAGAAGCTGTAAACTTAAATCTTGGAACAAAAGTGACACAAAACCCCCTGGAGGAAAAGATGTGGAGCTGAGAAAGGAAGGAAGATTTATTTATAAATATAGGATTAATTAGATTCCCAAGAATAAAATGTTTCTTTTAGTCTTCTGTACTGTGAATGTTGAAAGTCATAAAGTACAGCCACAACCTTTTTTGCGCAAAGAAGTTTGTCTTAAGTGATTTAATTTCGATAAGTCAAGGTTGGTTCCAAAGTTTTAAAAAATGAAACTTCACATATACTCCAGAAGTTCTTAAATTATTCCTTAAAGAAAAAAGGCTTTACATAAGGTTTCATACTGGCCAATAATTTCACTTTTCTAATGGTAAGATTAGATTTATTATCCATGACATGATATTTATTTTACTTCTGAGGAGCACCATGTTTTGAAAAATAATTTGACTTGGTGAAAAATTTTTGAGTTTAGTTTGGTGACATATTGTGGAAAAGATAATATTATCTCTTATAGGAAAAGGAACTGTCACATTCACATTAAATAATAATTCTCCCTGAAGAGGACATTACTATACCTGCTCTAGTGAAACATATCCCTGCCCATGGAGGGGGGGTTGAAACTGTGTGATCTTTAAAGTCTCTTCCAACTCAAATCATTCTAAGATTCTATGGTTCTATAATGTTGTTAAACTAAGGAATTAACAAAGCTAACAAGACTAGATAACAATTTTATGCAGTAAATCAACTCATTTGTAAATCAACTTCCTTTACATCTCTTAAAAAAAACCCAGTACAGTCTAATATTATTTTGAACAGTTCAAGATCTGTTTTGTCTGAGAAGGAAAGAGATGCACATCTAGAGAGTACTGCTTGCAACAAAAAAGTTAGAGATATGCCTGATTTGTCCTACTTAGTAACTCTTTTTGTCTTTGGCTGAAAACCCCCACTGTATCATACTGCACTTTTCTTTAGAAGCTTTCTTAAGACAACTCACATCCTTTCTATTCCATATGAAGCATATTTTTGTGGGGCTTTTTAGTCCTCTGAAGGGAAATTCTTCTTTCTTTTCAGTGCAGATTGTCCAGTGCAATGAATGGTACAACACCCATTTGTTTTTGCACTGTTTAGTACATGTGCAATGGCTATCACCATTTTTTTTTTTAGTAAGTTTGTGAACCAGAAGCGAAAACCACCTGCTTATCTTGCCTTTGAGTTGTGACTAAGTAAGGAAAGATAAAAGGTTGTTCTTTTTTTTTTTTTTGAGTAACTAAGGAAAACTAACATATCCTGGAGTGCTTGTGGGGCATAAAAAGGCATAAAAAGTAGGCAGCTTGCAATGTATATAAAGACAAGAAGACTCCTTTGTAATGACAAAAAGGGAAAAAAGCTTGAAAATGGGATGAAGGCTTCCATATTGTGTTAAAAGCAAGAAATTAATTGATAATTGATGAACCCCTACTTGTGCAACAAAAGGTCTGCTTTCAAATTCTGTGACTCAGATGATTTGAGTGTTTCCTATTTCACATAAAGCATATTTCATTTTCTATTCTGATAGGAAAGTGGAGAGTAATTCTGCAGTTTTAATTATTATTATTTCAATTAATTTTTAGCAACCTTGTTCTAGTCCTATACAACTACCATGTTCCCTCAGGAAGAAGAGATTAAAGAAAGGGTCCTGTTAAATGTGAGACTTGCCTTTTATTTGGCCCATCTCTAGGTAGGCCACTATTTGGCCCATCAAGTGTTCTTTGCTCAGTGTCTACCTGTTCCTAATTTTTAAATTTTTCACCTATTAACACTTTCCCTCCACTATTTTTTTTCCAAGTGTTGACTCCCATAGCAATTAGTTTTGTCTCCAGGTTTCTGTAGAGATGGTTTACACTAATTTATAAAGGGAAAACCATACAGGAAAAGTAGCCAGAAAAAAACAGGTCAACTCACCCATTTCCTGCCCTACAGGGAAGAACTGCTGGCCTCAGCAGTAGCAAATACACTTGTTTGTTCTCTTAAAGCCATTCCTGAGTCCTTGCCCATCGAAGGAAAAAGCAGAGACCGCAGGGGCAGGGACTGACACCTGCATGACTCCATAACTGACTGTCATTGCTATGCCTACATCATGGGATTGTTCTGACTACTCTTTTTGATGGTTTTACAGAACAGAGGTTGGAATGGGCAGCACTTCTTGTATCAATCATAGCCACCAGCTGCAGATTTGGCTTATAAACATAGGTAGGGAAAAAAAGTTGGGATGAATACTTTCTACTTATTTTCTTGTCTTCTAATGTTTTATCATTGTGAGACTCAAGAAGACTGGAAAAGGAATGAGTTGGGATTCAGTCTGACACTCCCTAGATAGCTGGTGTGGCATGCATTGCTATGTCTAAAAATATTTCATCTAGGTATTTTTTTAATAAATAAGTCTTTCATGAAAACAGGACTTGGCTGTAGATTCTCTGTTTCCTTTCTGTTCTTATGAGGCAGCACGTTTTAACAATAAAACATAAATGGGTTTTAGAAATCTTGATTCTTTTTATACTGTAAGCATCTTGTAACTTTAGGTCACTTTACTCTGTTACCTTTTTTATTAAATACTGTGGCATTTGATTATTTTGTCACAAAAATTGTAAAATATTGACTAGAGGCTAAACTTTAAGATAAAATTTATATTTTTAAAAATGCTCTAAATTTAAAGCAATGAAAAAATACTGTTAGCCTTTCACTGCTGTATTTGACTTATAAAAAACTGCAACATTGAAATGATTATGGAGTAATTCAAGACATCTAGTGGAAGGATAAACAGTTTAGATTTAGCTACATTAAAAGCATTCTCATTGTTAGTATGACTTACTATCCCACCATTATAAACCAAATCCAGATGATTCTTATCTCTTTTCTACCACAAACAATTTTTTTTACTATAGGAATACATACCACAGAATTGTCTGGGAATATTTCAATTATCATAAATATAAAGCTATTTTTATAGAAGAGATACTTTAATCTGAATGTATATTTGGATAGAAGACAAGAATCTTTAAATGAACTGCGGATTTTTTTTAGAGATAATGATGATACTTTCCTTCTCTACTTCGAATAACAAACTTTAGCCAAGACAATTTTACAGAATGTGCAACAAGATGGAGAGAAAGCCACAGATTATACTTTCATAGGAACTATAATTTCTGATTTGAATCAGCATTAATACAAATCTCAGATTTTCACATTATGGGCTGCAGTATCTGTTATAAAACCTTGGACTTCAATTTGAAAATACTTAAGTAAGCATAATTTAATGCATTTGGACAAAAACACAATGAAGTTACAAAGTAAGAACTACAATTTGAGGCTCACTGAAGTCAATGGAAAGGAAGTCCAAACTTCAGTTGGCCTTGCATCCAGTCATGCAAGAAAATATGAATGAAATGAATATGTAAGTTTGTATATACATTTGAATTTGGGATTTCTTTAGCCCTCCTATGTGTAGTACATTGATTTGTTTTTAATCTCCAATCTTATAAAGAATTATCTCATAAAAATTCATGAAAAATTTTTACAGATTATTTAAGCAAATATTTTCTTTAAATAGATAATATTAAAAAGACTGATAAATCACAAAGAAAAAAATCTTTTCTCATTGACAGAACGTTCTTTCATGTTTTTAATTATATTTAGTTTCCTGGAATATCTCTTTGTTTCTGTCAAATTACAGGGTCGATCACCACTGTGTTTGTTTCGTGGGATTTTTGCCAACAAATACATTGGGAAATATTTGAAATCAAAATCTGAATTTAAATTTGCAATTTTGTCATAGATTCTTAGTGATGCCACCCTCAATGATGACATTCACTATAGACCTGATAGACTGTCCTATACAATTACAGTCTTCTTAACTGTAGTAAACCTATTAATGAAGAACATAGATTAAATTAGAAGAAAGATATTTCTGCAGGTTTCGCAGCTTAAAGATTAAGGCCAGCTCAGGGGTAATAAAAATGAGCTAAAGATTACATTTCTAAAATGAGCTAAAGATTTACATTTGTCTCTGAGTGAAAGTATAATCTTTTACCTGCCTCTGTTTTCCATGCACTGTGAGGAATTTGGAAAAAGAGCTAAGAGGATGTAGGTGACATAATGTTAAGTTTTGCAATGACAAATCTTTGGGAACTTTGATTCCAGACCCCTGGGCCATGCACCTGCTCTTCTTGTACATGTAGGTCTCAAACAAATCGTATGCACAGTGTGAGAAGTTACTTTGTGTTAACTGCACAGGAAGTTCGAGGAGAAAAATGAAAGAAGAGCATAATCTGCACCTTTAGCATATACTTAGAAACACCACTTGTGCATTTTACATTTGTCATGAAGACATTCTCTGATGTCCTTTCTGTCACAAAGACAAAAATGTATTTCCATCTGGGTAATTCTGCATTCTTATTCACCCATAATTAGGAGATAAAGCACTTGCCTAAATTAATTTTCTTCTCAGCACATACACCTGCCCAGAATAAAACAAAAATTAAACAGCTATAGGCAGTCATAGCAGTTTCTGTTCTTATTTTGCAGTTGAGTATTTCTCGTATCTTTTTGTCCATAGAAAATGTGAG
The DNA here is from genome assembly GCA_034509425.1 of Eopsaltria australis. Classification (NCBI taxonomy): domain Eukaryota; kingdom Metazoa; phylum Chordata; class Aves; order Passeriformes; family Petroicidae; genus Eopsaltria; species Eopsaltria australis. The sequence continues at coordinate 221,357 of JAVTVJ010000518.1, forward strand.
GCTTGACTAGACCAACAGCTGACAGTGTAATTCTATATGCAAAATGTTTTTGCATTTCTTAGGAACTATAGTTTGCATTCACTGAATAATATTTCTGTAAATTAACATTAAAAATATATTGGCTAAAGCATACAAATAATTCTTAGAAAGGCAAAGAAAATCTATCACAGTCTATCCTAAAATATGAATTTTAGACATTGACAGACTTAATATCTATTTGTGTAGCCCTGTGGCTGAGCAAATATGGTATTGACATTGCTACTGTAAAACCAAAGGCTTTGTCCAAAATCTCCAAGGCCTCAGAACAGCGGTCTTCTGATTTTTCAGAACCCCTGTAGCTACACATGTCCTGGCTTCTCTGGAGCTTCATCTATCTGACTTAGTTGTAACAGCAGTTCTCAAATATCCAAGTTATTATTACTTAATTTGTTTTGTATTTATCTTGCTTCTGTATGAAATTATGATGTTGCACCTGTTCTAGTAATTTTGATAGATGTCTGTTACTAGTAAATGCCAAACCCAAATGGATACCTGTAGAATAAACTGAACTTAGACAAAACCTCAGTGTAGAGAACTGACAACATTATAAGAAAAGCCTTGAAAGTGTGTAGATGTGATGATGACAGAGACTACATGTCTGTGAACAACTCACCAATGATCAATTATTAGTAATCAAAGGGATAAAACATGGGGCAAAAGGCAAACTGTTTTTAGGGGTTTTAAATATGAATGTTATATGGATATGAAGACCAGTGAGAAATTAAAAAAGGTAGAAAAAATCAGAAAGTACATAAAATCAGACCTTAGCATGAGGAGGAATGAACACCCATGTTAAACTTATAGTTTCCCCTGTGATGGAGCTGGGGTGCTGATGACCCTTTCAAATTCATACTCCTCCCTTCCTTCTTAGTGAATATTGCTGTAAAAGGGCACCAAAAGATGAGCTTACATTGAAGAAAAGGTGAGGATGTTAAGAGATATAATGTGTATACGAGTCTGCATGTGACTTTGTAACAGCTTAAAACTTTGTTATAAGTGAAGTTATTTTCTAGATAATTTAGACTCTAAGGGTTAGTACTATTAGAACTGGACTAATACCTGCTCAGCTAGACCAATATAACCTGCTGCTTAAATTGTTTCTTGTAAGACCACATCTGCATTGGGCTGTTCTTGAGGAATATCTTTAAGGTTATCCCACACAATTTTCCTATTTAATCATATTTAATTAAATTATTATTTATTATTTTCTCCTATTTAAGCACTGCATTCAGAAAGACATCTAACATGTAGTTCACTTCAAAATCATTGGAAACTCAAAAAATCAAAGCAAAAGAAGTACAAAACAGAGGCAAACTCATGCCCAGTTGAAATAATTGAAGTCATTACAGTGCTTTTAGTGACTGTCTGGGAACTAAAGGATGTTCCCACTTTATCCAAAACATTTCATCAAATAAAACAGAAAAGTTAACTCTATCAGTATAGATAAGCCTCTCTCCTTAACCATGTATTTGAGAAGAAATAACCTATCAAAAAGAGACTTCTTAAGAAGATTTAATCTAGCTAAGTATGATTTCACATTTACCTGCTGTGCAGTCTTCTGTCAATTGTATCCAGTTAGTAAATACTGACTTCATCAGATACATGAGAAACCTATGTTGTGCTTCAATTTTTTTCATGGTTCTGACTCCAGTTTCATCTGCATAATGTAAAAGCACAGTTCCATTTGTCAAAAACAGATGTGAAAATAATTTTAGAGTGACAGAAAAATAAGGGGAATTAATGAGTATATCATTATAGGGAACATATGTGAAACAGTCATGAAGACATTTGACATTCATAATTTTGTGACTTGCACCAGACATTCTTCAAGAAGTTTCTACAATGATTTTTTGTATGTAGTACTTATTGTGGTAGTTTTTTTTTTTAAATTATATCAAAACTTTGCATTTTTTGTGTGGAAGATCTACAATGATTTGTAAGGCTGATATTTAATTATGATAACTCAAGGGACATTTGACAGAGTTGTTAATAGAACAGCTGCTACCAGAATATATCATTGGGGATTATTGGTGAAACATGGAACTGGCCCTGATCTTTCTTACCAAATAAAAGCCTATTTTGATAGTTTTTATGCCTTGTTTAGAAGGCCAAACCTCTTATATAATGTGAAAAAATAAAATAATCAAAAAATAAAAATGATATCAGTCTCTCACCTTTATTGACGCCAAATTTTTCACACTTAAAGGATTTATTTCATTTGTTTCTTCTTTCATTGACTTTTTTCCGCTTATTTAAATTTTTAACTGAGGAAGAAAATGAAATAGGAAATGTTAGAATTGAGCAAGAATATACTTTTCCAGCTGCTGGAATAGGATTTTATTTTCTCCATTGCAAATGAATGTATTCTGGATGAATGCTTCCCTGTAAACTTGTATCTCAAATTAATCCAAAGCAGTTGAAATGTGATGAAACTTCTGATAAGCCCACAACCAGAAGAGAAATATAAGATGGAAAGACACACGGTGGGAGGCCAAAGTTCCCTGGTAGTTAGTCCAAGTCCTCCTGAAGCCTTTTAAGCCTGATCATGTCAGTAAAACCTTCCAAGTCTAAAAACAACAACAAAATTAATCTAGCAGATGCCATTGGACATATTTGTTACACCTAGGAATATCTCAGAGAGAAAACAGTTGAATAACGAAGAAAATATGACAAGACTGTATTATGTTCTACCAGAAATGGTAAGGAATGCAGTGTTTCTAGCCATATATAAAAGATACAAACTTTGCACTGGATTGCCAGAGAGAAAATAGTGTTCCTAATGATACCCTTGTGACTGAGACCCTATGACTTGTGAAAAGAGGATCATAATTGAAGTAATGCTCTTAGCACTTGTACAGTACTAACACCTTGTGAACATAAGATTTCTATTTTCTGTGAAAAGGAACAAAGAAGGAAATAAACCCAAATAATTTCTTATGTCAGAAGAAATATATTTCACAAAATAAACCATATACTATCTTGAAAGATTACAGTTAAACTTGGTTATCATAAGCATGGGTCTGTCATTGCCATGACACTAAATAGCAAGCTTATAATACTAATCTGTTATTGGAAATTTTTTTTAAATCAGATGCTGAAGTTTTAAATTACCTTATTCATAACTCTGAGATTTATGAATTGAAGTGTCTATAGTATAAGACTTCTGGAGGACAGGAAATTATGTATTATGCTGTCAAATAGATTTAAATCACGTCCTGTGAGAAGGAGCAAAATAAAGGAAGAAAGGGGAATGGAATCTAGAAAATTCTGAGCTAGTTTTGTTTCTGACTTTATATAAATTTGTCCTTCAAATTCTTCAGCCATACCAACTTTAAAAAATTGGACTTAAGATAGAAATTAAAAAATTGGTGGTTTTTATTTTTCCCCATAAAAGTCAAGAATTAATATAAAAATTTTCCACTAGCCATTTTTAAAAAAAGTTCACGTTCTTTAAGGATGTATCAGAAGGGCAGAAACACTGCACTAGTGACTGCTAATATAATTTGTCAGTGTGCCTAGATATTTTTTCAAGTGGAAATGTAAAGGAAGCTTCATGATCACCTTTTGAGAAATATTTCCACAGAATGGGAAGAGTCCAGATCAGGCACCATGAAGACTACATGAGGGAGGAGATAGAGCACACTGGTTTATTTCCATAGTGTATCAACAGGATCCTCACAAAAGCAATCTACACTACTCATCCACAGTGAGATTTTGAATGAATCTCCCAGTTATCCCTGTTACTTTTCTTCAGTTTGCATCATGGAATGGTACCCAAGAGCTTGAACTAAATTCCTTTCAGATGAAGCTGAAAAATGTGATTCATGACTGTATCAAAATGCCATACATGCATGTAGTTCATGACACCGGAGATTAATTAGTTTGAAGAAAATAATTCAATGAAATAAGTCTAGTGTGGGCATCAATGCCTCAGCACCACCTGTTCCATTCTACAGATCCACTCCTACTGTCCGTCACTGTATGCTAGCGTAGCTATCACCTTGTCACAAAAGAAATCAGGGAATTTCAGCTCAGAATGAAGTCTCAGAGTATTTTCATAGGACATGTAGGCAGGTAGATGCACTCTCCATGCAACTTAACCCCCTAGGAAATGTTGCTTCTCTTTCCTCAATTTTAAATCTAGATTCAAATTCTGAATTTCCTCCATCTTCTTTCTCTTTCCTGACAGATAAATTGTTCCTAATGACAAGACTATAGTTCTCTTGTTTTCTTTTCTAATGCAAGTATCCATCACTGCATAAGAAATACAAGTCAGGTTTTTTCAGTCCAAAACCTGCTTTAGAGCCCTAAAATAACAAAGCAAGCTTCCAAAAGGTAATATAATTTGGAACTACCTTCCATAATTAAGGCTTCTGAGAAGTATTCACAAGGCAGTAAACTCAGCTAAAGTTCCCTTTACAGTATCTAGTCTGCACTGCTTTGCACCAATTTTTCTTACTGATGTCACAAATTTATCCAAATCAAGCCAATTATTTCTTTCTCAGATCTTTAGAGCGAGAGCTACAGTGTGAACCAGAGCACATTCAAATATATCTTTTTAAAAAATATTTGCATTCCACTTAATGTCTCTTTTTTATTTCTCACCTTGATGTATTCCAATCATCCTACATGTATTTTATTTATCTAATTTTAATATAGACTTCAGTGTTAGGTAAGAAAAAAGAGTGTTCACAAAAATTTTTCCCCCGCTGTGTTGATTCCAAACAGCTGTGTTTCAGTGTTGGTTGGTTTACATCGAGACAGGCCCTTAAAGCTCATTCTTTGTTCTGAAGAAAACCCAACATAGGGGAAACACACGGAGCATAATAATTGAATAGCATTTAATTTGCAAAAGTTTAAATGTTCTGTTTCCCAAAAGTTCATGTGAGGTGTAAATGCATGATTCACTGAAGATCAAAGAGACCAGTCATGCACAATTCTGGATGTTCAGAGCAAAAAATATTTGTACTGAGCTTATAAACTATGGCCTAAAGCACCGAAGAGTTAGGGAGTTTCTAATTTTCTCATAAAGCAATGGTTTCTTCAGAAAATGAACTAATTTAATACAGCTTTTGTGCACTTCTGCAAAGTTTGTTATGGGATAAGGTTCATAATTTTATTGCTGTGAAAGTTTTAGTGGCAGACATGCACTTCTAACCATGAAATGCAAGTTGAATTTGAGATATGGGCAGTCACTTTCAAATAATAGGACAAAAATGCAATAATCAGAAAAGATCAAAAAAGAAAAGGAAAAATGGAGTGAAGGACCATGAAAATTTACCTTTTTTGCCTTCCTTCAAAGTTTCTGGTTACTAAAACATATATTAATTTGCAATAAAATCTCTTATATTTGCAGTACTTTGCATTGCAGTTTCTTACTGAAGGTTTCCAAAGTACATCCTCTTTATGTAACTTTGTTTGGTAAAGTGACAATAACGGAAGGTGTGTATTATACAGAGGAAGAATTCTAAATGCATAAATATAGATCTGATATAACTACTGTTTTGTTTGACTGGTTTTCAGCAATTGGCTCTATAGATGTACAGAGATACATGCTCCAATTATATTTCTCTTTTTAATCTGACAGCTGAACACAACGGAACATGTTCCCTGATCTGAACAGGCTTTGGTCAGTCTCTCACTGGCAGTCACTCAGCATGCAGGCATGATTGATTTTTCCTGGTGCAGCACTGACTTCGGGAAACTCAGAAAGGGAAAAAAAATATACAGCATTCCTTCAGTGAAGAAAACCAGCTGGAAATAAGCTACAGTTATGTACATGCTTATGGTAGTTGATCTCCTTTTTTATCTCCCAATTATTAAATGTTTCATTTAATGTATCATATTTTTCCTTACCTACTAATAATAATAGTCTGTTAATTATCTTGAAAACAAAAGAAAACAAAGCAAAACCAAACAAGACCGACAATGCCCAAAATATGGCTAGGGAGAAAAGGTATTAATTTTCAAAGAGCATTTATATTTTTAAATAAGGAATTTAATTCAAGTTGATACTGCTGTCTGTCCCTGTGTTGCCAAAACTGTAAAAGAGGTATTGTACTGAAAAAGTATATCTATCTTCATGATAAAGTGGGATCACCAAGCTAAAAATATATTTGAAAAAAAGAGTACATCCATAATTTCACAAGTGCTTCCCCACTGCAAAGCATCTCTTAGAACCATGCTTTCCCCTTCTCAAATTCTTCCTGGCACATCTTAAATCACTTGCTGTGTGGTTGTTTTGGACAAAATGTTTTTGCTGCCAGGAATGACTTGAAAGAAGTGGTTTTTCTCTCGAGTATTTGAAGAAATAAGGATAAGAAGCTTGAGTTTTGCCAAACAGGGACTTCAAAGTTTGGCCTACAGATGGTCATGCATGCGTGCAATTGTTGCACTTCATATGTTGCAACTTCATTTCACTTCCTGCTTCATCTTTTCAAGTGCTTTTTGAAATGTCTGCAACATTCAAAAGAAGTGTGGTGTACGGGTGGGAGACATTTGAAAGAGAGTCCTTTTAAATAAGCTTTGAATGTCAAAGGAGATGTGCTTATGGTGTGACAGATGACAGTGCTTGTTCATGGAAGATTTACTTTTAAAGAATGGAGCTGGCCTGAAAACTTGAGACAGGAAATTTTTGGCTTCATTTTTCTTCTAGCACCAGGATTAACTGATTCAAGACTTCTGTGGTTATAATAGCTTGGCTTTTTAAAGAAAGTCACAAATGTTAGAATAAGAATATAAATAAAATAGATTCAATTCTGAAACATACAAAACACTTTGATAGGTTTTAAGAGCTCTTATGACCATAGTTTTTGTAAGCAATAAGAAAATTAATAGTTCAATTTTAAAAAACAAGCCATAATGAGGAAAAACTTTATTTTTCTAATAGTCATGACATATAATTGTATATCATAAATTTATATCATAGAAGGGTTTGGGTTGGGAGGGACTTCAAAGTTCAAAACAATATGCAAGATGTCAACATAATAAATAAGACTGTCATATCCACATGTGTCTATTCATATATATAGACCCTGAAAATTTCTGAAATGCATAGGTGAATTATAAAATTTTAGCAGTCTTAGATAAGGCAATGAACTATCTATCTTAAATTAAGCTTCTGAACTAGATGTGCTAGATTTTTAAGAGACATATTGTGAGCCCTACTATTTAAATTACAATTATATCTACAGAAAGATTTCCATCAGAAAATCTACACAAATCTAACACAAATGTTCATTCTACTTTATTTTGGAGGATGAGATAATCAAATATAAGTGACATTCTGTTTCTGAAGCTATTTATATGATGTTGAATATTAAAATAATTTGGTTTAGTTTTCTTTTTTTATCCCCTTGGGGCATTCTGAATGTCATACTGAGCTATATGTTCACATGGATCATTACAGACTGTCATTTCTCTTAAGCCTCAGTATAAATTCTTGCAAATAGTACATATGGGAATATACAAACAACTGTTTAAAAAAAAAAAAAAAAAAAAAAAAAAAGAGGAAAAAGATTGGAATCTATTTATACTGGGAAACACTGCTTTTAGGGGAAGAAAGCCTCATGTGCCTGAAGTCCTGCCAGTATTATTTTGAACGATGGACATAAACATGTATGTTCTATTTCAAGGGACATTGTACAGATTTAAGAAATCATTACCTTGGAAAATAGAAAGGAAGTTAATTTCCTCTTCAATTTCCCACTCTCCCTTATTTCAGAATTTGTGGTCAAGCTCTTTGCTCCAAATTTTACAGTCCAATCTTAATTTAAATACATTTTTATATCATGATCTCTGCTATTCTTCAGCTTTGAAAGACTGACTTTTCTGTGTTTGACTTGCCTTAATCATGCATAGTATTGTTTAATGAACTTAAAAGAATTAAAATGCAATTTTAACTTTGCATATTATAGGTTCACATGATTGTATTCTAGTGAAAATTAAAATACTTGTAATTCATTCACCCTACCTTGTCTTTCCCTCTTACATAATGATACTTGATAGATTTTTTTTTGCATGACAATTCTCAGACTTTTGTTTTCTCCTTAAGTCAAAGAAGCCACACTGATTTATCATGCTTTCCTAGGTAGATAGATTTTATGTAATTATTATTAATACCATCAGTACATATAACAGTAAAGAACAGCCATAATTTTTTTTTATTTCCAAATGAATTTGTAACTTCTTTTCACTTCTTATCAACCACAACAGGAAAAGCTGTTAGCAAAATTATGTATCTGTTATGTGTTCATGAGTTACAGGAGAATAGTTAATCAGTGCTTGCCATGTTGGTTTAGAATAGATTTTACCATCATTTTAAAGTGAAAAAAGTAAGTATTTTCTCTCTTTTCAGAAGAAAAAAGAAAATACATAGTTCATAAATCACTATAGAAGATGGTATTTCTGTTAATACTGGAGAAGCAGCATACCATTAAAATAAATTACAGAACTGACTTATTAATAAGCCATGGATATTCAAATATGTCTTTTCCATGATTTCCATGATTCCAAATCAGTATGATCAGTCTGATGAATTTCAGATTGAGTTAGTCAGATTATGCTGGTTATTAAGTATTGATATTTTTTGGAAAAGGGATATTCTTCTGTTGGAATCTAGCCTGTATGTGTTCTGTGTAAGCATAGGCTGCATGTGGATGAGAACAAGAGGGAAACCTGGCTTCCAAAACATAGACTATATTATTAAGAGAATATTATTTACATATTTGAATTATGGAATGAACATAAATAGTTAAGAGAATGCAGTAAGGTAGTGTTTTACTATGCTAGAATGATATTTCTTTGGAAGCAATGTCAGTGAGTGAATTTTTATTGTGTGCATTTTTGTGTGGACCATCTGTTACTCGGTTTCCATAACATTTTCTCAATTTCAGTGACTTCATCCTGGATAGGCTTGATAGGCTTGATGGGTGGATACCTTGATAGTCTGATCAGTCTTTCTCTGATGTTGCTTGGCTCTGTGGGAATATTCCTTATGGTGCATGTTGTGTGATCCTCCTGTCTCATATGTGGAACAGATCAGAGGGGCAGGTTTAGCAGCAAATGGGCAATATACGTGATAAGTAGTGTCAGACCAGAAGTAGAATTTTGAGAAGATTCGAGAGTCTGACAAGTGATATTAACGGGAACTAAGGCTTACTTGGTGACATAAATGATCATGTATTAGGCTTCTGTAATTAAAATTATATGGTGGATGTATGAAACTATCTAATATGCTATCCAAACAGAACACATAGTAACTACTGTTCTGTGCCAGTGCTCAAAATGGATTCTCCCTTTTTGCTAAAATAAAATTTCTGATTAAATCCTAAGGTAGATGAGGTATTTCATTTCCATGTCCTCATTAAATTAGAAAATGGAGAAAAAGGTGGCAGAGGTGGTGAGCAGTAAAACTATAAAATTAAGCACTATAAAGCAGTGGAGAATAATAGATATGGAAATAGAAAATATTGAGAGAAGAGGACTTCCGATGGAAAAAGAGAAACAAGAAAATTGTTAAGCTATTTCTTTAAAGTCAAATACCAAGAGTGAAAGGAACCTTGCAAAGATGAGAAGTATGACTGGTGGAGGAAGACACCAAGCTATTCAGTGAATAAGTATCTTACAGAATTGCCTGCTTCTGGGGTCTGCCCAGAAAGAGCAATCAGTGCATTGGTAATCTGCAAGAATCAGGGTGACATACACCAGGAGGCCTTGCAAACAAAACCTATTGACTGTATTACAGAATGAAGTGGAAAGAATTTGAGGATGAAACAGAATTAATTATGTGGTGATCTAAGTAGGCTATGGGAATATGCAAAAGTCATTACAGGATACCACAAACAATATTGGGAGGTTGTGCAAGACGTGTCATTGGCTATTTAGTGGGGGAGTCAGACAGAGAAATACACAGACCAAGGAGTTTTGGATTAGAGCAAATATGGGACATAGAGGGGAAAAAGGCATAAAAAACGTTGGTCAGTTACAAACAGATTGCTAATCTATGCCACTCTTTGCACCTAGTCACTGCAGTCTCTCCTATTTTCTCATTAAAACCCATCTCTAATCCTTTCTGAGGGCAAATAAATCTATTCCATAAGCATGGGTTTGGCTGCCAGTCAGTGGAGCATGGGTCATGTATACTTTCCACTAAGGAACTTCCATCCTGATCAGAGAGGGGAATGGGGAAAGGCCATAGGTGTTGTCTTGTGTCCTTGTGAGTGCTGAGTGTCTGTGCTGCTCTGTGGGTCTTCCTGTGAATTTATGTATTCATGTAGTATGTGTATGGGTTTGCCTCTCTCGTGGCAATATGTGCTCAGCCTCTCTGCTGGTTTTACCTATTGGCAGGGAACTGTGACTGCCTTATCTCTTTCAGAAAACTGAATTAGGCAGCTTCTAATTGAAATGAGGTTAAATGGTTAAAAAATCAAGATTTTTAAGGGGGACAGAGAATTGGAAATAAAACATTGTGAGAGAAAAAACAGAGAATAGTCTATAAGTGACAAGGATAGGTAATGGGGAAGAGAAAAACAGGGGTAGCAGGAAACGTTGTTTCTGTTGCAATCAAAACTTAGTATGATATTATATATGTAAAGATCAATGTTTTTCATTACACAATACACCAGGAAATAAAGACATTTCACCTATTTCCTTGAAACAAAACAAAGCAACCTTTCGCATCTACTCAACTTCTCAATAATCAGTAAGATGCAGAATGAATGTGCTATGTGTTTAAAAGGTATTAGATATGTTTAGGTTGGTTGGTAGGGAGATAGGATTATAGAACTAATCACTATAAAATAATCCAAGTATCAATGCAGTGACAAACGCTGGCATCAGCATTGGGAATAAGCTATAAATTGCCAAGTGTGCAGAAACAAATTTATATAGACATTATAAGCAATGATCTGGATATTAAACAACAGTGCTTGTAAAGTTAGCTGGAATCTTCCCTTTCTGAGAAAAAAAAATAATTAGAAAAACAAGAATGTATAGGACATAAATATGGTGTGTTTTGTGTTATGTGCTCAATGCAATCTACTAACACCATTTTCTTTTGTGAACAGATAAAAAATTAAAATCAAACCAAAACAATTAAAAAATACCAAAAAACCACAACAAAAACAAAAACACCAAAAAACCAACTAACGAAACAAAAAAAAACCAAACCAACACTCTTTCCTACTGAGTACGTATAAAAACTCCCAATGACACAAAATTATGTAAGCCTTGTAGCCCTGTTTTGGTTTTGCATAGCCAATTAGAATATCTTTACATACACTCCATAATTTTTTTTGTCCTATACTGCTATGAAACCATGTCGCTTTTGAGTACAGAACTGGAAACTCCTAATTATGGACAACAAATAGTTTTGCTAGGAGAGCTCTTGCATCTTCTTACTTTGCATCCTCATTAGAAGTGCTTACTTAATCAAGTGAAGAAAGCCCTCCTCAACCTCAGGAGGACTGCTGTTAACTTATGCTTTCAATTTGCTTGCTTTACTGAATTTGTGTCATTCTTAATGAGGGTGCCGACACACATTATCCAGCTCTGTTGCACAACTTCCCTTCTTGACTATCATGTTATACAGCAAATGGGTGCCACATTTTGATTAACTAAAGTGAAGGGTGATAAAAGAGTATCTTATTGCATTATTTCAGTCAATTTTCCCCTGTGTGAGCACTAATGAAGCATGTGCTTGCTGTCTCTGAAATTCAAGCTCTAGGGAGCAGCATTTTACTCTAGGATAGGTTTGTGTTGTTAGTTACCAGAGTAATCTAGGGCAGAATTTGGAGAGACTGTATGTATCTAGTCCTCTAGAACCCTTTTTCTATGCCACACTTAGCTCTGAGTAAGGTTTTTGAGAAGAGAAAAACTTCCCTTACAGCAGGTCACAGTAGGCAGTGACTTATTTGCTGAACAAAATTGACACATAGAAATAGTTGCCTTCACTAAATGTGTTATGATTTTTTATGCATTATGCTGGAATTTAGAATCAACTCTCTCTACACAGTCAGAAATACCAAAATTTTCAGATTAAGTAATGAATAACTCTATTCCAAATTACTTGACAAAGGAAAATAGACAAAACTCATATGAGATTGTGAGACTGGATCATGAAATCCTTCTTATTCCCACAATTTTGCTGAACAGTTTATTGACCTTAGATCATCTTGATGACTATATACAGATTTTTAGTTTCAATTGTTACTATCAGGGCTTTTCAGATCTTTTGAGTTCTAACTTCAAGGAAAAAAGACTAAATCATGGTTAAAAATGACACTGAGGCTGAGAGACAAGGATATTTGTTAGCTGAATATTTCAGGTGGCATAATGTCAGTATGCATTAGTTTCATAATAATGTGACCTACACAACCTGAACCATACTATAGCCTCATTTTATTTATTTACTTATGAAAAGAAAAAAGATAAAGCTAAAAATAGGTGCTGGGAGAATATTAGAAGCATTAGTATTTGGTTCTTTTTGTTTTTGAGCCACTTCTTTTTTTCATTAAATCTTTGTGTTTGTAAGTGGAAAGTCATAATTTTTTTCTTTCAAAGTGCAACCAGTTGTGACTGAGGTTTAGAATTTTTGATCAACTAAACAAGAAAAGTGTAAGGGAAAGATTTCAGGTTGTAAGATCTACATACCAACTTGAATTCAATTGTCTTTGAAATGTCTTGAGATTTAAAATCCTTATAATATCATGTTTATTTCTTATGATAATTCTAAATCTGTAAGTTTAAGTTACAGGCTCCAGAAACAGTCTGCTTTCTGTGGGATTGTTCTTTCTAAAGCTTAAATATTTAAATTGAATAATGAGCATGCAGTTTTTCAAAAACTGCCTACAACTTGCTGCAACACTCTCTGTAGTTTTCTCCAGTTTGCCAGACTACAGACTGTAAAACTCAAATGGGAAGTATATAATTATATTTTTAATGCTAATATTCATATCCATCTGTATGGCATTTTGCCAGTTCAGAAGATATAAGACCACTATTTACAGGACATTAGCCCTATCCAGATAGGACAGACTGAAATACACTTCAACAATCAGCTTCTCTGCCAAGAGATCCTCCTGTTTGCAACTATTGCCAATCTGAAGATACAGGCTTCATAAGAAGGGCAAATATCAGTAGATACTCCTCAGCCTACATTTTCAGCCTGTTTTTCTATTCTGTGTCAAAATTTCTTCTCTCTCTTTTTTTTTTTTTTGACTCTGATTTAGTGCTTTGATTTTTTTGTCAACGGAAAGGGCACATGGCTTCTTCACTGATACAAATATAATATACTTGAGCAATTCCTTAATGATTTAGTCTGTAAATAAATAAATACATTTAAGAATATAAATTAATTTCTCTCAAAATCAGGTATTTTTATGCTCCTTTAAATCCCTCTTTTATCAATTGCTGCACATTCTCAACATACTAAAACTTTTTCAAATTCAATCTTTCTATTAGTTTATTTGTCTTGGAATGCTTTAGCAAGTGTTTTGATGACATCATCAAGAGTTTAAACCTTCTATTAATGCAAGCTATGTATGTCTATGAAAACCACACCAAAAATAACTTAAAGATGAAAAAAAAAACAAACCATAAGAAATGGTGTTTCATGCTATGGTGTCTTGGTAGCTATATAAATCACAAGAGGAATACTTGTGCAAAAAGCTGCTATACTAGGTCAGAAGAAAAGACATCATTACTTGGCAGCTGGTCTTCCCATTGGGCCATTATACAATCTTACAATAAAAATTATTAAAATTCAGAATATAAAAGTGTCATTCTGTTTCTCTGGGCCAAACAGTCTCAAATGAGCTATCAGTCAATACAATATAAGTATTGTATCAAACAGAGAGGAGTAAGTAGATACTTCATCTGATTATTTGGTGAGCATTAGAGGCAACGGACCACAGGATGGGGCTGCCACTTCCTGGAAAACCTGCCAGCTGCCTGTACACACAGCTGTTTCTGAGATATTACAGAACTGATATTAAAAGCTCTTTCAGTCTTAAGAATGTCATGTTTTTCACAGATTCAAAGATCTCTTCTCAGTTTTGTGCATATCAGCAATGTAAACTTAAATAATGTCACACACCTTGAGTGGGGTTTTCGACAAAAAGTACAAGTTCGTAAGACATTGTCACCTACTTCTAAGAGCTTCTAGAAGAAAACAAAATAGTTAATACAATTACTTACTCCTATCTTCCTTGCAGCAAACTTCTGTATTCAGCAGTAAGTCTGCAATCTGTGTGAAAATATAAAATATTTTTTATAGCTACATTTTTATTAGTGCAAAGTATCTATTTGGGCATCATAAAGTAAAATATAATGATTTAATGGGAAAATAATCCCTATTGGAGGTGTGGGACCTGCTATAATTTAGGTCTATGTGTACCTGTTACAGTGTCTTTTATAAATGTATGTCCCAAACCAATTCTGTCATAAGTCCAAAAGTCACTCGGCTTTGAAGTGAAAGAACAGAATATTCGTTTGCACCAGATTTCATCAGGAATTCATTATTTTAACACATGTGCACAGAGTAAACAAATGGTTTTACAAGCCAAAAGAGGAAGATGAAAAATCCACAGCCATCAGGAAATTGGTTTTGTATTAAAAGGCAAGACCTATTTAAAGCTAATGCATAATTAATACCAACAATTTGTTACTCATTTAGAAGCTATAATATGACCTAAATTATAAATATAATTTAATTGCCTTTAAATTCTCTGTCTCTGAGGAATACAAAAATTAGGTGAATATGCTTTTCAGACTTAGCTATAAAGTGCTGATTTTGTAAGCAGCAAATTGATGTTCCTTAGGAAAAAAAAAAATCTCTTCCCAGGAAAACCACTGTTTGTATTTGCCAAGACTTTTAATAAGGTTAATAATAGGATGAAAAAAAATACAAATTCTGTACTCAAATGTTGTTACATTAATATTTCACATCACCTGAATAGATCATATGTAATTCTCATTGCTCCTGGAATTTCAGTAGCATCAAGAGTGTTAAGATTATATTTTGATTTCTGTATTTTGTTCTTGTGTTTCTTCTCCCTTTTCCATTTGAAGCAAAACTATATTTATTGCATCACTCTAGATGCACATAAGTTTTATGGTATTTTTCAAAAAATCTTTTTCCTAGTCATCCTGGATGCTAAAGTGAAATTTTTATCCTTCTTTGATTATTCTTACTGAGGGTCTATGTTAATTTGCTTGCAAAACTGTACCATGATTCATGGTAAAACCTTCTGTAGTTATTTAGAATCATTTTGCTGTGGTAGTTCATGAGCAAGCAGATATTCCAGAAGTTTCTAACATTGTTAGAAAGAAAACAAGCAAACCCAAATTTTCCAGACCAAAATTAAAAAAAATATATAAAGAAAAATAAATTAGTAAAAAGAAAAGAAGACACGAAATAAACCTCATACTGTTCCTGTGATTTTCTTATGATGGTAATTAAAACAAGGGTGCAACATCATTTGTGCTAAGAAGAATGTGCCAGAGCTGCCAATTTCATTGTCCCAGTAGGAAACGTGCCTTCTAGGCAGTCATTAAAGAGTCAAGTGGGCTAGTATTTTTCTGAGAGCTGGGATGGCCTGGCTGTGTGCTGTGGTTTCAAGTCACAGATGGTCTGCAGATTTCTGTCTGAATGCAACTGCCAGCAAAGTTTTAATTCTATTTCATAAAGTAAAAATAGCTTTGATTAAGAAAATTTAAATAAACCCTTTATAAGTAGACATTTTAAAGTAATGAATAAAGATAATGTGTGTCTTATTT
Organism: Eopsaltria australis; assembly: GCA_034509425.1. NCBI lineage: Eukaryota > Metazoa > Chordata > Aves > Passeriformes > Petroicidae > Eopsaltria > Eopsaltria australis. Next base: position 237,173 of record JAVTVJ010000518.1, read on the forward strand.
ATATTTATTATATACTTATAATGGTGGTATGTATGCACATGTATCAAAGCTTGGATTGCAACTCGGGTATTAGTCAACAAAGAAGAATATTCAGAGACTTTTTTTCTCTACTGCTGGATTACTTCCCTTATTAGTAAATCTAGAGTTTAGGTAATTTCAGTATTAGCTCTGGAGCAGCTGCCCACATATGTGGCCAGTAGCACTGTCTAAATGAGAAAACTCTCTTAGCAAATTGAAACTCTAGAGAGTTAGCTACCCCTCAACTAAAATGAAATTCCAGTCCAAATCTTATCTCTTATCTATTTCATGTTGTTCTACCATCAATGAAAATCTGTAACCAAAGGAAGTGATGTTATCCAAATTAGCATATCAGCACTTGACTCTCAGAATCTGTTCCTTGCCTGAGGAGTCAGCAGTTTGGAAAGAACTCTTAGTTATTATACAACATAGTTAATATTTCCTTGGGTAAAATGCAGTTCCAGATGGTCGATTTCTAAACTTAGATATGCAAATATAGCTGGCTAAATATGGGGGTTGTGAGTGTATATAAATATAAATATATACATATATATGTATAATATATATAATATATGTATAATATATATAATATATCTACACACACATATGTATATACGAACATATATACAGACGTTCCTCAGATTATTTGAAACTCTTCAATTGTCAATTGCAAAGGTATCTAGTAATGTTTAGAACATATTGGTGATAACTGTGATGTGAGCAGGTACTCATGACAACTGAGGGTGTTTGAAATGACGTTAAAATCCTACAAACATGGCAGCTGAATGGAGACCCTGCTCAGACTACACAGAGCTGTTGGCAGACTACAGAGAGCTTATTCAGATTAATCAGTTGGATTCATATTGCTGTCATTCTAGAATACCTTAGGGTATTTTTCCTGATGTCCAGCTGCCACCCCAAAAAGCCCATGGCTCTACCATAAATCCTATTGTATCTGCAAGGCCAAAGTGTTATGTCAGATACCTCTGAGCATTTGATTTTTACACTTGATGACATCTTCACAAAATTGGAGCAGGACACAGACGCCTGATTTGAGCTAAATTAAACCACACTGACTTCATGACTAAGGTTAAAAGTTGGTTCTGTGAGGTATCACACTGGGGTATCCCAGAGGGTCAATGGTTCCTCTGAGGCTCTGGCAATCTTACATGCTATTTATTATAATAAAAAAAAACATGTTCTATGAGTCTTGGATAGCCTACAGGTGTCCAACTCGTCTCCCTTCATTGAGCACCTAATCCTGGGTCCTTTAATGCCACATTAGGTATGAATTCACTGTAAGGGGAGCTTAGATATCTATTTAAAACAGGGAGACGTTGATATTGCTTCAATTTTTAATATACAGTGCTATAAAGCAATTTGAGATGTCACACATTCAAGACACCTGACTAAAGATGGTTGTGGCAGCCGTGGAAGTAACCTTCAAGACTCAAGGGGTTGCAGAAGACCAAGAAGAGAAGAAATGACTTTGGTGGAGGGCTTACAAGGCTGCTAAGTTCCCCCCTGGGACTGAAGTGACCATGGTTTAGCCCAGGGCGTGGATAAAATCTCCACGGCAAACTTATTTGGTTACTAGTTATGTCTATCATCTCCCCCCTTCTAGAAAGTTCCCTTTTACTCAGCGGTTGATTTACCACTACTTCTTATCTCCTCCCCTCTCCCCCTTCCATTGGACCTTGTTCCCTGATCCCACCCTTGTTCCTCCCCTGGACCCTCACCTGATTGGTTAGTACATGTCCCTTTTAAGGCTGTGTCAGAGAGTATTCGGGGCTTTTGGTCCCTGGATACCCTCTGTGCTGGGCTTCCTGCAATAAAGCTGCACAGAATTCTTCCATACCCAAGGTCCCTCTCGCTTTATTTCTGCTTCAGCGGTTAGCTATCCCAGCTCCTCGCTCCCAGTGCATCACCCTACCAGGCGAGCAGCTTCACTGGCTGGTGTCTAAGTGACGCCGCCAGAGTGCACCCTCCAACAGGGGCACTTCTGGAACATGGCCAGCTGGAGGCTGTCCGAAATCCAGGCTGGACACCGACAGCTAACGACAGATGGTAGATAACGCACAGGATCTGAAGGACTCGTGGTCTTTGGAAGAAGCAAATGAAGACCAAATAAGATTGGACCATAGGGACCATAGGATGATTCAAGGCACATGAGGAGTTCTTTAGCCCAGCCTTCTGTTCAAAACAGACACGGCTCTGACCAGAACATTCAAGATTTTGTCCAGATAAGTCTTGAAAACCTCTGATAATGAAGCCTGCACAGTTTCTGTGGGCAACCTGATCTACCCTGTGATTTACCTCATGGTTTAATTGGTTTTCCTGATACCCAATTTGGACCTCCCTTGTTTCTATTTACATCTTTCTTGTGCTTCCATCACACACCTCAAGAGATTAAGTGTTCGGGGACTGTTGATAGGTCCCCTGTAGCTTTGTTTCCTCCAGGTTAAACAAACTCAGCTCTCTCAGTATCCCTCATATGAAGCATGATGCAATCCCTTAACGTGCAGGCCTTTGTTGGATGCACTCTGATATGTCCACCAAACCTATAAGCAGCCCTCGAGATGGAGCCTCACAAGGGTTGGGAGGAGGGGAGGCATCACTTCTCTCAACCTACTGGTAAAAGTTTTCATAATGCAGCTGAGATGCTGCTGACCTTTGTGACAAAGATGTATTGCTGGTCCGTGTTCAACTCATTGCGCATCAGCATGCCCAGGTATTTCTCTGCAAAGCTGCAACTGGTTCCCGTATGAAACCATATGAAAAAAGCCTCCTAAACAAACTTTTGCATGAGGTCTTGCTAAATCATCACATATTTTCTCAAGAAAGTGTTTCTTACAGTAAGCTGTTCATTGGATTGAATTACAATAAATTTTACATTTATGATAAATAAGTGGACAATGAAGGAAGAGTTGAAAATATGGTTGGGGGAGCTGGACTGATTATAGCAGGAAGCAGCCTCTTTCACCTGTCTCAGAAATTCTATATGTATTCACTGGTGACATAAAATGTCTGCTGTCTTCCTTATATGGGAAACAAAAATTCCACTGTAACCATAGTAGTGACACTATAGAGATGGGATAGCTACTGTAATGAAAATTATCTGCTCTTTTTGTGATACCATGTTTCTTGGATAGTGTTTTCTGTCAAGTGATGAAATCTAGATTTCAAGATTCAAAGTAATTTTATTGAACTTGGTATTTTGCTGCATAGAAAAGGTACAAATAAATTTACCTCAAAGCTCTGAGTAGATCAGGGTGCTGTCACAGTCACTTTTACAGGATGACTGATGCTCAGCTGTGCAAGGTAAAAAAAAGGAGAGTCTAAAATAAATCTGGAAAAGAACAGCTGTTAGTTAATCTAAGACTTGTTAATATAGCTGAACAGAGTGTTCACAGAATTCAGACTTCATCACCATGTGAAAATCTGTGAATAAAATCAATACGGAGGATAATTGTTTGGTAACCATTATTAACAATGAAAGCTATTATTTTTTTTTTTTTAAGAGAAGAGCCATCATATATGGTCTTAAGAGTCAGTTTTATGGAAATGTAATCTAGTTAATTTGCCATTTTGGAATATGGAATCAAATAGTTAAAAATCTAAATAGAAAATGAAACAGAGATACAAGCCCCCCTACACCAAATCAAATATGGAATGGTTATGATATTTTCTTATTTGGACTCTCATCTTCTGTTTAGTGTAGAAGATGAATAATCTCACTTTGTTTGGAAATACTGAAATCATGATCATATTGTGAACTAAAACAAAATATTAAAATTATTAGTAGCATGCACTTTATGATTAAAAAAAAATTTAAAATTAGCACCATAAGTGCTTGTTGTATTGGGGGAGTGGGATTTTTAATAGCTAATACTATAGCTGCCTTTAAATTAAAACAAAGATCAAAATGTGTAGTTACAGCTGATTATAGGTCTTGGTGATTAATCGGGAGATAGGAGCAAAATCCAGGCTGTGTTGCTGGGATGGACTGAGGTTGTGGTAAGAACATCAAAATAATTGAAAGATAAAATGTATGTTCTGATATTATCTAGTAAGAAATAGAAAGAAATACTGAACTTGTAGGTCTTATGGCTATCTTTGAATGTCTCCAGTTTCAAATAATGGGAAAGGACTAAATAGTCCTAAGGTTCAGCTTTTTAGTGCCCTCAAGTTTAACCTAGGCTTACATTGGGTTTTCTTTTCCAAAAAAAACAATTGAGGAAATATAAGCTCTAAGCAAGAAGGGTGATGAAAGTCTAAAAATATTCTTACCTTTCATCACTTTAGCAGAATGGATTAGTCTTTATTAACTGAGTCTATATTTTATGAATATGAATATATATTCCTTCCTATGTTTGCACAGCTTCCTGTCATCTTGTATAACTTTCTATTAAAATCTAATTTTGCTAAATTTAAAATATGATATATGAAAAAACCTCTTTAGTCTCTGAAGATCCTGTCTTTCTAACTTTAGTCCACATTTACCTTTCTCTGGAAATATTCCAACATATTACCCTTGCTTTATTTACTTCATAGATTTTCATGTTTTCATACACATACAAACATTATGTGTTTGCATCATTAAAAACATGTAATAGAAGAAATTAAAATAGCCAATAGCCTTCTTAAAACAATAGCAAAGCCTTTCATTTTACCTGAATGCCTTAGGGAATAGAAAAAAAGTGTGCACATCGCTATTTTTATAGCAATTAATACCTGTAGCCAAACTAATTGATGCTGCAGGTAGAAATACCACCTTTCAGAGTGCGAGCTGTCTTTTGTTCAGTATCCTTAGATTCAAGAACATAAATGATAGTTTTTAAAAACATGAACTTTTTAAAAAGGATAAACAGAAAAAAATCCATGCCAAACAATACAAGTTAGATTTGTTAAGGTGCCACTATAACTGACATTCAATTGTTTCATTGTGCATACAATTTCAAGAATGATGTGGGTTAAGAAATTCAACAGTTTATCATTATGACAGTCTTTGGATCATTTAATGCTTTAATTCTTCTTTCCTTCATCTTCTGAATGGAAGCAGCTATTTAACAATGAGCAACTTTTTTCACCAGTTGCTCTTTTTTTGAACAATTGGCGTAGGTTTCTACTGTAGACTGCTCTTTTCATTTGAAAGAAAATTAAAAAGAAAGGTGTCACAAAAGAGTAAAGAAGTGAATGTCACAAGGAATATTTGTCAGATAGTTCTGATAAAAATTTTTTTTCAATGTGACAATATTATTACCCAGCTTAGAAAGCATCAAGGTAAATGGATACTGGCACCTTGGCTCCCATGGCTACAGATTACAATGTTTTTGTATAGTCCCAGTGATTTTTTCAGATTTTTCACAAGTTCAAAAAATTCAATACATAGAGTTTTGTACCTAGAATGGACGAACACTCACTTTTATCTTAAGGTTGATATAGAGTTGATTCATGGTTGCCAGAGGTTGGTGCAAGTTTTTTCATTAGAGATGATTAATTTATGTATTATATGTGTTTGTAGAAACTCATACATATAAAACCCATAAATATAGTGGGTAATTCTTTCTTTGCTTGATCTCTCCCTTTAATCTCTGTGTTATCTGCTAGGGAAGTTACTGTGGAATTGAACATCTGGAAACAGAGGTTCTATGAAATGTTGTTCTAAAACATTTACAGAAAACTATTTGAAATAGTAGGTTACAACTAGGTTGAGCCTATGATTTTTGAGCCCTTTTGTTCTCTGTTGCTCCACATATGGTAGAGTTTTATGTACTGAGGAAAGGGAATATCAAAGACCTTTTTTATCTTTCAAAAAAGGCATAAAACCAGAAATGTATCAATATTGAAGGTGTTTATATTTAGAAAAAAAAAGGTCCTTATGTTAAATATGAACTAACAGATATTACCTACTCACTTCTTCAGGATTTAACACTTAGAAACCTCCATTTATTCAAAAAATCTTTTATTTTCAACTATCTAAATGAAAGCACAGAATTATTTAAAAATTAGAACATGTTCTTTTGAGGAATGATTTGCTTTACTATCATTTGTAGACAAAGCAATAAATGTCTTTGAGGTGCATTAATATATGTATTTCTGTAGGCTAAGAATGCAAAATATATTTCTAGATATATATCTGGTTCATATATTTTATTGTGACAGTTTAACTTTTTTACTATAAATGTCATAACATTTCCTCTGTCGGTGATGCTTGTGACTACAGAATGCAAGAGAAAAGGCGAGGAAGAGAATTACATGCTCTCCCTAACTCTTCAGCTCACAGACTGAAGAAACACCTTCTGATACAGAACAGTCTTTGTGGAGGGTCTGGACGAGGCTGAAATGTTGACACTGAAGAATTTCAGGCTCCTAAATAGTTACCCTCTGTGACTTATAATTTGGGGCCTTTGTATAATGACTAACTTGCGAATTATCTCTTATCTGCAAGTCCAAGGTCTGTTCATTATGAATTACAGACATCTAAAAATCTCTTTATTATCTTAAATAGATGGAGAAGGAGAAAAAAAATGCAAAGATAACAAAAAGCAGAAACAAGTACTCAATATTGGTTGATTGTTTCTTTTCAGAAAGTATGTTTTCTCCCAGATAATTCTTTCATGTCCTTTCTATTTTCTTCCATTCTAGCATCTCTCTTCCTGGTCTCCTGCAATGTAGAATAATGGTAATTTAATATAGCCTGCTGCTTTAGAATTTCAATTCCACTTGATACAATTTTCAGTGCTTTGTGTCATTGGACAATTAATTTTTTTACCTACAGTGAAATTAATTTCTGATATAATTCTGCATTCATTCATTCTGCACATGATCTGCACTTGTAACACTGTGAAAAATGTTTATAAATCCTGTCTGCTATTTTACTGATACTTCTGCTGCCTTTTTGTAGTAAAAAGTTTTCCCTTTTATGTGTTATATATATGTCGTGCTATTATGCAAGGATTTAATAATTGATAACAGGAAAGGGTTTTAAATAGCAGTAATCCTTATGTTCATCCTTAAACAAGATTTATCTGTTCTGGGGTAGTTTCATTCTGCCTGACTTGGCACTTCTTTTAGCTTCTTAAAGTAGGAACCAGTCCTGTTTTTTCTCTCTAATTTTCATAAAGCGTACAACTTCCCTGGTGCAGTTTCACAAAGAGCAGATTTGCCCTCTGGGCATGCCAGTGTCTCTCCACTTCTGTAAGAGGCACTTGACAGAATATGCCCTCATTCAGATATATTAGCTAAATGCCTCAAGTTCAGTGGGACGAATCTGGGCATAAATAAGTTAATTGAAATCAATCTTCCCCTGTGGGAACAAACTCTTTATGGAAAAGAATAACTAAAAACAAATTAGTGTTATGCTCAAAATATTGCTTATGGGCAAAGAGGAAGTAAAATACGTATCAAAAATAAAACAAAAAAGTTGTTATCTCTAACAGAAATCTGAAAAGTCTAGTTCAAAAATAATCTTTAGTCTAGATCCAATTCTTAAAGATAAAAAAGTTTTCATTTTTAAAAGCATAATTTAAAAAAAAATGAATCATAAGAGACTTCAAAATGCAACAGTTAAGTTTTATGGCTCCCTCCCTTTCTTATAATCCCTTGTTATATTGATAAAGGTCCTTGGTCAGATACTTTTAAAGGAAGCACTCTGCTTCTATATACACTTGCTGGCAATACTCTATCAGCCTCTGGAGTCCTCTGCTGGGATGAATATGCTGTTTAGAGCTTTTTCGTCCTCTTTCAGTGTCCAGTTGCAGTACTTTGTATGTGTTTGTTAATGAGCTTCTACATCTTTCTCTTTCCTCATAGGTGAGCAGTGTCACGTTACATCCCAGTTTACTATAGTTGATGCCCTTTATATATATTAGATACTAGGGTTTTTGTTCTGTTCATTATCCCGAAACCCGGTTTTGTCCATCTCTAGGTCTGCAATTCTGTAACAGGCAGTGAGTTGTTCATAGATGTGGCATCTCCAGTGCCAAGTCTGTGCCTCATCTCTTATCACCACCGCATGCCTGAGCTCCTCTGCTCTGTGCCCTGTGTCTCCCCTTCTCAGTCTTTTCTACTGTACGAGATATGAATTGCTCTGTACTACATCACTGCATTAGAGCTGCAAATACCTTTCTGTGTGTCTTTTTATTTCTATTATCTGTGTAAAACTGTTGTAATGCAAAGCTGGAGAAAAGGAAAAATTAAGACAGAGCAGGCCTGGCAAGTGAGGTATCAAGCTTATGGCCTGTTACTAGCAATGGCAATACTGTAAGACTGGACTATGCAACTACATTATGATAAAATATACAAAAGGAAATAAGACCCAAAACTAGAAGACAGCTAGGAGGTGCAGGTTTTTTACACCAGAAAAGCTTCTAGCACATTTATTCTCTCCAGCAGAAGAACAAGTCTTGAATGGGCACATGGGATTTCAACACATTGCCTGAGAAGTTCTGCGTTCTATAAATTAGCATGGGAAGCAATCAGCAGGATGAGGAGGGAGCTGTCTACATCTGCGTGAGAATGAAGGAGTGGAACTCATGTGGACTCACATAGCAATTTCAGTGACATTAGGAGGTCCAAATTAAATGCAAAAGAAATTATATATAATATGTATAATATTTAATGTGCAATTTATGTAATAATCCAAACATAAAGAATGTGTGATTGATATGGATAAATATATGCAACATATATGTACTGATATAAATTTAATTATTTCGTATCAGTTAAAGTTTATGTTTCATATACTGCTTGTATCAATCACATTGTTTCTATTTGGATTATTATTTTAGGAAGCCTGTACTCTGTGTGAGAGATAGTTGTTTTTAACATTGGAACAAGGGAAGTTAGAGACATGGGTTTCACTTACATGTTTGGAAAATGCTGAAAAGTTTACAGATTATGCAATAATTTCTCTGCTCATGAAACACACATACTTCAAAATTTGTTTGATTGACAGACCATGCAAGCAGCTAAATTTCACACAAATACTAAGCACAGACCCCAGAATGCAAAAGGCCTTGTCTGTTTCATGTATTTGGTGGAAGGGTATGTCACTGTGTATTTTTAAACTCCCACCAAATGGCCTTAATTTATCTTCAGGGGAGGTATAGAGAACATTATGTTCCTGGTTGGATTAATGCCTGAATATGGCAACAGGCCAGGATGTAACATGAATTTTAAATAAATTATAGTACCATGCAGTGCAGTATGTGTGTTCTCAGTCACATAGCATGAGAGTGGCCGTGGAGTGTGCAACACTCAGTGTTTTGCACCACCTTCATTTATGTGGACACAGGTTCTTTGAGATCACTTCTAACTTTGGTTGGGCTCAGATTCCTACCCTGAAAGGCATTCAGAAATACTGTACTACTTACTACAAGGTTTAATTTTTCTCTTGTCAAAATGATCAAGATTAGTGCAATTTCTTTTTCTTTGGCTGGTAGTTATTAGTTTTTAAATACAGTGAAGGAGTAATTTGACTTCACTCACTAGACATCAATGAGATGGTTAAAACAGGCCTCAGTGTGTCTCACAGTTAAAAGTATTTCTCATTTTAAAATATACTTTACAAGAACAGATTTTCCTTTGGCCTTTTTCCAGGTGTGTGGCTTGCAGATAACAGAAGAAATATTTAAGTGCGCAAGGGGGAGTTAATTGCTGTTGGGAATGGTTTTGAACCAGATTCAAAATGTTTAATATTTAACATGAAGGGCTGGCTGATGTTTAAAACAGGTGATTATGTTCTTTGCATTTCAATTAAAAACATGTGTTCCTTTCTTAATATAAAAACTTCAAATAGCCAGAGCCTTTTGCATGTAAATATAGGTATGCTCCACCACCTGTAAATTAGATTTTTGGGTTTTAATTATTTTTATTACTTGGCACAAATTTTAAGCAGGTTATTTCATTTATAATTGGATGGAGTTATACTTTGCTTCCAGCAGGATTAACAGTTCTGTTAAATACAGTGTGGGTATCCATGAGGCTATGCATGGCACATATGTTATAGATAAATAGGCAATGCTCACTTTGTAGTGCAGGGTTCTGTTTCTGAGAAATAAAATTGTAGGCCCAATCACTTCCCTTCTATGAATATTATTGTTCTGAAAATGTCTGCTAAGAGGTTTTTGAGGTGTGGTGTACAGAACATATGAGGGTGGTCCATGGAGAACTGATTAAATCCATCACATTAACGTTATTACTTTTTTACACCTGCAAATCCCACTGGGCATTATACAATAATTCCTTAATAATATTAAAAAAATATTTTCTTTCATTATTCCAAGACATTGCTTATCACTCATTGGTGGAAGACTTTTGGTTAAGATATAGAAAAAAACAAAGTATCATCTTTTAGGAGAAATGAAAACATTCAGTTTAATATAGGTATCTTTGTGTGCAGTGAAGACTGTCCTGTCTGTGTAAAGATCATACCAACTGGAGGAGAGATCACCGAAATTAAAAAGCATTACTGTTATATGTTAATTTTAATGCACATCACAAGCATTCTCTGTTATTTCCTAGATACAATGTTAGATGGAATTGTGTGAATTTGAAAGAAAAAGGAAGCAGGAATAGAAAAGAAGCTGAACAAACATGGAAGGATCATCAAGGGCACAAGAACAAAATAATTATTTCCAGCTACAGTGTTTGACAAGTTGTAGACTGAGGACAGGTATTGCTCTGTTTATCCACAAGAGTAAATCTCCAGCTAAGGTGGTACTTAAATTATATACTACAGCTCAGATTGGAGCTCTCTGAACTGCAAAAAGAATTGCAGACAAAGGAAACAGAACAGCTCTGGGCCTCTTAGACATATCATTTTGCTGCCTACCTTTTATTTATGACTCTGGCCATAAAATGTCTCTGATGGAATTGAGTTAAAATGAAAAGTAAAATTTTAAAAAAAGTCTGTTGCTGTTGTTATTATATTTAAAATAACTAAAGAAATTAAAGGAGAACAAGAGTAAGTGCATTGCCTGTGTGATTTTTTAAAATAATTTTAAAAATGGTAAATATAGAAATGTTTAATTAGCAAAATGGAAAACAACAAAAGTAGAAATGAAAGCCCCTTGTTTTTTTGCTTAATACCTGAAAATCAGATTTTATTTCCTTTTACCTATGGTGCAAGGAAACAAAAAAATCTTTAAAGAAAGAAACAAATCCAGTGATGCCATGGAGATGATTCATATTCATGCTCAGAGCACATTTCCTCCTTTTCTTTATTTAACATGGTACACCAGTGTTATAGCACTATTAGAGCCAGAAGCACAATTATATCACCATCTGAGGAAAAGCAGAAGCAATATTTCTTTGACTTGTTTACCTTTTAGGAATATATTCTGTATGCCATGCATGGTAAATATTCAGATACACTTTGCAGTCAATAACCTTGTCGTAGCTCCGTTGTTTTCAAAATTATTCTGAGCAGGTACTGAAAGAGGGAAAGGAGATGTGTTGCAATACTCTAAGGTGAAAAAAGGTGTAGTTTTTTCGGGTTTTTTTGTGGTTTTTTTCTTTCTTCACATGACTCTGGAACTCTTAGTGACTTACTATCATCTGGGTGGCTTCTTCTGCGGGAAAGTTGCATATGGCATATGGACCTCAAAATGCTTTAAGTTGGAATCCTGAAATCTGGAGATAGAGATAAAACATCTCACGTTACCACCACAACCCAATAAAACAATCTTCCACTGAGTATTTGAGACTGCTCAGTTCCAACATCTGCAAGTCACCCAGGCAAAAAAAAAGTATGAAGTATCTTTAGTAAAGAGAAAACAAATTGTGTTTCTCTTTTAATTTTTACTAAAAATGAGTGCGATAACAAATTTGAAGTTACAAAATTTTTGTCTGTGACTTATGTAAATCACACATCTAATTTGAGCCCAGATCCAGCTTTTTTTTATTTTTGCCATAAATGCTGTTTTCATTTATTTTAGAGGGTTTTCTGTGGTGTTTTTAAAATTTTTTTAGTATTTTCAAGTCCTTAAATTTAGCATTATATTTGGAGGGAGCACAACTGAAAGTGAAAGGATGAAGCATTCATATAGTAATTTAAATAATTTGATACTGTAATATTATTCAGTATCATGTCTCAGTTTAAAAGAATTGATTTACAATGAAGTGTCAGCATCACTACTTCATTCTAATGATATGTATGTCAATTATTTTGCATTATATAGTCTTTATATTAGTTGAAATTAGGGGCAAAATATTTTCTGCCATAACTAAAATAAGTGGCATTCTAGTGGTTAACATCTATATTCAATAACTAAAAATTTTTGAGACTGGTAGTAATCTATGTGGCACCCTTGAACAAAATCTTGTTGTTCTGCAAAGAGAATCTGGTCTGTGAAACTAAATTGCTGCGCTTCAATATTTGTTGATCAGATGTTCACTTCTTTAAAGTAACATTTGAAAAATTAGTCCTATTGCCAAGGTCTATTACAAACAATCAATAGACTCTTGCTGCATTCAGGGGCTTGTAGTTTTTGCTAAAAGAAATTCCTTTTTTCAGATTAGATCAGGTGCCGTCACTGTCAACACACAAAAGATACCAGCAGGTTGTAGGGACAGTGGGTTTTTCTTGCAGCTGCAAAGTACACTCATTTTCCTCCTCAGCATGGAACTCCAGTTAAAGTAAATAAACTTAAGATTTATGCATAAGAAAAAAAAAGAAGTCATAGTGAGAGGCTGATTGGAGGAATTAGTTTGGTGGAATGATTTCTCTAATTATAAAGATAGCAGAGGATCTAGTTCAAATTCAGGTACAGATAATTAATAATAAACAATAATTGAAGGAAGTTGAAGCATTAGCTCATATAGGTGTATACATAAATTCTAAGTATGTGTCTAAGTACTGAAAACTTTAATTGTAGAAAATAACTTCATAAGAATAGCCACTTCAAAATATAGCTCAAGCTCATTAAACACTTTGTATGCACTTTTAGTTGTAGTAGTAGTAGTAGTAGTAGTAATAGTAGAGTACTAATAGTGATAGTATTGCGTTGACGGCAGCCTCAAGTTAAGGCTACGTAAAGAAAACAAATGTGGAAATCAGTTGCCCAAGCACAGTCAACTGGTTCTATTTGATCACATCATATGCCATAAAAGATTGAAGATATGCTGCATGTGCTTGAAAGACATGAGAGAGTCCTACAGGACACCCACGTCATTATGGAGCATAACAGAAGGCTGGGAAGGAAATCATGAGTACTTCATATGTTCCTGCATACATATTTGACAAAGTAAAGCACTGCCTGGCTATGGGTCACCAGAAACTGGCCTCCAGTAGTGTGGATCTGCAGCACACACTGCTGTGACTTCGCTAATGTTTTTGTTTTGAAGTAACAAACAAGTTTTTGAGTATAATTCGTCTGTAGAAGACCTATGCTTAGCACAACACTGAATGGATAGTGATTTGCATATATAAATGGAAGTAGAAATGCAGTTCTAAGTGTCTGAGATCTTTCAAGTTTTTTATTCCACTACACCTTCTACAGTTTGAGTGTAGTTGTGACAATAAAATCAATGCCATGCTGTAGTGTGATACATACAACCCGTGTGCCATGTGGTGCATGGTGGCCAGAGCCATTAAAATCAGATTGCCTGCAAAGTTTTCTATTGAAAACAAAACAAAGAAAATCCAGCCAAACAAACAAACAAACAATAAACCTCCTCAGAACTAACGTGTGTAATGCACTGCAGGGTGAGCATTCATAGGTCACACATGTTCTGAGCATCATCCAATATAAAGTCACATTGATGGCAAATTCTAGTCTCTCAGTGTAAAAATTGTATTGCAAAAATCCAATAAGATCTTTTTTCTTGTGTCTGCTATAGAGCATTAGCGAAACTGCCTGTTTTGTCTTCTTAGATCATTTGGATCATTCTCTAAGACCTCTTAAATAAGTATTTAGTATAGGACAATATAGAAATAGTCATATAGGTATGTGCACAAGTAAGGTCCTTTTTATTTGGATCTAAATGTAATAAAACCCTTTGTTCAGGCTCACTGTTCTTAATTTTGGACAAAAAATATCTTGACATTGTTCTGGCTCTTTTTTTCACTGATGCTCAAAAAAACCATTCTTAAAGACACTTCTGCCCCCAACTTCCCACAAGGGCCATGGAGTAGTATTTCTTTTTATGTTCTCTAAAAATCTACCTAAAATAGCAAACAGTTGTTCTTTAGTTATACAGTGTTATTAATATGCATAGGATCCTTCAGGCATTTGAAATTTCATCCACAGAGACTCTATTTTACCTTCAAAGCATGTAAATCTTTGTATTTCTTTCCAGAAAAAAACTTGTTCAAAACCTGAAAATGACTTGTAATAAACCTCAGAGATAGAAAAAAAATCCTTTATGAAAAAAAACAAAAGAAAATAAAATTCTCTTAAAGGAAAAGCTCTTCTCAGTGTCTATCTTCCTCTACATATCCCATCTGATCTGCAATTCATGGATCCACAGCGTCCAGTCTGGTAAGACAGAAGTGATCTTCAGGAGTTACCTGATAGTGACACGGTGGCCACTAATCAAAACTTTAGATTTAAAAGTATCTAGCCAACCAATAAATCTCTTGCAAATAGGTAATAGTTAAAATGATCATTTTATTTAAGTTTATTCACTGTTCTATTAATTAAAGAATATCAAATATTCAAGCCAGAAATAAAAGACATTCTAAAGAGACCTAACAACATGGAAAATGCTTAACTAGCAGATTTATAAAAGTTTGACATTTTTCTTGCTATTACAGGGAAATTTTTATGCACAAGACTGGATTGTTTATGTTTCTCTTCCCCTGAAAACACATTCAATCTACTATCATGTAAGATCCATAATTTCTAGTTTTAAAAAAAAATTATTTGTAGGAAATACTGATTTAGGTTTCTGAGAGAAAATGACAACAGGGAACAGAGGAAACCATAAAACACTGCAAATGACCTTTTAAGTGGTGTATGACTGAAATAAATATTTCTGTCATTTAAAAACCATTGACATCTCACAAATGTGCAAGCAAGATAAGATAGTGTTATGAGGTAATCCGATGAGGTAATCACAAAGGACAAAGGAATGAGTCAAGAAGCAAATTTCCTTCTTGTGCTGTCCTGAAAATTTGCCAGGCTAGGTCTTTGAACTCTGTAAGAGGAACTTCGCTGCTTTGAGTTTGGTCAGTCTCCATTGCACGATTAAGTTAAAATCAGTTTAGATTGTGTTCATGATTCTCTTCCAGAGTAATAAGGATTGGGAAAGGATTTGTCACTATGCAACATCAGTATAATTGCCCATTTTATAATGAGGACACCACAAATGATTTATATGGGCTCAAGAAGATCCATCACAAAAGATCTGAGATAATTTTCCATAACTCATTTTAGGATAAGTGATGGTTTGGACCAAATTCAACATCTTTAAGAAACACTGTGCTTTGACTACTTTGAACACAATAACCTTTCTGTAGAAGCTTGGTGGACCCACAATAGTACTTTTTGTTCAACACTCCTGTGCTCAGTTTGGTATTCCCACAGAGATCTTGGGTAGATGAGGGGGGTTTGTGTCCGGGTCACACATTTTACAATCTTACAATAAAAATTACAGGCAGCTCCATGAAATTCAAAGAGTTCTGTGTTCTGTCTTATTAAATGTTTATCACAGTACTAGTTTCTTTGCATGAAATTAACTTAGAAAATATTTCTTGATTACCCTTATTCTCAGTGTGGGAACACAGATTACATCTGACTTGAAATGAAAGAAATCATTTGTTTGCCCTTACTGATGAGAAGTTATCTCTTGGATTTGCATTGCTGGCATGCTCATTTGGCTTGTATTGTATAAAAGGAAATAATTCCACTTTTTTTTCTCTGGGAAGCTGAGGTTTTCAGGGCATGCATTAGATTACATGCTGAAACATACAAAAATATTTGACCAAAAGCTGTATGAGCGCACAAGTAATACCTTTTAATTTTTCAGTTAGTGTAGTGATTTCATATGAAATCCGTAACAAAAATACTGGAAAATCACAGGCAGAAAAGAGAGTTATTAAAACTGGAATGACACCTGTGGCTTTCCTGATAACTTGTAGATGGGAAAATTTCATAAATTAAAATAAAAACCCAAACAAGCCAACTCTAGGGCCCAAGCTGGAGTACCATATCCCTTGAACAGAGTCAGTGATACGAGTTGCTAGGCACAGCTCTGCTGTTGCCTCCCTGGAAGTGGAGCAGAAGTGGAGATTCCCCACAAGGGCCCACTCTCCCAGCAGGTCAGCCAAAGGGCACCAGGGCAGCCTGGACATAGGGGTGGGTGAAGTCTGGCCCAGGACATGCTCCCACAGGTGGCCTGACTCAGCAGGATCTCAGATGAGTAGGACAGGGCTGTGGGAAGCTGGAAGCAGTTACAGAATTGAGGGCTGTTTGAGGTTGGAGGGGACTGCTGGAGGTTATCTTGTTCAACCTCCTGCTCAGGCAGCATCACCTGTAGCAGCTTGCCCCAAACCATATTCAGACAGCTTTTGAAGATCTCCAGGATCTTTAACCTGTCCCAGTACTCAGTCACTCTAACAGTAAAAAAAAAAAAAAAAAAAAGAAAAGATGTTTCTTGATGTTACAGGGTAGCTCCTGTGTTTCAAGGTGTTCCAATTGCCTCTGGTCCTGCCCCTGCAAACCTCTGAAAAGGGTCTGGCCCCATGATCTTTGTAGTTGACTTTTCTTTCTTTTCATTCTGAATTCAGAAATGAAGTTTCATTTTACTTGGAACTAATATTTTAACATTATTGAATTTTGGATCTAGTGTTTTACCATTATTGAATTTTAGCATTACTTAGCTCAAGGTGACATAACAACTTGAAATATTGAGATCAACAGGGGCTCGAATGTAAGACTGTAAGATGGGGACCTAGATTATTTTTTGTCTCATCTTTCAGATTTGGAAATGAATCAAAATATGTTATTATTCAAACAGTATCACTCTCAGACTCCCTCCAACTCCATTGCTACCTTTGCTTTTACTTTCCTTTCATATCTCAGATACTACCAAAGTGTGTTACCTCTGCCTGCTGGATATAATTTTTCCTTTTATATGTGATTTTCACACCAAGAATTCTTGATAAGTCTAGTCATTTTTGTATCATTGCCTCATCTGACCTCCTTCTTTCTCAGTACTTTCATCCTACTGATGTCAGTCTTATGAAAAAGATGCTGTCACATTTAAAGCTACCATAATTAGAATGTTCAGATCAGCGAGGGAGATGAAAAACATTTTTTCAAAGTAACACGGAGGAGTTCGTATCTCACCAGGGAAAATGGTGAATCTTTCTCATTTTAGTTGTAACAAGAAAACAGCCATTAAAAAAAAAAAAAGTTTAAGAAAATAATAATATTTCATAGCAATGAGTATTAAACATGAAACTATAAAGTTATTTTTTTCCTGCCAAGAAACTTCACTATGTTTTCTTATCTAAGCAGGTAGACTTCTCTATTGGATTTACTTAACAAGGTGTGTGAGAGGGAACAAGAGTGTGATCTGTGAAGAGAGGCCAGGGATTTCCCATATTAGATGCAGTTGGTTCCAGATGGATCCAGCAGACTCACCACAGAACACAGAGAAGCCTCTCAGCCAAGATGGTTGTGCTTTCTATAAAATATATTTCAGAAGAGGCAAAAAACGCTACGTAGCAGCTGTGAGAAAGAGGGATGATAAATGAATTTGAAAAAATACTACAGACAACTTGATCGGAGAAGAAGCATGGGAAGGAGGTACTCCATGTACTGGAGCAATTTCCCTTGCAGCTCAGGTAGAAGGATACACTGAAGCAGGTTTTCCCCATTCAGTCCTTGGGGAGGGTCATGTTGGAGCAGATATCCACCCTGCAGCTCATTAAGGACCGCACACTGCAGGAAGATGGAAATTTCCTGAAGGAAGGTGCAGCCCAAGGAGACCCTAAGTCATAGCAGGCTTCTGGAAAGGCCATGCTCATGGAGAGAAGCCCATGCATGGTTTTCTGGCAGGACCTGTGACCCCACAGAGGACCCACACTGGAGCAATCTGTTCCCAAAGGACTGTATCTCATTGCAAGAAACCATGTTGGAGCAGTTGAAGAATGGCAGCCTGTGCAAAGGATGGCTTTTAGCAAAGGACTGTCTCCTACAGAGGAGTCCTACTCGAGTAGGGGAGAGCATGAAGGGGAAGCAGTGGCAGAGCAAATTGTTTTCACTGCAACCCCCACTCCTCACCCCCCTTGCACACTCCAGGGTGGGGAGGGAGGAGGTTGAAGAGTTGTGAATAAACAAGTAAAACTGAGCCTGAAAGAAAGCAGATGGAGACAGGGGAAAGTGTTTTTATTTTTGCCTTTTTTTCTCACCATCCTACTGTGGTTTTAGATAGCAGTGAATGAAATTGCGCCTTCCCAAGTTGAGTCTGATTTGCTACAAGGCTTTGAGTAATCTGGTGTAGTGGAAGGTGTCCCTGCCCATAGCAGGGGGTTGGAATTAGATGATCTTTAAGGTTCCTTTCCAATCCAGGCCATTTTATGATTCTGTGATACATATATTATGTTGTATTAACTCATAGTTATACAACTGAAAAATATTTCAAGCTAAATTGAGATTGGTTATTTAACATGTTTTTATCCAAATGTGAAATGTAAGTCTAATGCAGATATAAATGAAGACTCAGAAAAATTACATCTTTGTGTTTTCTTGTTATGACTTTGGCAGCCTTCCAGTTAGGCATTTAATTACATCTATATTCTTAGGCACTGCACAACACAGTAACTGAAGGAATGAATTTTGAGATCACAGAGGCTATAGGATTGCTTTCTAATTGACTTTATATAGGAGACATTTATGTAGGCATTGTGAATATGAAAGTTTTAGCTGTCATAAGAATTACCAAGAACATCTGAAGATTCCTTTAAAAAAATATTGTCCACAGGAGTTAAGTCTTACAAGAAGAGGTTATAGAAATCAGCATGTTTGGGATACATCTTGAATATTAAAAGGCACTGTTTAGGGGAAAGAAATCAACCTAAATATGTCACATCTCTTTTGGAAGACATTTTTATGAAGCAGAGGTGTTTTTCAGAATTCATCTGAAGCTGAAGTCATAGTCCTCTGACATCATGATCATTGTCAGAGATGTCAAGAAATGAAGTAGACACAAAGAAAAGAAGAGACTTTTCTTTGTAACTAAAGCTTGCTTCCTTCTACCCATATTAAAAAAAAAAAAAAAGATCGTAAATACACAGCATCTCTTTGATGTAGTAGTGGGATCATTCCTTTATTAGAAAAACTACTCTGAGTTGTCTCACTGGTTTTAACCAGTTTTCTGCTTTCCTCCATTGTGTCTCAAATCGCAGAGAAGTTAGAAAAGATTTTGTATATTAAATATTAGAAGTTTCTGCACTGTTATTTAGATTAGATCTTGCTTCAAATATGTTATTATAAACACTACTGTCCCTATTTTCTAACTGAAAAGGAAGATAACCTGATGAGTATTAGAAATAAGAACAATTACATTCCCTTTTGAGCATCTTATAACAGTGATTTTCCTGATGTGCATTTCTCCTCTGTAATTGCATGTAAACAGTATTTCAAATTATATTTAGCGATAGACATGAAGGGAGAGAAAGAGGAAGGCAGAAAGCAGGGAGCTAGGGAGAGGAAGGAAGGAAGGAAGGAAGGAAGGAAGGAAGGAAGGAAGGAAGGAAGGAAGGAAGGAAGGAAGGAAGGAAGGAAGGAACATAAAACCAGTAAGAGGAATGCAGACAATTTTGGTTTCTCTACTGAGGTGTTTTACCAGTTTTGGCTGGCGTAGAGTTAATTTTCTTTGTTTATGGCATTATTTCAAATATATACATTTTAAAACAAAGTTAGACATGTAGGCAATAAACTGTATGGTACTAAAGTGAAAGAAACACCTTTGCATTTTGCAAAATATTTTTTAGACTTGCATATACAATAAGAAAGAAAATCTTTTCTAAATGTCATCAATGGTCCAGAGCTAATGGCAAAATTTTACCTTATGCTGCTGTATCCAGGTCAAACAGAAAGACCTAAAATGTGAATAACCAATTAATGCAATTAACAAAATTGTAGATTAAGTATGAAAATACTGCTCTCCTTAATGGAATCTTTACATCTGCAGCAGTACAGTGCAGGATATCAGAGTGATCATTTCTGTGTAGCAGATTCTGAAGCAGTGTAATTAGCTATTTTTTGTCATAGCCTTCTGTAACCTTATTAAGCCTTACTTCAAAGACAAGTATGCCTATGCTATCGGTTGTGGGAAGCTTCATGTAATTGTTGCCACACAATTCTTTCATCACTGATTAATCATTAATCATTAATGCATGCAGCCCTGGGTCCTCTAATATTATTTCGTTGCGGTACTATTCAAAGCATCTGCTCTCCAACACTGTCGGTGGCTACCAGTAGGAGATACTCTGAACAAACTAAAACTTAGTAATGAATTCTATACAAATAGAGGAGCTCTCATTAATTTGATACCAATATAACTCTCAATTTACATTATTTGACAAATCTTTAGCAATATCAGTGTTGTGAATTAACCTAGGCAAGCAGCTAAGCATCTCTAATTTCTTCTCCCTTAAACTGGAATGGGAAAAGGGATCAGAAAGGTGAAAGTGAGAAAATCCTGGGTTGAGATAAAGTTTAACAGGTAAAGCAAAAGCTACACACACAAGTAAAGCATAACAAGGAATTCATTCTCAAATGCCCATGGACAGGTGTTCAGCCAACTCCAGGAATGTAGAGCTGCATCATCTGTAATGGTAACTTGGGAAGACAAAACACCACCACCCTGAACATCTCCCCATCCTCCTTCACCCCACATTATACACTGAGCATGATGTCATATGGTATGGAATATCCCTTCTGTTTGAGTCTGTTTGAGTCACATGTCCTGGCTGAGTCACATGTCCTGGCTGAGTCCCCTCCCAGCTTCTTGTGCAGTCTCAACCTCCTCACTGGTGTGATGAGGTGAGAGGCAGAAAAGGCTTTGATTCTGTGTAAGCACTGTTCAGCAAAAGCTAAATCTTCCAATACTATGGGAAAATCCAGCCATGAAAGGTCCTAAAATGAGAACATTCTATTTTGTTGAATATTTAAATATTTATCTGAGATCTGAATTGGGCCATCCTTATCTTGGAGGAGAAGATCCTCTTTCTCTCAATCGGATCAAAAAACCTGAGCAAAATACTGTTTGATTGTGAGCAATATATCTTCATTGTCCAGTGACATGAAGAAAGGGTGAACTCTAACTGACATAGCTGTCAAGCACCCTATTAAAGGCGCTTTTAAGCAACTACATCACAGCTTTATTGGTGTTACTTGCTTAGTTAAGAATAGAAATAAATGCTATTACATACTCTCTTTTTTAAAAATTTTATTTGTATTAGCAGTGAATTCCCAATTTTGACTGCATTAAAAGTGATTTACTAGTGTTTCTGTAATTCTCTTGATGTTAAAATAATTTCAGAGATGAAATGGTTTCATGAACTATAGGAGGAAAGATACAAATTTTTTTCCTGGCTAAAAGTCTTTTAGCTTTACATTTAAATAGTTGGCAGATTCTGCAGAAGGGTTCACTTTAATTATTTTCTGCAAAATAAGATATTTTTATCCTTCTTACTATACTTCAGCCCTCTGGTTCTATAAAATTTTTCAGCATCACTTAAAAAGAGAAATAAATGGTTTCCTTATATGTGATGTTTTCAAAAATAACTTTTCAAACAACTATTGAATTAATGTTCTTTATGACTCATTCACATGTTGAAGGATAAAAATCTTTGAACTTAATCACATAGTCTGATGATAAGGTAATGGGGAAAAAATGAAAGACAAACACCAAACTTTGAATAATAATTCTATTAGCAGGCAAAGATTCATAGAAAAAATTTCCCAGAAACATTTTACAGCATATTTGGGGTTACTTAAAAAATCCAATTTCTAGGAATTTCTCGGGTTTTGAAATTTAGCTAATGACTCATTTCTCAGGTAACTTTTTGATGTTTGACAGACTTTAATGAGGAAAGAAAAAAGTGAATGAAAATAGTGAGAAACAGACAAGATTTCCAAGAATTCACTGCTATATCAAAATTGATATCAATAAGTGATAAAGGCTGATGGTAGATTTTTAATAAATAAAAAAATATATAGAACTATTTTGTCATCAGTCTCATAAATAATTTTATTAATAAATATGTGAGAGATATTAATGATTAAATTCAGGGGCTCTGTTTTAGGAATTCACTGGAGTGAGTACTGATTGTGATTGCTTTACATCTGTGAGCAAAGCCTATTTACTTCAAAACTGAATTTATTGATTATTTCCGTTAAAATAAATTTTTAAATGATACCTGCAATCACTTATTAATCTATCATTTTCTGCTTGCCTTTGGTGTATAATGGATAGATTTTACACTCTGTGTTTGTGTTTCACTCTGCTCTTGTGGAATGCCTAGGTCTAAGGCCTTAGGACTCTTAAACTAATGACATTGTTTCACTTATATGTATTTACATAGAAAAAAAAACACTACTTCATTAATCTTAGCTATGACCTAACAAGAAAATTCTAAAGCTATATGCCCTCCTTAATAAATTCAGAGTTTATATTTATGAATTTTAATCTGAATTACATTCAAATGAAGGAGTACAGATATGAATTAGACTTTTGATATTGCTGTTGGATTTTCTTCCTGGTAATTAGACATGTTTTGCAATCCTTAGATTAATTGCATGCTTCATACCTTAAATTCTCATCAAATAAGCAGCTGAAGGACTTTTTCCAAAGTGCTCCTCTATATGTGTAAAAAATCCCAGCTGCAAATAAGGAAAATCACATCCATAGTAAAGTAAATACAAGGCAAAATATGATGGTTAGTAGTCAAATTCCACTTATATTTCTAACTACACTAAATTTACTTGCAAATATAATAGTATTTGAAACTGCAATGTGGCAGAAATCCCCTGGGCTGTGTTTTATGCACCTGTTTTTGACAGGCTTGTAAGTTCTTGGCAGTTGTTAATGCAGGTTTACTCTGAACCGGATGATCAACATGCGTGCGCGTCACAGTAACAAGATTTCTGCTGCTGATTCAAGTGTGGAAGATGTTCCTTCTTTAAACACAATAGCTAAAAGGGATACTTCACATAAGAGACAGACTGGCAGGAAATTTAAAATAATTTTTGAGGAACTAGAGTTTATTATTTGCTTTTTGACCTTTACCCTTGAAGGGTTCAAATCCTGACTTCCTTATCCCTGGGAAACATCAATGACATTCAAGAAACAGACTCATTTTAGAGTGCATATATATTTAAATGTATGCTTGTATACATAGAATGAGTCAATATGCATAAGACTGGTAATTCTTTTTACTGGACCTTTTACTCTGATGCATTTTAACAGAAGTTTATTGACTGGACTGTATATGAAATACATATACAATTTTCTTACAGGAACTCTGAATAATTTTATCAGGATTTCAACCAAAGCCACCCAAAATGAACACATATATACACATGGCAAGTTGACACAAAAAACACTGATCTATATATAAAATGATCTAGCTCAAAGTTTGCCTAATAATGCACAAAAATATTGATTTCCAAAATAGAGATAATTTGTATAAAATTAACTTGAATTCACATGAAAATTCTGAGTCTTTCTCCTTAGAGGTCCTCAGAAACCATCTAGACATGGTTTAACTAGAAAGATTTCTTGGAGAAATAAACACAACATATTTTGGCATTTCCATGACATGGTAAGTGGTTCTTTAAATAGAATGGGTCCCTAATGATTTTATTTTACTTACACCTTATCCTTCAGTCTTAACTAATTAGAAATGTTACTCTACAGAATGCTTTATAAATACATTTTGGAGTTATTGATACAGTAAAGTATCTATTTATTTTTATATATATTTTGCTGAGCACTTTGCAAAATCGCAATTGAAAAAAGATCCAATACACAGACTGCAATAATTTGCTAGTAGGAGCTTGCTTTTTGGATTGTGCAATGACAGAGAAAATGGAAGGACAGAATTAGTGAATGACTGTGGCATTAAAAGTACTGTTTTTTGGCAAAATGATCTCTCATTCATGTATAATTTAATTTTATTATTTTCTTCTTGAGTTGGTGTATGATTTTTTTAGGTTTTCAAATATATTTGTAGGCTACCATCATAGTTCATAGTTATCTCTGATGAGTATTTAAGAGATGTTAGAGAGAATTTCTAGCACTGTGTACTCTTGAGATTATTGATGCTTCTATTACAGTAATTAATTTTCAGCTGCTTATAAATTAATTTTCCTAGCTCTCTCCCTTAGCATAAAGTTTTGTGAAAAAATATAGTCAGAATGATCCACAACCATTTTTTCTTTCTGATGCATATGTATAAATTGAATTGTAGAAAATAGAAGGACAGTATTTGTAAGTTCATGTTTCAAAGCTTGGAATCTGGACCTAAAATTTTTCAAGATTAATTGTGAGAAGTTGTCATTTACAGAATTGCATCCTGATTAGGTTGAATATTCTTAGATTTATGCACCTTCTCAGATCTTCTATAGACAGTGTTACTGTAAATGTTTTACTGGGTAACCAGTAGTTCTCTTTATTTTCTATATAATGGCTCAAAGACTCATAGACTATGAGGCCGGGAGCAGATTTTCTGATTGGAATGAAGAAAAAGAGAGAATAGGGATTCTCTGGAAAAAAAAGGATGCGGTTGGGTAGGATCTTGATTCAGTTGAAAGCTGATCTTGGAACCAGTGGAAAAGTTTGCTGAAGCCAAAACTAGTAGAAACAAACCCGCTATGACAACTGTGGACTTTATATTTTCCCTAGGTCTGAAAATGGAAAAAAAAGGAGAATTATTATGAAATCATAACTGCTTGAGGTTATCTACACTTCTAGTAAAAAATGATGGAAAAAGAAAAATTCACTCCTATAGATTTCCAGGGGTGATCAGCTTAAAAACTTTGGTACCAGAAGAGAAAAATGCTATTTAAAATGAGTGAAACAAGAAAGAAACATGTAGGAGCTCATCAGATATGTATAAACACACATATGCATACACATATATGCACATTAAAAAAAGAAATACTGAGATTGCTGATATTGAGAGCACTGTTTTTTCCCCACTTCTTAGGGTCAAGCATGGAAAATCTAAAAGATGCTAGGTCTGATAGGAGCTGAATTTTAACAACTGTATTGATATTCCCCTGATGAAAACAGTGCTATTTATATGCATAAAACTTCATTAGGAACTGAAAAAGGAGAATTTAAAGACAACTACAGAAGCATCAGCAATTTAGTCAGGTATGTATGTGTAGAGAACTCTTGCAATTACTGAACTGATCATGCTATTGTAATCATTAAGTATATTTACAGCACTTAACATTCATATGAATCTGTCATTATTTACTACTACTTGCCTCATTACACTGTAAAATTACACTGAGCTTACAATTAAAATAGAATCGAATGTGTACATCCACAGATCCTGAAGAGTTCTGAGAAGTTTTGTCTGACACCAAACTTTTTCAAAGAGAATTTTTATAACTAGCTAAAAAGTAAATAGCAAATAGGATAAAGGATGAATGATTTCCAGGAAGAATTCATTCACTGAAAGGGTGGTTAACCATTGGAACTGGCTGCACAGGGAAGTGATGGAGTCACAATCTCTGCAATTGTTCAAGAAGTGACTGGACATGGCAGTTAGTGAAACTTTAGTTGAGAAGGTGTTGCTCAGTCAAAGGTCGGACTCAATGATCCTGGAAGTCTTTTCTAACCTTAACGATACTCTGACTTCATGATCTAATTTTATGTAAGTTTTCTCTCTATACTTGCAAAGCTTACTATCCAAGGGTATGTGAAAGATGTAATATGGAAAAATTAGTTGTATGTGTCCATACATAATTATTCCTCTAATATTTTTACTTTATATGTCAGATAAAAATACAGTACTGATGTAGTGCTACCTTTTGGAAATGGTCAAACACTTTGTCTCAATTGATTTGCTGAATTTCATACAATGAAAATGGGTGACCTTGAGAAGTGCCTACTATGTCTTTAACATTGTGCTGGTATTTTCCTCACATTCTTAGCTAAAAACATTTTCCATCTATCATAAGAAAAGGCAAATAAATTCTGAAATTAGGTATTATTCCTGCATTCTAAATCCCAAGGTCTGCATGATGTCAATGTTTTTCTGTTCAAATTAATTTTATTTACTGTAGCATTACACAGAACCAGTTTCTGATCAAAGTTACATACTAATAAGCATTAAGATATTTAATGCCTTTGACAATGCATAAAAACTTTTCTAAAAAACTGTAGCTAAAAACCAAACTACCAAACAAGACACTATATCAAATCTTTCCTATAATGGACAAAAATCTTTGCCATATGGTGCTGTAACAAATGAAGTGTGGAATATCAACTAGCTAGGAATAAGAAAAAATGAGTATATAAATTTTTTAAAAAGCAATTTCAATATAATTAAACAGAATATTTCTTTTTAAATTACTAGAACTAAACTTTATATTAGTATGTCTGGCCCTAGAACAAGAAACAACAGAGGAGACAAAAGAATAATTTATTTAAAGATGTGGAAAATTGAATTTTTTTCCCAAAATGCAAATGCAGTGCCTGTTATGTAACTTCTGCAGAATAATTACTCAGCAGACCATGCTTCAAAACCCTAAGAAAGCTTTCTAGCAGTCTTCATACACTTTCTGTTCACAAGTGTGATGATAAGAAATCCACAAATCAAATGAACTAACCCATTGAACAAAAAAAATCAAAAAGAGAACCCAACCAGAAGGAAAATTACTCATATCTTATCTCTTGGCAGAGTAACATTATTAAAGCTTTTAATTCTTGCCTCACTGCCCATAATGCTTCATCTTTGAGCATAATTTAGTAAAAATATTGATATCTCATGTTCAACCTCAAAATTCAGATTTTCTTCTCTTACTCCAGCTGAAGAAATCAAGTTTTGAAAGTTCTTCTGAAAATGTCACCAACAAGCAACAAGACAGACCTTTAAATAGAATTTTCAACAAGAAAAGAATCATTTAAAACTATTTTAAAACATGGAAAAATTTCCAGTTTTACAGTTTTATATAGTATCAGATCAATAGAAATTTCTTTGTATACTGGTGTTTGCATGACATTTGTCAAAACTCTTCAGGAAGAAGAAAATAATAGCTAAGTATTCTCTAATAAAATTCAGACAGAGCAATAAGCTATATATTGGCAAGTTTTTGATATGTGAAATAAAATTGTTTCCTACACTTCTGAAACTTGATTCCCACAATGTAATGAGACATCGCAGCCTGCTTGAGCTGTGTATTCAGTTATTACTGAATACTGACAAAAAAAGACAGATTTTGCCATGCTTAAACTGCATAATTTTGATAGTTTTTCATGCATAACAAAAAATATGTCTGTCAAAGTTTTCTGGTTGTTTTTTTTGCTTTTGGGGGGCTTTCTTTCTTTCTTTCTTTCTTTCTTTCTTTCTTTCTTTCTTTCTTTCTTTCATAGTGAATTGCCTGACGTTTTCTCAATTAGAATGCAAATTGGGAAAGAATTTACCTTGGCTTTTGCATGTAAAAATGTGACTGAAGAGAGCTGAATATTGACCTGAAATGCTACTTGCCCATATGTCATGCAGCAAAGCTTTCAGCCATGTAGCCCAGAGCTTAAATTTCCAGGAGTTGTATGTCTGATTGCCATCTATCTCTCCAAAATCATCTCCTGAACCCTGGAATCTATGCATTTCCAAAACTGGTGACAGGGAGGTTTACTAGATCATGATCAGAACTCTAGGAATTTACAGGATAAATCTCTGTTGAAAAATTACAGTTTTCAGGTTCACCTGCGGGTCTTGGTTCCTTGCTCATGAACACTAGATAAATATCAGCTCTTTTGTGGGTCTCCTGTGATTTACTGAAAGCAAAACAGAACGGAGAGTATCTTAAAGGTGATATGGTTTATAGTGGGATACTACAGTGTTTTCACTGTCTCTCCCATTAAAGTCTTTTAAATTATCTCACAGTGCTTTAGAGCCTTAGCCATTCTCCCTGTGTCCAACATATCAGCACTATCAAGCTCATAAAACATTAGCCCAGTGCTCTACGAAACTGCATTTACATTGTTCCAGGGAGGTGAAACAGGAAAGAGCAGGAAACAGTAATTGCAGATTAGGGCCATGAGACCATTTGTGGAGCACAGAAGTGTTCCATGAATAAATACAATCTAATGGGGATAAAATATGTTTATTCTAGTCTTAAAGAGATTCGGAACTCTTCAGAGTTTAGAAGAAGACAAGCCTGGAGTCTCTGAGAGAAACCTGCTTTTTTCACCACCGTGTCTATTAAGGTTTTCAGAGCCATTACCACAGAGCCCTTAAGGTTACAAATATAGATGGGTTCTGTCCTTGTTGCCCAACACTGCAAATATTGTGAACAGAATATTGAGACAACAAGAAGAAAAAACTCATTTTATTTTGCATTTTTTATGATAATATTTCATTTAGGGTGCATGTGCCAAAAAGCCAATTAATCTCATAGTCTAGTTTTCATAACTTGTCAGAAAACATCTAAATCATAAACTGGATAGAAATCCAGTATTCATCTGCTGTTCTTTCAGTCTGTTCTCTGAATTGGCATTACCTGAATTCTCTTTAAAAAATGCATGCCTAAACATCATTCTCTTAATACAAGCTCTTAATCAGTTTCCTTAAAGCTTTTCAGTTTGGAAAATATTTAAAAACACTTAAAGTATAGACAGCTTTTTTACACCAATAGCTAAGAAGTTTTGTCATTTCAAGCATTTATCCTTTTGACTAGATATTTGATTCCTTTTGTTGTGTGTTGTGTTATAGATTTCCCATAGACTGAGGCTCAGGTTTATCCAGTATACCAGGCTTCTTTATAGAAAAACATGTGTTTTTCTTCCCCCAGTCATGGTTCAGGTCACCCCAGCATCTCAAATAGTATCTGACAGTTTGTTTACTTCCAGTTAAACTTAAAGAGATTAGGAATTAGGTCTACTTTTAATTACATGAAACAATCAAAGAAAGGGTACCCAATGGGCTCCTCATACATTACAGGAAAGACACAAGGAAACTGGAAGTAGAATAACTATGAAATGGCCGGATTATAAAGATGGAAAATCTTCATTATAAAAGACAATCGGGGATAAGAATATGGAAAAACAGATGGTAAATACTGCAATTTTCTCCTTTTATTTTTTCTTTTCATTGCACACAAGTGAAACAAAAGAGCTGGAACAGGTTATAAAACTCCAGCTTGAATTGATCCAAGTGGGATGAATTCACCTACTGTTTATTATTCTATTCATTTACATGCAGTGAACTAGACTTTAACTTTGTGTAACTTATAGAAAATATGTTACACTTACCTCTTTTTTTAAACAACTGTGCATCCCACTCTATTTGTGTGTACATTTTACACTCCAAGTGGCATTCATGTACTTTCAGGACAAAGGAAGATGATAAACCACTGAAAGATAACAAGAACAAAGGTTCAGACAACTGCAAGAAATTTTTATTTCCTTTAACTTTCTTCTTGTGATGTACATCAGTTTACACATCCAAGTCCATCATCACTGTAGCTTTCAGGACAAAGAATATCTTTATGCTTGTGGAAGATAAAAGAACAAAGGTTGAACAAAAATTCAAATTCTATCAAATTTAACTTTCTTCTTATATTTCAAAATCTCTCTCCACTATTACTGTTGATTGTTTTTATCCTTTCCTCACAACCAAATCAGTCTGATTTTCAGGAATCTTTTCAGTTGGGAATACATGGTGATTTAAGTCACTGTCTACTGCTGCTGTGCGATTTCTATCCACTTCACAGAATCATTTAGTTTGGAAGGGACCTCTTGAGATCATCTACTCCAATTCCCCCCCAGCAGTCTCAGCTAGACCAGGTTTCCCAGGACTGTGTTCAGTCAGGCTTTGAATATCTTTGATGCTTGTGGAAGTGTAATTCTGTCTGCCATGAACACAAAATTCATCTATCTATCAAATGTGTAGCAACCAAACTTTGCACGGAAAAAATGACTGATGATATAGTAGCAGAACTTCAGAGTGCTGGAGTTTTCATAGTAGTCCAGCAAAATGAAACTTCCAAGCATGCAGGAATTAAGCCTATATTTTTGCTGGGAATTTTTCTCCTTGAAGAAAACTACATTACATCATTTTTTAAAAAATATGCTTCAGTAAGATTATAGAGCTTTCACTGTCCCTGAAATAGCAAAGCCAAAAAAATATATGGAACAAAACCATAACCATATCCCTTATGTATAATGGTCTCTATAGGCTTTTGATTGTTTTGGCTTTTTGGGGGTTTTTTACCAAAAATAAATGTTGTCATTAGAAAATATTCAGTGAGAATTTTCTGTATTCGTAAACTGGCTGGCATTCCTAATTCAAGTAGGGGTAAAAATCTAACATTTAAACAGGGAGGCAACATTTGGTGGACAGTCAGGGAAATATGAACCAGGAAAAGACTATGTTCTATCTAAATTCATACAATAGGCAAAGAGGTAATAACTCACATACTTGCATCTAATTACCAAGGAAAATTATTTTATTTTCTTCCTGAATAGAACTTACATCATTTAAAATTGAGGCTGAAAAAGAATGTTGTACAGACTTTTTTGGAAGAGCTACTATGCTTAATTAACTCTAATGATAGGAATCAATTATTTGTGTACCTCACATGATTTTGATGACTTAATGAACCGAAAAATATGTACTAGTCAAAGCAACTGCAACCTGGATGCAATAAACATCAATAGCAGTTAGAAAAATACAAATCTTCCTCAAAATAGGGCTAAACAATATGAAAGTCAGCTCATGAATTAGAATATTTTTCTGGTTTTTATAATCTATTACCACATGCTTTTAAGATACACTTTCTCTTGTGAAATACATATAGTTATTTGCTATTCAATAAATAATAGGAACTATTTTCCATATAGTCAAGAAATATTTTTTTTTAGCTATTCTTAACATGGGGCCTACATGATAACTAATTTTAGAACTTCTCTATACATTCTTATGGGGCCTACGAGATAACTAACTTTAGAACTTCTCTATACATTCTTATTCTTTCTCTGAAATATTCATCCCCAGTTAAGATCTATTTTAGGATATTAAAAAAATACCCAAACAGTACTGTGTAATTTACATTTAGGCCAGTGCTCTTCCTGTCAGCATGAATTGCTGCACAAATGTCAACATAAGATGTTATTTGCTACATCTCAGCCCAATTGCATAAATGAAAGTCTCTTTGGATTTTCCATGCTATTTATTATGAATATTTCTTAACTTACAAACTTGATCACTTGCAAATTCTTTTAAAATAGTTTCTGTCAATCTGCCTAGATGATTTCTTAGTCCCAGACTAAAAGACTTACAGATGATGACTTCTACTGGAATTGTACTCCAAAAGTTTTAGCAGTTAAACATATTTCCTGCAACTTGTTTTAGATTTTTTGTTCAGAGTGAACAGGCACTGAATCACATCACTGTACAGGTGATAAAAATGCTCTCTTTCTCTTGTTCCATAAAATACCTTTATAAACTCTTGGATAGTTAATAATAGATAATCTGAGAATCACAATTATACAGAAGGCAGAAAAATATTTAACAAAAGAAACCAGTTCTAGTTACAAATAAAAAACTGTGACAAGAAGATGTGTTATTTGGTAAACAGCTTGTATAACTCAAAGATATAATGCCACTGTGGTTGAATCACTAGCTCTGGGTGAACTCACAAATTTTTGCTGATTATGAAAATGTTAGATTAAATTCTGAAGACAACTGACTTAACATAATTACAGAGAATGGCTTGGATTGGAAGGGACCTTTAAAGATCATTTAGTCTAACCCCTATATGACCTGCCAAGTAATCAAAATTCCTTATGTGTCTGCAGTACCCTGAACAAGAAAACCCTGCATAAAATACTTCCATTTCAGTGTGTTATTGTACACATGTATTTATCTGAAAGATTCCCACAAATACTTCATTCAAATATTAACATTTGATACTCTAATTCAAATATATTCAGGGAAGCTGAACACATTTTTAGTTAGAGAACTGGTTGAAATTAATGAGAACACACAAGCCCCAGCTATAGCTATTATAAAGCTTTTATTAATCAGATTAAATATCTGTATTTCTTTATTATTAGTCTTTTTATATTACGTCTCTGACTCCTTTTAATGATAACAGATTTCTCAAGAACTATGAAGGCAGAAATGATAGGAAGATGACAGGAAATTTGGATTCTAAGGCTGAAAATGGTTCATAAGGATTTGGTTTCACCCATTTTAAATTCCTGTGCTGATTCAGTCCTCTCTAAAGTAGGCACTGAAGTTAGTCATCCAGTGTCATCTTTTAGGAGTGTTTTCTGCAAGTACTACTTTATATCCATCAACCTTATGTAGCTACTTTATATAAGTAAAATTACCCTATATAACACGAAACAACTAAATAATTTTAACATCTTCTCACTGTTTTATTCTGGTTTCCATTGACTCTTTGGACAAGATTTCTATTAGGTAAAATTAAAACTGGGAAATCTAACTGAGATATTGTTTTCTTTTGTTTTGTTTTGTTTTAGATGTCTCCATTTAATTGTCTAAATCTTGAACCAGATTTTGTATGTTTCTTCAGTGAGAGGCATTATTTTATCCTTTCGCAAAAAACATACAGCAAAAATAGCAGAAATTAAGTTAATGCAATTCAACTGAAATAAAATAAAATTAAGACAAAGGAATGAAATTGATTCCTCTTCAGGTACAATAGAGCCCTTAATCAAAAGTAACTCAAGGAAGGAGATGCCATATAAATGTAAATACAGTAGTCCTGAAATAGAAATTCAGGGCACATCAATAATAGTGGAAGTCCTTATGCATTCTGTGTGCCTAGAAGGAAACATCTCAGACGACTTATCTCCTCCTCAGGATAAGGAGAGTAAAAAGTGCATGTACATCCTTATGCCAGAGAGCAACATCAAGTTAATGACTAACAATTATGTTAGTCCAGTTGAAATAGTTCCTTTCTGACTTGCATAAAAAAATTCCAAGGCATTTTTCTCTTTGTATTGCAAATATTGACTCTGTTACTAGACTATTAGAAACTGTAGTTAATATTAAACCCACAATTTTCTAATGGAATAAAAGCCTTTTTAGCACATTTCCTGCAAGTTAGCTATATTTTAGAACCTGAAAAACACAAATAAAAAGTACTAAGAAACATTATTCCTTTGGAATATTTCCACATGTATTTCTTTTGAATTATTTTAAAATATTGTGCATAGTTTGTCATGTTTAATTTCTTCAAGACTTTCTTTAAAATGTTGAAAAATAATGACACATGCATTTCTATATCCTGGCAAGCTTATAACAGCCTGAGTGCCTATATATAACACATCTAAATAGAATTCTATTTTTAAAAATCCTGTCATATCTCCATTATACCTCTTTCATGACATTAATTAACTCAGGTCTGAACTTCTCTTTCAACATTTGCCTCTAGCTCTCTGTGCAGCTGAGGTTACAGATGTTTATCTGCAATGACTATTACAGTAATTTCCTGAGTTAATCTATCCACTGCTCTTCTGATATTAGCAATACTTACGTGCTCTTAGCATTCTTTGCAATCATATATAATAAAGGAGAACTAGTCAAAACAAACTAAAAGGTATATGATTGATTGTAAATAAGTCTGAATTTTTTATCCAGTTGTGAATCACAAATTATAAGTAGTGGCTTCTGAACATTGGTTATAATGTTTTAATGCTTTTCATATCATCTTAATTTAGCACTGCTTCCCTGGGAACTAAATGATTGTCATATACTCTGGGGGAAAAAAGTTCTAAAAATTAAAACTTATAGACTTATCTGTGCTACTGCACAACCTCAGTGTATAAATATTCAGGTTTACTAGCACTTTCAGGATGTGCTTGCTCTGAAAAAAAATAGAAACTACTGTCAAAATATTTTTAAATATTTGGGAATTAGTTTGGCTTGAAACCTTGCAAATTTTCAGTTTCTCGGGGAATTTTGCTGCCTCATGACTTTGAAAGAATGTGAATTACAGTGAGAGTCAATATTCTTCTATTTTCAGTGGTTGGAGAATAATTAGAAATAGTTAATTAAAAGCAAAGAGGGCAAAAGAGGGAAGCACAAGGTTAAGTACTACATCTCCATAACAGCTGTCATCCACTAGAACGGAAATTTTAGTCTCAGGAATGCAGTTTGCGTAGGCGGATTCCTCAAAAATAGAGACTGAAAATCTGGAAAGGATGAGGAGGCTGTCTGATCAAAATATGTTACAACTAACTTTAATAGTTGCAAAACGAAATAATACAATGATGAAAATGACATAAAAATCCAGGAGACCCTTACAATCATATCAAATGAAATGAAATGAAATGTACTCCATCAGTTTTCCTTATCATATCATGCAAATATATTGAAACAAATATTGACTTGGTCTTGTTTTATAGTTGAGGTAGTACTTAATCTCAAGTCTATTGCATCTACTGATTAAAAACTATTTCAACTTTGATAAAATATATCTTATTTCTTACTTCAGGACAAATGTATAAATACAAAACAGTATTTTACAGCCCGTTATGACAAAGTTTATATTTCTCTTAGTATAGTAACTTGGCTTTAAACTTAACTCATAAATAGTTAAATATTTACCTCTGTAAGGAGATAATTATCTCACCAGTGGCACTGCACAGAAATTGATTCAAAATAAAAGACAATTCTGCAAAGGACATAAACAGAAAAGGAGGTGTTAGCTAATCTAAGTGATTAACATCCAGCTAACTATCAAAAAGTTAAAACCAGAAGAAAACAGAAGTTAATTAATTAATTATTTATAGCAAAACATTTTTTAAATGGTGGGTTTGTACCTGTGCCATGCATGTGAAAAACAGTTTTAAAGATCTTTTCTTATTTGGTTAAAGATATGAATTTTTGCACCACATGGCTCCTTGGGAATCCTTCTTTAGTAAACTTCAAAGTTCCCGCTTCATGCATGACACTCACCACTCACCAGTCTCAGTAAGCCTTTGAGAAAATTGAACACATTCTTTTAATATGAGAAGTAAGTAAATGAGCAATAACTATTACTCTCCTGTGAAACTAATTGGAGAAAAAAATATATATAGTTTAGAAGGAACAGTAAATAATGTCTGTCAGTTATTTTCTCAACATAGGATCAAAAATAGCTTATTTTCAGTAAAACCTTTGATTCCACTTTCATTCTTGTAATATTTAATTTTGATTGGAAGATGTAAATATTTATCATCTTAAAGGCTTTTTATAAATAATAAAAAGTATGAATCCTGTAGAAAATTCTGAGGAGAAAGAACAAGTACCCTTCATCCTGCTTCCACAGCTATACATGATTACAAGCAATTACCTATGTTGTTACTGAAATGCTGTTTAAATTCCACACTGCTTCATTGTGCCTACATTATAGCCCTAGATTTCAAAAGAAGAAACCAAAATAATTTCAGATAGTTTGAAAGAGGCATTTGGGCTCATCTAGTTCACTGCCTGCTCAAAGCAGGGACAGCAACATGCCAATGGATCATAATTTTAACTGTTTCTCTGTGTACCATGAAAGTCTGAGCTGCATTTTTATCTTTAAAAAATTATTTTCCTCCAGTTAAATGCCTGATGTTAGGTTATACAAATATTTCAATACAGTATGTGAAGTTGTAGATTCATTTGGGAAACATTATCTTGAAAAAATCCTTTATCTCGTTCTGGTACAGAAATTATTACAATCTCTTGCTCTCTTAATCTTTTCACTTCTTTGTATCATAAGGAAGGAATAACTAATTCGTATAACATTAAATATCAAAAAGTGATGGTTAGATTTGTCTCAGGTTAAACTTTGAAGGTATTCAAATTCTTTCTGTCTTGCTTATCTCATTTACCAAATATCTTTTTTTTCTTTATGTGTCATAATCTTCCCTGTCATCTATGTCTTACAGAATATTTCTGGTATGTTTAGGTAATATAAAACTTATATCTGTCCTTTTTTATGTTGAGAAGAGTAATTTGCAAAGTAGTAATTGCACTTCTGGTTGCAGAGATGAACTACTATCTATGACATGTAGAATAGGAAAAGTTACCAACTTTTTCTTCATTCAACAGAAATGGAGCTAATCCTGCATCCTGCAATTTGCTTCACATTGCTGTTCAGTACAGTGATTAGCAGCAGCTAGTATTGATATATAGTAACCAATTACTTTTTTACCACAAACTTCATTAGAACATCAGTCTCTACCATGGTAAATGTAGCAAAGCAGAATACAGGAGTGGAACAGTTCTTTTAGCTAACCTGTTTAAAAGATTATTGATTTGCATGGAGAGGAACAATGATGAATATTTTAGAAAAAAATGTGAATATTATATGAGGTTTTTTATGGATTTACTACATTGTATATTGGCCAGAATCCATGAAAAATAACAAGAATGAGTACATCTTGTCTTGGAACACAAATTTGAACTCAGGAACCATTCTAAACCTTATTTTCTATTATTTCCATCTTTTTTTTCCAAAATGAGTTCTAACTACTGTAAAGTATTTCCTATACTGAAGAACTTGCTGAATATAAGTAAACCAGAGATAATAAAGTTTTATCTTCTGCAAGTTTCTACTGTTTATGAAGAAGAAAATTGTAACAGGATTCAAGAAAGACACTGACAAAGAACTGCAAGACTCAACATGAATTTAGGGCACTGCACATAGCAACAAACATGTGCATTTAACTCTCTAGAATTTCCTTTTAAAAAGAAAACCATAATCTGTAGGGTCATATATTGATCTAACTTAGACAACATAATTGAGCTACTGATTGATTTGATTTACGTTTTCCATCCTGTTTCACCCCAACTCCCATCATATGTTTGCATCTTTTCTCAACACTGCACTCCTCAGAACCTGTACCTCGTCTCTTTAATTTGCCATTGAAATATGCAGCACTCATCAAAATGGTCTTCTAGATAATTATCACTTTCCAAATGTGTCAGAGACTGAAAATAGTTCATGCCTCAAACATTGATATAAAGTTTTGATCAGAGAAGCCTCCCTGAAGATGCCTGACTGGGACCTTGAACTGAGTCAAACTGCTGAGATTAGATAAAGAGAAAAGCCTATTGCTCAATCATCTCAGTCTGAGGGAAAGGAATGCGTCCACAGAAGCTGAAGTCACCAGCTGTACCGAGAATCATTTCTGGGGTGGGGGCAAAGCACAGCTCGCAGAAGCCAAGTTTGCACAGCCCTACCCCCCAGCTGAAGGGGGGAGGAGGATGGCGTAACCTCTGGTCAGAGGCAATACACACGCACCCTCCAGTACACAAACTGGCCCAGCTGTGAAACCTCCAACCCCACAAGCCACATCCACAGGACTCTCACGTGAGAGGCAGCTGAGGGGGAGTCACAATCTATCACAGACCCCTCAAAGTGCTCCCCAGACGCCTTGCACCACAGGACTGCACGTGATGCGAGCAGAGTCTGCTGCTAGAGGCTGCCCCCTCCCCCAGGGGGACATGCCTGGACATTTCCACCTGGCCTGATTGTATATCAACCCATGGCATTCTGTGCTTTTAGGGGACTTCCAGCACCGAGACCACCCAAAGAGGACATCAGGACACCAGTGGGACCCACGGAGTGGTGATATTTCTTTGTCCCTGTCCCTCTCTGTCCCCCCCATCTTTCTCCCTACTCCCCCTTTTCTCTCTTTTCTTCTCTCTCTCTCTCTCTCTCATATTTACTATCAAATAAAACCCATACTATTGATTGGCATATGGTCTCGCTTGTACCTTAATTTGGGCAGAGGTATCTCTAAAGAACTTTAATAATTAGATCATAGCAAAATGATAGCTCCTTTGCAGAGAAAACATCCAAATTATTAATTTTTAAAATTAGCTTTATCATCATACCAATATTTTTTTTCTCTCAGGACTGAACTTTAACCAGATGGAGTTCAGGGTAGAAATTGCAGAGATCACAACGATTTTAATTAAATCTCTTTTGTGCGCTAACAATGTGTGCCCTATTTTATATTACAATAGCTTTAATATTATAGGAGCTCATTTAGATAGTACATAGGTATCCCTAAATACAGTCAAAGAACTTCAATTCAGAAGCAATCTTCCCTTTTATTTTTTTATATGGTTCTTATAAAGCATATGATCATAGCCTTCAACAAGTGATGCTGTGCTTTAGAACTAATCTTTCCTTTGACTGCAGAGTGTAAGCTGCGGTCAGACTGCAAGCTGAACAAAAAGGTTGCAATATAGATAACACTGCTCTTCTGTCTTTCATTTCCTAGAGCCCCATCTGTATTTGAGTCTGTGGGATTAACTGATTGAAGTCTGTGGTATTTCAAATACTTTCAGGAAGTCTGAATAGCCAATTATTTTTTTTTATGAAAGAGAATAAGAGTGGCAGAAAAGTTCATCTATGCAAGATAAGGGAGTACCTCATTACAGCATGAACATCATACAACTAGCAGTTAAAGTCTAGTATATTTTCTCACTGCAGTTATAGTAAATGCTTGCTATATCATGTAACTTCAAGTTCTAAACAGTCTACGGATGGAGATGTCCATAAAAAAATAGTCATACATTAAATAATGAAAGAATATGTGTTATCATGCTTTTTAAACAAGACAACATAATATGTGAACTTGTGGCAAGGAACATTTTTTCTTGGTAGTTTTTGTTTCATTTTGGTTTTTACTGCTGCATCTTACTTTTTTTTCTTACATTTAGGAAAATGCTTGAATACATGAAGTGCAAAGGATCTAAGTTGATGTTACATGTAGAAACTAATTGCTGTCACACGGCTGGAGGAAGGCACACCTACAGCATTGCTCAGGTCAGCACTCAATGACCATGCCTGAGCTGGAATGGGGTCCTGAGCCATGGGCAGGGGTGGGAGAAGGCCACAGTGGCTGCTAAGCAGGGGCTCAGGGTGACTTCTTTTAGTGCGATCAGGACCCCAACAGAAGCCCCCTTCCCTCTCACCCAAGCAAGTGCCCTCCTGTCTCACAGAGATCTGGGATCAGAAGGGACATGTTGTGCAGTGTTCCAATTGCTATGGGACATCAGGGGTCTGTTTCACAGGATGAAGAGGTGGGGCTGGGAACTGGAAAAGGGACATAGCTCAGACTGGAGCTCAGATCCAGGTCAGGAACACAGCAAGGTCATGCAGGGCCATCACAAAGGGTACTTGGGAGAGAGACAGGGAACCTGGAGCTGATACAGAAGACAGCCTTGAGGCTGAAATGGGGGCATGACACTGGTGATTTGGAGTAGTGTCAGGATCATGGCAGGGACAGTGTAGAGCATTTGAAGCTGGGCAAGATATTCAGACTGTTCCTGATATTCCTGGAGAGGACACTGCCCCCAAGGAGCCCTGAGTCCTGGAAGGACTTGTGAGAGAGGGCTCACTCAGGTGCCTGGCGCTGGTCAGCAGTTTGGCTCTGTGGGGAGATCCAAAACTCAGGGCCAGGCTTTTCACTGTGAGGAAACCATGGTAGCAAGGCCTTGAACTGCAGTGGGCCAGTGCCCATGGTGTTTGGGTGAGAAAGCAGAAATTACTGGTGGGGCACAGCCAGGATTGATGGCTCCCATGGGGCCAAGCAGAGTGAAGACCCCAGGTTTGGCTTTAAAGCCCCGATAGGCGCATTCTGGCAGGGCCTGAACGTGGCCGGAAACACCAAAGTCACCAATGAGCCCTACCACAAGTCCCTGGGACTTTGGGTGAGCACTGAGCCAAGGCTGGGATTGTTTCCCAACAGGAGCATGAGGCTGCCAAATGGTGGCCTAAGAAGTCAATCCAAGGGACCAATCCACATGTCCATGATGGAGATGAGCTAACTTCAGTGTGGACATAAAGGGTCTTTCTCTAGGAGACACAGGAGGAGACAGGCACACCTACAATGGTCTCATCAGGCCTGCATCAAATTGTATATCCTGGATCCATGGGTAGACAGGGTGTGTGGGAACCCAGTCAAAGATGGTAAAAGCTATTGAGATCCATTTGTTGCACTTCACACTCTGACATAGATGTTAACCTCTGTTTCTGTTTGGAGCACATTTTCTATTTCTGACACTGTTCCACTGCAAAGATTTTTTCTACAGGCAAGTGGATTTTCC
Organism: Eopsaltria australis; assembly: GCA_034509425.1. Classification (NCBI taxonomy): domain Eukaryota; kingdom Metazoa; phylum Chordata; class Aves; order Passeriformes; family Petroicidae; genus Eopsaltria; species Eopsaltria australis. The sequence continues at coordinate 277,455 of JAVTVJ010000518.1, forward strand.
CTTGGACAAGCCCAAGTTTGTTTCTTGCCTTCAAAACAGAAATCTCAGGTATGTCAGTAAGAACCATTGGTTCTGCAGCTTGTGACAGCAGGTACATTATGTTTATTCTATGAACATATCCTATGGACAACTCTGATGCTCTAATACACTTTCAAAATTAGTTGTAAAAAGCAGAACAAAATGGGAGCACTATTCTGACTAAGAGCTTTGGAAATGATTCAGAATTTGTAGCTATGTGTCTGCCAGATTAAAGCATTGACAATACAGATCTTGTCCCCAAAATAATGAGGTTTCTGGACTACCTGACAGAAACTTGACAAGTATACTTTTGCTATTACTGTCCATTTTCCCACTAAAAGTTACATTAATAGAATGAAGTTTGACAAGGTAGAAGGTTTATCCAGAAAGGTCAAAGGAAAACTGCATGAAAGCTGAATGAATTTCAGAGGTTCAAAGATGCAGTAGTGAAGCTGGCAAGAATATGTTCAAAGCCCAAAAAGTACTTTTATTTTCTCTTTCAGCTATAACATACAATGTTGAAACTGGCTGGAATCCTGCCTGCTACCATATAATGAAGGCTTCCTGTAAGGATTAGGCACAGGAAGGCAATCAGAAATACCAATTTGGTTATGAATTTAGCTTAACTGGGACAAACTGCAAGAAGGTAATTAGTGATGGGTTTCTTCAGAGGAGAAAGGGTTGAAGAAAAGAGGGGATCAAAGTGGTTCACAGAAATATAAGTATAGAAAATGGAGAAGAGTGGGTAATAGAAAAGGATAGTTGTATGCAAACAAGCTGCTGAGCAGCATTCTTGTCTGACTGAGCCCTGCACCTGATCAGTGCAGTCTGTCCTATCTTGTTACGTTCTTCTCTATTTTCTGTACAGTTTCACTCTGTGTGTATGTACCTAGAGGCTAGCACCTGGAAAAGGGGACAGAGTTCACAGAGAGTACTCAGGGATGCCTACAGCATGTAGAGTCTGGAGTGTATTTTTCCATTAGGGAATTTCAATCCTCTGTATTTATATGTGTTTTCACTGGTAAACTTCAAACTTGATTAGCAGAAAAAAATGACAGCACTGGATAGCTGTGTTCATGTATGTGAGAGCTGGAGGTATTTATGTGGGTGCCATGACAACAATGTTTTCTGTCTGTGTTGGTTTTTGTGGCCAAAAAAGCTGGTGGGGAGTGTGCATGTGTATGCCTGCATGTACCTCTGCAGCTGTAGCTCTGGAATCCATGTTCCATTGCCCTGACCTGCCAACAGGAACAGCAGCAGCTACATCCATCCCAGTGAGATGGAAGAAACACCCTAGATCTGATTGTGTGCAATTTTCAGTGCCAGGGGCATGGGAAGGCAGTATCCCCACAGGCCAAACTCCAATAGGACACATCAACTACCTTAAAGGGATCTGTTTCTGGCAGTCTGCTCTGAAGTTAAAGGAGTTGCATATTGAGACAGCAAGATAAGCTCTGAAAATGCCAAGAAAAGTCTGAACATTAGTAAAACACGGAAGATACAAGCATTTGTTTAAATGGCATAGGTAAGCAACTTGAGTGCTGAAAAGGTTTTCTCATGTTAGCGCTCGGCACACCTCTGTGCTTACAGCAGTGAGCACACCAAGAGAATCTGCAGTGCTTGGCTTATAATTTGTCAGTGTTCTTAGACTCTGAATCATTAATTTAATGTGTAACTGCAAAATGCTCCCATGTATAAACGGCGAAGTTTTGACTAGTAAAGTACATTTTTCAGTATCTCAAATTTCTTAATTGGTAACCCTTCTGTCTTCTTGGCTGTGATATTTTCCTGAATGTCATATCCAGCAGAACCCACATGGCTAATGAAAAACACATGTGAAGAAACTTTAGTATTGACTGAATTTAGCAAATCCTGTGTTAATATCTGGGTTCAGCATGGCTGACAGCTCCCTGTACACTTGTCAAGGGTACTCCAGGGACCCTGCAGCTTTAGTACAAGTGGTGCGGGTGTGACTGCCAGAGTGGCTCCCAGATAATCTGAAAGGGAAGTTTTCCTGAGCACAGATAAAATATGAATTTAAAATCTCAAATTTAGAATCATTATTTTGAGATTCTATGCTTTATTTCAATATTGTTGTCTCTCTTCTACCCTTTCCAGAGACTGAGTTTGATCAACTGTTTCTGATTAAGCAGAGGAGATTTATATGAGATTACTTGTTTCCTTCACACATATTCAGAATAAAATGGAAGACAGTTTTTTACACACAGGTACAGAAACCAAGGTATATTTTGTATTATCTCACTAACTATGCTTCCATACTGTTTCTTTACTATTGATCTTTCTTAATATGTAATGCAAATTTAAAATAACATGCAATACATCATGTGAAACTGTTGACTGTAGAACAGACCTTTTTTTTTCCCTTGGTAATGTTATCAAATATTCCCCATCACTCACCAGAACTCGAGTTAAGTCTCTGTCTTGTGATCTGTGAGACAGAAATAGACTGTGCTGTGGGAGATGGATAAGTATAAAGCCTGCTACAGATTTTGCAGTAATGATTGTTCTTACTTGGAGGGCACTCAGAATTGGTGGGAAACTAAAAAATTCCAAAGTTAGATAAAAGAAAGCACATGGAATGGATGGGTAAATTTTTACTTTTTAAATTACTGTACCCATGAGGCCTTTGTAGGGGCAGTATAAAAATAAATGTTGTCTTTGTTTGCTTTATATTTTTAATATTTTTAATCTGAAAATATCTTTGCTAGTGCATAGTGCTATTCAGAAGTAAATGGTTTAGAGTTGTTGATAAAATATCTTTGTTTTAGCTCTTAAAAACCTTGTTTAACTTTGTTAAAACTGCTTTGATTCAAATCTCAACCATCTGAAATTTTACAGGGTGTAAATTTTCAGGAGGACCAGAAGAGAAAGCCTAAATATGTACCAACAATGAATATTCATTAATGTGAACTTAGAACATACACATTTCATTAAGAAGTTTTAAATACTTCAAAATTCATTGTATTTCTCCTTGGTTTTTGTTCTTACTTAAACTGATACTCTTTCCAAAACTTAAGGCTTTGTTGTAAAGTTTTCTGACATACATATTTCTAGTTATTTTATTCAAACTAGTCAAACATTCATAGGCCACACCAAACTTGTGCTATATATATTACTCTTCCATCCTGAAAGATGTTATACTATTAAATTATCATTTTTTAAAAATATAAAATCTAATCTAAGGCATAAGGATGGATAAAAAGAGACAAGATAGGTGTCATATTTTTCCTTTCCACATGTACTGAAATGGGCAAAAAGATGTCCTGCTGAAAACTCTTAAACTACTTTCAAGACACTTATTTAAATGTGTTATAGATTTATTTAAGCATGAAAGAAGGAGTCATCAGACTTCTTTTATAATAAGGAAAGATAAGCATCTGTAGTTTCAAGACCAAAGAATTGCTGTGGTTTTTAAATTTACTGTTTCAGACTGGCAATCATTAGACTGGCATAATGATTTTATTGTTGATTTTGCTATTGATCTAGGACCACATTCAATGCTCAGATAAAGATTGTCTTATTTAGGGTTTATTTACAGATTACAATACATGCAAAGAATATTTTAAATGGATTGATTACACTTCATGAGCAATGTGTATTTGAAGTCCTGCTGTTTAACAACAGTATGGCTTACTGCATGTGCCATACCTCTGAGTTACAGTGTACTCTCCTGTGTTTGTCTTTGAAAAAATAACCCTTAGTTTCCCACTGTAACTTTCAAATGATGATTCTTAGTTAAGAGGTGTGAGAATGTACCATGGAGGTGCATTATGTTTTGGTATGTTATATTTGTGGAGCCTATAGTCAGATAACCCATAGATTTTTAGTAGTGTCCTTTCTTGGCTTTGCAAAAATGCATACAAGAAGGGGAAGATAAAATTCAGGGAATGCTAAGACAAAAGGGTAATAAATTAAAGAAAGTTAGAAGCTGGGGGTCCATTTGAAAATATCAGTGTAATAAACTGAATCTTCTCTTACACATACATACCTCTGTGATAATTGATACCTCTCTTGAGTCACAGACAAGTAAAAGGATGATCAATGGATTGCTGAAAACATGTAAACAAATAACTTATATATTTTTCTTTCCAATTATGTTATCTAATGTTCTTTATTTTCCCCGTGATCAATTTTCAATTGGAAATAAATATAAAAAACCAAATCTTTTTAGATATTGCCAATGCCATCCTGCACGGAAAGAAGAGACAATGTTAAGAAGTTGAATCCTATTTAGCATAATATATTGCAGCAAGACAATCATGATCAAAGTGTCTTTCTGCAAGGGAGAGAGTGTTAAATCTCTAGATTTAGAAAAGAGAAACTCTTTCTAGTTATAGTAAAGTAAAATATCTGTTCTGCATGATTGCTGCCGTGAGCATGGGTCACTGCTCTGAGAGGTCACGCAGATTATTTACTGCTTCGTGAATTTCAGCTGCATCATCACCAGAGGTCTTTGTCTCAGTGGGATCATTCTTAAAGATCCTTAGTATCAAAGATATCAGATATTTAGCTGTTGTGAACAAAAGTCCTTTAGTAGGAAATATTTTCAGAAGTAGGCCACATAGTTCATACAAAAAACCCTAATAAACTGAAAACTTAAATATTATCTGCTTGGCAATCTATTCTGGTCTCACTGTCACTAGAGGTGTAGCTTCTGTGTTTCTTTGAAACCTAACTCAAACCCTAATGGAATGATGATGCTGTAGTTGAGATCCCCATGTCAATGAGTGTCCCAGATTGGAAAAATGTGAGTGCCGTGTTGGTGTCCTGCCATGATCCTCTTAGTGTGCCTTTTCCAGCCCCAGTGTCCCGTGTCTGTGGGCTTTCTGAACCCAGTGTAAAACAGAATAACATTTTGGTGCTGCATCTGAGGTAATGGTCTCTGGTTTCCAGTTTTGAAGTGTGCCACCTCCCAAAAATTCCACAATACTCATTTAAGAGTTAAATTTAGAATATAAAATTCCCGCTCAGGATAATTTTAAGTCTAGATTTTTAGTTCATGGTGTTGAAATTGGTTTTGTACTTAATTATAAGGTCTGTGTGGTGTATTAAGCATGGTTATTACCTATATATATTTGTTTTGTGTTCCAGAAATTAATGCAAATAATTATGTATGCCACTTCAGACAGGTGTTAATTAGCTAACAGATCCCTTTCTGTATTTTTGATTTGAATGACAATATTCAAAGAACTGTATTATCAAATATGGATGAAAGTTTATTTGACCTTCCACAACATATTGATAGTATAGTTCAGCCCCTTCATGGTGTACCAGTCACTATAGGACTTAAAGAGCCAATCTGAGCTGTCTTGAGAAAACACACTTAATGAACTGTGGTATACAGACTTAGGATATTATTTTCCAAAGTTGAATGACTACTGATCTGAATGACTGGAGAATTGAAATGGCATCAAATATTAGATGTCTGTGGAAACAGATACTTTAAAATATTCACTTTCTTAATTAACTTGTTAATCATTAAAATGTGTTTTATAGTCTTTTAAAATAAATATTAAATAAGAATTAGATAATAGGAGCTCAAGTGTTCATTTCTGTCATAGCATCATTGTATTGTCTTTGTGGTATTTGGACATGTCTGTACATATAAATGTGTATGGGTGCATATGTTTAATAATACAATGGGTTTTGGTGGAACTTATCATTGATTGGTCATTTTGAGGTCTTTTATTTTGCAAAAGTGCAATGAAGGAGGAAAAAAACCCAACGGGATTCTTCCATCATTCCTGGGTAGAAAAGCTGAGCATTCTTCCTAGAGATTGTGAAATTATTAATATGAGAATTAGGAAAAGCAAAAAACTTTCATAAAACATAGTATTTGTCTGTTGACTCACAATTTTTTTTGAGTTGTCAAGAAATTTGGATTTTTTTCAAGTTTTGTTTTTTTTGTTTTGTTTTAAGGAGCTTGCATTTAGAACTAAAAGGTTTCAACCTCTCTACTTCTTTACAAATATATACCACATTTATTTCTGTAGGCTGAAATTTTGATTTTCAGGACCAGAGGATCTTGATTGATTTCTTAAATGCTTGAGGCTGGCAACCTTACCTCTAGCATTTGTATTTTTCTTGCATTGTGGGACCTGTAAATACATTTTAAGGAAACAGTTTAGCACCAAACAGACCTTTCTCTTTTCTTGTCTTACCAGTAGTTACTAATGAGGAAAATAAAATTGGAGTTTTATAAGAGTCAGAACAAGCCACCTTTTCTGCCAAAGGACATCATGGTATTTCCATTTCCATATAAAAACAGAGGCAACATAAAGCACAACAGAGACTGGGCTGCAAAGTGAAGAAGACAAATTAGTTTGCACATATGCTCTTCAGAAATAGAATCAAATAGAGAAGAGGAAATTTTGCAGAGAATTCCTCCCCAGTCTGCAACTTGTACCAATATTTTTCTCACAACTTCACCAGTGTTTTTTAATCAATTAAATGAAAGATGAACTCCCGTGACCAGAACTTTAATCCAGATTGACAGAGGACCCAAAATACAGTGCTGCTTGGAGTAATTTGATCAATATTGTGCTCTCAGGTCAGCAGTTAAATTTAATGAGTTTAATCCAAAAGCAAGGAAGGAAAAAGATTAATCTTTCACAGTCTCTCTTGCCTTTTGAGTTGCTGTACTTCATTGATTAGGTGGATAAGGCAGATATGTAATGTTACATTATATAATAAAAAAATTTATTATATATTCACCATGTACATATTCAGTGCACTATTGTTAATATGTTTCCTCAGGTGAAAAATGGATCTGTTACATTTGCAGTATCTACTCAATGACCTTCTGGGACTTGAGATTTGGAAAGCTGGAGTGATTATATGAAAAACCGAAGCCTAGGACTTAAACATGGGTAATTGGTTCATGTATTGATGGTATTGAATTTAATACTTACAGTTATCTGGTATAATCTCTTTCAGAGTTAGCGAGGCTCAAAATTCCAGTCTGGCATCCCATGAGTTCCTGACATCTAACAAAAATGTGTAAGCTAATGAACTCTGAACTGGTGTCAGAAATGTGGAAGGCTTTTTTTAGCTATTAATTCAGTCTTCAGGAATGGTTCATTACCTGCTCTATGCCTGTTACCTTTGGTAAAAGTTTGGAAATTGAAACCAAGATTTTTGAACATTTTATAAAGGCTGATAGCAAATGTTTCTGGCTTTTCAATTGTGGTTTGACAAATGCTTGACTCTAGTACTTGCATGCTGAAATTTTGTGGGTGGACAGAGTATTTAATTCAATGATTTTACCCCTGTTCAATTCTGTTATTATGTGATAGCTTAATAAGATATATTTTTGTTTTAATTTCTTGGCTTTGTAAACCACGTTCAAAGCTGTGTAGAAAATAACACCAAGATAGTTTTTAAAGTCCCAAAATAGATCAGAAAAAGTAGTACATAAGCTTATTGCAGATTTTTATACTGTTAAAAATGTATGTATAATGGATTACAGCCTATAATGAATACATATATTTGCAACAATGCACCCAACAATAACAAAATTGCTAGAAAAGACAGGATTTAGTTTGAATAGGATCAAAACTTTCACTTAGTACATTCTTGCTATTTTGACACAGCAAAATTAAGCACAATGATGCGATCTTAAAATAATCTTTGAGTGATCACCCTAGCGGACTTTTGATCTGGAGTTAAAAAACACTGCCAGCAAGCCAAAACAAGCAAACAAGCCCCATAACTTAATTTTGCTGTATTGTTGCAAACACTCTGAAAAGATTTACCTCAGTTTTAATCTGGAATATACCATACATGTCACTACTTTTCTAAATTTGTGTAGATAAAGAGCTCTACATTTGACTCTCAGTTGTCTAAAACAGTACACATTCCCTTATGTGAAACAAATCTGTCTCTGATCTCTGTTAATATATAGGTGATAAATGTGTAATTGCCACTGACATCTAAGCCACTTATTTATAAAGGATTTGTGGCATGTAAACAATCACCCTGATAATCACTTTGTGAGTAGATGCTCTACTGCACTATTTGTGTTGCAAGAGCAAGTTTTAGCTGTATGCCAGTGTTTGAACAGATGTAAAATAAAAAACATTCTAAATCAAAAATGTATTGTGAAAAACAGAAGTATGTTTTTCCTATGGTTGGCTGTTAGAGAACCATCTGTTGTGGAATTTGTTGGGTTTTTTCTTCTATATGTGGCAATAAATGGGTGATTTTGGGTCTGTGTTTCATAATGCGATGAGATGTAGAGCACTTCATGACCTTCTGATACAGACATTGATGGCAATATGGGGTCTTTAACTCAGCTTGCCAGCCAATTCACTGGCAAATGCTCCCAGTGGATTTCTCTCATTCTGAGTTTCAGAGGGACAATGCATACTAATGATGGCTAGAAGAGCGAGTAAAAGAGTGATAAAAGATCAAGAATTCTCTTGACAGATTTTCTCACACTGAATTACTATGCTGCTCAGTTTTCTTGTATAGAAAGGAAAGCTGATAGCACTGCAGTCAACAGTATTATGGTAACACAAATAAAGTGTTTGTCTTCCTCTTGTCCTTCTATGCTGTAACCTTACACTTTATTACTGTCTGTCCATGATATTTAAAAATTTAAACCTCACCAGGTATTTTTTCCTGTTCAATATGTTTAAATGTATCTTGCTTTTCTCATCAAGTATGTGTTCTCAAAAAAAAACAAAACCACAGCTAACACTATCAATATAGCTATTTGATATGACACAAATCCAAGACATCAAAATACAAAATTATTTCTGATCAAGGACAGTAATTTTTGTTTTCATATTCTAATAATTTTGATCAGCCTGATAGGGTTGTCTAAGTACAAAGGTATAGAACAAATTGAAATAGCTTTAAATCTCTGCGTAAATAAGGCTTTAATCAGATCAGTACTGATTTTAGGCTACATGCATTTAGCATTCATTTCAAAAATTGTCTAAGTGCAGTCAATAAATGGAGAAGGATCTCATGGGAAATAGTCAAGAAAGGGATATAGTCGGGCAAATATTGCCCTTATCTTCAGAAAAAGCAAAAAGGAGAGCTCAGGGAAGTACAGGCCAGTCAGCATCAGTCCTACGAAGATTTTTGATTAATTTTTCTTGTAAGTATGACTAGGCACAGGAAAAATATAATGAGTTTTGGAAATAATTAGCACGAATTTACTGAGGGCATGCACCACTTGATGAACCTTTTCCATGATGAGATGATATACTTAGTGAATAACAGAACACTAAATATTTATTGTAGAACTGCAGAATGCTATAGATAAAGAAAACTCTATGAAAATGTTTTAAATTTTAATAAAACACTGTTAGACTCTTGATCAAATGAACTTTAAAATGCATTGTTTCATTTTCAAATAAATTACCCACCATAAACAATTTCAGATTTTAACATATTTACCTAACAACCTGTAAGTATTCCAAGGTAAAAACACGATATACGTTTGCTCCATATTCCACTTTTGATTTGTTTGTCTACACATTTTGATATTTTGGACGGATATTGAGAAAATATGGATCCCTTTTAGTTTTTAAATAGAAATAGATTCAATTGCCATTCACAAAACTGTTGAACAGCAATTCAAACTGATGTTCATTTATATATATTATTAATGTTTTTCCTTGAATGTTTAGAGATTATTTACTTCTAGCTTTTGAAAGAAGAAAACGTTTATAAAAATTTTAATTTAAGATATGTTGACTAAACAGGAGCATTACTTATTATTGATATAAAACATCTACAATTTAAAAAAAGTTCTGTTATGGTCCCATGGTGCACCATTTAAAATGTGTATCAAGCTGGAATATTACAAAAACAATCAGAGTTTTATGGAGCCATAGTCTTCATTAGACTAGAAAGTATTATCAATTGTATGCTACTTAATTTGCTCTTTCAATTAATCTTCTGATCTTCATGCAGTGCTGAAAAGGTCAGCTATAGCACAAAGCTTCCTTGAAAGATTTAGGGGATATGTGTTGATGGGTGAAGATGCTGATGTAAGTAGCCACAAATGTTAGGAGGGAAAAATTATTGTGCAGAAGAAAATGCTGGTCCAAATATACAAACAGAAAAATTGTCTGTCTGCTTGGGAGCTGTGAGCCTAGGAACTAGGTCTGGGAACCAGAAGAGTGCAGCTGCCATCTTTGAGTTGCATCTAGGTACCAAGAAAGAGGGCACATTCTGAGCCAACTTTGATAAAAGTAAAAAATACACAAAACTCTAATAACAATTTATCATCTGAAAAAAGTGGAAACAGTATGGAAAAACAAAATTGCTCCAGAACAGAAAATATTTTCATCTCTTGACTGTTACAGATGAAAACTTCACGTTAGCCGCATCTATTGGCTGTTCAAAGTGGTGATTTCCTAAGCCCTCTTATGTCTCTAATATAAAAAGAACTGAATTTTTATTTAAAATGAGAACTATGAGTACTTCCCATGTTACATATACTTTTTATTTCCTGAAAAGCTCTGTTATGTGAATCATGTTTAAAGTGAGACTGAAGTCTGTTATTTTCCTCATCCCCCTCTAGACCCGCTTTTGAGGTCATTCAGATTGACCTCCTACCTCTGGAATGGCTGAGGTCCCCTCTGGAATCAGTTTGTTCTTGTCTTTGGGGTGGCTTGGCCCCTTCTGAAATCTATCATATAGACTGATAATGGTATTATATATATACCATTGATATACCATTGATATTGGTATTACATATCTATAGAAACTATTTACCATAGGCAGAACTGGTGCTATATTATTGTGAGTTTCTTCACTAATTATAGGCTTATAGTAATATACCTGTAATGTTCTACACCTACTTAGTTGCTGCTATTACTGGTAGTTTCTATAGGATTGTTTGCTGCTAGTACTAATTACTGTCTAACTATTGGTTGACACCATATCACTGATGGCGAATAACATTTGCAATAGCCCAAGATATATTATCCTTATTAATCACAGCAATTATTTTTGTGATAGTTTAAATGTTAGGAGTGATTTTCGTGGCATTTATGGTAGTCTGTTATACATAAATTTAGAGGATAGATGTTTCTGTGTTCTTGTGAATTATAGAATCCTACAAACCCACAGTTGCGAAATATCATAGGATCATAAATGCTGAAGAAAACCTCTAAGATCATTGAGTCCAATCATTAACCTATCACTACCAGGTCCACCACTAAACCATGTCCTTAAGCACCACGTCTACATGCTTGTTGAACACTTCCATGGGAATTGATTCTATCACTTCCTTGGGCAGCTTGTTCCAATGCTTGATCCTTTCTGTGAAAATATTTTCACTATTATCCAGTCTACCCCCCCCCCAGCATAACTTGAGGCCATTTTCTCTTGTCCAATCACATGTTACTTGGGAGTAGAGACCAATCCTCACCTTGCTACTCAATTCAGGTAGTTGTACAGAGCAGCAAGGTCCCCCCAGGATACATTTTCTCCAGGCTAAACAATACCAGCATCCTCGCCTTCTCCTCATAAGACTTGTGCTCCACACCCTTCACCAGTTCCGTTTCCTTTCTTTGGACATGATCCAGCACTGTGTCTTTTTTCTCATGAAGTTTTGGTGAGGTTGCAATGTGACCAGTGCCTACTATGGGGTGCCAATCACTTGCCTGGTACTACTTGCCATCTACCTGTACATACCTGCAGGCTGGATAACCCTCTGGGTCATGAGAGATGCAAAGGGAAATGGCAGATTTCTGCTTTTGTTCTAAATTTCAGATTAGAATTACCTCCCCAGAGAAATTAGGAATGATGAAAATTTTAGCAATTGATTCCTAAATACTTCTGATTTCTTAAACTTGCCACTTATTTAATGATTATGGTTGATTAAGCCATGAAATATTAAAATGGGTTAAAAGATTTGATATAAACATTTGTAGAATTTTTAATACTGCTGCAAGCAGAGTGGCTCAGGGGAGGATTCTTGTGGGGATAAAATGGAATCTAATAGTTGATACCTGTTTCCTGTAGTATTTTCAGTGAAATGGAATTTAAACTGTTACTGAGCAGTGGCATGTAACGTGCCTAGGCAATGGGGCTGCAGCAATGTGTCAGCCTGTAAGCACCAGAGACAGAGCTTGGTTATGAAACAAAAAGTAAGCATAAGCAAGAGATGCCACTTTATGTGGGGGCTGCATCTGTTACCTCTAAAAAATGATGGAAGCTGTTCTCATTTCACCATTATGGTTGTTACATTACATCCAGAGCTGAAATAACAGGTATAAACAGTAATGAGAAAGGGAACAGTTGTACCCTTAAGGCAAGCAAAAATCTGGAACTGTGGAGTCTTTTTACAGAGTATTTCCAACGTTCATGTAAGAAATACAACTGTCATGATGTGGACAGTTTCAGTGCATAGTATAGAAAAAAATACTGTTGTGATTTCATATTCGGCAATAGAAGACGTAAATTAATAAGGTTTTTTTACCAGGTTATTTACTAGATATCTGCTGTTTTTTCCATTTTTTTTTTTTTTTTTCAGGAAGGACTTTGATTTTTTTCTTTTTAAGTTTTTTTGTTTGTTTTTTTTTTTTAGATTAGATGTGACTTCATCTGAAAAGATAACTAACTTATGATATGATTAAATATAAACAAGACTTTTTAGAAGTCTACATTTGGATGAACAACTTGAAAAGGCATGTGAAATGTTCTGTTAATTTTTGATTACAGGAAAAAAAAGTGTAGTTAATATCAGAAGTCCTATGCCCAATTGGAAGAGATGTTTTTGTTTCCTAGTCTTAACTAACTCTTAGAAAATGTATGGAAACTATAAAGTTTGTGCATTTTTGGTGTTATATAGAATTCTGATACTGATTTTTTAATAAGCCACTGGAATTTGAGGGTCCATTTCTAACCTTCAAAGAGTGTTCAATTCAGGACTGAAACCATTTGACCAAGAAAATCACAGTGGGGAATGAACCATACAACATTTTGCTTTTCCATGACTTTGGACATAGAAGCATCGCCATCTTTCAGCTTTTAATATGCAGAAAGAACATGCTTTCCTACTGAGACAGAGGAGGCGACGTCTTCAGGACTGACACAGACTTTCCTGTCCCTTGTGGAACTCTGGAAAAGTCACCAAGGATACCAAGGAGTATCTTCAAAAATACTAACACTGCGTATGTGTCACTGTCTTTTTAAGCACATTCTCAAGAAAAACAAAAGTAATATTGCTGATGGCTATTGTGACTCTTCCTTGAAAAAGAAAGCAGTTTCCAAGAAGGATATAGGATGTGTTACAGCTCATCAAAATTCAGATATCATGTCTCATGAGGAAATAATGTTTCAGATGTATTTTTGATAATGATGCTAGTAGAACTTAGTCTTCTCCTTGTGACAGGTCTCTTGTATGATGACACGATTTTGTTAGTTTCCGAAGCTTGACAACTTTTCTATATGCATATTTAACATTTGTGTGTTCCTTTAGAGAGAAGGAAGGAGTAATTTTCAACACACTAGTAGAAAACCTAAGTATACTATCTGTACAATTTATGAACTTCTTCAGAGAACTGGCAAGATGAAGCTGGGTCAGAAATGACAGAAAAATTATACTAATCCAACTTAACAAATGCAAGTGTTCAAAGATACAAAAATAATGAGGGCCTTATCAGTTTTGTGATTTTTGTTTTGGTTGGTTTTGGGGTTTTCTAAAATATATAGAAGCAACTGAAGTAAAATTATGAAAAAATTTCATCACTAATATCTGGTTTTAGCGTGGCTGTAAAATATGTCCTCTAATTTGAAGCCACGTGGTGGCACCTAACATACTTGTAAAATCTACACATTTCCTCATGACATGAATTCCTTTTGTTTATCATACTCATCATCAGACTCCCAAGCAGATGTCTGTAGACCAGTTATGCATTTCATTGTATCATTCATAGGGCAGTTTGGGTTATTCATAGGATAATAGAGAGAAGACAGCATCATAGCATCTAAACCAGATTTTTTAGAAGTCTGATGTTTAAATCCGAACTTTCTCTGGAAATCTTCTGTAGTCCTTTATATACGGTTAAAGACAAATCAGCAGCTCCACAGAATTTTTTTTTAATCTAATCTTAAACACTTATACCAACATGAAGTGAATCCTTCCTAGAAGTATGTATACTGACTGCAAACCAAGCTTGGGGGGTATAGATCAGGTTTTTGTGGACTCAATATGTTCAGAAGAATCCAAACTTTAGTGCTTCTACAGAAAAGAAGTTCAAATTTTTTTTTCATTGAATCATAAATCCTTAGTTGGAAGAGACCCAGGAGGATCATTAATTCTTGATTTCACACAGAGCAACCTAAAAGTTAAACCATCTTCTCAGAGCATTGTCCAAATCTTTCTTGAACACCTACACATTTGTGGTCATGACCACTTTCCTGGGAAGCTTGTTCCAATGCTTGACCAACCTCTCAGAGGTGGTTCCAGACAGAGCCATAAGCCATTCCCTCACATCCTCTCACTGAACACCAGAAAGTAGTGATCAACACCTCCCTCTTGGCTTCCCCTCATTTGGAAGCTGTAGACAGCAAATGTCCCCTCAGTTTCCTTCCATCTAAGCTGAACAAACCTTACATTTCCAGACACCCTCATAAATCACCCTCTAGCTCTTTCATCAGATTTGCTGCCCTATTTTTGGATCCATTGTAATATTTTTATTCTAATCTATTCTTCTTACGTAGTGGAACCACAAATTGCATACAGTGCTCAAGGTGAGGCTACAACAATGATGAGTGTAGGTGATGTATATAGAAGTGTCAATAATTTATCTTCATCAGCCAGCTACACTGGGCTTAATGCACCCCAGGATATGGCTGGCTGCCAGACTGATGGCTGCCAGGGCATGCTCTTGACTCATATGGAGCTTACCATCTATCAGAACTCCCAGTTCCTTTTCTGCAGGGCTGTACTTGAGTCTCTTGTCCCCCAGTCTAGAAGCACGCCCAGGATTACACTGACCCAGGGACAGCATCCAGCATTTATCCTCAATTAATTTCATACAGTTAGTTATTACCCAGCACTCTAATCAATCAAGATCTTCCCTATAAGACTACTCTTATACTCTACTCTTGAGGAAATCAATGACTCCTTCCTAAATTACTATCATCATCAAACTCACTTCATGTGCACTCAACTCCTGTGCCCAGGTAATTGATAAAAAATTTTGAAGAGAACTGACCCTAAAACCAAGCCCTGGGGAACATCACTAGTAGCTGATCACCAACCTGTTGTCACCCCCTTTGCTACAACACTTTGAGACCAACCATTCAGGCACGTTCACCTCTCATATTGTTTACATGTCTGGATGTATGCTGGATAATTTGTCCAGGATAGTATTAAAAGCTTTGCTAAAATCTCTTAGCCCCTGCCCCACATATTCTACATTCCTTCCATCCACAAGATGGGCAACCTTGTCAAAAAAGGTTATTAAGTTATTAAGGCATCACTTTTCCTTCATGAACCTATGTTAGCTTTGACCAATTACTGCATTATCTTTTAAGTGTTTTTCAATAAGTTCCAGAATAATCTTCTCCATAAGTTCTTCCAGGCACTGAATTATAATTATCAGGGTCTTCCTTCTTGTCCTTCTTAAAAAGTGGAATAATATTTGCTAGCTTTCAGTCAGCTGGGACCTCTCTAGAGTCCCAATGCCATTGATAAATAACTGAGACACCTCTCTCAATAACATTGGCCAATGTTCTCAGTTCCCCTGAATGAATCCCATCGGGCTCTGTGGACTTAAGGGCATTAAATTGTTGCAAATCCCATACAAGTTCAAAGCCATGGGAAATGTACCACTGTCCCAGTCACAGTCCTCCAACCCAGGGCTCTGTTTGTCCCTGAATCCATTGTTGGTTTTAAAGGCAAAGAAGGTATTAAATGTCTCTGCTGTATCTTCCTATTTGTGAAGCAATTAATTTCATCAAATAATGGACCTATGTTTTCTGTAGTCCTCTTCTTGTGGTAAACACACCCTTAGAAGGTTTTTCCTTAAATTGAAATCACCAAATTTTAATTATCTTTGAAAATTAATCTGTAGTTCTTCTGTAAGAAAGTCTATGATGGATTGTCAAACTCATATAAAAATTGCTATTTTGAGATTCTGGATAACACGATGTTTTGCACTTATTACCTAGATATATGCAAGTTACAGAGGCTTGCATAGATGTATAGAATATACTAACACCAGACATCGGCAATTTTGTAACCGAGTTGCTGCACTGCCAAGCAGCTTCAGCAGCAGCTACCAAAGCAACAGCTAAAGCCATTTGCGCCAGCTTCAGGAATAGAATAAAGAATAAAAAGCCATATGGAAAGCTTGCACAGCTGTTTCAAGAAGGACATTACTTAGAATAATTTTATTTTGAAATCTCAGAACAAGAATGACTGGATGAATAATGTCTATGGATGAACTATGTGCATGTTAGAAGGATTTCTGTTTCTTAACGTGCTGCAAATCAGTTACCAGAAGGAAAGAAAATGGTAAAGCAAAGGAAAACATACATATCTATTCTAATACAAGTGTCCATTGTAATTTGAAACCTCACTGCTCAGAAAATTAGTATCAAATCAAACTGGTGTAGAAAATTACCCATCAGTCAATAGAAATCTGTACTATTTCTTGCATACAAGAAAACTTTTACCCTGTACTTTAGGATTTTTCTGTCTCTAGGAAATTATTAAGGGCTTTATTTGACTGCCATTACTGGAGACAAATTCACATGAGACGATGTTGGCAAATCAACTCTGTGAATAGAAATATTTCTATGGCAGAAACTCATCCACAAAATTCTGATCTCAGAACATATGGTTAAGAGAAATTTAATGATAGCATAAGGTGCTATACTGTAAAATAAATAGATCAAGGTTTTCGTTTTTTGTGGGGACGGAAGACAAGATGACTGTTCAGATTGATTTATATTTATTCTGAATCAGAGTTCTGTGTGCTGAAGGCATCTCACCTGCTGGTTCTGTCTTTTTGCTAGGCAACATTTGTCCCACATCCTCTATATCCTCTTGTCCAGCTCAAATCAGTGCCTTGGGATTTTGTCCCTCTGACTGCTGTCAGAGATCTCAGTTTTGCCTTTTGTCACTTATAACAAAAACTTTGTTTTTTAAAAAGACATTAGCTTAAAACCTGCTGAGATATTGTATTTCAGAATTTCTCTTGAATTCATTGTCCACCTTTAAATTAAACAAAAATAAAGCTAATAAGGAGCAGTATTACAGTGTCATTTCTGCATCATAATTCCTTCTTGCTTCAGTACTACTTGGAAATGTCTTTTCTAACAATGTGCAGAGAATCACTTATGCCTGAAGACTGGCCTATCATGTTAGACCTGCATTCCAAATAAGACCTAAATCCAGTCCTTTTGCTGAAGTTTTTTCTTAAGAAAATTCCTCATTTTATTTTTTTGCACTTCTGAGACTGCAATAAGTATAAAAAGTTTTTCATAGTCTCCAATATAACAGAAAGAGGTTATCTAAGAGTGTTTGTATGACTTGTTATTACTACTAGTATTTCACAGGAAGAGATTGATTCTGCTATTAGTATATAATAATGGCCTGTGGTCCAATTGTATTAGCCTTTATTGAAATAATCAGATAATATATTAGAAGCGATATTACTGTTCCCAAGTGAAATTCTAGGAAAATTGCCTGTTTTCATTATTTCTTTTAGTAGGAACTATTTTAAAAGGTCTGTACTTCAGTTCTGTGCTCATGCAGCACCTAGCATAACAGCTTCTGGCAGATTTTTGACTAGATAATACTGCTTGCAATCATAAGTCCTATTCTTATGTCTTGACCTGAGGTGACTACATAAGAATAAAGCTATTAAACAAAACAGCTTCCTGCTTAGTGATAGTAACATCATCAAGACTAACTATGTTTCCATATTCAATTTTGGAGAAAACTGAAATGCATTATTCACCAATGTTACATTAACCATTCTGTGCCAATAATTTCTGCTATTTGCTGAAAATACAGCAAGTGCAAAAATTCTTTCTTCAGAGGAACCTAAGCTTTTTTTTTCTAGTCAGTATTCAGGAGAAACTCCCAAGAATTTTAAGCATAAGTGATTTCATTTTAACTTGAAAACATCTGTTTTTCTACTCTTATGTAATTTTTTGATTGTGTTTAATGAATGATCACTATTACAATTTTAATGTTGGCATTAAAGAATAAAATACATTTTGAAAGTATGGAAAGTAGGATCACAATAAATATCAACACCTTCCCTAAGAAGTTCAGGTGTATGGTACTGATTTCCACATTTTGTTTTGGTTGTAGTTCTATTGCACAACTCTGAGAAATAACAGGACCAAATCTTCTTTTATGCCTTCATACTGCAAATAGAGCCAAGCTGAATGGTTCTTCCTTATGTATCCCACTTAAGAAATTGGCATCAATAGGTAGATTAAATTACTGCTGTAAAATCTGTACTTTTATGATGTCCTTTAAAAGTGAGTAATACACTCTGTAATTGAATGCAACGCAATGGAACTGTCACTAAATAAGCACTGTTGTTCTTTAGAGAATGACTTGTTATGTTTCTCTTATGCATAATATGATACCTGTGGTTTGCTTTTTTCTTTTTATCCCATTAAATAACTGTGACTTCAAACACTTCCAAGCAGAGCCAAATTCCTTCCTATTTAAGCTTTTTACACTAATATAGTAGGGCTGTCTCTGTTGTCTTTATATACCCCTTTATATCTCAGCATCTACAGTCTCCTACTGCACATTTAAACTCTCATTTAACCTCCCATCTAAAATTGTAGTGTTGGGAAATTAAGAATGGAGACAAAATGAAATAAGTTTAAATATGTAAAAATCCAGGCAAATTGCTTATTTCTTTGAGTCTTTCCTGATTTCCTTACTCATTTTCTTTTTTCACTATGTACTTCACCTACTTCAAGCGTGAACATAACACACATCTCATTTTGTTCTTAATTCCATGTTTTCCAATTACTTGTGCTGCACACATTTTTAATACTCCTTTAATCTCTCTTTGTAAAGTGTGATTAATATCCTTTTATTAAACAAGTTTTACATTTCAGATAAAAAGCTCTGCAAGTGGTTTTCTTCTGTAGAGTGGAAGTTAAAAAATCTTAATACTTAGATTTCTCTAGTGGCCTCTGAAGATTTGTGTGCTGGAACCTAACATTAGGAACTTCTAAGATCTGAAAGAATCAGAACTTTCCAAAATGAAGTTTATTTCAATTTTCAAAATGTAAATCTTAAGGATTTTTAGTAACATGGAGACATAATTTTTTTTCCCACTATTTTTCATCATAAAGATACATCATATAGATCCTAACAGATATCTCTTCAGTGAGTTTAAAATCTGGTCAACAGCTGATTATATTTTCCACTCCACTTCATGAAGACTTTCACTGTCACTGTTCCTTGGTCACAAAGTGAAAATACTTAAGAGTAAGCTTTTTTGTCTCATACTCTTTCTCATGTATTGAATAATAAGATTTCTATTTTTTTGTTGTTGTCCCTGTCACATGTAAAATTAAATAAATCTCTGCAAGAAATTTAAATTTTTCACTAAAAATTTATTCAATTAGATAATTCTGCTTGAGACAATACATCTGCATTTCAGTTTTTTTGAATGACTAAATAATCACTTATATTATTATCTGCCTGAAAATTCTTTATAGGATGACAAAAGAAAAAAGGAAAATGGTCCAGGAGATTGGAGATTATCTATTAACTCTTCAGATTTTGGTGGAATATTAGTAGGACAAATTATTGAACAATCTATCAATAATCAATTATATTTAAATAAATCCCAGAAATAAACATCTAAAGTAAAATCAGTTATGTTTTCCTGTTTTAAGGAAAAATTGAAAAACTAATATCAGCAATAAAATTTATACATTATGAGTTTGATAAGGTTTTCAACATCCTCTACAGGGAAACATCATGAATAGTGTAGGGAGTAGGGGCCGTAAAAAATCCTAAAATAGACAGGAACAAAAAAAGAAAATAACATCATCTAAAAATCCCAGTACTGCAAGTCTAATTAGAATACTTTGCAAGTTTTTTCAGGTGGATATGAAGCAAATTTGTTTTGGACTTCATTCTGATCAGTATTTTTTCTGCAAAGAGCTTTCCTGTTTTCAAAAAAAAAATATATTTAGATAATATCAATATATGAGGAGTTAAAACTGTAATAAAAGTAGTCAAAAGGCAAGAAACACAATTCACTTCATTAAAACTACACGTGAATTCCTGCACTAAGAAAAAGCATATCAAAGTAAAATTAATCTGACTAAGCAGTTTTATATAAATTGTACAAGATGTATTTAAAAATAGAAGATCTGGGTTTTCGATAGATTGAAAATAGAATATGGCTATACAACATGATAGTGTAGTAATAAATATTCTTTGCCATGTATGCATGATCTTTTTATATAAAAGTCAGTGAAGGAAGTAAAGAAGTAATCTTTTATTTGTGTATCCTAAGTTTCTTTTTTTTATTTTATTTTTTTTTCTCTGGTTTTTTTTTCAAACCTTGGAGTCTGTTGTTGCCTGTGCCTACAAGGGATCAGAAAAGTAGTTCTTAAGTAGTTCAAGAAAGACACTGAAATTTGTCCTTCAGTGCATGTTTTCAAAATCAGGTTAGACACAGCAGTCAGGAACTGTTTAGGGGTCTTTAAGGAAAAGGTATATTTCTCTGATTCTCCTTGACCTTATGACTAGATTGGTAAGCTCTTTATTTTAAGGCTTTATATCCTGTTCAGTAAAGGACAGTCTCTAAAGTCTCTAAATATAGTTATTCTCTTAAAATCTTATAGCTTTTGAATATTTGATCACTGGAATAACTATACTAAAAATTATTTGAAATGACAGATCTCATATGTGTGAACAAAGAATTAACTTTTTGTATTTATGTAAGAGTGACTCAAATAAACTGAGAAATCAAGAAAAGACTGGCACAGACTTTGTATTTATTTTTATCTTATAAGAGAAATAAAGTCAAATAAATTATGAGAATGGATAAAGTAATACTAATAGCAGAATTAATTATAAATAGATTTATATTACCTTTTTTTCCTTTATTTATCACAGGAAGAGAAATTTTAATAATTGCCTGGATTTCATTTAGTCTTGGATAGATATATATCAAATAAAAAGTCCATTACTGATGTAAGAGACTGTGAAGTAAAAGCTACTATCTTAAGTAGAACATATTCCCATCAAATCACTTTGGAAAAGAATGTTAGACCAGTCTACTGAGGTTTTTAGTGACTTAGTGTGATGGGGATAAAAAGCGCCATTGACATGAATTTTCTTAATGAAAAATATTAATTTTCAGAATGTTAATTAGAAAACACAAGTAATAAAAATGAAATGTCATGGATGTCACAGTAATAAAATAGTTATTGAAGCATTAAGAAGTTATGCTATTTTTTACATGCTTTGGGTTTTATTTTTCTATTGATGACATTAGAGGAGGGCCATAAAAACACAATCATGGACTGTGTGTTGAAGTTTGCTTCAATTTAAATTAAATGGGAAAAAACCCCAAACAAGACAGATCTGGGATTAATACTTTGGATTCAAGTAAAGGGCAAGTTTGACAAACCAAGAGAAAGAAAACCTTAATTCAAAGTTTTAAATGTGACATATTAATGAAAATAACTTCAAACTGTGAGTTATTTGTACCCAGAAGGCATTGTCTTAAATTTTTAAAATATGTTCTAATCTGTAGATTGATGATAGAAAGTCAAGAATTGCCATTAGTATATACTAATACATGATCTTGAATAACGTGATAAGAGAATGAAATAGGAAAGACACAGGATTATGCATGTGGGACAGTATGTGAAATATTTTCTTAGCTTTCCAAAACTGGCACTGAGATAAGAAAGTAAATTTCTTTCAAAATGAAAGAAAACTTTTATTTTTAACTGAAGAGTGATGCAGTAAAATGTAACCTGCATATTAAGAAATATAAATATTAAATTAAAAAAATGTTTGCCAACATCAAATTCCAGAATGATGGTGTCAATTTAAGAAAAATTAAGAAAGTCCTTAGCTATGTTTTAAGTGGATTTCCACAAAACTAAAGAAAGGTTTATATGGGTTACTGGAGTTTGAGAGTTTTATTGAATATCAGTGCAAATAACTTTTCATGGAGGACCTGGAAAAACCTAAACCAAACTAAAAATACACAGTCCTTTGCACAGATCAGTTTAAATATTTAAATTATTAACTTCCATTAAAAATCAAGTTAGCATAACTTGTATATAAAGACAAAAAAAAAAGAGTTGACTACATAAAGACTTACATGAGATATATTTTTGCTTACCCCCAAACTATCAGAAAACTCTAGAGCATTGAAGAACAAAACACTCAGAACATAAACTCTGTTTGTAAATTGGCAATACTATCAATGCAGAGAAAATTGTTATTTTCTCACAAAGGAAATATTTTACAGTGATTTAGTTTTTTATATAGAGAAGGTTAGCTAAGAGAAAGTGTTATAACTGATAGCGTGGTTTCTACCAGCTAAATTAAAGTAGCGCCTCTACAATTTATCTGACACCTGCACTACATTCATTACATCCCAGGAAGCAAAGAAAGGAAAGAAAGCAGTGAATAATTCAGTTTGTTAGGTAAATAACTGAGTTTTCACATCCAGTAAAAAAATCAGGAAGCCAATGAAAATATTCTTGTTAAATGTTCTTACCCCTAAAACAGGGATTTGTTTACTTGCAATAATGCTTTACACACTGCATTCTGATACGTGTTTGGAAGAAAAACCCAGTAACCTTGACAATAGTTTTCTACTAAATGTATTAGAAACAATGATTAATGTTCCAGGAAAAAAAGCAGCCACACACATTACAGTATAATGATTTTAAGGTGCAATGACAGTGCCTACATTTTAGTAAACACCAGATTCACATCACTTAATGATGCCTAATAATAAATCATACTGTCCTGGTGTTCGTGCTTATGGAACAATATATGTGTAAGGTGTGCATTCACTTTAACACTTGCAATACATTTTTATTTTTTACAAACAGTATTTGAAGACTAATAGTAGAGTTTGTTTTCTATTTCCTAGGGTATGTTTTTTGTTTTGTCCTATGGATTTATGAGTAATCAAATTTCATGTATCTCCAGCACTGAATCATCACATTCCAGTGCATATTTTGCATTCATAAACCAATATCAACATTCCCATATAGAAAATAGGCTTGTCAGCTTCTCTGCTGATTCTAGATATTTTGTCAAATTTTATTACTCTGCCTTTAAAAATATTTTTCTTTTATCTGTAATAATAAATTTTTAAAAAATAAATACCTTACAAAACACCTCCAGAGAAAAACTGTTTTCTGGAGGGTATCAATATCACATCTATAACAGAGTAAGTATCATACCATGTGCTTACATACTTGCATGAAGAATTTATGCCTAAAAATGTTTGCTCTTTTTTTTCTTTAAACAGATTTATTTTTAAATAATTCACATTTTCTTCCTCCTTCCTGGCTTTTTTATTTGCTTTACTAATGACATTTTAACTAAATTTCCCCATTTATGACCCATCCCTCCTAAAAGGTCTTTTTCCTCTTTCTTACCAGCCTTTCAGCAGCTTCAAAGCTACAGAGATTACTATTTTCCAAGAATGTTCTCAGTTGATTCCTATGTTTCAGGG
The DNA here is from genome assembly GCA_034509425.1 of Eopsaltria australis. Taxonomy (NCBI): domain Eukaryota; kingdom Metazoa; phylum Chordata; class Aves; order Passeriformes; family Petroicidae; genus Eopsaltria; species Eopsaltria australis. The sequence continues at coordinate 301,184 of JAVTVJ010000518.1, forward strand.
TAAAAAATGCAATATTGAACATGAATTGTTTTGTAGAAAGCTTCAAAAGACAATTATCTAAAAAGCATTTTGGTTATGATAGGTTGCATGTGAAATGAAAAGTTACCAGAAAATACATACTGGATATAATCACATTAATTTGTAGACTTCATCTGAATATCTTCAAAACTTGTGTTCATATTATCATATGCAAATGTTACTACCTTGCAAAATTTCAAAGTGATTGCATAGTTATGCTCTTTTAAGACCATTTTCAAATATCATTTGTACAGTTGCTTTTATGACTTGAAAATATTCAAGAAATAATGGCCAATTCAAATACAAATTCACTATCCATGGATTTCTAGTTTTCATGCTTTGAGGCACTTTTGTATGTTGCAAAGAATATGTATTTTCCAAAACATCTTTAATTGTTTTCTCAGTGGAAAGAGATATTGGTTTATGGTCCATTTGGCAATATAGAGAGATTTTAGAATAGCAAGTTGTATTGCTTTAAGTGTAATTGAAGCTTCAACAGTAACATTTTATGTGCATTTTTGGGTGTTGTATTTTTTTAAAATTTGTTGTTGTAAACAATTGTTCTATGTACAAACACATTGAGGGCAATCATGGATAGTACTGTGTTATGCTTTGTATTTATGCACTCCAATGTAAATAGTCAATAATATCTGGGGAGCAATTCAGCCCCAGATAAAGACATTGAGGTTGTGTATAACATCTCTCTGTTAGTTGGATGTTCTATCTGATCTGTGCAGTGCAGAGAGGAATGTTCAGCTAATCATACAATACATGTGCATGTTTGGTGAGTTGGACAATTTCTCCAGGCAGCACTGGGCTCTCTGTATTTGTTCATAAGTTGCCATCTAGTAGTGTTTGATTTGTCCTGTGTTTTCCAACTTGATCCTCATTTCCTGCAGACAACTAAACTTAGGTGTCTGAATTTAAATTGGTTTCCTAGAAAGATATTGTGGCTCAGCTTTGAGTTTAGCCCATAGCATGTGGATTAGATAAAATACAATTTTGTTTCATGGAAGTTGTCATAGATAAACTGTTCCTGTCTTCAGCTCTTTAAAAAAGAAAATACTGCATTTCAAACATCTTTTCATTCCAATGGTGATTTTCAGCTTTAATGTGAGATTTTTTCTGAAACAATTCTTACTTTAGGGACTTTAAAATAATTCGTAAGTGTCAAATAACTCTCTAGGTGAAATAAATACAGATTTATCTAAAACAAGAGCTTGGATTGGGGATAGAAAATGAAAATAGAAATAGAAAATGAAAAAAAAATCCAGAAAAATAAAATCATCTCCAAATATTTAGAGGTTTGGATGACAATGTTTCTTGTGGTTTCCCTAATGTTGCCTGGCCAAATTACTTATCTTTAAGTAGTGTAATGAGTGCAAAGTTTAAGAGATTCCAGATGCACAGCTTCTTTTTTTCTTTTCTCTTCATTTTTATGTGGTTAACATACCAGTTTAAGCTTTTAGTGTCCCACATCAGATATTTTTTGCAAAATTTGATGAAAGCATGCTTTTTTCTTCACAAGACTGAGAGGATTTCCCACAAACTCTCCATCTGATTTGAGCATACAAGCAGCATACTATGTCAAAGCCCCCTTACAGACTGGTCTCCTATTTCTAAGCTACTGACATTGACTAAAAGGTTTCAGGTCTCTTTTGAAAGGCTTGCAAAATTTCTCCTATCTGCAAGAAAGACTTGATATGTCATCATGGTTCAAACTCCCCTCACACACAGAATGATTTGGATCTTAACAATAAAACAAATGTTGTTTTAGATTTTTTAACAGCACATTAAAAAAAAAGATTCCTGGAGGCATCCCTTTTTGCACTTCTTTTCATTGCTTGAGTTTTATTTGTTAAAAACCCTCAGTCTTAGTAATGTCATTTCTTTAAGAAAAAGTCATATACATGTTGACACATTTGTAATTGCTATTTCAAGTATGTTTCACTGAAGTTGTAGAGTAGCAAATATTTATGTTCTGTAAAAATATAAGTTTGTACAGTTGAATTCTACATTTAAAAAGAAAAATAGTCAATATTTTCAGTGCTTAATGTTTTTAAAACACAATTTTCTTATAGTCTTGTGAGAAACAAATTGTGAGAAATAAATTTATGAAAAAAACCAACATTTTAAATAAGTCTAACTCTTGGAAAATTGTATAGAGAAGCAAATAAGACAAGACCATTAGTACCATAATTTCTCAGCATAAAATAATATAAGAGAATCTGTAGATTTTCAACTCCATTCTTAAGGCTTCATATTTTATCTTACACAACACACCTAATTAGTGATGCTGGTATATTTACTCTTGCAATATCCTTTAGCTCGTATGAGTGATTTATGCATTAGTAAAAGGAGATCTACTGGCACAAGAAAATAATGATAGCTATTATAACTATTATTAATAATAACACTAATAAAGGCAGAGGAACGGGAACAGAAAGAAGGGGCAGTAAAGAATAAAATAAGACAAGAGTTTTGTTGTTGATTTGCTATTTAGAAACTAGGAAAGATCTCTACAACTGTGTGCTAAAATATGACATGTATTTTTATCTTTTGATCCAGTGATACCCATAAGCATTTAGGTTTATGCCTAACTGTGCATGCAGTTTACAACATTCTCTAGCTATGAAAAAGTAGTATTTTTAAGCAAGCATCCTCTGTGTAGCTTTGCAGAATAAATCATGTCAGAATGTTACAGTTCTGCCTTTTATTCTCAGGCCATATTGTACATATTTTCTTATTATACCTACATGAGGTATATTAATGTTGATTATTCTGACTTACTAGAGCTCTACATGAATAAACTCATTCAGCAAGGAAACCATATGGTTAGCTGTTGCCAACTGATTTTACACTTACAATAATGTTTTCAAAAAAGGATTTTAATGTTTGAAAAAATCACTTTCTTGTATTGTTAAAGTTGCTATCATCTTTGCACAAATGAACTATTGCAACAATAGCTACTGGGCTACCCATTACATGACATTTGAGATTTACAACTGATATTTGTAATTAATTTTATGATTGAGTTTTGGGGAATGTGATCAATTTTTTATCAAATTAATAAAATTATGTATTATCAGCTGAACTCTCTTCAATTTGTAATTAAGAGCAAATATGGTATTTGGATTTTCACTACTGTTTTAATTCCTATTCTTCAAGGGCATGAAGATAAGTGAAAAAAAACCCTAGCAACATAAATTTCTCATAATATCTTTTAATTTTGAGTCCATGTTAGATGTTGGCATTGAAGAAATAAACCATTATGATATCTGAGCTAAGGGAACTTCAGAAGCACAGTTTATAGCACCATGTTGAGGCTTGTGTCCTGGGAGCATTTCTCTGGCCTGAAAATTCTCCATCTAAAAATCCTACATGAAAGAAGTCAGCATGACTAGCTCGTCCTGCTCTCTGCAATTGCTGCATAGGCTGGATGTCTGAAGAAGGTCACAATGGATTCATTATTTTTTCTAATATGCACAAAATACAACATAACAGACAGAAATGGCCTTATGACTTTTATCACCGATAGTCATATTGTCACTACATTCTGGTTTGTTTCTTCTTTTTTTTTTTGCTTGATGGTTGTATTAGTCTTCCATGACAATAATTATGAATTCTAGTATAGTTCCAATGAATAGTTTTGTACCTTAAGAGCTTCATATAGTCTAAATTACTTTTTTTCCCCCCACAGCTTTTCTATTGTCTTAAATCAGGTTTATGGAAAGCACTTCAGAGAAAAACCATGCATCCGTTCTGGAGTTTAATCCCAAACCAGTTTGAAGGCAATAAAACTCTTTCTTATGTGCAGATCAAATAAAAAGAACCGTGTGTTTTATGGCATCTTTCTGGGTAACTTCTCTATTTTTAAGTTGCCAGAACAAGGAAACAAATTGGTATTCCTTCTCTTTGAATTATCAATACAAATTAACAATATAAATTAAATCTTCAGACACTTACCACAAATCCATATATATACCTTTAATACTGAAAATCGGAGCTCATGTTTTGATTTCAAGATGATTGCAAACCTGTATTACAATTGGCTTCACTAATGGATAGAATTTGACTGCCTTGCACATGAAAAAGAAAAGGATAAAATTAATAAATAGCCAGAATTCACATTGATTATTCCATTTAAAACATTGCTTATAATTTTTCAATGTATCATTAAACAAATTAGGAATTCTATCTACCTGTGAATGTTCCTGTGCTGATCTTGGGGATAGAGTTAATTTTCTTCACAGTAGGTAATATGGGGCAGTATTTGGGATGTGTATTGGAAACAGCATTGAAAATACAGAGGTATTTTTGTTGCTGAACAATGCTTGCACCCCTTCTGCTTCTCATACTACTCTACCAGCCAGGAGGCAGGGGGTGCACAAGAAACTGGGAGGGACACAGGCAAGACAGCTGACCCCAAATGACCCAAGGGATATTCCATGGTAAATGGTGTCCTGCTCAGTATCTAAAGGGAAGAAGAAGGAATGGGGGATATTCAGAATGATGGTGCTTGTCTTTCTCAAGTCACAATTAGACATGATGGAGCCTTGCTTTTCTGGGGATTGCTGCGCACCTGCCTGCCTGTGGGAATCTGTGAATCTCCTTACAATTCAGAACACACTTGCAGTCCTGCAGTCTCCTTCAAAGTCGCGTCATAATTTAAGTAGAGTTCCTGGCAATCTCATTGTCTAAGATATATCTAAGAAGTCATTATTATTTCTCCAGTTTTCTTTTCTCAGCAAAATATTAAGCCTTATTTTAATTTGACCATTTTTCCATTTCCTCTTTATTATACTAAAGAAGAAATTATGTTTTTTTCTTGATGTTTAGGGCTGATTTCCTAAAATGCGTATTTAAATGAAGAGGATTTCATATTAAAGAACAAGAAAATGTAACCAAAAAAAGACATAAGCCAAACTCCTGTATCTTTAGAAAAACAACCACATCTATTTTCTTCGTGCTGTGAAATTTTTCTTTTGAAACTTTCCATGACTTTCACCATTTCAGGAGTTCAGATAAGTTTATTGTCAGAAAGTAATTTAGGATGGTTCTCTTACATAGAGTTAATTCTTCTCTCTCCCCATGCATGGAATAGAAAGCATTGTTTATTATGGGTTTTGAGCATGATTCATGGGTCCTGCAGTTTCCAAACCTCTGTTAGAATATTGCCTCAGGGATTGCTGTCTCTCATGGACTAAAGGTGTGCAAGGAAGAAAGACAGAAAGTTCACTTCTTGTACTAGCCTGTCAATGTCCAAACCTACATCTTGATCATGTGTCACTTACTAATATAGATACAGCTACAAGAACAAGTTGCATGCATCAACTGTGTTCTAATTTGTTCTGATTAGGTTCAGATGCACTCAGCTAACCGCTCATAATCTGTATGTTGCCTCTGTAGCTGTTGATGTTCCATTTTACACAGTTCACTCTATTCAGGGAACAATTTGGGATGAAGCAGTGGTAAAGGACTATTTCTTTGTATGTAGCAATACCTTTTTTTCCATCACGACTTTTCTCAGATGTCTCTTGGCTATGTCAGAACACATATGATGTCTGCAGGATAGCCAGTATGTGCAGTAACTGCGGAACTTACTGTGCAGGAAAAAGATTCTCTATACAGAGCATCCATAAAAATGGTATATTATTTTAGAAATAGAATTCTAAAACTTATGTTTCCTGAAAGGGCTGTTGTTTCTATGATATATGCTAGGCAATGATATTTGAGATAGATGACATCTGAGTTTGCAGTAATATCTCAATTCCTTCCTTTGTTTTTTCACTTCCTTTTTGCACTTCTAGATGGAAAAAAACTTGGTATGATTATTAAATCATAATAATCATACCAAGTCAACATTGATCAGTGAATTAGTATGGAACACCAAGAGTTTTGGAAAATAGTTGATTTTTAAAATTACTTTAAGAACAATATCAGTTAAATAGACTTTTCCTCTTTTTCTAAGTATGTAGGATTTCTACAGTACTGATTTAGTACTAAGTACTATAAATTATTAAACTACTTATATTTAAACTGTGAGTTTAATTCTACTAAATGTCATAATTCATAGTTTCATTCCCCAGAGGGGAATTAAAAATATATAATTTCACTCTTCAATTCACTATATAATTAATGAAGAGTGATAATCATCGCATTGAAAATCCAGTAAGGGGGAGCCACGATCTTCTGTCTGAAGGGAATACTAAACAAATTAATCTTTCTGAAATATTTTTTTGTGAAAATGCCACTGCACTAACTTCCCACATTCAGCAGACTGGGCAGATTTTAGTCAGCTGATCCTGTCTAGATGCAATGAGCATGCACCAAACTGGGCTACGCCCTCTCCTTTGAATTTCTTAAACTAAAAGAAAAGAAAACAAAAAGCAATAATTTGGCATATAAATTAATTATATAACATGGTAATCTAGGTTCCTCTCATTGATCTTACTGATTTTTACTGCGCTATATACCAATTAATATCTTTTTAACACTACATTAGGCTGTTTTCATTACCATCATAAATAAAATGTGGATAAAGACATCAATTTACACTTTCCCCTTACATTTAATCACAACAAATATTATCTGGACCCTAAGTCAAACCCTGTTCATTGAAACAACTGTCAAACCAACATGTAAGCTGTTTCAGGAGTACAGAAGCTTTTTGAATGCCATGGTGCCAACCCATAAAGATTTAAAAATCATTTATAATGCAACATCGATTGAGACTTGAAAAGTTGATACTGTGGTATGAATTAAAACAGTGTCATTTTTACTGAAAAGAACATAGCTTGTTTATGTTGAGAACTGTACTCTTTACATTCAAAACTATATTTGGTGAGTTTGTTTTACGCTTTTCTTTGTACCACTTTTTCTGATAAATTGGACCATAGAATCACAGAATGTTTGGGGATGGGAGGCAACTAAAAATATTCTCTAATTGCCTGAACCCTTTGTATACAATTTTTTAAAGTTTCTATTTTTATATCAGCACAAAGTGTAAAAGTAGGTACATTTAAGACACAGTTCAATTTCTCTTACTATAAAATTGACGCTTAAAAGTGTCTTAACCTTGATTATAAAGCAAATATTAGCTGACTACCATTAATGTGCATATTGAATCTTTGGATTCAGTTTCAGACCTTTGAAATCAGTAAAGTAAACTTGACTAAGGTGCTACTTATGGTTAAAGTAAGTAACAGAGCCTAATTCTATGTCTACAAGCTAAAGTGATTTTTTTTTCAGGTGTGATCTCTAACACTAGGCATAAATTCTGTGACCCCAGGAAACTCTCTGGAAGCTTGGATATTTTTCAGTCTCTACCAAAGGATTTCCAATGTATTAAATTAAACACGTTCTATGGATTATATTTACTATTTGTCTGCTTATGATTTATGTTGTTTGGTGGTTTATTTTCTTGGGTTTTTTCATTTTGATTTTTTTAATGGAAGATTAGTTCTCATTTCAACGCTGTTTGTCACAGTCTTCATCTTTTTTGGCCATTCAGTCTTGAGCACAGAGTATCTGAAGCATGTAATTAGCATGTCCATGCACAGGACAAGAAAAAGTGAGATCTCTTTCTGTTAGTCACACCATATAACCCTAGTGAATTCCAAGTCTGACAGGATCAATAGATGTGCATACACAATTATTGCAGGTTGATTTTTTATCCTATATCTAAGACCAAAATCTTTGACTACCTACAGTCATGGACAACCAATGCATGCACTGGATAATACTTTCATTTGAATAAAATCATATATTAATGAAATTCCTTGCAACTGGAAAGAAGTACAAACTATGGAATATTTCTTTCAAAACAGGATATACCCAATTAAAACAATGCAAACAGATGATTATATTGAAAAGATAGAAAAACTAACATTTCAGATATATTATACATATATTCCTAATTTTTGTTCTGCATGATATTCTTGATTCATTCAAGTCATTATTATAATATTTAAACGAAGCTTTAATTTTTATATTAACTACCCTGGAGACCTTTGACAAAAATTAACTTCTGTATGTAATTCAATACTTTTTTCTTTTAAAATCAAATATAATTATTATCCATGTGTTTTGTATCACTTTCAATGATAAAAGAAGGACAAAAATAAATATAGACTGGATTAAAGGAGAAATAGGGAATGTAATGTTTTGATTGATGGAATTTTTTTACTGTAAAAGAAGTAGAAAAAGAACAAAAAAATAAAGTAATTTAACCTAGAATTTAGCCTAGGACCATGTCTTTGATCATTTATGTGGGTAGCTTCAGGCTTTGTCAAAGGAGACAAAGTAAGAAGTAATTCTGAAAATACTATTGTAGAAACTGTTCACTTATCAAAAATATTAAGAAAGATAAATGAAAATGTCTAAAACCAGAGCTGTCAATGGTGTGACTTAAGCCAACTTTAAGACTAGCATGATAACTAACAGAATTGTGACCCTAAGCTCATGCCTCATAGCATGGCTCATGGGATGCCTCTACTGAAAAGTTTTAATGAGTCACTTTGAGCAGTCTGTTTTCATTTGCATCAGAAGTTTTCAAATTCTCTTGAAAGATTCCCTTGTTGCTGTTTCACCCTCCATCTTTTGTTACATTTGATTTAAACGAGCACATAGAGCTACAACATCGTCTAACACAATTCTGAATCCCCTGAGGGAAGCAGCATTTCTAATCTTTGAGATTAGTGTCACATTCACAACTTTTAAAGGAAATTCATGCGAATTTATTAAATACATTTTCCTAAGAAAATTCGAAAATTCCTAAGAAAATTCCTAAGAAAATACATAAATAATTGTTTGACTTGTCAAAAGTATGCTGAAATGTACTTGACCTTTGCTTTATTCTAATGTAGGCTTTGTCATCAGTTCATTTTACTTCATTAAACTGAATATTGGAAAAAGAACGGAAATTGTTGAAAGAGTGATGTCTTATTATACCTTTTATACTATAGAATTGTGTACTGTGTGTTTGTGTACTGTGTGGGATAGGTAGATAACAGAGGTGAAAAGAAGGATTCCTAAATGCAATTAATGGGGTTGATAGAGCTCAAACTTACATTTATTATTTAGACTTCATGCAAGAACACTGAATCCCACTTCCACTGAATTATAAAAAATCAGGCAAACCAGGTAACTGTGCATTCCAGAAAGCAATGTTCACTGTAGGAGTTCTGGCCTCTAGTCACTGCTCCAAGGATTAAAGGTATTTTACATCAAATTTCAGTGGAGTGCAGCACAGAACTCCCCCTAAGGAACCACACTAGTGCGAGATCTACAGCATCATGTCTTTTGTTTACTCTTTCTTCTGCAAGGAATGTTCAGTTATTTCCTGAAAATTTTTAAATCTTCAACAGCACCCGCTGTAGAACAGTCTGCAATTTTACTCAAGAAAACAACTAGGTTTTGCTTATTGGATTTTGAGTCTAGGGAATTCCCCTGGGGAATTTTCTGACATCCTTGGTTGATTTCATACAAGGAAGATAGTGATGGTTGCTCTACATTCTAAATAAGCAAGTTAGGATGTTTTTAACCCTCAAAAATAAATATGGTGCTGAGTTTCCAGAGAGACTAGAAATCTAAAAATAGCAAACTCACATAGGGTGACGTGGAAAAATTCCAATTTTTAGCATTTTTTAAAAACTTACATATATGCCATTCCTCCTATTAGGTAACTCAAATTGAAAATATGTAAAAATATTTTTTATTCATAGTGAACAAGTTTTGCTATTATAATGAAAACAGCAACTAAATCAAAAGCAAAAAACCAAGTAAGATAGAAAATCAAAACTAGGGAGTTAAACATAAGGTTTTTCTGTATTCATTCCAATCAATATAGAGAAACAACGCATGAGAATTACTTGCAGATATCTAAATTAAGAAAATCAGGAAGGTTACAGCAAATAGCACTGCAAATAAATGGCCCTCTTTAAACCACCTGAGTGAGGAAAATATGAATCTGTGCTGTTTGAATAAAGTGTAGACAAATGGAAGAAATCAAAAACACAGGTCAAATTGTTTGAATTTTAAAAAAAGAACATTTTTTTCTGCTTGTTGCTATGAGACGGTGCTGGAGCTGACCTTGGTGCTGAGCAAAGTTCTCTAAAGAGTGGAAGAAATTCCCCTGATTGTATTAATCTGGAAAAAAATGGAACCAACTCTTCTCAAAAAATTTCAAGCATCCAAGAAGAAAGGTGTGTCTAACCTTTCCCTAGCTTTATATCAGAGTGATTTTGGTAAGGAAAAGAAGGGGGGGGGGGGGGGGGGAGGAGGGGGGGAAGGGGAAGGAACAATTTGTAATTCAAGAGATGATCCTCAAATTCTGCTGAGTAAGAGACCAACTTGGTTAAATTGCAAGTTTTTTATTTTCAATCTTAAAGACAAAATACTCAGAATCTGTAACACTGCATCTTGAAAACACAGACAAAATAAAGAGGTCAGGAGACATACGAGATATCATTATCAAGGGACTAAGTGGACTAAGTGCAGCATTTTTTCAACATGTATATTATTCATAATGTAGTCAAAAAAGTTAGCTTCCCACTTCACAGAGAGATGAAGAAAAAATCCTAAGTGTGAAGATTTTAATACTTTTTTTTAAATTAGACTTCGTAACATTACTTTTAGCTTTTATTACACTTAGGGTTTTCAAGTTCTGTGAAAATTCATTCTAGACCCATAGTTTTTATGTTCACAGGACATAATATCCATCGGGGGTGGGAAGCAGAGGGAATCAAAACCCAACAGCAGTGTGAATAAACCTACTCACAACCTTAACATGCTAATACCACAAAATCCCATATCATTTCAAAGATTAGCAGCATGACCTGAGCTAAACTTGTGAGAGGCCAAATAATTTTTTTCCAGACAGTTTCACTAAAGACTGTATCACCTTCCCCAGCCAACAAACTCAACGCAGCAATTTGAATAGTTATCTTATATTTCCTCTCTTCAAGATCTACTTTTAACTTACACTTTGCCGAATATATTTTTAAAATGAGTTATGTGACTTGATAAGGCATTCTCTACCAAGTTTGTAAAACAGCCAGGTCATAGGTCATTACTGCATTGAAAACTGACAAATTACATGTACATTTGCTGAAATGAAGAGCCAAATGGAGGTAAACAAAACATATTCAAAGCTAAAGACTTTATAGTTATTTTAATAACTTTTCCTCACTTTTTCTCAATTTTTCAGTCATTTACTGCCTTACGCTATCTGGCGCCTTCATTTTTAACAATATCTTAGCATGCATCCATATTCTTTAAAACAAGAAGTCCTGGAAATTCTCATATTAAGATCCTCTGTGTTTGCACCATCTCAGAAATGAAAGACTACGGTAACTGAGCCAAACTCAAACTTAAATTAATCCATTGCCATAAAAAAATCCTCAAGAGAACTCCTTGTAGAAAACCATCTTCTCATTTTTAATTTCAAGTTCTCTACTGGCTAACAGAGATTACCTTTTTGTTTCTTTAAATAAAAACTTTTTTTAAAAATGCATGCATAAAATGATAATCTTCATATCTATCTACTAGATAGAAAGGAAACAAGAGTAAAACATCCAGATTCTCTGTGAACTGCAGTAAGAATATTGGTTTTTGTTAAAAATGTGCTCACTTAAAATTCTAAAAGCATAGCCTATGAAATTCTGTGGCAGGATAAGAACTCTAAAATTTTCTATTTGACATCAAATCAGAGCAAGAGCAAGAGTTATCTGCATTTATTCAGAATGAGCCAGTATTATTTTCTAAGCTGACAAACATGATCCTTAACTGAGGTCATTTTAGCACTTAAGATGTATGTTTTATACTAGAGTTTACTTCTGTAGTTAGCTTGCTTTAAAGAAAATAAAAGTAAATATTTAAAGGAGACGTGCCTCAATATCTGACATGTGGGAAACAAAAATATTTTTCTCTTATCTTATAATATTTATTTGGATTAATATAAACCAGTGTGGTTTACTTATAATATATATATAATTCATTCATATAAAATAATAGAATGTTGCTTCTATTATTTTAGAATGTATATGGAATATGTATGCAAAGGATGCACTATAACCAAACCACATGGAATTAAAGCTTTCTCCAATTGTTCTTTTTTTCTTTTTTTTTTCCTTTTTTTTTAGACAAGAGAAATTGAAAGCCTCAAAGGTTAATTTCTAATAGAAAAAGTCTGTGATTAAGATTGAGGCAATCTGTGCTGTATTCCACAGATGAGTACAAAAACAATTTTACTTTCCTTATTGTTATGCACACAATAAACAGATTTTTACAAAAATCCTGAGCGAAGATCCTATCTTGATGTCAGGAGACTACTGTCTCATATTGTTTTTTACCCACAGACTAAGCTGTCCCCTCAGGCATTACAAAGAACTTCATGTTTGTGGTTTAGTTCACACTTTGAAATACATAATTTTCTTTTTCTTTACTGTAGAAAGGAGCTTCAGCTGTGAATCAGTCTCTTCTTAACACCACATACTTAAGACCCCAATTTATATAGGAAAATTAATTAAAATGACTTTATGTAGGATCCAGCAATTCTGGTTGGTGAAATAATTTCATATTGTCTTTAGGAATATTTTTCAAAGTACATTTAAGATAGGTAACAAGAAAAAAATTGCCTTATAATCTATGACTTTACGTTATTAACATTTTTCTAATGGATAGGTAGAAAAAAAAGAGACTCTTGTAGTTGTATTTAAAAAAAGCGACAAACTACTAAGGAAGGTGTGTAGGATAAAAATTTTATACTGGTCTGTGTTTATTGTGCACACACACTCATTTTTTTATTTCTTCAGTTCGAATCTGTTTAGTCATGTGCTGTTCTACACAAAATTTACATATACTCTTGTATTTCCTACAAAATAAAGTACTAAACACATATAATTTAGAAGTATATTTAATATGTTGAAATCCGAAGATGCATTCAGAGAAATTCAAAATAATAGCTTTTGTGGGTGATAATTAAGGAAAGATCTGACATCCTTTAGGTATATTGAACATAAAGTACATCACAAAGCATGTGAATACCCCCTTCTGCTACAAACTACTTAAAATGAATGATCCTGACATTTGCACTTTTCTCAAACTAAACAAATGTGTTACTTGATAGCAAGTATGCCTCCCATGATGTGTTCTCTAAATTAATTACTAGGTGCTTTGCATTCCTCTTTCTGGGATGTCTTTCTAGATGAGTTTGTTGTAAACTTTGTTCACAGGAAACAATAAACAAGGGGACTTTTTTTTCCTCTGGGAAAGTATATGTTATTGTCACAGGTATAATGTCAGAAGAACCCCTGTAACTGGTTTGGAGGAAATATGTGTGCTAAAAATTACAATATTTTAAAGATAGTTATTAGTTATACCTTGTAGACTCTTCCCTTATCTTTCACAATTTAGCTAATTAAATTTGAGTATGTGCTCTGGTTTTCTGCAAGAATATAAACTTTATTGTTTGATTTTTTAAACTGTATTTTTGAAAACTGCTCGGAAGAATGCAGGATTCTGCAACAGGTTATCATCCACAAAGGGTTATCTATCTTAGAAGCAGAGTTTGTCCAATAAAAGAAATAAATCTATGAAATCCAAATAGTGAACCAATGAAAGTGAGACAATTTTTAAAAAAGTAACAAAAAAACCTGTTTAAATGTCCATTATGAAGCAGATTAAATTAATCTGACTTAAACAGAGTAGATTAATTATGTATAAAAGAAAATGTTTTCACTGCAGTAGTTTACTGAATAATAAATGTTTAATGCCATATTTTGAAAAGTAGAAATTTGGAGTACAATAAAAATGTGTTTACAGAGTGGTTTTCTTTGAATTGTATTTAATCAAGGATTTCAAGAGTTTGGAAATTGGTGTCATTCAGAATCCAATGAAATATTCCTTAAGAATAAGGATAATAAATAAAAAATACAAAAACAACAAAAAAATTACATTATTTACATTTTCACATTATATTTGATTCAATTCAATCTGATTTTATCTGAAGATGTTGAGTTTTCCATAAAATTCGTGACTATTCTAAATCACGGTTAGACTGTCATTGTCTGCTGTAAAGAGGCATCTTACATAAGTAAAAACCAGCTACTGTGTGCATCACTAGCACAGAGAAGCTACAAGAGACCTGTAGGAGGGGCATAGTCTGGGAGCATTTCCCAGGTCCAGAAACAACTTCCAGTTGCCTCTCAACTTCATCCCCAGCTGCTCAGTTTCTGAAGGAAAACAACAAAACACAGCCAATTTATGATCTGTAAGTGAGGACCAGATTGCCTTTGGTTAAAATTTTAGACAGCAGGGGCCAAGACACTGCGAAGTTTCTCTGCCTTGTTTGTATGCGAACAATAATGTTATTGCTTAGTATTTACTTCAGTCTCTCAAGACAGATTCCAAAATATAAGTCATCTTTCTTCAGAACTTCTCTGTTGTTGAGTCACATTTATTCTAGGTACCTTGCAGTGTTGACATCAAGAAAACAGACAGAATTATGAATCAAAAAGTGAGATTAGGAATTCCTCGCTGTAAAACTTTATAAAACTTATGTAAGTTTCAGGATTCTGAATAAAATTATTACAATGCATGAGTTAAAGATGCAGTAAAGAAGGAAGGACAATTGTGACACTTTAATGCAAATTACTCAAAGGCATGTTTTTATCACAAAATTTTTCCTTTTTTTGCTTCTTTTTCCTTTTTTTGTTTTTTTTCATTTTGCTACAGTTTTGCGAATGCATGTGAAGAGATTAGGGAGAGTGTTAACTGCATGGTTGGCTTTTATTTTTCTTATAAAGAAAGGGAAGGCAATAAATAAAATATTTAAAATACCTTAGATATAATGCTCTTATAATTGAAACAAAAGTGACAATTACAAGGTGTGGCATAGCTATTGCTGCTTATGTACAAATGTCAGATCCAGAACATGATTTTATACTCCTTATTCCTGAACTTTAAGCATCTTGTTTTGAATAGTGCACTTGTTCCAAATGTTATCAGCAGCATGTATCTAAGAGATGCTTAAGTTTTGCCCATGGTTCAGAAACATTCTTCTGGGGCAGTTCCAATGTCAACTGCCTGCACAAAAGCAAATTCATTCCTGTAAAGCCAAAAGCATGAGACTGGTAGGGCGTATGAAGAGCAAAACTAATAGTCAGGAGTCTCCAGGTCTGTCATAAAACTATTCACAAATCCCAGATTCCAGAAATTAACATATGATGATGGAAAAAAGGGTTCAGGGAATCTTGCCATGTTCTTTAATTCAAGTCAAAGTGTTTATAAAAATTGGGTTGGCTCTGTTTAAAACAGGATTAGTTACATATTTATAACTCACTAGGGTGTTATTTTTTCAGGGAAGTCTAAGCATTGACACAATGCTGCAGAATATATTAAGCCCTCAGAATTTCTGTAGTCTAAGAGCTTTCATTTATTTGCCAAATGCTTTTTCTATTATTCCAGGGCACAGAGAAGGACCTTGAAAATCTCTATTTACTATCTCTACTATCTATTTGTATTGAGTGAATCAGTTACTTTGTGCAGTCTGTTATATTTTCTGTCACTGAAAGAAGTGGTTGTGGATCAATTAAAATTGTTCTTGCTGTTTTCCTATACAGATTGTATTTCTGAAACGGTTCATGATGGGGAAGAAAATGAACAAGAAAACAATTATTAAGTTGTCTTACCACGAACAAATGGCCATCACTCCTGAAAAAGCTCCTCCCTAAGGCTGAGATAAAATCACCTGTGGCAGAGAATTACTGAGGGATTGAGTTAAACTCACTGTATAAAGGGTAATGCTTGCCTGTCTCTCAACTCTGCACTAATAGCTTATTCTTTCACCTGCTGCTCAAGGTCAGAATACAGGTTTCAGTTTGCCTATTTCTTGCTTTTTTAATATTTTATGCCACTAATGTATTATTTTTCTCAAGACTAAAGAGGAATTTTCCCCTGAGCTTCAGACTGACTTTTGAGTGAAATATGGAGGCACTCTGTTTTCTCATAGAAAACTCTAGACTTACTGTACGATTTAACAAGCTTCAGGTACTAATTTCAAAAATTGAACTATTTCCTAATAGCACTCAGAAAAGGACTGAGGCAATAGTGTCTCACAAGAACAGCAAAGAGTGGTGTAACAACTCATGCATGCAGATTCCTTTTCCTTGAATACCAGAAGGTTAATATGTCCTAAGCACGGGCTGAGAATAATCTTTTTGAAAAAGGAAGAAGAAAAGAATGAAGGCCTGCATTACTACATTAATTGGTAAGGACACAGGTTAACAAAACAATGTCCCTCACATCTTTTCTTTTGACTTGCAAATTAGAGACAATACCAGCAAGAAAACCAAAGCCATTATTTGGAAAATAAAAATGTTTGGGCAGGTTTGAAAACACTCCCTAAAAAGAATGAAAATTCTTTCTGAAGGGTATAATTTGCTTACTTGAAAATGATACGTATTCTTAAACCATCAAATTGAAAGGCTGATATCCCAGCAGACCATGTTTGATAACTTGCCCAGAGCACAACAAAAAGATAGGCTTGGAATTCTTTTATTTTCACAGACTAAAGAGACATAGTCAGTGAGGAGCTGAGTGCTTCACTTAATGTATTTCAAAATATCTTGGGAGAAAATCCTATCCTTTAAAATTTTGGCTCTGAGGGTTAGTTGGAGGACAATAGTACTAACAAGAATGTAAGAGGCTTCATGTCATACCCATTTGTGTGGGATTTCACATCTCATTGTTTGTAAAAAGTAGCTGGGTTTTGATCCAGTTTGATGCATGCTTATCAAAGAACAGTTAAAAAGATATGTTTATATATAAGATACCTTCTTTGTCTCTTTTGAACAGTGAAATCTAATCTTACCTACCTATTTACAGAGTGAGACAGAAGTATTCCTCAGTGAATTACACAAAGAAGCCTGGGCATTTTGCCAAAGAGTACTGGCAGGTCTTCCAACTGGAAATGTATATATTTTTTATAATGCACATCTACTTTTGAGGAGACTCTGCTTGCTTTTTCAAGGTTATTAAAGTTATTCAAGGAATCTTCTTGCTCTTGTCTGTACCATATGCAAAACATCAAAATTACAAGTGGCTGAGCATTTGGTTTGAACCAACATTGCTTGTGTTTAAAATAGAGGCCATGCAAAAGATAATAGGAATGAAAACAAATAAGTCACTAAATATATTTTGAAATATTTCAAGGTAATTTACACAATTAAACCTGTATTATGGTGTTTGCTAAAAAGATGATAATAAATTATGAGACACAAAATAACTGCTTCACTCAACTGAAAAAACAAAACCAAAATTAAAACAAAATGTAAAGTGGTCTTAAGTTGTATGAGACATCTTTAGTGTGAAATATTGTTTTATTGTTTCCTTACATCTTTTATTGTTTATCTCTGCTTTGAAAATCGATTCAGATTTTTTTCATCATTGTTTCCTACATTCAACAGTTTAGATAGAAGTCTTTTGTTAAATGAGACTGAAAGAAGACATAGTATTCTCAAGGTGAGTATACCCATGTCCATTTGAGAACGGAGTATACCCATATACATCTGAGAATTGAATTTCTAAATGTATGTTAATAGTTTGGCTAACCTAAAATGACATAATGATGGATTGTTGGTTAGTATTCACTATTTGTATTTACGTTAGGTAGGTTTCAATTCTATACAGGACATAAAACATTCAGAAAAATGGTGTGTGTATATATACAAAGAGAAATGGTCAGGGGACTGGAGCACCTTCCCTATGAGGACAGGCTCAGGGAACTGATGCTATGCAGGATGGAGAAGATAAGGCCCTGGGGGGACCTTATAGCAGCCTTCCACTGCCTAAATGGGGCCTACAAAAAAGCTAGAGAGGGGCTTTTCACAAGGGCATGATTGGACAAAGAAGAATTACTTAAAACTTAAAGGGAATGGATTTAAATTAGATATTAAGAAGAAATTAGAAAATCTTTTCTGTTAATGTTGTGAAGCACTGAGCCAGGTGGTCCAGAGAAGCTGTGGATGCCCCATCCCTGGAAGTGTTCAAGGCCAAGTTGGATGGGGCTTTGAGGAACATGGTCTTTTGAAAGGTGTCCCTGCCCATGGCAGGATGGTTGGAACTAGGTGATCTTAAAGGTGCTTTCCAACCCAAATAATTCTGTTTCTAACATTCTATGTATACATGTATGTACTTGTTTATAAAGTTATTTCACTGCTGTCTGCTACACTTCATCTAGAATTTTTTGCAAGATACTGTGTATCCATGGTAAAAGCTATGTTTCTGAACATCAACATGTTCAAGTTGTTTTTATTTCTTGGTATATGACATTCAGAAAGAACATCTAAAACTTCTACAGGTTATTTACATTATTCTGTTGCACAAAATAAACTGGAGGGAGAAATCTGGATTTCCAAATTTTAAGCTAAAATACTTTTTGGACAATGGTGGCCTCAAACATTCTTTCTCACACATCACCATTTAATCTGAAAATGGCACAAGAAATCTTCATTAGCATGAAAAATGAAGTGTTTTTCTTTCAGTACAAATTAATCTAAACATTTCTCATCCTTTTAATGAAGAATGTGAGGGTGATCTTGATTTTCAGGTTTGATTGGGCAGAAAAATTGTAATATTATTGTTAACTTGTAAAATAGCAATCAAAATATTTAAATGGAAGTCATCTCTGTTTTGCAGAGATTCTATTACCAATGCAGCATTTTCTTATAAGATCACTTGTACAAGATTGAGGAGAGCTGCTACAGGTAGCATAAAAACAAACAGAAGAACACAAGTTTTCTTGTTAACTACACTAAGTGATTGGCTATATCATCTATTACATAAAGAATTAAGTTTAGTACATAATGTAGAAAAACCTTCTTGTTAGTTTCTTAAATATAGGTCTTTCACTTCAGTCTTAGAAAAAAATTGCTAATGAGAGATTTTTCTTTTGTGTTTGCTTTTGCAGTTATTTTTTACTTCAAAATTAAATTCAGGGAGGTTTTAACAGCTGTTAATATGGCCAAGCTTAATGTATTGCATATTGGTATGAGAAAATACATAAGAAGCTAGAATCAAAAATATTTTGGTTTTTATAGTCACAAGAGCTGCTGAATTCCAAAACTAATATGGATTCTAGAGAGTTTAAAAAAGTCTATATATATCAACTACATCCACCAAATAATTTTGTGACTACTGCTCTGTTTCCTTTCCAATGCAAGATCCTATTGTTAGGGAAAATGCATTGCATTCAGGTAAGTCAAACGAATATAAGATATAGGGTATTCAGAGAAATAGTGGTTAGGGTTTCTTTTTCCCTTTAAAAAAAAACTCAGTACCTTGCACTTATTAATTGTTTTTGCATTTTATATATCATGTTTTCTCAGAAATTGTTATTGTGGTGATGATTTTTGACTGCTCGTGATTTTTCCAAACGTTCACAATTGGTTGTTGTAAGGGAGAGAGTGAGGACATTATGACATATCCTCTCCTTTCTGTCCAAGAAGAGAGATGTGAACAGTAATGGAGTCTGACAACCTTTTATAAACCAAACTTCACTGAGGCAGTAAGAAAAATGAGTAGCAATGCACTCATATGGCAACTCACCCAATGCCCTGCCTACATCAGACTGCCAGGACACTTGAAGTTCTCTGTCTTCTGACAGCAACAGACAATTGTGCAAATACAGTTTGAATGCAGGTAAGACCCACATCACCCCTTAGTTCCACAATGTCAGTGTGGTTTGAAACAATCCTACCTCACATGTGTAATGTGGGCAGCATCTTGCTTGCACTGGCAGTGGCATCAAGGGGCAGGAGGCAGGAGGCAGGCTGTCAGGAGTCTGTGACATTGATCAAGAATCCAGATGTTAAGATACATCATTTTTCTGTCATTAAAACAATATTTTCAAATAATGAAGAAATGAAAAATAGAGGAAGTGCCCATAGATATTAAGTGCATTTGGATATGTTGCAATAAATGACCAATTTCCAGACTGCAGACTGTTTTTGATATCAAATAGGTCCCAAAAGAACCATAAGGACCACTCTGAACTAGGCAAATATAACTGTGGCAGCCTGAATTATTCTATTGAGCAATAATCTGTGACTACTGAACAACAACCAAAATAATTTTACTAATGAGATCAAAATCAAATTTAAAGGTGTAGAAGGGTACCTTTTAATAAATGTAAAATGCCTTTTGAACTAAACTTGTGGTTGAAGCTCATGGGGAAAGTTGTCAAGCTATTTATTATGCTTACAACTCTAGTCTGAGTAGTCAAGCCATTGATTCCTCTAATTGTAAAAAATGTCTGTCTTTGAAAGATTAATTTGTTTATAAACCTAAACCAGCAGAAAAATATGTTCTTAATGCACAAATAATTGCATATTCTCATGTTTTAATTTAAAATTCTCAGTCACTTATTTCTGTGCTGCAATTATTATGTATTTTATTTATGTGTATGTGTGAAAATGTGCATATCTATGTATATTTTCTGTGCCATTATCACAGTCAAGATCAAACTATTTATCTTGCATGGCTTATAAAATCAGCCAGCCCAATTTTAATCTTAAAATTGATTAAATAATTTCAAGTCAATTTTTATTTGTTTAACAGCATTCCAAGAGTATTTTATCAATATGAACAGATAATCTGTATAAAGGGATTTTTGGAGCAGAAGATATACAGGGCTGTCTTTCTTCTATGTGTGTACTTTATAGATCCTGGTAAGATATCTGGTATGAGCAGTCCTATTAAAGTGTTTTGCTATCTATACAAAATCCGGAATACTTTCTATGCTGAATTTAAAAATATAAATATGTTTCTATGTGAACCTTGTTTTTTGGTTTATGGTTAAAGAGCAACCAGAGTAGATTTCATTTACCCTTTCACTAATTCTGATTAATCATTTGGTCATCTGTAAATAATAGACTACAAATAAACATAAACTTCTGATAAAGCTAGACAAAAGTAACATTCCAGTTGTTCATCTTTAGTATGTTTCTCTGTGACATTGTCACTATCCTTCATTTCATTGTAAAGGAGTATGTATTGTTTCCTGTTACTTACCCTATAGATTCCTCTAGTGTTACACCTCTCAGTTTTCAAGAAAAGGGCAGATGCAAGAAATGAAGCCTTGTACTGTTAGCCCTTCTTCTTTGTCAGTGCAGCCAATGATACTGCCAAGAGAAACCAAGCTTAAACATATCAGGGCTCTGGGACAAGGCTGAAGAGGTCAGGTCAGGAACCAAGGTAGTTCTGTATTATTTTGTCAGTAAAACAGAAAGGCAGAGGTAGGAGCAGAGATACCCTGTAGGTCAACATTTGAGTGCATAGCAAGTATTGCATGCAAAGCTTTGGTTTTTATAGCAGTCCACTTTTTTTGAAGAATGAGCAACTGTTGGGAGATAGAAAACACCTGACAGAGTAAAACAGCATCAAGTTTGCCAGTAGGCCTGCTAACTTACTGAGGTGGACTTTAAACTTGGTTTGCTGGGGCATAGTGCCGAATGTCTGAAGAAAAGTTTAGACCCAAAAGACGTTAAGTCTCTGGAGGATAGCATAGTTGGGGATGCTGTTTCAGGTTGCCTGAAAAAAAATGAACTATCACTGAGGATGAAGTGAAAAATGCCTGTTAGCAAATGGTTGCAACATAGAAACAAACATTTGGACGTAGAACTTTGTGACCAGTCACAGAGAAATATTTGTCTTATGATTACAGAGCCATTGTAGGATAACACTTGTGACTAAAGTTCTGCAGTTGTTGGATAGAAGTAATTTAGGAAGGACAAGAAAGGAAAGCAGGGGTTCTTTGCCTTGAAACCGGTGATGAGGCTGTCAAAAACTTACTTATAAAGATCCGAGGAAAGATTTAATCACACTGGTATCTGCTCAAAGGAAAATGGTGGTCACAACTAGGAAAATTTCTACAAAGGGTCAAGGACAATTTTTATGTAGGTGATCAACAAACATTTAGGGAAGGCATTCTGCTGGATCTGCTAATCATAAACAAGAACTTTTTCAGGATGCAAAAGCAGAGGGAAGTCTTTGCTGCAACAAACTTGAGGCTTAACATTCTAAAAGAAGTGAACAAAGCCAGAATAAAATTGGAGTATACTACTTGAAAAACATGCTTAATTTTATCTGAGGAATGTCTACATTATAATTAAAATGAAAACTGGAGAATAGTTCACTTTTGTTGATACTGTTTTATTTTCTTTGTTAAGGAAGCAAAGGAGAAAAGAAAATTTGTTGAATCTACTTGGAGTCTCCTAATTTCACAATTCATACTTTTTACAGAATTAAATTTTGAAGATGCCTATCTAGAGGATGATAAAAGAAGGAACTCAGTTACAAACTGGAGCAGATCATTCTTGGAAATACAGCTGATATTTCGTTAGAACAAATTTTCAGATTCTGGGTATAAAAAAATGTTCGGGCTGTTTTCCAGATTGAAAGCCTACATATCCTGTCGCCATGGTAAACAGAGTAAAGACATTATATTTATGTGTTTTATCACAACAGTAGGCAGCAAATCCTATGACCGGTGAGGAATGGGGTCTCTGGGAATTACAGTTTATTCTCACAATCCTATAACATGAATTAACCGCATAGGAACTTGAAGACAGAGATGTTTGAGGTTTGACTTGGTTTTAATGAGATCTACATTCTTGTAGTGGTTTTGCATTGTGGGTTCTAAAAACAAATCAAATTTAATAGTTTCTGTAAAAAGGCAAACAAATACAGGAGACAACACCCTAATGTGGTCAATGTCTCCATTTATGAGTGAGTCTGCCTGCAACATCAGATTACAGATATATGTAGGAGTTAATTCACTTCTTGATTTTCTGATTGAAAGAAGAAATCTCAACATTTTTCCTTTCATCAAATCATGTGCATAGCTGGAAAATGACAGATATGCTGATATTTTGTTTTTACTCTACTATGTGTAAAAGGTGAATGTTCATTTTTTGGCCTAGCTGATGACTATCTGTTTGGTATGATCAGTTTTGGCATAATCAGGTTTGGCATGATCAGTTTTGTGCAAATACTCTCTAAGACAGATTTTACTGTCCTGTTCATACACGCTGCTGCTGCATCCATATTTGGATCTTAGCAGGCATAATTTTACCAAGAGGTAGCTCTCAGGTCAACCATGTAAAGAAAGTTTGCCCTGAGAAAGAGAGAAAAAGAAGGCAAGATAGAAATCATGAGGGTGAAATAAATGGAATATACCAAGACCATAAAAGAAATACTTGGAAAAGAAATATCCTGAGAGTGAAAAAGTTTTCTTAAGAGAGAGTTACCTTTATAAGAGAGGGGTATGTACTGTATATTTTGTTGCTTAAAAAAAATAAGCTAAAATGAGAAACTTTTCTTTTCTAATGCAATATTTTTTCTCTAGTTTGGCTTTAAGCTTGAATTTAAACGTATAATATTTGCAAGGAAGAAAGAAATGTGGTAGTACAACTAAGTGTTGAATAGCAATTTCTTGACTATTATTTGAACTACTCATGCTCTGAAGATGTCAGAGGATTTGCAACTTTCCAGAGGTTGAAAGTAGCAGAGCTCCTCAGGGAGTAAACTTTCTTTTATAGACAAGAGCTGCATGGATCTGTGCCTTAGAATATACTTTCACATAAAAAGAAAATACAGATTCTCAAACAATGTGTGTTTCATTTTCACTTTTGTAAACTATCCATTCCAGATGAAGGGAAGCTTCTCTGTGTTGTTTGCATACAGGTTTAAAATGATTTGTTGACTGTTGGAACCACCAAATAGTGTTGCCTGAATAGGACAAATAGTGGACTTTTCCAACAGAATAGAAATATGAGGTTTTCTGAAATCTGTAAGTAGGTAGTACTACTTAAACAGCTTCACAGGGAATTATATATTTGTCCACAGATTTTAGTGAAGGAATATTATATGGAACAATATATATGCTGTATACTGCAAGAAATATTTTGGTGCAGATGGTGTATTTACCTCAAAGAATTTAAGAGTACCTCTAACAGCTGTGTAAAATTTATATGGAAATACTCTCTGATTTTTAGCAGTTTCTTTCATTCCCAGATGCCTGATACTTTGAACAGAATGTGTCATAGCATGTTCATCAATTTGTATACACTATTATACACAAATTGTATTTAAACATGATTTAAAAAAGATAAAAATTAAAAAAACCTTAAATGTGAATACATCATCGTACATTCATACAACATTATATATGCCGTCAGAAAATAATTTAACCCGCATGAAAAACACTCATCATTGCCATATTTCAACAACATTTGACATGTGAGCCTGTTAATAAAAATGGTTCCATAAAAATTGCATTGAGGAAGTCGAATGGTTACTTCACTTCCTTTGACTAAAGTTAGCTGATGTGAAGTTTCTAATTGCCAGCTCTAACCTTTAAGAGTCAGACTGGGTCCTTTCAACATCACAAACCATCACCAGTAAATTGGACCTTATCAGCCATTTTATGGTCTGTATTATACATTTTTTTCCCATCAATTTCCTTCTTCAACAAGATTCCAAAAGACTTTTCATGCAAAAGTGTCATGGGTATAATTTGGGTTCCAGGATGCTGACTATTCCTGAAATCAAGCGATATAGAAAGAATTTAAAAGTCAGTGGAATTCAACTGTTATGGGGAATATTGCTGCAAAATTATATGTTAAGTCCAAAGAAGAAAGGAAGACCTTGTGCCATTGAAGAAAAGGGAGGGTCTATTTCCCAGAGTTTCCCACTGTCAGCAAGTAAAATCATTGGGCTTGGAAAGCTTTGCATTTACTAGCACAGCAGAAAAGCAGTCAGTCATTTATTATATATATTGCTTCACAGTGTAATCTCTTATTGTTTAGAAGCAGTAGAACTGTCAGATTAAAAATAAATATTTCATGACTTGTAACAGTAATGAGTTCTTGCTTTGATGTATAATCCATTATTAAACTCACCAAATGTTTTTTAGGCTAACTTATGTGGGTCAGCATTAGGCCTTTGTAAAATACAGCTTTCTAGCCAGATGGTTAGAGGTTGTCATTAAATTAGCCTGAATCAGTCGGTATCCCATCAGTTAATCTCATGTACTATAAATGGCAGATGAGTATTCTTTGTACTGATTATGCAACTTACAGCATCTGCCTATTTTCTGCTTGGCTGGGTCCTGTCTGAAATGGTCATTTCCCCAAACCTGCTAGAGCCAACCAAAAACCTGCCCAGTTTGCAAGAAGACTGCTGGCATATGGCTATTTGGCTTATATTTTCACCATAGGGTACTCAGTTATTCTGTATGAGTATGGGAAACTGCGTGTGATAAAGTCATTAAAGTGCTGAACAGCAAGAATTACGGCCATGTTACACGTAACGGCAGCACTGCAGAAAATGCTTGTCTGTGTGTATTTTCCAGTTGGATGGTTATTTTATGAATGGCATTTAGTTTCTTATGATGTGGGAGAAAACTGTCATTCTTGAATTATTTGATTCATATGAATGTAGTTAAACTTCCTTGCAGTCATAATGTTCTTGTTATGCCGTTTGGGAGCATAGATTTGTAGTGCACACATGGATTCCTAAAATAAAGTCCCAGATTTTGAGAACCAAATTACTTGAAAAATAACCAAAAAGCTGGATGCAAATATCCTTGGACAGTTACTGTGTAAATAATACGCCATCAATTATTTTCACATATTCCTTCTGCAGGATGGAAAACTGCTATATAGATGCTAAGAATACCACCTTAACAAGACAAGTTGCAATCTTATTAACAATGATAATCACAAGTACTCTCCATATTTTATTTTCCTTAATAATAACAGTTATGCAGATGCTAAATACCGAAAAAGGAATTTCTGAAGTATGTCTTCTCTTATCTTGTCAAATATCATACTTGACGTTATGATACAATAGATAGTGTAATTGCAGTATGGTGGCAATCAACCGTGGAAGTGGATTAAGGAAGCATTTATAAGACAAAACTGTTGAACTCCTAGTAGCAACAATAATTATAAAAAAAAAGTAAGTACTCCCTACTTATATTTCTATCCAAGAAAACAATATAAAACTAGGACTTTTGAGTAGGACGTCATGGATAGTTACAGAAAAGACTGTGGTGTAGAGTTCTTAAGATTTATATGTTACATAGTAATATTACAGCTGCATGTTGTAATAGCGTTGTACCTGCTTTTCATTATGTTACTGGAAATAAAAAGCAAAATTTCTTTCACTGCACTTCATCTGTGGAGCATAAAAATGCCCATAAATTACATTTAGATGTTTTATTTGTATTGTTAAACAAATGTGTCTATTTTCTTAAGAAACAGAAACAGTCACCTACAGAAACATTCTTTAAATTTGTAAATTCCAGAAGTAATTACAGGGTTAAATAGAAAATTCTTAGCACAAGAATAGTCTTGGACTGCATGCACATTGAAAATGTAACTTCATTTATGCTACTGCTTTCTATTCTGTGGCAGACCAATTATGTGGATGAGATGTTTCACAGAGAAATGCTTTTATCCAATGCAGAGGTTCATAGAACAGTCTGTCTAAAGAAGACATTCCTGGCTCTCTAGCCATGCCCTTGAGTTGGAAGGTTAATAATACCTGTGATTTATTTTTTACATTTATTATAGGGAGAACTAAATTTCATTTTCTGACAGTTTGCATCTACTTCAAACTTCCAGGAATGGTAAAATGAGACAATGAGGAAAAAGTGTTCCTGTATTCCTTTCCATATACTTATTGGCAGAACTGTAGACAATAACACACTCCTGCTGGAAGCCTTTACTTCCACCTCAGGGTTATCACAAAGTAACTAATATTCCAATTAAAAATTCATACTTCCCCTCCAAAACCAGTAGTAGCTTAATCTGTTGATACAGTAATGAACTTCCATGCCTACCCCAGGTTGGGCTGAAGGTGTAAGGAGCATGAGGAGGCATGAGAATCACAGAATCATATGATAGTTTGGTTGGAAGGGACCCTAAAAATCATCTAATTCCAACCACCCTGCCATGGCCAAGGATGCTACCCACCAGAGCATGTTGCTCAGAGCCTCATCCAGCCTGACCTCTAACATTTTGTGCAGGAGACCTGCATATGAAGGAGTTTACATGAGCCCTTTTGTCTGTTGCACCACTAAGGAAAATTCTAAGGAAAACATCCATTAATCTCTGGCATTGATATTGAGAAAGCTTTCCCCTCTTTTCTTCTTCTGTTCTTTGTATCACATTTCTACTGCAATTCTAGGATGGTTTCCAGAGGTATCTACTCAGGGCACAGAAGGGACATATCTCGGACAGCTTTCCCAGGAAAGAAATAGATCATGAACACAGCTGTTTTGAGAAGTGAGCCCCGAGGGTGTGCTGGGCAGAGACAGCGTCTGTGGTGCCTACAGGGTAATTGCAGTCTGAAGCACAGGAATGTCTAATAGGAGAAATATAAACAGATGAATATATCAAAAGTGACTAAAAATAATCAGTGTATGAAAAATCATAAAATACTTTAAATCTTTTCTTCAACTTATTGAATCTATCTGGAGAAAATGCTTTCTCCGTAACATACACAACTTCAATGATTGCTAGTCAATATGCAGATGGACATGTAATGTAATATAATGAGAACTTCAAAACCAGAAAGGGTGCAATGCACAGACAGAAATGTGTCCCTATGTGCTGTCAACAGAATATGAAAACAGATTGTCATCTGTAAAGCAATGCCACCTTATAACAGCACAACAGCATACAAATGTCAGCTCTGCTTCACCTAGCAATGTATCAACTACTCCTGAAACCAGACAGTGAACAGTAGAAAATAGGGGCCATTCACTTGAAATAGTTAATCCCCTCTTTGTCCTGACCCAACTCATTTACATTAGGAGGGTACTTACCCAAGATATTTCTTGGGTAACTCTGTTTTCCATATTGATACCTTTAATTATTTTTTTTCCTAGCTTTGTGTTGAGCTTCTCTTAATAATATGATTATTACACCTTTTACCACCATATGACATATAACAGTTGTAATCAAGAGGCTTAAAATTTTTATGATTTTAAAAAGTCTCCTTTCCTAACCATACAGTAAATGAAATAATGAAATGAACTTATGCAAAACTTCGTTGTTATTAAGCAGATACATAATTTATTAGTGCTTTGTTATTTTTACAGCTGTTTTTGCAGAGACCCCAGGACTTAGAAAAATTCTCATCAATAATAGAGAGCAACTAAGAAAACCCAGTATCAGTGCAAAAGATAAAAGAATGCAAGAGAAAAGTGTTATTTTCTTGTTGTCTGCTGGAATGAGGAAAATCACCTAGATTAAATTTTTCATGGAAAATTGTGAAATGCTAAGTTTTGCTAATTTTTAGGGAGGTGTATTTAAACTGACATTTTTCAGGAATCCATCCATTGACAGCCATCTTGAGTGAGTCTTATGTGAACCTTTCACTATTTTTATACCTTATCTGGCAGTTAAAATAACACAAAAATAAGTTACTTAAAAGAATAAGCAGGAAATGTAAACAAGGTCTTCCCTCTTCTTGTCACTCTTTTCCTACATGTTTTCCTCCCATTTCACACTCTAAAATATAAAGATTGATTAGGATCATTGAATATTATCCTCTCAAATTATTTTTCATCTGTCTGAGGCGTGAATTAGTGCACCTAATTTTAAGCTCTTTATGAGTGCATAAATTCGAATAGTTAGGCTCAAGAGAGAGAGTAAGGTGACTAATAGCAAGAAGTAGCTTTATAATATCAAACTACAGTTCAACCCATCTAAGATCTCATTCTCTCTTTAAAAGTGATTTTATTTCTTCACTAATAGAAAGGTCCCAGGACAACTGGGGCTTTTTTTAAGTACCTCAGCCAAGCATTTCAAGGCAGATGATTCACTGAAGTGTGTTCCCCATCAGGGAGTGATTCTATTACAATGTGATTGCATTAGGGGTATCAATACCACTGAGAAAAGTTTTTTCCAATGAAAATTTTCAACATAAGAGCAAATACTAAATACTTTTTCCCATTCTTCAAGAAGAATCTAGAAAAAAACCTCAAACTGCTAGATACAATTCTCAGGTTGTGATCAGCACTGTGAAAGTTAGAATTTGGGCAATACATATGGATCACTGAAGCTGGAAGAGAAAGATGCTGAAGATGGGTTGGGTCATTCATGCTTGTTTCACGTGCTGTCTGCCTCTACCATTTAATCTGTAAGAAATCAGGGCAACAGCCATCTGTGCACCTACAAATAAAAGCCCTTATCAATTAAGTTTTATGCTCACAACCTGCCATTATTACTTTAATAATATTCAATTAATTCAGTTTTGCAAAATTGCGTATTTATTGCTTGAATGTTTAGGTTTGAAAAGGGTAAAATTTCTTCTGTAATGTCAGTGTAATAGACAGTCCTAAAGTTCTAAGTCAATTGTTTTAACATGGCAAAACTCCCAATTGTCTTTACACTCAGCTTTGCTTCCAGCTCAAAGCAATAGACACTCTGAGTTGTTTTATCCAAACCAAAAGTCATCAGTGACAGTAAATTCCCAGTGCCAGGAACAATATCTTGATTATTCAAGTATGCAAAGCCAAGCATATTAGAAGATGCTACACGATATTTACAACCTCTATCTTCTTTACAAATGTTAGGTAAGATAATATATGAATAGATGAATTTACTAAATGAACAACATATAGAACCTTTAATAGACTACTCAAAAGTGATATGGTAAGACTAACAAGCATTTCAATTTTTATTCTGACACTCTGAAAATATTTAATACATGATGAAAGAAATTATCTTAGGCCACAAGCATGAATAGCATAATCTTGGAAAAAGAAATACCAGAAATTTTAATATTGCTCTGAGATGCCATTTTTTAATTGCAAATTAAAAATAATATCCAGCACCTGTACCCAAATTGCAAGGAAAGCATGTAATATGGCAGGGCTGAATAAATACCTTACAGAGATATAAAGTGTATGAAAAGTAATAAAAAAGCAGTGGAAAGTATTTTAATTTTCAGATTTACTGATGCTTTAAAAGTATAAAATAAAGTTAAAATGGCCAATTATTTTGTTGAACAAACAAGGAAAACCATATGTAACTTTTCAGATTCATAAATAAGAAGAGAAAATACAAATGGTGAGACCAATCCCAGTGAATAATGTAGGATGGAGATTAAGCCAAATACACAAGATCTACAAAATTAATATCTTACCTCACATATATAAGGTAATATTTATCCTCATGGTAAATTAT
This sequence comes from Eopsaltria australis, assembly GCA_034509425.1. Classification (NCBI taxonomy): domain Eukaryota; kingdom Metazoa; phylum Chordata; class Aves; order Passeriformes; family Petroicidae; genus Eopsaltria; species Eopsaltria australis. Next base: position 331,465 of record JAVTVJ010000518.1, read on the forward strand.
ATGAGTATAAAAACCTGTCTAAAAAGACTGCGATAACTACAATTGTGAAAGACAGATGGAAATAGCATTCATATTGCTTAATATTACAAAATAATAGTCTACTTACAGAATTATAGCAAGGACTTTTTATGAAATCATTATTTTCTGATGCCTTACTAGAAAATCACAAATATTTTATGCATATATATACCCCCTGAAAAATTACAATCCCATGAATATAACTTCAAATCTAGCACAGTCTTAGAACATATTTTGAATCATGAAAAAATGGGTCAGCTGGGCATGAAGAGAAAAGTAAATTACCCCAAGAATTTAATCAGAAGCTGATGACATGACTTTAACCTAAGATTGTGCTTCAATACATTAATTTCTTAGTAATGGCAATCTGTCTAAACGTAACTGAAGATACTGAGGATTCAGCCATACTTTCAGACTGGCAGGTAACTTCATCTAGTGGACTCCTCATCACAGTTGGATGCATTTTCTCTGGACTTCTGTGTGTACAGCAGAAATTGTCCTAACTTTAGTTATTTTACATTCCCAAAGGGCATCTTGAGAGGTGTGGAGTCCTGGAAGTCCAAACAGCAGGCTTTAGAGTGGAAATCTTTTATTATCCAGGCACTTGGAGTAACCTTCCCTGTTTTGCACATTTCTAAGCTTTGGTTTATGTTCAGGGTCTTTCTATTCCTCTTAAGCTGCTCATTCCTGCTTTCACCTTCTGGGAATGCTCATTTTTTGATTAAAGCTTTCCTCAAATTCCTTTTCCACCCATGCTGTCTTTCAGCCACGGATGCATGACTTTATGTACTTCAGAAATTTGCAAAGACTGACCTTGAAGATCAGCCCTGGCTTACAATCAGCACAGTCAACACTGCAATGTCTTCAATCAGTTCATCCCTTTCCCTTTCTATGATTAATGGCCCATGTTAGTATTCTTAGCTAGTAATTAGTAAAGCATGTGCATTTTTCATCAGAAATAATGTCTTTCCCTATTTTTTTAAGCACAGTTCCATTCTTACCTTAATACACCTTAAGAGAAACGATGAAAGCCCTTTACAGGCATCTCTTCCACAATATTTCATATTGATCTCACTCCATGACTAGAATTAAAAATTCTAAAACTTCTTTGGCTTTGACTTGTTCACATCTGGTATCACTACGAATAACATGAGGAATAAAATAACAAATAAAACTATAAAACTACCATTATGGAAACTGTTATGTTGGCATTCTGTGGAACACATTTTTATAAGCAGTTCACCCTTCCTTGGATTTTTTTACCTTACCAGTTTCTCCCTCATTATTTGTCTGCCTAGAGCCATCAAACTGCTGAAATTTTGCTCATTAAAACTGATGGTTCTGACTGGACTGAGATCCACAAAAAGAAAGAGAAAATAAAAGAAGATAAGTTTAAAGGTCTTTCTTTTATCTGCAGAGTTTTTTTAGTAAAAATCAGCACATATTTGTTAAAAAAACCTCCAAATCTGGTCCCTTTCCTAAACTTATTTTTATCATTGCAAACAAACAGGAGTTCCAATCACATGAAAGGTGTAATGATAATTAACTCCTCTGTAAACATATTTGTTTGCTCATCTTGTTTGATTATGTCTACAGCCACTTGAGTTTCAGAAAGAGGTGCTGTTTCTATTTGTCCTTGTTAAGTACCTCTAGATGGACTCACTTCATAAGGTTACTACTTTATTAACAATACCACTGACATTATAAATTTGTAGGTGGCATTGATACATCTTGTAGGGACCACCTCTGTCAAAACAAAGTACATGAATAATTTGTATGTAGGCCCAACTAAGAAAGGGAAAGCTAAATATTTGAATTTTAGTATTGTATGCAATTTTCACAAAGTTTAGCTTCATGCAAATTGCACTTCATTAGCATATTATTACAGATAATATATCTTACACTGAGACATTTATTGCATCTTTGCTCCTGTTAAAAAAATTTAATTTAATTTAAATTTAAATAATGTAATTTAGCATTTTGCCAATGTGACTTCAGCTTTCAGGAAAAAAAGGGGCCTTTAAGCCATAGGCTATTCCCTCTCTAAAACAAGGGTTTGTTAGTCCAAATCTAAGACCTAAAAGATTTTAAAAGGAATAGGAATCGATGAGTGTTGGAATATGTCTTTTATACTATGATAATTTCAGTGCTTGGAATTTTGAACTATACTCTAAAAACAAGTAAAACTGTGATTTACAGTTACAGTTTCAGACACTAGCAGTTATAGAGGCAAGAAAATAGGAGGCCAATATAGATTAAATTATTAAGGATTTGAATTGTTAATGCAGATGTCAATGAATGTGCATGAATAGATAAGGAATATTCTATGTGGATAGGTGATGAAGATGATGATGATGATGATTATTATTACACTTGTGTCATTGTTTGTGTTCATAAGACAGTACCACAATACCATTTAATGTTGCTTACAACACATCTATGATTAAATTACTTATATGTTCAACTTTGTACCTTTTAGTCTGAGAACAAAACTACAACACTTGACTTTAAAAGTTAGCTGACTGTGACCCTAGTTAAACAGTGTTTATTTTATTTGTCTTGCTTAAATTTGTAGACACGGTGTACACATTGAAATGCTTTGCTTTGCTGAACTGAGATTTATTTATGCATCCTAAATTCCAACACTTCAGTGTCTACTTATATTTATATTCAAAGCAGATTTCATATCTGAAAGTAAACATTGATAGCTCATTATCAAGTGGCAATAGATTAACTAGAATCAGATTGTTTTTCCTGTTTCCCTTTTCTAGGTATGATGTGTTATCATACAGCTATTATTGGATGAACTATACTAGAATGGACAGCATTAAACCATTATTTCATGAGTACTTGTATCCAGCATATTAGGTAAGAAAAAAAGAGAATTATAACAAAAATAATAACAGAATAAAGTTTGGAGGCTGTCTTCTAATAATGTTTGAGCATATATTTTCAAAAGGTCAATCAGTCTAATTCTGTTCAGTTTAATAAATTTTATTTATTATGTATTTCAAGTATCATGAGATACACAACAAAAAAGTATTTGACATAAAGAAATGACGAATGAAGAGTTTATTTAGAAACAAACTTCTAGGTGGCAAACACTGTAAGGTTAAATTTAGAGACAAAAAGGCAATCCAAATTACAATAAAAACCAAAGCTTTTCCTTTGATGCCAGATTAAAATTCTAGGACAGGAATTCAGGTCAGCACATCCAGGTCTGACAGAGACCCTGAGGAGATTTACTGTCTTAACCAATCATTTATTTGTTTTTCTTCTGTGATATGGGACTGTCTTGATGCATAATACTTTAAAAAATGAAGACACATGGGAGAGCTACCAGTAAGTCCATAATGTAAAGTTTTTAGTTTTGACTTAATAGCCTAAAGACTTTAGTCTAATCTCCAGTTCATTTATTTTCAATGCCAAGTGAAGGGAAAAACGGAATGAGTTTGAACAAAGATGCCTGAGGGATCACTTGCAAATGCCTGTAGCAGGAAGCCACCTAGAACACAGACTTTTCCAGTCTTAAGGTACTTGCTATGAAAAACTTTTTCTATGTTGCTGTGATCACAGGTAAGAAGAAAGCAGCAAGAATGAAGCAAGTAGTTTTGACTGTACAATGAAGTTCCCTTTGTAGAATTAAGAAAATAGATAGGAATGATCAAATTAAATGCATCAACTAATGTAGTAATTGAGGTCAAAACCTCAAACTTATACCACTGGAATAACCCACTACAGACTACCACACGTGGAGACCTAAGTCTAACATGCTGGAAGGCAAACTACTATGATTTAGATACAATGAAAGAAAAATTTTGGGGGCAAGCCAAGTATTTGACAAAGTAACAATGCATTTAATAGTTGCAAGTAGAGTTCCACGTGGCAGGACTAGAAAACTGTTACACTAGCTGTCTTTCAGTGCCCAGTGTTGATCTTGCCATATGATACAATGTTTACTGCATTAGTTAACAACAGAATTGGGTTTAAATGTAGACTCTCATTTCTGATTAAGACATATTCATATGATATGTATAATTTCTGCCTTTTAACTTATATGATAAACAAAAGAAAATAAAAGCCACTAAAACTGAAAAATGGCACATTTTTAGGTGGTAACAATTTTAGTTTAGTTGTTAATAAGAAAACTTATCTAGGACAAAGAAAATGAATGCTGATATAGGAAGGAAAAAAAATCTAGGGATGAAAAGGAAAAAAAAGTTGTATTCCTTAAGCAGATTACATAAATATTTAAGCACATTTTTCTGTACAGAATATGAAAACCTGTTCAGACCAAATACATTTTTCTTTGTTCTAAATAAAATCATAACAAGCTTATTTAGCTCTATGTAGCCAAGCCATAAACATTGCACATTCAAATTTCTCAGTAAGTACAATGTTTCTACACTTTTAAAAACACTTCCATTTTTTTGCACTTAACATAATATCTTGCAAATACTTATCAATTACTCTTAAAGCATTCCTTTATGATAGAGGAATGCTATTGGATGTAAAACTGGGGCCCGTTTTATGTCTACCAACTTCTGTTTGTTACTGGATTCAACAACACAAGATGTTGCTATATTGCAACTGACGGAAAGAGGCATGAATACTTTCTTCATTGTGTAAGAATCCATAAAACAACACAGACTTCTTGAGGTTGCAGTTATAATGAGCAATACAGAAGAGAATTTATTTACATGAACCACTATGGGTTACATCTTTGTAGAATGAAATTGAAATGCCCAGTAATTTTTCATAATTGGGTGCCAGGCATTTAGTGGACATGCATCATATGTTTTGATACTGGTAACCAGTGATTTGTCTCTTAGAATGCATGAGCTAGGCATCTCAATAAGTGAGATATTTTACACTTAAGATGGGTATTAGATTCCTTGTCTAAAAAGAGGTAACTGTCAGAAAAGCAAAGTTTCTCTAGCTGCCCATTTAAATGATATTTGAAGGCAGAAAGGAGGGAAGACCAGAAATCAGTGTACAAGGAACAATACACTCCACATTTTGTTTGAACCAGTATATTTACAAAAGGCATCAAGATCAGAGTGAGACAAATAGTTTGTCCATAACATAGGAGTTGTACTGGCAAGATGCAAGCTTTTGATATTGCCTTCCTGTTACTTGACATATTTATTTATTAAAGAAAAAAAAAGAGGAGAAAGGCAGACAGTATAGACAAAATACTGTCATTGGTATTACTATATTAGTCCCCATAAGAAGCAAACAAAATGATCTCACAAGAGCTTCAGAAAACTAATTGCATTGTTTTTCATGTTCACAGTTCCCAGATTAATGAAATCATGTCCTTCAATCACAGTTGCATGCTGAAAATCCTTTACAAGTATTGCCCTAGCCTGTTTTAAAAAATTAGAGTATCATCTTTTCCATTAAGTGTACCTTTCTACAGAATAAACCTCATCTTTTCAGATACAGATATGCTAAATACTGAAATGATAAGTCCTTGATTTCTAACCCTCTTTGATATGAGGCATGAAGAATGTGTACTATTCTCAGGACATATCAAAGCCCAAGGAAAGAAAAAGGCTGTGAGAATGGTGCCAGGCAGCTATTGTAGAAAATTCTGTGGTTTATAGGTCATGTTTCTGGAAGCAGTATCAAAGTGAAGTGTTTTCAGTTTGCTTGCTATGCCTTAGGCTCAGAATGAGTTGATTGTGAAAGGGTTATTCAGTCTGTAAAAAAATCCCCAACCCATTGTGTCTCTACAGGAGTGAGGACATTTAATTAAAGAAAAATAAAATTACCATAGGGAACAACCAAAACTATTTCCTATTCTCTTGAGAGCTGTAAGAAAAATATATCATTGAAACTAGAGTGATAAAACCTTTTTATTAAAGAAATTTAAATACGTTGAATATTTCAATTGCTTAAATCAGTTCCTATGTTTACATGAAAAAATATCTTAACTTCATGTGTAATGTGCTTCATAGGGGAAATAGAAAACTATTTTTTTTAAGGGATACAAATCTACAAAAGCAATGGCAAGAGAAAATTGTGAATAGCAAAATTAATCAATTTGAATTCTCAAAAAATTTGAACTTCTAAAATTTACATTCCCTTAAATCCTTAATCTAAATTTAATTTCAACACAGTATGTTATTCAAGATATGGATGACACTGTTCTAAAGAACTAAACAAATATCATTAGAGTACTAATCTAAGGTTTTTCAAAGCTTTATAAAGCATATAAAATGTCTTCAGGTGGTGTATTTTTTTTCTTTTCCAGTACATAAATAGATATGATTGTCCCCTGAAGCAGTTTGCATATTTCTACTATTTGGTTAGCAGCACACTCTTTTTTATCTCAATATAGTACAAATATCCATGTAACAAACCCCTATGCAAAGAGGACAGGAGCAGTAGAATAATAACCTTCCTAAAGAATTTAATACCAAAATTTAACACTAATACTAGGTTTCCGTTTTAATTCTACAAAATATGGACATTCCAAATTACTTTTCAAAAAATAATTCTAACAAGATTTCTTTTGCAGGAGAACCTCAGCATATATGTATATGTATATGTATATGTATATGTATATGTATATGTATATGTATAACGTTATATACCTTTGTGAAATGTACAATCTTTTCTAAGATGATATGGCTTTTAGGATTTTGTGGTGGTGTTCAATGACAAATTAGTTCAAAGTGTGTTAGTAGATCAATATACAGATGAACTGATTTGCTGATCTATCCTACTAACAGCAGGTCATAAATAGTAACTTAAAAATCTGAAAATATAATTATAGTATTTGAATCTAAAGATGATCTCATTTACACCTGCAAGAAAACGTTATCATTCTTGTACAATGAAGGATTTTGCATTCTTTTTAAATTATTTAGTTAGTTAGTTGGTTAGTTAGTTGGTTGTATGTACTTATTTATACTGTTTTGAAGGGTAAATGTATCTTTAATATTGTCAAAATATAATATGATCATACTATACTGGTTAACAGGCCTTAGATGATTTTTAGATGGTTGAGAATTAAACTGGAATCTTAACTAATTTATTGATCTTTGTTTCTTTTACAAATATTTTCCTTGCTGGCTTCAACTAAACAGAAAGTTTGCACTTCCCCCCATTCCCCTTCCGCTCTTCTCCCTCTTTTACAATTTTTTTTCTGTTGACAAAGACAATTCCTGCTGGATCTTGCTTGTGGATATATTCTTTTATCATCAAGTGAAGAATTATGTTATGTCTTAAACAACAAAACAGGCTTTTGAATCTCAAATAATTGCACTTCATTTTATAGAACTGCATTGGAAATATTTCAAAGCCATGTCTGCAAGTTTCTTATAATCTTTCACACTGCTATGATATGATGAATAAAAACTTCGGGTGTTTTGGCTTATCTGAGAAGCAGGTGGTCCTTTACTGCAACCTTAATTACTACCTGAAAAAATCATCTACCTGAGAGCAGTGAATGAGCTTTTAGAACTTGCTGTCATGAGAAAGAAGGAAAAAAAGAGTGAAAGTAAGAATATTTATGCAAGAAAACTGGAACAGGATGGATACAAAAGGTTTGAAAGTTTTTGCTTAATTTTGAAAATCTTTAAATTAGGTACTGACTTGTTTTGACAGTCACCATACAAAGGTCTGCTTCTCTAATCTTCATACTACTGTGATTTAGAAGAAACAAATATCTAAATAGAAATAGAGATATAATTCTCCTATCTTAATGATAATTTAAATATTAAACCAAGATGATTACCTTAGGGTAGTGCTCTTTACGTGTGCTCTTTAAGTCCATTGGAGAGAACAAGATCACAGTTTCACAGGTTGGTTGAGGTTGGAAGAGATCTCTGGAGGTCATCTGGTGCAACCACTCTGCTTGAGAAGGACCACCTAGATTTAGCTGTCCAGGACCATGTCCAGATGACTTCACAACCTCTCTTAAACAACCTCTGTAGGATTCAGCCACCTTAAAGGTGAAAAAATGCTTCCTGATATTCAGAGGGAATATCCTCTGATTCAACTCATGCCCATTGCATCCAGACTCGTCACAGGGCACTTCTGTAAGCATCTGGCCCTGTCTTCTTTCCAGCCTCATCTCAGGTTCTTTTATACACAGATAAGATCCACCCAAGTCTTCTCTTCCCTAGCCCAAGCAGTCCCTGTGTCAGCCTTTTCTCACAGGGAGGATGTCCCCAGTATGTCCATGTCTCTTATGCTGAGAAGCCCAGAAATAGTACTCCAAGTGTGGACTCATGAGTGTTGAGTAGAGGAGAAAGATCACCTCCCTCAATCTTCTAGCACCACTCCTAACGCAGCCTGGGATACTGTTAGACTCTGTGTGGCAAGGGCACATCACTGTCTCATGGTTTGTCTCCTGCTAGACCTCATCTACATTTAGTATGATAAACTGCATTCTAAAACTTCTTATTCCTCTCCATTGCCAATGAAGAAAGCTTAGAGTAAGTACATTAGTAGATATTACAGTATGTAGACCAACCAATTACTCTACTGCCAGTTGGAAGTTTGCCTGAGTTTCAGAGCATTTCAGGTGGGATTAAACACCTGTTTTTAAACACTGAATGTAATCAGTTGCCTGTATACCTAGTCTGCAGATGCCTGAGACACCTGCAGGAGGGTATACGGGTCTATTCTCCTCTGGAATGGAGGGTGGTAATCAAGGAAAATATTCTAGATATACAAAATGGTATTAGGCCTGTTTTTAACAGATGTGTCTTCATGATTGGTTTGCAATTCCAGCAGGTGACAATTAATATTTCCAACATATATCAAAATTTAATCAACATTCAATTGTATGTTCTGGAGAAATATTATTTCAAAGACATCCACTGAACTTGGCAGATCTGAATCAAGATTTATGGAAAACACTTGATTAACAACAAGGAAACCTGGAATAATATTCTAGGATCTGTTAAATGGCACTAGGCACTATTCCTACAAGTAACTCAATCAAGGCATAGGTATTTATATTTTTACTCTAGATGAGGATCAGTCACGGAAATCTGGCTTGTCTCCAACAGCTCCTCCTTTAACAGCTGCTTCAGAAGGGCACAAACCTAACATAAATCTTCTGCCTAATCTTTCTTGAATAATCCAGACTTCTCAAGTAGCACTAATAGTTTAGTCAAAAGTGCATAGATAATCAACATTTTTTGCCATTTGACTTTTCCCTAGGATATCTCATACAGTACAAGAAGATAGTGCTTTGTATGTATGAGAATATCAAGGGAAGAATTTATCTTGAGTGAAACCTGGCTTCAAGGCAGAGTGCCCCAAATCATCTTAAATTGCCAGAGTATGTGTGATCAAATTAATCAAGTCTGTAGCAAATTTATGCGTAAAGTAAAAGGCTTTCTCAAACAGTTTCATCACAGTAACTACTTGTAGGCCACTAGCAGCTTTGTATGACTGTTGGCAGAAGTTAATGTTAGATTAAAGCACTGATGTTAGTTGAGGTGTGATGGATTTTCAAGGCCACAGAACATTACTAGACAGAAAATTAGGATTTGCAAGAATGCTACTTTCTTCTGGACAGCAGCTGGAGGTTTGGCAGGATAACCCACCTCACCCGAAATGGCTGGGCAGATGAAGTTAAATTTTGCCTTAATTTCATTGCCAATGGTTACCCACAAATACACAACTCCATTGAGCTCCAAATACTGACAAAGCATGAATTGCTTTGTGGACAAGACAGCACAAATATATCTCATTCTAGGGGTGTTTCTCTAGACTTAAATCCAACCCAAGATCCTACATATTTGTATTTCTTCAGAAGCTGACATGGAATTACTGGTTTATACATCAAAATCTTCACAAAATCTTTTGTGTGTTCCTACCTTCTCTACCTCACTGGAAAAAGCATACATTTGAAAGAGACATATTTTATTCTATTGTCAGGGAGGTTGTTTGTGTGTTATTAATAGTAGTGCCAACACTATGAAATTAATTACAATTTTTATTGCAAAACATAGATTTATGATTTGTATCATGGATGCCATAATTGTAGAGGTTTTTTAGTATTGAGGTTTTCTTCATAAATAAAATTATCTCTTCAGCTACTTATACTTAAGGAAGGGAAGATGTTAGTTTTTCCTTTGACAGGGACAAATTTTTGGATGTTTCTGTCAAAACAGATTGCTTTAGTAACTGTTATGTCTTATCTAATTTTCTGGAAAAGACAGATACTCTAAGCAAAACAATAAAAACATTTTTTAAATGGCAGCATTCCCTTCCTTGTATTTCAAGTGGCAGGTTCCAATCTTACTTTTTAGTCAGTAGGTACTTGTTAGCAGGTGTTTGAGTGAATTGATTTGAACTATGCCAGCATTCTAGAAAAGGAGCTATATGCCTGTGGTTCTTTTGGTGGCTAATTAAAACAATATTTCATGTTTCTCATATCAACAATTACAAGACAAGAAGACATACAAGTGTTTTAAGTAGCACTACTTACTGTCTCTAAAAGTGTAAATACTTTTATAATATATGTATAAATAAAAGGCAGAATTTTCTATGTGAAAATTTCCATGGTATATCAGTGTATTTATTATAAAAAGTTCAATTTGGATAGAAAACATGCCAAATAGCATTGTAACTTTAGTCCTTCCAGACCCTTTAATGCCCAAATAAGAGAGTATTAATTGAATAGACACATGAGAATGCCTCTGAAATTACTGTCTATTTTCTTGAGCAGATACCTTTGTGGGGCCTGATTCTAAATATTAACAAGCCTCGAGAGGCTGAAAACTCATTTTGAGTAAGCAGAATTCTGAGGGACATTTTCAGATGATAATTTTATTACTGTAAAGTTGTGAATGTGAAATAGAACATAAACTTGGAAAGAATAACCCATATATTATTTAAAAAGCATAAGCAAAAAAAAAAAAAGCATAAATAAGGCATAAATATGAGATGTTAAGAAATGTTGATGCATAAGTACACAAAAACTCTATATAAGAGCAGATGTAAGTTGTCAGGGTCAAAGAGAATAAGAATATGGACAAAGATGAAGGGAAAAGATAAAACTGATTCAAATTGGCAATATTTAGATTTAGTTTGAGAGCCAGTACAAAAAATCCCATCAGAAACTAAATAAATTTACGACAGGTTCTTTTAGACGGTTATATAATTCTGATTCATTTAAATCAGTCAGATCTAGGAATTTCTAAGTGACATCAAAGTAGAATATAATGAATTTTTAATAAAAGTAAAAGAAAATATCCATGGCCTCAAAAAAGATAGGTTGCTAGCAAGCAGTGAGTGCAGACAAGATTCCCTAATCCATCGCACACACTTGTTTCCTATTAAATACAGCTACTGTGCAAAGTGGGACCAGTACTCAGTACTGAATGGTATCAAACCACACATTGCCAGTTTTATACACAGTGGTCAAGTCTTGACCAAAGTGTTGAAAACAAGAAAACAGTATGATAAAATTAATTAGCACATCCCCAAGTTTGTGGTCGTAACAGTCCAAACACCCCTCACCCCTGTCAACATAGGGGGACCACTGCTGATCAGCCTTCTAGTCTGATCCAGTGGCAGCTTGGGCTTGTAGTGCTGTTCCTCTGCTTCTCCAAAAATGCATGAGGCCATCTTCATAATTCTCAGTGATTGTTATAAAAACGAGACTCAAAAAATATTTATATAGTGTTGAGAGTCAGGGATCAGGACCCGGGTGTGAACTGAAAAGAGTACAGATTTGCACTTTAATATACCTGTTCCAAAGTTCTTCAAACTGTAGTGTACAGAAGAACACTTTGGTATGCTACTATACTACAGACACATTGAAAAATACATGGCAACAACCTGAACTCTGGTACTGATGTGATTGGATTGCAGAATATGCAAGGTTATACCAGCTGACCAGACAACAGCCCCTAGCACATTGTACACAACAGACTAGATAGAGTCTTGCAATGTGCTCATATGCATAGAATGACAAAATTGCACTTGTAACACCCTATTTATTTTCATATGGCCAGTACAGTAATGCATGTAAGGGGAAGTCTGTAGTTGTCTGTTCACAAGATGTATTTATAATTTTCTTCTTTATTTTAATATATTGTTCCATTTATTTAAAACCAAAAATGTTGTACTGCTTCATCACACACTACTACTCAGTAGTACCTCTATATCTAAGCTTTGCATACGCATTTGCAACTGGTACAGTAGCACAATTGGAAGACCTTGACTTCGCTGAAATATTTTTGTAATGTTACCCCTTTCTTTCTTTTTGGCAAGTCAGCTACATTTTTACATTAACAAGAGTCCAAGGCTGCCCATTAGAATCCCTAAGTTATGCAAAAAACTGACTCATAAGCATCTTCAATACAATATCAAAATTGAATATCATCCTCTGACAGGTCCCAAAACACACATTGTCAGCAAAACCTATAGAATATTTAAGTGTTTTAGCATAGTCCTGCTGCCAGAAACCTTTGAAATGAGTTTGTGTTAAGTGATAAGAAGCTCATCTGCACCCAAAAAAGAAGGCAGAGAGAAACAATCTCAGGAACAATAGCTTGTTTAATAACCTGTCCTCGTTGCTCCTAGACCCACACAGAAGAACCACCACTCCATCAAAGGTGCTTCTTCACAAACCTAGAAGAGCACAGGGACACAAGAGCAGCCAGAAACCAAATTGCAGACTCCCAAGGAATGAATGCCTTGTCCAAGCCACTTCCAGGGCTGTCCCAGCAGACCCATCAGCCTTGTTGGTAACACATAAAACCCATCTGGATGAATCATCAGAAGCAGTTTTCCAGAGCACCTTGCCACCTTTTGGAATAATGGGAAGGGGTATGACATTGTGGGATTTAGGGAAAATAGCATTGGGAGATTATGCAGAACTAGCTGTGAGATGCTTGAAGAAGACACCAAAGGAGGAAAAAAAGAGCTCTGGGTGCATTGTGGGGGACCAAGTATAGGGAAACAGAGGAATAAGGGGGGAAAAAAGGGTCCATTTGCATTTAAGAAGAGGCTGAAGAGCCTGCTTTTTTTGCCATGTCCTGTGCCTGCTGTAATCATATGTCTTCATTAAACTCCACTTTGACTATTTCCTGGCAAGGAGGTCTGTACTCTCTATGCATGTGAGTGAGTGGGGGGTCTATGCTATCAGAAAGAAGAATGAATTCAGGTCTGTGAATTAGTCTGTGATCACTACTCGAAGGAGATCAGGCCAGGACAGTGGGCAAAAATACCTGGGGGTTGGAAGGAGTGTAGATCCTCAAGGCCCAGGTCTGACAACGGCAACACCTGTGAACCTCTCAGAGTGACAGCATGGTAGGGGCTGGGTAGGAGGGAAGATGGGTTTTGGGAGGAGGAGCATAGTGGTGTGAGGGTGAGACAGTCTGCACTGGCAAGGAGCTGATGCCTTGGGAAATTATATGTCAAGTTACCATCAAGTGGGGAGACTGGGGTCCAGAGAGAGCTGCTGGTGCCACTGTCAGAGCAGCTGTTGGAGTGAGTCACCCTGTACGTAAATCCTCAGTGGTACACCTCTATCCTGCTGAGACACAGAGGGAAACAGGAGGAGGCAGTAGGTGCTGTCTGTGTTCATGAGAGTTGTCTCCAGGATGTGTGACCAGTCATGGGTATCTGTGTGTCTAGGTGTGGATATGTGTGTACATACTATCAGCACATGCTCAGCCTCACTGATGGATAGATTAGGGAATTAAGCAGAACAGGGAGAAACCTGGATCCTAGAGCAGAACCTCTCATCACGGGAGGTCCAGCTCATATTATAGGAAGAGTCTTCTACATTCTCAACCTCATATGATGGGTTATTCTTCTTTATCAAACTATGACTTTGATTCTTAAGGACTGAATTCTTGCAGATCAAACCCCTCACAAGCAGTAGGGTTTATGTGAGATTTTGAATATGCCATAAAATCGGCATATGCTGGATTATAAATTAAATTAATTAAAGGGCAAATTAGAATAAAACTTTGCAAATAATTTAAAAGATATTCTTCTGCTAACAGGAGCATCTTTTCAGTTCATACATGTCACTATGAAGGTATTGATATTTTGTAGCACAGATATTTTCACTGCTGATGCATTTCAATTTTAGCCTTGCTCTTTGCGTATCCTCCAAGGTCTACTCATATTTTAGAATATTTTATGAGAAGCTGAGGAACTAAGAGTTTATCTCTTCAATTGCAGTGACTGGCCACTTTACATGTCATGCTATATGTAACTGTTCATAAATCTGTGAGCAGATGGGGGTATTTACCTGCTGACAGATTGTTGTCCTTTCCTCTGAGTGAAAAGCAGTTTAAGACACATCCTTAGCATTTCCATTTTCAACTGACTATATGAAAGGGTACAATAGCCTCTCCTGCAAATGCCTTGGAGCACGTGACTTGTCTAACAGTGTATATGTTAAATCTCCAAACAATTTTCCCTCTTGGTAATTTCATTCTTAAACTACATTGGACAGCTCCGTCAGCATATTGTTATTTATGGGTCTTATTCTAAGGCATTTAATCCCTAACTGAATTACAATGACTGTCTACTTGCCATGGAGCACCTTTTTGCAACTTTTCTATGCCTGTTTATGTTGTGGTTTAACCCCAGCTGGAACTAAGCCCCATGCAGCTGCTCACTCACACCACCATGGTGAGATGGGGGGGATTATCAGAAAAGTGAGAAAACTCAGGGGGTGAGATGAAGACAGCTTAATAATTAAGCAAAGGGTGAACATGCGAGCAGAGTAAATTGAGGAATTAATTCTCCATTTCTCATGGGCAGTCAGGTGTACAGCCATCTCCAGGAAAGCAGGGCTCCATTGTGCTTAACTGACTTGGGAAGACAAACACTATCATTACAAACATCTCCCCTTTCCTTCTTCCTCCAGCTTCATACACTGGGCATGACACCATATGGTAGGGAAAATCCCTTGGATCAGTTGGGGTCAGCTGTTCTGGCTGTGTTCACTCTCCACTTCTTGTGTAGCCACCTAATTCTGGGCTGGTGATGCGTTGTGAGAAGCAGAAAAGGCCTTGACTCTGTGTAAGCACTGCTGAGCAATAATGAAAACATCCCTGTGTTTTCAACACTGTTTTCAGTACAAAACCAAACTATAACCCAATAATAGCTACTGTGAAGAAAATTAATTCCATCCCAGACAAAACCAGCACAATTTATCATAGGACAACTCATTTTCCATGATTTAAGTATGCATGAAGTAAATTCTTTAATGTAGTTCTAATGGGTAATTCAAAAGAAAACTATTTAAAATAGTAATAAAATAAGACTAACAAGAAATAAGAAATCATTTTTTAATTATGATATTCTACACATTTACCTAATGAATCTCCAACTGCAATAGGCATATCATACAAGCAAATAATATCTAGGCTTCTTTGAAATTTTTATTTTTTTAATGGCTATTTGTATGATACAGATAAAAATATCTTCTTTTTCTGAGCTGTGAATAAATCAGATGATAATTACCTTAAGTAAAGTCAAAATATGTAGTCTATAATGTCAGAGTATGTATTTATTGAAATTATTTGTGTTTTTTTTCCTATTTGTTTTATGTAATTTCTGACACTATTGTTTCAACAAAATCTTTAATAAATGCTAGTTACCAAGTTTCAACATGTAGGACACATGGTCTAATTATAGTAATGCATTTTTACCATGTATGTTAACACACTGGTTAATATATAGAAGTATTACATGTCTTTAAAAATTACTCTGGCATAACCATTTTGGATGTTATTAACTTTAAACTTAATAATATTACTTCATGTAGAAAATAAATTTTAATACCAGAAGTACTTATTAAAATCCCTTAAAATAAAAATAATAAATATTGGCATGTTAAGCAGAAAAGCTTTTGCCTTCCCACAATTTACAAATTATAGTATTTCATATGTACTTGTATATTTTATATATATGGCAGATGAAAAACCATGGATTGAAAACTATTTTCAAGTCCCATTTTTATTTTTGGTATGTATTACATCATGGTTTGAAAAATAAGAATTTTGGCACAATCAACATTAATATCACCATTTTAAAGAAGGTTTAGACACCAAAGATCAAATAATTTCATTGTAATGCTCTTAAATATTAAGTATGCCTAAAAGGTTTTAGCTGATAGATATCCAGTTATTCATAATCCAGTAGCTCACTCAGTTTTCTATTTAGTAATTAAAAGAAATTCCTGTCAACATTTTCTATTTATGTGTCTTAAGGCCAAGGCTTTAATTATGACCCCACGTTTGTTGATCACACAACAATCACAACAACAAACAACAACAACAACAACAAAGTTTTTGTAATTTTGATCCAGGGAGGGTGTGCTATTTTTTTAATGGATGAATCTTGAAAAAATAGTTTAACTTTGTTGCCACAAAAAATTAATTTAAATTATAATTCTTTTAAATTACTCTAAATCATCTTTTTATTGTCTTAGAAATTAAGTATTTTTTAGTATTAGAAGCAATTCTTCTATTTCCTTGTATTATCACATCCATTTTCTTGTAGTCATGGGTTGACATCCCATCAGTGAGGGTGTTTTTTCTTCTTTTATTTCTTTTCGAACTGTTAGCCTTTTGGAAATTATTGCCCTACTTACTGAATCATGCAAAGTCATATCTCTACTTTGCCCTGAAAACATAAAGTGTCTTCCTTATAGGCACTATATCTTTGGGTTTTTTAAAAAAAATTCTATTATGGCAGTCACTGTCATGTTGATTAAATCATTTATAAGTATATAAATAATATGTAGATGTGACCTTGAATCATGATGGCTTTATCTACTTAGTCTCAGTTTCTATTAGGCCAACAGACAAACATGCTGCATCCTTTAATATATATGATTAAACTCTTGTTTAATACTAAATCTTGTACGTAGACAAGGTGATCATAATTGCAGTCCTTTCATGTGACACCAGAGCTTTCATAGAAGTAAATTTTAAAAACACCATTTTACATCTGTGATGTTTGAAATAATTTATGTAAAAATCATAGAGAAACCTAAAAGATTTTGATTCTGAAAATGATAAATAAAGGTAGCGAACATTTGTTTAAAGTCAAATACATAGATCTTCACTTCATACAGAATTTCTTTTTCGTGTAAAGAAACTTTCGTATATAAAAAACATGCTCACGAATTCCTAGTCCCCATTTTATTTGTGCTTTCTATAGAAATTCAGCTGTTGGTTTGCATTTTGTGAAAAGTCTGTAGATTTCAAACAATATTTGGAACAGGTATGTGATAGAAATATTTTTTTTATTTTTTTAACTTCCTCTTTGGGCTTGGCTTAACAGGTCAAGGAGGAAAGACTGAAATTTTTTTTTCAGTTTCTACAATGCATTTCTGAAATACTGCTTCTGCAAACATGCAAGGAAGCCAAATCATTCCTATGTGCCAAAATCTTCCTTAGTTTATTCTTCCAGTATATAGTGCCTGATATTTGAATAGTGTCTACTCAGAGGTTTCCATATTACTTTTGAGTCTGTGGAGTACTGCTATGTTGCTTTAACCTCAGTTGCGAATAGTATTCAGACAATATTTGTGAGAAAGTTTCTAGATATGGTAGACATTTGCTGTTGATATATCTGCTAGTGAACCCTTTCAGAATGTACTTTTTCATGTAATATTTTTGTCTAAAGCAAGTGGAAAAATGAAATATAGAAATATGCTTTCACAGGGAAAAAGAAATCAACAAAACAAGAAGCCATGAATGTTTTGTGCTTCAGATGTACACTGCTGAGCACTCTTAGAGAAGAACTCATGATTTGTGAGCTTAGAGTTTGGTTCTATTAGGATAGTTAAGGTTCTACATTGAAGATGAAAGGTGTTAAAATAGGGAAATTATTCATAACCATTGCTTATCATATGATATCTGAAGAGAACCTGGGAGAACCTCAGGTACCTGTTGACTCCAAATCTGGACGGAGTTCAGATATACATGAGCATCCCCTTAACTCTAAGGGAGGGTGAACAATGACAAAAGCAATAAAGCAGCCACAGTGTTTAGTGTTTAAGTTTTCTAGATTTTTCAGTGCCCAGTATTTCATTACTTAGAATTCTAGTGGTTGTGCTGAAAATAGAAAAATTACTTGCTTTAACACTATGAAGATTGATTTAAGGTGAAAAATTTTCCTTGAGCATATCTCTGTCTCCAGAGCACTCCTGAATTGGAATGTCTGTTACATGCTTTCTCTGAACGTCTTATTGCTATTTCCATAACACACCAAAGTTTGTACAAAATGATGTGATAGAATGAGTTAGCATCTTTTTCACAGACGAAAAAACAGTCAGTTTTTCTCTTGTACCGTTTGCAAAAACTGATGAAATAGCTTTCTCTACTCCATGTAACTTTCTTCTTCTTCATTTATGTTAACATAGTGATATACATTTAGAATAAGGAAAAAATATATTTATTAGATTATATTTTAACATTCAGTGCACAGTAAGTTTGGAAGCAACCATGGTTTTATGTAACTATGGATATAGCTATTAAGACTAGCAGACGAATAAAACACGACAGAAGTTCAGGAAAAAAAACTTACACATCCCTACTCTTCTTAGTTTTTCCTTTGTCTGGACAGTTCAAATATTTCCTTTAGTGTTTTCATCTCAAAACAAACAATAGACTTGTGGGGTTTTTTGTTTTTTTTTTTTTTTGTTGTTGTTTGTTTGTATGTCTGCCTTTTTATTTTTTAAGGAGAGCTCTGCTTTTCAAAAGCCTCAGGAAAATTTATTTTACATTTAAATTTATTCTTGAAAAAGATTATTATGAGAAATAGAGATTTAAGATGCCTTACAGATTTACTTAAAGTATAATTATAATGGTATTTAGATAAAGTCATCTCCCAAAAGGACATCTGATGATTCTAAGTTAGCAATAATAAAGCTTAAAACATTCCTGCAGCAGGAAGTCCTGGCACTTGCAAACACAATTCAATAGATCACCAGCTTGGAGGAAAGTTCTCATTACTGTGATCTAATGAATCTCTTTAGGCTTATCTGGGACAAATTTTCTAACAGAGATTTTCTAAACATATTCTTTTTCTTTATACACAAAACTTCCCTAGAAATTCCAGCATCCAGAACATAACATTTAATTACCATGCAAATGTCACCCTGTAGGAGAGAATGTAAAAGCTCTTTATGGCAGGAAAAGCTAGTGTACACATTTCTCCTTTATATCTGTATTATGTGAAAGCAGTTCATGAGCAAATGGATGATCATCACACCTGCTTGAGAAAAAGTTACCAGCAGATGTACTAATAAATAGGATTATAGAATCATATAGTTGTTAAGGTTGGAAAATACCTCTAAGATAGAGTTCAACTGTAGGGTGTAAGAATATTTAAGTTCCCATTTATATTAGCAAAAAAACCTGGCCAAGTAACCTAAGCCAGAAAACCATAAATATTCATTGATACTGTTACCACCCTAATTCTTTTACAGAACCTGAATTTATTTTAAAGCCGACTGCTACAAATCAGATAATAACGTTTTTGTTTTTTTAATACTGCAATATCCTACCTGATAGTAGACGTATGAAAAGCTCTTATGTAGATTTTAGGACATTTGTACACTGTGAAGTGTTTCTGTTGAATCAAAACCAGTTATTTGGAACATAAGTTATGTTTCAACTTTTAACTTTTCTGTTCTTGATATGATCTGTGATATACATAATCTCTACAACTGTGTGTTTCATTACTGGCTGTCTTAAATGTCTCCATCTGTCTCACTAATTTCTTTGTGGATTTAAACCAAATACTTGTGGTTTTCTCCCTTCCCCCTCTCACAGTACTTTCTTTGCTTTTTACTTTTTCTTCTTCTTTTTTTTTTTTTTTTTTTTTTTTTTTTTTTTTTTGTTTTTTGTTTTTTGTTTGCTTTTTTTTTTCCCTTTTGCTTACATTTTTGAGCAAAGTTATTTCTAGGAAACACATGTAGTTGTCATTTTTGAGGAAATGTTTACAGTTTAACTATAAATAATGAATTGTCTGAGGATAGCAAATACTGAGTTTATAGAAAGCAAAGTGTTTGTAACTACTCATATATAATTTGTGTCTAAAACATGCCAGAAAATGTTTTGCAAGGGTACAGAATATATTTCTTTGGGGCCATCAGCTGTGCCTTGTAAAAAAAAAAAAAGAACCTGTCCTGTATTTGGGCTTCTAACATGCCTGTGAACACTGTTATTTGGAATGTCACTACTGGCATACTGTTTTATTCCTTGCCTGTAAGTGCAATCTGAAATAAAAATTTCTTATAAGACACATTGCTACATGGAAAATGGCAGGTGGGAATGTTCTTATGCAGAATTATTTGCTTTTGCATAAAGCTGACAGAAATATTTAAGTTATGCCTTGGAAAAATAGTGTCCACAAGTTAAAATCTTTCACATTTTTAAAATTTTTATTTTTTTCTCATTTCTAGAATTAAACATAGAAGACACTATATTTCCTGGTGCAGGTTCATCCTTGGGACATGTTCTCATTTTGAATGCAGGATATACTAGAGTGAAACCTATTAATGCCTTCCATTGTGATCTTTTTTAAAGCCCAGTCTTGCTGTCATTGCGCCTGGGGGAGGAGGAAAAATTGGATAGTATCTAACATCTGAAGGAAATCTGAAACACTCTCAGTATTAATTATGCACTTTCTTGTTTGGGCTTTCATTATCTTCCTTCCATTCTTCTGACACTGTCTTCTACATAACCATTTTCACCACATGTTTTAAAAAATAATAAAACGCTGACATGTGATGCTCCAACTTTGAATTAGCTTGTAGGCTTCTGTCAGACAAATAAGATCAAAAAAGAAGTGCTAGACTTAAGAATCTGAGAAGTTTATTCTACTAAAATTTATGTTCAGTTCAGGAAAAAATCTGCATTCTGTGTCAGGAATCGTAAGCTTCTCACGTGCACTCCAGATTAGAGACTCTGCTAATGTTTTCTTTTCACTTTTCCTAGATAAGTCAATGTTCCATGAAATTTCACTGAATTTTAGTTTTAACAACAACAACAAAAAATAATGCAGAACTGCATAGAGTTTTTATTCAGGAATCATTTCAGAGGTATGCACTTACAAATTTAAATCACTGGATCTTAAATATCTGATACGTATGCATCCTTTTAATGAGATCTACCTGACTTAACTAAGGCAGTTGTGTCAATCTAGCTGTGTTGGGAAACATCTGGACAAATAACCCTGGATTTTCCATCCTCAGAGGAAATACATCCATCAGGTGCCCACACATGTATATATATTTACATATATATATTATTGTGTATTTTTTAATTTGGCAAATTTTGATGACACACAGATATCCTGCTCTCTAAGTGTATGTTCCTTACCAGTTGCATGAGAATGACAAACTTCAGGTTTGTGAATTGGCCAGATGGTCATGTACATAAATCTTGGTGTCCAAATACTCAGAACTATAACCCATATTAGCATGAGGGACATGGGATATATTCTGTGTGTTTGAAAGTGTATTGTCATTCTTCATCTAAATATGAGCCATGGATTTTTTTTTTTTTTTTTTTTTTTTTGTAGATTTGATACTAGCTTTAAGTAGTGAAAATGAAGAGGAAAGAAAGGTTCAATGTATGAGAATCTTGAAGAAAAGTACATCTTAATTAATATATTCTTGACATTTTTATGGTACTCACTTAAGAAGGAGAGGAGGCTGGGTCCCAATTTGTGCTGGAAGATGGGAAAGAAATATGAAGGAATACTTTTTAATTTAATTAGTACAAAACACTGCAGATAAATTAGATTTTTTTTTCTTAAAGCATTCCAGTATGTAAAATCTCTGGTTTTCAATGACTAATAATGCTGCTATATTCTACTACAGGAAAATTTTTATGTGTTTCTCTTTTAAGACTTGAACTTAAAAATTATTCAGAGGTAAGGTAATAATTTGAATTTAAACACAGTTCCTCTACAAATATTATAAACAATAAAACCATTGCAGATTCAGAATGTTACTGTCTTGCTCAGACTTCATGAAGAGAAATGTCAATTGAGTTAAGGTTATTAAAGTTCTTAATGGTGATGATGTATTAAAAGATACTCTATATTTTACTCTTCTAACTGGTGGGATAAAAGAAATCTTTTTACTTATTGTACCATCAGGAGACAATAGAAATTGAACTTCATAGCTACATTCTTTTTTTCTGAGAATAGGCTTATTTTACCATCATACTCAACTGGATACTTGTTTCATTAGAAAATTTACAGACTATGTAACAGACCTGTTGAAACATCAGGAGTCCTTTTGCCAAATCCTAAAATCTCAGCTGTGGGTCTTGATAACCACATTTTCTGGATATTAGATTTATAGGATAAGAACAGCAATCTGTATTGCTTCATTAGTGTCATGATTATGACATATCAGCCCAGATGAAAGAAGAAAGGAGTTAATTTAAGCACAAGGATAATAAACTGCATAACACAGAATGTTTTCCAATAGCTCTGTGAGATGAATTCTTTTCATCTTTTCTATTAATTTTTCAGATGTGAAATTGTTCCTGTCACCACTCACCAAAACAACACGAAGTTTTGCACATAAGGTTAACTTCTCCTCATAGTTTAAATATACAAGATTTAACAACAACAGAGAATATCATCTGAATGTGACTAGCTGAAAACATCTGTAGCTGTTGTAGATAATACATCATCATTTTCAAAAGCATGATACGTTGCTGAGGTACATTGCTGAGGTATGTTAAGAAACACCATTAAAACAAATACTCTAAATAGCAGGAATGTCACTTGCTATATAGTTGTCTAAATTTTTTTCCATTTCTTTAAGGAGAATAATTGAGATATTGAACCCTTTCCTAGTTTGACATCCACCTTCTTATGATGTTCATTGGTGACAAGCATATCATGGTGCTATTAACATAGCATGGTGTTAATAAGGTTGTGGGTTTGGTCGCTGTATGGGCCATTCACTTAAGAGCTGGACTTGAGGACCCTTGTGGGTCACTTCCAACTCAGAATATTCTGTGATTCTGTGATATATTATTTGAAGAACTTCGATTTCTCTTTATTATTATTATTGATTTTTTTCCCTAGTTCTTCCTTTGTATGTTGAGTAAACTACTCAAGCGTATTTAATGAAAAACGTAAGGGCTTTGGAAGTTTTATTTTGGACTCCTGATTAGAAAAGACTTCATCATTCAGAATTTGGTTTCATACTGTAATTTATTCTATTTTGAACCTGCAGAGGAAAATATAATCGTTTCCTAGCTAAATATTATAATGCCAGTATTTGCTGGGAAGTCAACTACATGGGTTCTGAAAATCTCCTGTGTTTGGCAGTAACCTTGGGCTGCTACTGTGCACATTCACAGTTCCTATGTATGTGTGGCATGCATGCACAAAGTTTGAACTTAACATGAATTCTACAGAATGGAAAAAAATCAAACCTCTATGGCTTTCTAGTGTGAAGAACTGAGAATAATCAGAGTTCATTGAAAAGATAATTAGTAGAAAGTGCTGATATGTTTGCAAAGGATGTGTACAGCTGTTTGTGCCTATAAGGAGATACAGCCATCTGTATGCACAAGGGCTTCTTTGCAGTATGACAGCTTCTTTCTGAAACCAACACAGCTGAACTGGGAGGAAACAGGGCAAAAATTCCACTTTTCAATAAGGCCAGTAATTTATTTGTGCTGTAATACTGTAGATTATATTTTTCCCATCCTTTTTCAGAATTAATTTGAAGTTCTGTTCCATTTTTGAAGATGAAGAGGACTAGGCCTGGGGGCTTGCTAGTGTACTCAAATTTCATGGCTCCATCTGTTTAGAGCCTTAATGCTTAAACAACGCTTCAGTGTACAGAATTCATTTGAATAGATATAATTCCATTTAGAATGTATGGGAATAGGTTCTAACATCATTTCCCGAAAAAATTGCTTGATGGTTTTGGAAGAGAGGCCACATTTCAGACTATGGTTCAGGCTAAAAATGCCTAAGAAAATGTTCAGAAACAAGTAATTACTAACATTTGCTGGGATCAAATATTTATTGTTATTGTGGATGAAAACATATCTATATTTTCATTTGAAATTCTGTTGAAATCTTCCTGTCAGAGGACTGTATAAATTGTGATTATTGATAACTTTAAATAAACTATTAGCATTGCCAGAAGAAACAGAACAATAACTCAAACATTGTCTGTCCTCCTCTATGAGGAGCAATCTGACTCCTTTCACTATCCATCAGCAAAACAACTGGAATTTATATTCACATCTGGGTGGAACAGTAATTTAAAATGATAAAGCCTTGTTTTGAAAGGTCCATGGAGCTTACTACACCAATATGTCTGAGTGAAAAACTTCCCTTGCTTTTAGAGGGTGAGGGAAATTCATCCCCACACAAATCATTCATTTAAGCAAGGAAGAAAATGTCATACCTTTGGTTTTGTTTATTCAAGGTTTCATGCTTCTTAATGAAATTTTAACAGGTAAAAAAACTTCCTTACACCAACCCTCACAGGACTGCAAAAGCTATAATAGCTCCTATTTGCTAAGTCACTTCAGTTGCTACTCAGATATTGTAAAGCCTTTGATAGTGAACTCAATCTCATAGATCCATTCTTTAAGAAGCAAAAGATGGAGGCACTTCATCCTGCTCTTTTCCTCTAGTCAAAACTATATTAAGCCCTCAATTCTGCCAGAAGTCATCAAAGGCTGAGGAATCTTTCTCTGATGATACAGTGGCAGAATCAGGTCTTAGAACACAATGTATTACTGTACTTTATAAAACTTACTCTACGATGATTGGCTGTAAAAATAATACACAGGTCAAAAGAAATATAAATTGCAGAGAGAAAAATACTCGGACAAAAAAATAAACAGAAGACACCAAACCTCTTCCACTTACCTGTTATTACATTATTGAATTATCCTCTATTGTTATTGTTAATAATAATAATGGTAATTATAAAATGTGAATGGAATACAGTAAGAAAATATCACAATTATTATTTTATTGTTTATAAAAAATAAAAGTCTTTCAATATGCGTATTTTCCTCTTATGAAGTTAGTCAGATGATTCCTGGGTGAAAAGAGAAAGTTTTAAAGATGCACTCAGTTTCCTAGTTTAGCAATTCCCTTTTAAACTAGCAACTAGCAATGACCTGACAAAGCCTAGGTCTTAAAAGAAAACTACAACTCTTTCCAGACTCTCTCCAAAGTCCTCATTTACTTGTTGAAAGGGGCTGATTCAAGCACAGTTCAATTCATTATACACCCGTGCTCATATTTTTAAGCAGATGCTAGCAAGGGTTTGCACGACATACAATGTTCCCAATGCCAAAGAACAGTGGGCAATCTGTTCTTCATCTTTTGAAGATGACGAGCTGATTATTCATCTCATTCCATAACTACTGAGGATGAATAAAGTAGTTTGGATTACCAAGAAATGAATCAACCTGAAATTTTCACAAAATTGGGATGAAGGTTGAAATGATTTTAAAATCAAAGTAGTATTATAAAGTATTACCTACAGAAAATAAATCTACCAGAAAAAAAATCAATTTTTTGACACAATGTCTGGTTTCAAAAATACAGAGTCCTGCCAGTGTTGTTATTATTCTGTTTTATAACTGTTTCTCAAATTGTTTAAGAGTTGTTACGAGGCTTCAGCTTTTGAGATTCATCCATTACTATTGCATATTTCATCCATTTATTCCCTCAGCACTACCCAGTGAGCCCCAGTTTCTATAATTGCAGCATCTTAGATTATCTGTTATACCACAATATAGTGTATAATTAATATTTTCAATATTAACTACTCTTAGAATTATTAGCCTGGAAAGCTCAGAAGATCTTATTGTTAAAGGGCAATTAAGTCAGCAAATCTATTCCATTCATAACTGGGCTGAAGTTTCATTTGGAGAAAATAATCAATAATATATAATAGTACTATTTCTCAGTTGATTTTCTAAAATCATAAAAACTTAGCAGAACTCATATTTACATCACCTGCTAGTATAGTAATGGACAGGAGAGAGATTTTAGATTATTAAATAACTTTCAATTGTTTTTCCAGGCAACTGATATTATTCTGTCAGTAGTTGTTTTTAAATGTAATGGGGTGGTGTGATTTTTGATGTCTCTTTGGATTTTTCTTTTGACTGCAAGTTTTCAAATATATAATTTCACATGAAATAATGTATATGAGTTTACAATTTAAATGTATATATTTTTGAAAGTTTATATATAAAAGGCCAAAATTTAACAATTATGTGTTAATATATTCATAAATTAAATATATTCACACAAATGAAACTACAAATATTGAGTAAACCTGACACTGTGAACATATTCTAACCACAAAAACATTGAATTAAAGTTTCCTTTGGGATGGAAAAGCATACACTGGTCTTGAAAAGTACTGAAATTCCTTGTTGGCTGTGTTTCTCCGTTCTAAAATATTTTGACTTCACACTTGTCTTCTCTAGGAAGAAGAAGAAAAGTGATTATTCTAATTTAAGTGGAAGAAGAAAGGTGACCTTGTGTAAAAAATTATACCAAGATTCCTTATAGTTAAATCCAAATGTTAAATATCCAGATTACGAATAGCGTGCTGAAGTATAGGTCTACATAAAGTACAACATCTCCAAAAGAGCTATGCATCTTTGAATTAGAGTCAGTGGATTTATTCTTGCATTTTACAAACTTGGAAATTAGACACAGTGATGTAAAAAAATCCTGACTCTTTTCAATCCTGACTTCATAATAAATTAACTAAAGAATGGGTTTGTTCACCATTTTCATAAGTTCTGGGGACCCAATAAGCTTATCATAAATAATTATGACTTGTTCTCTTCATGGATATCTTTATGCCTCTTCCATCCAAGAACCTCTCTTAGAACCCTTTCTGTTGTTTGCTATGCCAGCACTCTTCCCAGACCTCAAGACCTTCCTTTCCTTTTTGCATTTTGGCAATGAAAACTTGACCATCCTTTCCAAGGTGGGTCTGTGATACGGGAGTTGCGGTCGAATAATTTTTGGTAAGTCTAATAACCTAGATGAAAGGCTGAGTACCTGTTTGCTGAGGGAGGACTTGAGTGCCTGTTACTGTCAGGCTACATGGCTCCTCCCTTCTTCGCTGCATCCAGATCATTCCTTTGGGGGCAGCAGCAGGATACTCAATTCCTGCCATATGTACAGAGCTCAGAAAAGGGCCATTGTCAAGGAATCTTTGCAGCTGCAGTGATTCCTATCCCACCTGTTTTATGAGGAATTAAATCTTCCGGTTGGGTTTCTACTTAATAGAGACTGAGCAAAAGTGAAACAAAATTTTATCTGATTGGACAGCTATATTCAGCTTACTTTCTCTACATGACAAATTAGTAAACATCAGCTTCTGCTCTGTCTTTATGAGTTAGGGTCAAAGAATGGGCTCTGCTAAATCTTGTACAAAAAAAAAGGAAGCTATTTAAAAAAATAGCCAATACTTCTGTAGAAATGCAGGCTGTTAAAAGGACTGAAATCATGTTCTGGTGACTTACAGTGAGCAACTCACGTGCAATGATGCAGCAAGGGACAAATTCTTTTGTGTCACAATTCTCATTACCAGTATGATCTCTCTGTAAAACTTTGTCAAAAATGAGTGTATCTCTTGACTTGGATTCTCAAATAATATGCAGTGGTATGATAGCACTGAATAGATCAATTATGTTCACTCATGCTGACTGAAGATCTGATTATTTACTCTTTGTTCATTAATAGTTCATATAGAAGGATTTTTGGGGGTTTTTACTACTTTTTTATTATTTAAAGGTTTTCCATGAGTACACTGATGGTTAATAGTTAATAGTTGATTGAAAATGAAATCTAAAATTAAATATGATACTAACTGAAGTGACTAATGAATTAATTAGTAAGTTTTATTGTGCCCTTAAGGGTAGGTCCTTTTGACCTTATTGAAGACCTTTAGAAATTAGATGTTTTTTCAGAAGTAATTTAAGTCTGTTCTGGAAAGAGAACTGGTGCCTCCCCAAATCAAGATTCCTCCTGATAGAATATAGGGTCTAACTAGGCACAATGAATTCCTTCTGGGAATGAAACTTCCTTTTGTACAGAGAGCCAGATAAACTATTTCAGACTGGATATCTAATGGATAAAATCAAAGAAGGCTCCTACTCCAAACACAGAATTGTAAAAGGGCATATCTTCCAAAGTTTCTAAGGAAAATATTCCCATGAAGAGATTTAAAAGGAATGTTTCACATAGAAAATAATTTTTAACTCTGGAAAAATTAAATGTTGATATTTTTCAGAACATGCTTTATAAGTGTTTATTCTTTTTTATACCTTTAAAGATATATTTTAAATTGTAATTTCTTTGGGTAAAATCTACTAAAAATTAGCTAATTACTAAAATTCATGGTACAATATACTACAACAGTTTACATATCACAAAATTAATTCCTTTAATATTCATTAAAGAAAAAATAAAATCTTTATGAAGAATCACATGACAGAAAGCAGAAACCCAATTTTGGTCTCATTAAAGCAATGAAACTCTTGCTTGTAATGTCAGTGAGAACAGAACTGTACCGTAGAAATAAATGCCTCAGGTTTTCTTTGGAAACCTGGGCTGAGCTGCTGCTATAAAAGAGATTTTGGTCATAGAGGCACTGGAAATGTCAGTATTGGTGCAGCTATTTTGTACATACCTTGAGTAGAGGTCAGATTAGCTCCTGTGTTACTCAACTTGTTCTATTTGCTTTTGCTAGAGTTACTTCCAAGTGGATTCAGACCTGCTTACTTTATATGCCTCGGAATTGGAAATTTAATCATGTCAGTGTAATTATACTTCACAGTGTCACAGGAAGCCCTGCCAGGTAACTTTATGTGACATGGCCATTCCAAAATATTCCATTTGTATACTTAACATACACATTCTGAAAACTCACTTCAAAAAATATTTTTAATGTACATATTATTGCACAATACATATTTATTTTTGTCTCTAGGATATGAATAGCTACTGAAGCATCCTTGCTGAAGAAACATGGAATGTTGAAATATTCTCTTAACTTCCCATCAAAATGTATGTCTCAAAAGCAGATATTTTTATTATCTTGAATAACAGACCTTAATCACACACTCATAGCTGTGATTTAAAGTGTTTTTTCAATTCTATTATTGCTCAAATTCTACTTTGCCTTGTTATTGTTTTTTGCTATTGATAGTCTATTGAATTAATCTATTAGTCTATTTGATTCATCACACTTTTTTAAGTTACTGCAACATTTCTAATTTAGCAAGCATTTTCTTTCCATATGACTTCAAACATTTTGTAACAATTAAGTGGGTATAATGCAAATCCTTTTTTCACTTTGTCCTTCCAGTTTTCTCATGTATGTCACCCTTTCTAATCCTGTTCTTCTTAGTGGCTCATATAGTTTGTAATTCAAGTGAAAATCCTTTTTTTTAATTCAAGATTTTCTCAACTGTTGTTTTTTTCTGCTATTATTGCAGAAATATTTTGAAGAATTCAGTCATTCACTCCTATTACTTTTCAGTTGCTTCAAAATATTTTTACAGGAACTGTTTCTAAATTGGATAAGACACAACCCTCTATGCCTTAATTTACATGATTACATGGACTAATGATGAACAGCCTCTAAAAGTAAGTTATCTATTTCTTTTACGCACATTTAATTTGTCCCAAAGTTACCTATTATACTTATGAAAGTAGAGTTAAATATGTTGTTTTTGAATCTATTGTATCTGTACCATACATTATTAGTATTGATTTAAAAAAAAGGATAGGTGTGAAATGAGGTGCTTGTTCATCTCTCTCTTGATTCATATTCTGAGAAGGCAAACCAGTACTAATGAAATTCTTTTAGGAGAGTCATCATTATTGCAACTGTTATAGAAAGGGTCTAAGGACAGCATAAATTGAAAGTCCACAGAATAACAAAGAGAGGCAGAAGTCCAGAAGTTTATCTGCAGTACAAAAGAGACCCAAAGCCAAAAACCAGAGATGATACAGAGAACTGCTTCCATCCTCCACAGACCACCTAAAGCAGAGATTTCACTGAAATTATTCTGGTATTTGAGATTTTGTCACTTCTACTTTCATGTGAATGTTATTATTAAAAAAATAAAATAATAATAATGTGTGTCTTTACCCTGCATCACAAATATAAACACTAGGCTTTTGGCAAAGATCATTTGAATGATATCCCATATATTATTTA
This sequence comes from Eopsaltria australis, assembly GCA_034509425.1. Lineage (NCBI taxonomy): Eukaryota > Metazoa > Chordata > Aves > Passeriformes > Petroicidae > Eopsaltria > Eopsaltria australis. The sequence continues at coordinate 361,706 of JAVTVJ010000518.1, forward strand.
TTCAATATTAGCAAAACAGGCCTAATACTTTGTTCAAGTCATTAATCAATTAATACAGCAATAAGAATGCCAGTAAGGAAAATTCTTTGCAGCTTTTAAACTTCTAACTTTTAAAATTAAAGTAGATTTTGTAACATTGAGAACTGATTGCTTACTGGGGAAAAAAAAAAGTTGTTTCTAATATGTGTACTTTACTTGTGCTTAGAGGAGATATGTGGACTCAGCTGGGTTGACCTTGGCTGAATGCTGGGTGCCCACCAGAGGCATCAATCCCCTCTGCAAATGGATAGGGAAGAGAAAATATAACAAAAGACTCATAAATTGAAACAAAGCTCACCAATTATCATCATGGGCAAAACAGACTCAACTTCAAGAAACTAACTTGATGTATTATTAATGGAAATAGAGTAAGGTAATGGGAAATAAAAAACAAATCTTAAAAACTTTTTTCCTCCAATTCTCCCTTCTTCCTGTGCTCATCTTTACTCCCAATTTTCTCTACCTCCTCCCCCACAGCAGTGATGCAGATGAATGGAGTCTGTGATCAGCTCATCACACATTGTCTCTGCCACTCCTTCCTCTTACTGATGAGGACTCTTCACACTCTTTCCATGCTCCAGCATGGGATCCCTCTCACAGGAGACAGTCTTCCATGAACTTCTGTGATGTAATTCCTTTCCATAGGCTGCAGTTCTTCACAAATTGCTCCAGAGTGGCTCCATTCCCACAGGGTGCAGTCCTTCAGGAACAGACTGCTCCAGCATGGGTCACCCACAGGGTCAGTTTTTCTGCCAGGAGCCTGACCCAGTATGAGCTTCCCATGTGTCACAGACTCCTTTGGGTACATTCACCAGTTGCAGCATGGGGTCTTTCATAGGCTTTAGGTGGATATCTGCTCTACCGTGCACCTCCATGGGCTGCAGGTAAATCTCTGCTCCTGCACTTCCTCCCCTTCTTTATTCATAACCTTGATGTACACTGGGTTGTTGCTCTCACATATACTCACATCTCTCCTATTACTCTCCTATTGCCCCACAGGTGGGTTTCTTCCCCCCCTTTTCTCAAATATGTTATGTCTGAGGCATTATCATCATTGCTGATGGTCTCAGCCTTGGTCAGCAGCACATCCACCTTGGAGCCAGCTGGCATTGGCATGGGGGATGTTCCTAGCAGCGTCTCATGAAAGCTCACTCTACAGTCCCTCTGCTACAAAAGCCTTGCCTCATAAATGCAATACACATATTTTTTTACAAATATGAGAAGATCTTGAATAAGCATAAAAAGAATAATTACTTATATTTGTCTAAAGCTACATTAGGTGAACGGGACTAAAACAGCTCAGATGAAAATTTTCATTGTCTATTATGAAATAAAATATATTAATGATCAAAATTACAAAATTAATATTTTATTGCAAGATTCTTAAATGGAGTAGCTAAAAACAGGACTGAATAAACTACTCATGTCTGCAAGTAATTTGCTTGTTTACCTGTAATTTTAAAGTGGTGCTATGCTCAAAGGATCTCTAAGTAGTAAGAAGGCTGCCTGCTTGCCTTTACAACACTGCTCTAAATGAGTTCTATCTGAGGACTGAGAGCAGAAATGTGTCCTTAATGGAGAAGAAACTTCTGAGGAAAAGATGAGGCTGGTAATGAGAAAGACTGTCAGCAGAGAAACAGGGAAACAAGCACATAAAGTAAAAAGGCATAAGCTGAGATTCAGATGTAGGAGGTGAAAGAAAGACTATTTTCCAATGAATTAGAGGGAAATGTTTAGACCTTGCTGATAAACAGAAAGCTGCTTCAAACTGCTGGACAGATAACAAGTAAAGAGGAATTCATCTGTCCTATGAGGACACAATGAAAAAGTGAAAATAGTCTTTAAATAATTTCTTTTTAAAGATTTATTTTTATGTACATGTATTATTAAGGTGTCTACTTCTGGATTAGGGGATTAGGTTTTACTGAAGACTAGTTTACAAAACTCAAAGAGGATTGGCCATTCCTTTTTTTTTTTTTTTTTTTCAAATAGTTACTCTAACAAAAAGCTGCTGGTAAAAGCACTTGAAGGTCCCAGGCTGGTCAGATATTGTGGTGATATACACAGAAATAGGAAGCACTGGAATTCTAAGGGAAAAACTTTTTAGAGCCAGGATCCTATGGAAAACAAAATAGAGTAGTACCTTCAGTCAGGTGCCAGAGTAGTATGGTAATGTCATGGGCCTATTCTGTCAGCATCACAGTACTGGAAAACCAGGATTTGGTGGCTGCTGCTACCTAGACGAAGGTGGCACATATGTGGGACAATGGCTCTAAGCTGTTGGGACTATTTCTGTCTGATCTGTCCTGGTGGAGCTGGGGCTGAGCAAGGATCCTGTAAATTCTGCATGGTAGTTCCCATTACCTCTGTAACAGTGGTGATTTCAATCACCACTACACTTATATTGGTGGTCACTTTTGGCCTGTATTAGAGGGCACTAAAATTCCCACATGAGAAACTCAGAAAATGAGCATGCTGTCTTTGCTGAGCACCTCTGAGTATGGGAGTTTGCGTGCTATATCTGTAAGTTAGAGATAACCAGTTCTTTTAAAGGCTAATTTGCTAAGACAAAAGTATATTTTGAAAATAATTAGGTTTTTAAAGTTAGTAAAAACATGGGAAGAAGGACCTTTTTGTGATGAGCATGTGTCTTCTTATATAGCCTGATCAAATGCATTCAAGGTTTCTGAATAAGAATGAATTTTGATGGTTTTAGTCACAGAAGAAAAAGTCATTTATAGACCCTGTTTGATAGAATTACATGATTCTCTCCCAGGATTCTACAAAATCCTCATCTAAGATCCCAGGAGGTTGCCAACTCTCTCCATTCAATTGCAACCCTGGGCTGAGAATCCACAGAAGTATGTTAATTATATACAGGTGACCTTGGATTTTCTTCAAAGTTATGGCCTTGGAAATGAAATCTAAATATTGATTAAAGGCTCTGTTTTACCAAATGAATCAAACACTTGCTTAAATTCAATTAAATTAGTGTTGGGGTTTCTTTGCTTAATCAGAATGGTAAAAATTAGGCATAACTTTAACGGTTTTGTTGAATACTGACCTGAGAAAAACCCTCCTTTTAGCTTTGTGTTTTTTTAACTTGAGATTTTACAGACATGTGGTCAGGCAGGAATTAAAAATTTTAGGACTATCTTTGGGAGCTTTTTTTTTCCCCCCCTAAATGGGAAGTTAATCTAAAGATAGCATTTTAATATTTCATTCTATGATACCAAAATGTAATATGGAAATCTGCTCTGTTTGGGCAGTTATGTAATTTTTTTCCAAAAAAAGCAGTCTTTATATTACTCCAAAATATCAATGTGGATTACCGATTTCAGGAAACTGTGCAACAACCCCAAGCTTCATCATGATCTGAAAGTCCTCAGAAGCCAAAAAGACAAGGAGCTAGCAGGGCTTGCTGACAGAGCTTTAAACTGGCTTGGAAGGGGAAGAGAGCCAAAACAGGCTCACCAGTGATGAGCAATGGGATGGTGTGACAAAATTTGAGGAAATGAGTATTAAAAAGACCCCTTGATCTGCGCCACAAGGTGTTGGCTACAATGTACCATACCTGAAGTATTTCTACACTAATGCACATAGCACGAGGAACAAACAAGAGGAGCTCCAGGCTTTGGCTCAGACCCAGAAATTGGACATCATTAGCATAAGTGAAACCTGGTGGGATGAGTCCTGGGTGACTGGAGTGCTCTGCTGGATGTTTTAAGGCTCTTTGGGAAGGATAGGAAGGGCAGAAGAGGCAGAGGGGTGGCACTGTATGCCACAGACTGTTAGAATGTATAGAGCTCACAGCTGGTAATGGCACAGCTGAGAGCCTCTGCATAAGAATCAAGAGACAAACAAATGATGCTGAGCGGAAAATTGTTAAAATGTAATAAGCTTCTTAAGAAACAATTCTTCATAGAAATGGTGATTAGATATTGGAATGGGCTAGCCAGGGAAGTGGTGGAGTCACCTTCCCTGGGAGGTATTTAAGGAAATACTGGATGTGGCCCTTAGTGCCCTAGTCTAGTTGACGTGGTGCTGTTTGATCAGAGGTTGGATGCAATGATCTGAGGTATTTTCCAACTTATTTGATGCTGTGATTCTTTTAAAACAAAAAGTTTTCCTCATGATTCGTTAGGATTTGTTCTGATTTTCCTGTTATTTTTATTGATCTCTTTTTAATCAGATGTCCAGTGTGTTTGATTTACAGTGTGGTGCTTAGTTGGCAGAGAGAAGCAATTACAAAGAAGAACAATTATTTAGAAGTACATTTTGTATGAGTGATGCAAGCTAATGTCATTTTTCTTGCTTTCCTATTACTCATTTGCTAGTTAATTATCCATATGTCACAGTATTTTGAAAAACATGTTCAAAACACTTTTGCTTCATTCTGTCTGTTCTGGTGTTCCTCAGAAGATGTGGACTATTTTAAGATGTAAAAATGAGAATGTTAAAAAAAATCTATAGAGAGGTCATGAAAAAGAATTTCTATAATTGCTTGTATCTGTGAAGGCACCTGAAAATACAAGTTATACTGACTCACAGCTTTAGCATGTTATGTGTCAGCATACATTTGTTGGGGTCATAGAAATATTTCTGCCTTGAAAGCACATTTATGAAAGGGAAAAGGATGCCAAAAGGCACGAAAAATGGAGAAAAAAAGTGAGAAGCTACGGTGTGAACATCAATGCAAGAGGAGGGAAAGAGGGAGGTATTCTGATACAGAAGCAGATACTTCCCATGGTAGACACCACAGCAGAGCAGGTATTTTCCTATATCCTGTGAAAGATTTTCAGGAAACAGTTTTTCCCTCCAGAACATAGAGAGGAACACTTCATATCCACTGTTTATTTAAGTTCTTCCTGAGGAAGGTATTAAAGGAGGCTGGGGAAGAAAAGAAGTCTCTTACAAGACATTGCAGAAAAGGATAATCCTCTTGCTCTTCCTGGGGGCAACAGTGATCAGTGCAAACAAGTTAGACCTTGATGACAACATTGTGGTAAAGATAATGATGGAGCTCACACAAATAATGAACCTAATATTAGTAAGAGTTTGTTTACCCACCCCTAAGCCAGCAGATGATGTCAATTTTTGTACACAGATGTCAGCATGAGTCAAAAGTATACTGCATAATTTTGCAGACAGTGCTGAATTGGGAGGAGTTGTTGACTTACTTGAAGGCAGAGAGAACCTGCAGAGACACCTTGAGAAATTAGAGGGCTGGGCAATCACATATGAAGCTCAGCAAGGGAAAGTGCCAGATTCTGCACCTGGGATGGCAATGCTGGGTGTTTACACTCTAGTATACCCTGAGCCACTAAGTGCCTCTGGTGTATCAAATATTCTGACAAAGATACTAATGAGTGTCCCACTGCATGAAATAGCAACTCATTTAATTGTACAATAAATTGCACGTGTAATTGGCACAGGGGTGAGGGTAAGGCACGCCTGATGGGGAAAACGCAAGCCTGGAACTACCAAATAGAGATCGCATGAAAAGATGTAGCTAAGATGTTCCTGCTTTGGTTATATCCACCAGCTCAAGCAGTGCTTTGTGCAAAGCTGCTTATGCAAAACACCAGTTATTTACAATACTCTGTCTTAAACTGCCATTAGAAAGTTCACTGTTGCCCTCTCAACTACCCCAGGCTTGTAACAAACATTTTTTGAGTGACTATTTTTCTCCTGGATGTCTTTGAGGGATCCTTTAACCCTTCTGCGTGGAGTGCATTCACCTTCTGGGTACCCTTGAGGGAGAGGCCTCCCATGACAGTGTGAGTTTATGCATGCTTTGGATCTTCATCCTTGTTCATGTGGCAACCACATCCCTGATTGCTACACCAAACCTGCAACCTGTAAAATGTCAAAGGAATGTCATCGTGATTACCCTTCTTGTTTATTGGTTTTTCTCCTTGGTTTTGGTTGCTAACTAAATTTTGTCTGAGTTCATTATCTGTGTGGAGTTGTTTTTGTGCACTTCTGTGATGTCATGTTAACACTAAGATTAAAGAAAAGAAAAGATAATGTTTACTGCAGAGACTTTTTGCACCAAAGAATTTATTTTTGTTTTTCAAACACAAAAGTTACAAGCATATTCAAGCTTTTGAAATTCTACAAAACTCTTTTCCTTTCCTTTTTATTATAATTGAGTCTCTATCTGAACACTTTGCTTGTTTCTACTTTATTAAATAAGACAAAGAGGCTGTAAAGATCTGCTGTCAATAACCAGTCCTGTTTAAAAGTATCTGCAACCTTCAAAGGCAAAGAAGGTTGTGAAACTTGGCTCATGGGAGAGCAAGTTAATAAGCAGAAATGCAAGCTTGCCAGGCTGTTGTATCCAAAACCCTTAATACTTTTTGCATGCTTCTTTTCTTCTACCCTCCTTCTTACCCAAATAAAAAAGCATCTGTTCAATTAGATTAGTCTGTCTTTCTTTTTCTCTTCATCTGTCCTTATGCAGAACTTCTAGAATACAATATAGAGAAAAGATTATCATTGGGCACTTAAAATATGTTTATTTTTTTAAAAATCAGGGTAGAGAATTTCACTAGAATAATACTGTCACATTTTAGATCTATATTCTATTACTGACAAAAAAACCTCCACTACCCTTATATATACAGACCAACATTTAACTTCTAAGTTAAAACATAACAGTTATCATTACTTAGGTACAAAAGATATTAATGAATATTTTATAAACTATTAGAGTAAACCCTCATTAATTATACCTCTGTGAGTGTTAAACAAAAGATGTGACAAAGACCAACTGCCAATCTCTGGTGTTATGTGTTCCTGCCCATGTCTCTGTGACTCCCTGTCTGACTGCAATTGTCTTCCTCAACATGGGATCATGGGTGTTGCACTGGGGGTCAGAGCCTTGCATCCTCTTTGGCTCGTGTCTCCTCTCACTATATGTTTCTTCACACACATTTTCTGCCCATCAGCTGGCTTTCTTTTCCTTTTCTCCATGCAGCAGCAGCCCAATCATTACAAACATATCCTACCACAATTTTAGAAACTGAGAATAGTTTGGGGTTTGAAACTTTAAATTTTGTTCTTTTTTTTTTTTTTTTTGGTAAATTTAAATTTAAATTCATTTTTAGGTCCTACTTGTTAAGATTTAATCTGCTAGTTACTTCGAAGGGAGTGTTTCCACATATCCCGAGATACTTCCACTGTGATCACTGAAGCTGCTGTCAGACTACCCATGTTCCTTATTTTTGTGCATTTTCATTACTTTTTAAATACTTTAATCACATTTCAGATTGTTGTGAAGCATTTATAATTTGAGAGGGGGCAGGTTGTTTGGGTTTGTTTTGTTTTGTTATGAGTTTTTTTGCTTTGTGGGGTTTTTGGTGGTTTTTTATTTGGTTGGTTAGTTTGGATTGGTTTGGGTTTTTTGTTTTGTTTTTGGTTTTTTTTTTTTTTTTTTTTTTTTTTGTGGGCTATATAATCTCCAGAGGTTTCTTCCAAAGTAAATAATTATTTTGCACCTTGACTCAGCAAGGTCTTTTACATACCTCCTCTCTCTGGTTTTATAGCCCTGATGATTATCTGAAACTTCTAATCCCGTTATTTTTTTCTACTTCTTTCTCTCACATTTCTGAGCTGAGAGGCTGACAGGTATGATCCTAAGGGGAAGACCATTTAAACTATCCAAGCAAAAGTTGGGGGGAGGTTTATGACACTACATCTCATGAAAAAGACTTTGCTATTACATATCTTTTCATTCTTCCTTTTCCTTCCCACAGTTTTTGTGATTCCTTATTCCTGTTAGGGACTTAAAAAAGATGGCAAGTAATTTTCATTTCAGAGGCTTGAAGGAGAAATCTAGTGCAATCTGCCAATTTTTCACCCTTGAAGACTTCAGATGGTAAGTGTGCAGCTTTCAGTTAAACAATGGTTAAAAAGGACAGCAGCATGCTGTTGTTTCTATGTCACACCAGTGGATTACTAAACAGGATTTTGGGGATAAGGATGTCTCTGCTGGGAAAGCCAGGGGAATTGATAGGTCCAAGCTAATAATTGCATGCCCTGGTACTAAATAATCTGTTGCTTAGCTATGTGAAAAAGAAGCAGAGAAGATAATTGTTTAGGAAGACTAAGGAAAAATAAGGCATCTTTTTCAAATGTGTTAGAACTGAAATAGAAAGATTAATCTGCAAGTATGTGTTTGTCATGTAGTTTCTTGTTATTCCAAAGATACAACTGGGGACTTTCATAATTCAAAATTCTACCTCATATCCCCTTAGAAACATTTATTATTACCATTTGTAATACGAACAAAAAATATGGCATAATATCTTCAATCTCTCAATTTTTTCCTTTTATTACAAAATTCCATATGAATATTTTCAGTTGTGAAATGTTCATTCCAATTATTTATTTACTAAAATGTTATAATAAAAAAAGATAAATTTTCATAATGTATAAATTTCCAAAGTACGCTGAAATACATACTATACAGATTTATATTATGCCACAAATAGCTCTACTAAAATGTTTTGAAAATGGCAATTCCTAGCTGTGTATTAATCAAATTGTGAGGGAAATTCACTCAGCTTGTGCTCATTTTTGACAGTGCTCTTCTTACTAACTATAATTGGCTAAAAGGCTTTTTTTGTGACTTTATTGTGTTGGAAAGGAAGGGTTAAGGAAAATTTACTACCTTCTGTACACAGAGAGAGGAAGTAATTTTCTGCCATGATTACCCTGGCAGGAGACAAATAAGAAAAAGAAAAGCATAAACTGGATGCTTTCCAATTTCACTGTTCTCAAAATCTGACTAGGTGATTTAAACATGGTGGGATTTTAGATTTTTGCTCTTCAGGTTTTCTAACCTTTTCCTCATTTGACCTTGCTAAATGTAGGGATGTGCTGTTCCTTACAAGCAGTTTTCTGTATGTACCTATTCTAATGTCAAAATGTTTTTCATTTTACAAACATGCAGTGACAAATGGCTTAGTATATGCTCCCTGCCAGCATTTAAGCAGGTAACTTGCAAACAGTCAGCTCAGCAGATGGTAAGGCAGGTAAACATATCTGTTAATCTATGGAAAATGCAATCAGAATAGATGGTAACAGGATGACTGCTAAGACAAATGTGGAATACTGATTTCTCCATACAAATATTAGTCTGCTATAATTTAATTTACTTTTAACTTAATTTTCTGTGAAGTAGACTTTAAAATCTACATTACCTGATGAGTTAATTCATGGTAAGAATTAGCATGTATAAATATTGGTAATTTCAGCCAGAATTAAGTAAAGTTTTGCAAAAGGCAAACCCTTTTTTATACAGAAAATTTAAGCTTTAGGTGAGCATTTTTAGGGAGAGCCATAATATTTTATTTGCAAATAAAAACAGTGAATATTTGCTTGCCTTTGAACATTACTTTTTCTACTTGCAGTTTAGAAATTAAAAATAATCTTCCTCTTCCTCCTCATCATCATCCTCCATTTTAACTCATGTGGAAAAGAGTGCCACATTTCTGTTGTGTATGATGTACCTTACACCTGCTCTCTTCTTCAGTAACAGAGGTGGGTAATATTTTGATTTTCCAAGGCAGAAAGAACCAAATACCTCCTACATTAAATTTCTCTAAAGAGCTTATACTGAATAACTAAGGTCTGAAATGGATCACTTGTTTAATGATAGAAAACAATGATTATATACTTCTGTATGAAATTTTCATACAAATTCCTTTTGAACTGTGCCTGCCATCATCCATTCAAACCCATAAAATATTGCAGATGTAAAATTCAAGTGTATCTGAGAAGAGAATAGAATTTGCACATGCCTATCAGTGTCAATTGTAGTAAAATTAATGTAGATACAATAATATAAAATTTATGTGCGTTTATCAGGTCTTCTGTACATTATTCTGTCTAAATCACCTCCTGTTTTTAAGCAATAGCTGATGTTTCTCATGAACATTATCATTAGTCTGCACACTGCTTCATTTCCCTTTCTGCAAGACTTAAAACATTTCTAAATGCCTCATTATGAATCAGCAAAAGGTCAATTGCAAATGAAACTCTTTGAAAATAATGAGGGAGACATGACTGAACTGTGTTTTATCTACACTCCTTCAAGACAGGTGAGCACAGTGAAAAACATGGGAACATTTTTGTAACACTCAGTTTCTTGTAAATATGACATTTTAGCTGAATAAAGAGAATCTCATTGTAGAATAGCTGCACTTTCTCTTGGGAATTTGTTAACAATATAGTTTCTGATTTATTTAGTTTGTATAAAGGATTGTATAGTTTAGTTAACAGTAATACACTGCACAATATGATAAAGTGAGATTCAACTTACAAATTATCAAAATAAGCCACTATTAATTATAAATTGAAGTAACTATGCAACAAATCTTTTATGTAGACCTTGGTTGCCCAAACATAAGGTTTTAAAATAGTTTATTTTCCTCACAAATTTCTGAAAGGCAGGGTTGATATGGTTTGGGGTTTTGTTTGCTTTTTTTGTGAAAGATTTCTCTAGTCATGTCAGGAAAAGCAAAGAAAATCTTATTTTTAGACAAGTTTATCCTAATATATGTACAACAGGAAAAAAAATAATTAGGAACATGGAAACTAAAGTACATAAAAGTATTCGATTTGATTTATTACTTTACTAAGGATTTTAATTTTAATGAGAAAAGTAGTACTACTGAAATTAATATCCTAGAATATGCATTTCTCAAGTGATTAAGGAAGAACTGCATGTTTGAACCTTGTATTCATGGAGAAAAAATATTTGAGCAATATGACATGGGAAGAATGTTGGATTTATGGTACCAGATTTTTTTGATTTCCAGTGAAATTTTCTCACAGTATTTCAGAGCAGTGAAATTTATTATAAATGAAAAGATCTTCCCATCTATATTCCCTCTGGCCACCTGACCCTCCCTGCACCCTAATTTCCACAAAAAGAGGAAAATTATTATTTTATTTTTGAGAAAAAGATTAAGGATTAGGCTTTCTGCTTTCTGGGGTAATAATTTCACTGTTGATACAATTTCAAGGTCTTTCTGTGCTAGAAGAGTCAGGTACATTTTAAGTTGTATTAAAAGTGTAAAGATCATTTTACTTTCCTGCATTTCTTTGCTTCACTCTGAATTGTTAGGCTGCAGTGTTTTTAAAATTAATTGGAGGTCACTAGTGACTGAAATTTATTGTTAATTGAGGACCTGTTAGAATGAATTTAATTGCCACAGGACACTTCCCAAGAGCAATTAAGCTCATCCCCTAAACAGTCATTATATTTTGTGCTAGTTTCTAGTCTCACTGGCAGTGTCATCAGAGGTCAGAAATTGAAATGGTATGAGTAGAATCTAAGTTACACTTGTGGTTATTTATGCATAAAAATTGTGTGCCAGATTTTATTTTTTTACTATACATTCATTAGATCTGCATTTGGGGCTCCATTTGTACTCTGTGTGGTCCACATTACCTCCCCTTGTAGTTCCTGCCAGATAGAAAGTCCCATATTTTAGAGTTGTTGTAAGATAAAAAATAGGAAGGAATGTTGAGAGTGTATATATATATTTTGAAGAAGAACAGCTGTTGGTAAATGACATCTCTCCCTCTTTAAAATGCTTGTTTAGTTGAGACACACGGATACTTTCAAAGCCTTTAGAGCCTGTAAAAAGAGCTTGTGCATAGTTCATCTGCCAGACCCATTGTTCAGGTTTGATGCCAAAGCAAGATCACAAGAAACCACACCTTGTACATGGGTAATCTGTAAAAATATTTTGTTGAACATATCTCTGCGCCGGAACATCAGCTGGTGCTTTCCACTACAGAGTGACTTTTACATTCTGTCATCCTTCTCTGTATTTGAGCAGGCACTAGAGGCTCTTGAAATAAAGGATGGTAGAGATGGAGATGGAAAGGCAAGGCTTGAAGTTTGCAGCTTAGATGGAGAATGGTCCCAGAAGCAGTATCTCTGTCAGCTCCTAATTATGTACAAGCAAATATCTCCAGGCATCTGGAAATGGCAGTCAGTCTTTACTGCCCATTTCCATATTGAGAAGTTCAACCAAAAGTTCACTCATTTTGTAGAAAGGTGGTACTGGAAATGCCCTTTTTAATTGCTTTTTACTCAAGTAAGGTAAAAGGAACATCTGCTTGTAATATCTTTGTCTCTGAGACTATAGTGACAAAGCATGTTATAATCGCAAGAATAAATGTCAACACCATAAAAAAAGGTATCTAAAAAAGGAAATTACAATATTTTAAATATTGCACATGTCCATGTATGCCCCCACTGTGATTGCTGAAGAAGGAACAGGTACAAAAACTTCATGGTAGAACAGTAGTCCTTGGAATACTTCTGTTAGATTTTTTTTATCTCAGTCCACCTCTGAAAGCAGAGCTGTACTGTGAAAGAGGAGTGAAGTCAGAGGAACAGTTTGTCCTTCAAGTTGCCTCAGTTTCTCCATCTGTACATTTGTGAAGTGATAGTTCCTTTAAAGGCTTTGAGGTATACTACCAGCATGCAGGACAAAAAGCACGATTCTTACTGTTTCTGTAGCACGTTAGCATTACTAAGGAGGTTGTGCCTTGTTTTGAAGGCATCAATATGCAATAGTAAAATATTTAACAAAAGTATATATAAAAGTAAATTAGAAGAATCTATTCAATATCTATTCAATTGCTAAATTAGAAGAAACAATATGACATTTCAAAGTAACAATAGTACCTCATGCCACCTCAACTTGTATTACTAAACTTTGAAACACTTGGACACTTTAAAATATCAAGTCTGGCTGTAGCAGCATGAAGAGTCCTGATTCCACAAAGAGTTAGACTGGGAACACGGGAGTTCTCTGTCCTCTTGGCTCAGCAGCTTTGCTGTTACAGGCATAAAATGAGAGAGAGGCAAACTGCAAATTTATTCATGGATACTTGCTGTGACTGCTTTGTCTTTGTAGGAGTCCTTTGTATCTCTAACTAAAGTATCAACTTAATTTTGAAGAAAATTTCACTGGGTTCCCAATGCCACTGTCTGTAATATAGACACTAACTTAGAAATATCTCAAACTTTAATAATATAGTTGCAGTATGACAATAAAGTTTTGGTTAAGATGTTTTCATACTTCCTCATCTCTCCAAAAAATCAAAGAGAATAACATTTAGAGCAATTGTCAATCTTATTCTTTTTTTACTTTTTTTTTACTTTTTCATTCCATTGTTTGAAGCATGATTTTGAGAAACAGAGAGTCTCCAAAGGTCAAGAGATGAATTGGTGTTTGATGAAATTTAAAAGAACTGAAAGTCTTTACAGACTTCATGTGAAGTAACTGCAAATTAACGATCATTAGTGGACAATGAAATGTTCCTTTAACCTATTGAAGGAAAAGCCCTAAGTTCTGAACTAAAGATTAGCATGAAAAAGCAGTTTCTAAAGCATAGATGACAATTAGAAATGTTAGAAATGTTGTGTCAGTCTGTGAGTTATACGTAAGGAAAATGGAAATACAATCAATAGAAATACAACCAAAATACAAAAGCCATCACAATAGAAATACAAAAAGAAGAAGACAGATACCTATTCTGTTATTAATTGGTTACTGATGAGAATCTTCTCTATTCTCAAGGCAACATTGTAAGAAACAGTAGAATTTTTTTTTGTTGGTTTGTTTGTTTGTTTTTGTTTTTTCCCAGGCAGATATTGCATAGCTTATACGGATGAAAGAGTAAAGATCTCTTTGGAAAGCAGTTGATTAGAAGAATTCTCTGAACATATAGCAATATCTATTCAATTGCAGATGCTTGAGGCAAATAAAACTCTAAATTATATAATTTCATATCCTTTGATTTGAAAGAAAAATATGAGTCAGTGGCTATAGCATCATTTCTGAGAAGTCATCAGCCTTAAGGAAAGAGTTAACTTGTTAGTGTTTATTTTTACAGCTTCATGTCCTTCAGGAACTGCTTTTAGTGCTTTTTATTTTCATAACCACTATAACATTTTGCCAACCATTATTACAAACTGACATAAAAATGATACAACTCTTCCCAAATACAGGAAATGTACAGCTCTTGTTTCAGTAGGATGTCAATTCTTTCACTTAATGAGTTGGAAATAAAGGAAAGAAAGCTGACTTCTCCTCCTCCAAAATTCTTGATGGAGTGCTGTGTAAAATAAAGAAGCCCATGCTAAAACTAGGACTGCTTCTAATCTTAAAATTAAAAAAAAAAAAGATAAATCAGTTTTTCATACTGAAATAACTTTATATGCAGAACAGTTTTAACTTCAGTCTCATCCCCAGTAAAACGTGAACAAATAGGGAAAAAGTAGATGTTTTTCAAGATCTTAGATCTGTGTTATTTCTCTTATGTTGCAAGTTCATCAGCATCATTGTCCATCTGTTAGCCTGATGGAAGATAAATGCTGTCATAAATATATAGATAAAAATGAATTGTTTGAAATATAAAAATCTTCATAAATAAACACAGGTCTTGTGCTAGCAAAATTTGCCTGTCTATTAATAAAATAATTCTGGAGTGTTCCACATTTTTAAGTGTAGAGAAAAAGCAACAATTGAAATCAATTTCTTGGTAGAATAATTCTCTCTCCACTAACTATTGAGGGAGTCTCTGCAGCTGACTTAGCTCCTAAGTTCTGAATGTCTGAAATAGACATAATTTTCCCTTACATTTAAATCTCTTTAGCCTGAAAGACTATGATATTGCTAGATTTTTTAAACTCACCAAACTCTTAACCACTCATAGATAAAGACATAAGTGAATCCAGTCCTAGAATTTCCTTCTTTTAATATACATGTCTCAGTGTTTCTAGAAATATCTTTTACAATCTTCATTTTTATTACATTTTATCAATTCTTCTTTTTCCTACATAAGTTTTAGTTTAAAACATGTCTTTTCGCAAAGAAATTCACATTTTTCATGTTAGATGAAGGACATGACTGACTAGCCTCCAGAGGTATTACTATTATTACACCAGATTAAATGTCAGCTCTCTCCTTGCAAGTAAATATATTGTATTAGACATGTTAAAAGAACTTTAAAGGAAAATTGCTTATCTGCCACCTAACAACTCCAAAACTTTTCCCTCTGGAAGGTACAGTCTCCCATGGGTATGAAACAGAATCTGAATTATTCAAAAACTTCAAAATGGTCTGGGTATGCACATTCTGTTAATGTTTAACTTAAGATAGCTCTGAAGTGTTCTTTTTGTAAGGCCTACAGTGACAAAACAAAAAGAGCATTACCCAAGACTGAGACAAGATTAGAAGGGGAGTTATATGTGTAGAAATGTAGGACAGATATTATTTAGTGATATGATATTTGGGGTAGAATTAGAAATTCCTTCCTCAAAAGCAAAGGCAGAGAAAAGCTAAAAACCAAAAGCTATCACCTGGTAAATCCAAGGGTATGACTGTCACTAGTAGTTTTGGATTAGGGTTTCTGTGGTCATAGTTTCAAAATACTTTTTCTCTGATGTGTGCAATGATCAGGATTAAAACAAATTTAGTGTATAAACAAACAGGGCTGCTTAAGATTTAAGTTTCTTAGAGGAAATTCCTTCTGATAATTGATAACAATCTGCTGGGCTCAAAATGTTAGCTAATCACACATCCAAAAGTGCAACAGTCTTATGCTTATAACAAATCACCATGACTGACCACCTTGGATTTTCTGTCTAGATTATTTTATAGACATGAAGTGAGCAATATTATATTCCATGTCAAGTGAAGTGACACATTACTGATGTGACTGACTTCAAATGGATAGTTAAGCTCCCTATGGCAGCTTTAATTTAGCACAGCAGAAAAAAATAATAAAGAAAAGAAAGTTAAGAAAGAAAATAAATTGCTTACTACCAGGTTACCAACTCACATCATCTAAATAATGGATCAGATTAGTGCCAGAAACCAAGGGCATGGTACAAAAATTTGCATTACTTGAAATTTTTTTGAACACTGGAAGTTGGAAAGAGTTTCCTTAGCAAGAACTGATTGTTCAGGTTTTTTTTTCTTTTCCTGAGACAGCAACCTTTATAATAACATCAGTTTTACAAATTACGAGAATTTACAGTCTTATGAAACTATAAATATCCTTGACTCAAATATCTTGTTAGTTTTAAACACAGAAATATCACAGAATTCAGAATAAATGACCATTTTATTTCCAGATGTTCTTCATTTCACCAGGATCAAGGTTTTTGAAGACCTTTCCATACCTGTTCTTCAGTACTTATTTAAATATTGGTCCATAAAGAAGAGAACAGCTTTTTTATATATTTGTATACATTTTTTTCTAAACTATCATACAAATTATAAAAAGTGTTGACTAGTAAAAAAGCCCAAATCATCTTGAGAATGATGAGTTTATATTACCTGTAAAGTGTTATTGAAGAATACTTATTTTGCTCCAGAAGAGGAACAGAATTCAAATAACACACTGCTTGAGTAATTATGATGAAAAGTTGTTCTGAGGACATATTCTGGAAGAGAAACAGTGGGGAGGAGAGAGACTGTGAGCAAACACACAACTTGTGTTTGTTCTGTAACAGAATGCTTCTACTAAAAGATCAGAGAATATAGTGTATACTTGCCCCAGATGTGTACCATATTCATTAGAAGTGCTAGAAAACCTAAATAAATGATTCAAGACTGGAAAGTCTAGCAGCTTCTAACACAACTAAGAATTGAAGACACACGAGTATGTTTTGTTTATTCTTCAAGATGTGCAGTCAAATGTGGAAAAAAAATAGAACAAAAAACATGAATTAAATTTCAGTATAATTCAAAAATTATCTTTGGAAGTTTTGGTTCAAGATGTTTGCTTCAAGTTCTTGGTTAAAGTGAAAGGGTGCAAGTCAATTCACAAGTCCAGTCAGAAATGTTCCATAGAACACCAACAATACATCTAGGAAGATGGAGGAAACACTCTCATTTTGCCTTTAATTTGTTCTATTATCTTAGTTTTTCCTTTTCTTGTTGTCTAAAGCCTGCTGAAAGAAAGTATTTTTGTCAAGTTATTATTTTTCACTTAAAATGTCTCCCAAATATCTTTCTCCTCTTTCTTCTCATGATGTGCTTATTTCTCAAAGATTAACAAGAATTTAGGAAGAAAAAATAGTCAAGGAATTTATTTGCAACTTGCCACCAATCTGCAAAGAAATTTTTCTCTGTAGTTTAAGGGTGCTTCATAATTCATTTAACAACTCATAATACAGGTGAAAATGAAACAAAACACAACAAGGACAGAAATTTTATTGAGAAAAAATTTCAAAAGGTGTTAGTTGTATAACAATTAATTTGTATAGCTGGATATCAGGAAGGATAATCCCAAACTCTTATCAATGCAATAATCAATTTGCATTTCTATGTGAAAAATCATACAGCATATTTGTAGTCCTATATTTTCCGGATTCTTATCTCCGATCACATTCATAAGACAATGATGGAAAAAGTTTTAAAAACAAGAAAATTTTCAAGCTGGTTTTGAGGGAAATGTGAGGTACTCAACACTTACCACACAGGGTTCTTCACTCAGGAAAAAATGTTGCCTGCAGTGCTACAGATGTTTTTAGAATAAACACTCAATGACAGGCAAGAATAGAAACATTTGCCAAAGGTCCCAGCTGTTTTCTCAATTCCAGTAAATTGTATGGTTTTCTTCTGAATCTACAGATTTGTTTTTGCAAAAGTATTATTCTGCTATTAAGAAATGCAAAGCAATCCTGATGGTGCCATCCCACTCCCAGCAGGTGAGGCCCATACCATCCATCTGTTAATCTGTATGGGCAGAAATCCATCCGTTATGTAATTGTATATAAATATGACAGAAATTAATGTGGTTTCAGACTGGGTTTAAGAATTTTTTAATAATGGGAAGAGAAACCAAGAAAGGGAAAAAATCTTGCTGAAGTTCAAAGCTGAATGTTAAATCTTGCTTTAGCTGAATTTAGCAGCATCTTATGTAAGGATAGTAATACTTAGCTTGCTGCTGAGGGCATAATAGTTAAGGTAAAATATTTGTCAAGTTCATTTTAAGCAATTGGCAACACTAGGAGAATAGCTTGTTTAATTCTGTTTTATTGTAAATAAGTGGACATATAATTATATTATAGATGCATATATAATGTATGTATATGTGTAAAATATATTTATATAACTGTAAGCAACCTTAAATAAAATATAGTTCTAATTATTTATAATGTAATTGGATCTAAAAATAAGAATAAAAATCTGTGGTAGCTTTTTCCTCCAGTAGAGAAATGAATTAGAATTTAATTTGTTCATTTTATAGGATATACTGTCAGTAAATAACTTTGTCTTAAAATAGTTTTCTATTAAATAAACTCAATAATACAGACGATGACTGGAAATAAATTAGACAGCAATAAAGCAGATTTTTTAATGTACTCTTCTTAATATTAGCAGTAGCAATATATTTTACTTTATACTCCCAATATATTTTGTACAGTGTGGTTACAAACAGTGCATCAGGATGACTGTAAATAAGGCAAGGGAGAATGCAAGACTATATTGAGATTCTGAAGGAAATTGGAGTTGTTATGGTGAAATCCACAGTATAAAGATTATGATGACTAAATAGTCATATTATACGTTTCTTCTTTATTAGGGAGAACAGTGAATATGTAGCAGCAAAAAAATTTCTTTACTTGGTTTTTGTTTGTCATGAAATGCATGTGTGTGGTACATACATGGACTTCCTTGGAATGTCCAGAATAATTACTGAATTACACAGTGTTTTTTGTGGAGTGCAGGAACGACTGATTTGAGAAAACATGTGTTTAAAGGAGGCATTTCATAGCATTCCTTTAAGACTGTTTCAGAAGAATTTAATGTATCATTATATTTAGCCTTATTATAAAACAATATTTGGAACATGGAAACTGATGGATATTATTCAAGACCTTGGTAGTTTCAGAAATGCTCAAAAATTAATTTGTGCTAGATGTAAAAACCAGACAAGAAAATACAATTTTGAAATTATTGCCTATGATTTCAGCTTCCAATACCAACAGACAGTTTTTACATTCCTAGTCAAAGCAACACAATCTTTTTCTAGAGAGTTCTTTTAATAGAATAAACCCGAGTGTTTGTTTTGCTTGGGGTTTTGGTCTTTTTTTATATAGAGCGGTTGTGACATTTCAACTGAGTTTGAAAATTCTGCCAAGGAATTTTCTCCATTTGACTTTCTGGGTCAACTACCACAATAACTACCAACATTTATGAAAAAGTAGATCTGTTTGCTTTTTCTTCCTGTATTATAAATTCAACCTGATGCTATCAGAGTGAGTTGGGCACTTGTAGTTGGCTGAATTCTTCTGAAAACTTCCAATGACTGTGGATGCCTCTGCACAGATTCTTGCCATTTTTCCAAATAAGACCATCTACATAGGTGGCATACTGGGAGCCCAAAGAGAGAAGCCAACAAATTTTTAGATATTATGGGAATTTGATGGAAATTAATATGGAGGTCACAGTCACTCTCTAGAGCATGACAAATAAAGAGTATGAATAACTTTTGTTTTCATGGAATGTCATATAACATAGTCCTCTTTGAGTATTTTCCATTTCTGAAATTATTTTTTGAAAAGCTTTTGGGTATTTTTGATTTGGTTTGGTTTGGTTTGGTTTGGTTTTTTGTGGAAGAATGATGTCAGTAAAAGCAGTAAACAAGAAGTTGACATGCAATGAAAACTGGGTTGCTCTTGCCCGTTTGAAGGGGCGTAGTCATAGATAAGATCTGCTTGCAAGTATTAAAATGTCTTGTAATCCTAACAATAATGCAAGTATGAACTATTTAAAAAGGATACATTATTTAAAATATAAAATATTTGAATACTAGTGTCTGAATTATTCATATGATTGCAGTTTTTCAGTACTTTGATTGAAGGGTACTGAAAATAATGAAAAATCTCCATTCATAAATGAATACCATTAGTTTAACTCAGCACATAGGCAAGCCAAGCTAAAGTTTGTGTAAAGAAGTTTCTAATAGTCAATAAAAAGCTGATGAAACCAATTTAATATTATTATATTATGTGAGAGCAACCAAATGCAATTATAGCTTCAATCCCCATTAACTGCTGATGAGGTTGTTAAACTATACATGTTTAGCTGGTTTACACAGCAGTCGTTTTTGTATTCTTTGCTTTCACAGACTGATTTTCAGTAGCTGCAAATATGTGGTTCTCCAAAATAAAAAATGAATTTACTGATTTGTCAGTTGTTTCTAAATACAACTGATGAATCATTGTACTCCAAAACACCTTGGCCAAAATATGGGAAAATACAAGAGATTTAAGATAATCATTAATCATCAATAATCATGTTCATGAATGTGACTGCAGCTCAGTGACTTAATTTCTAGACATATTTAGTTTTAAAAAGGGCTATAGAGGAAAAAGGAAAGAAAAAAAATCTAAGGAAACAGAATGCATGAAATTCCGGGAGTAAAAGATGAAAGAAAACCTAAAAAAAGCATTGTTGGTGGACTGGGTGACAATAGGAGTTCAAACAAGTGCTGCTGTTAATATGTTTGATCAGAAATTGCATTCTTTCAGAAAATTCAGATTTCTACAAAAGAATTACACTGTTTCTTTGACCTAAATATGTTTCGCTCTTTTCCTTTCCATTGTCTGCAGCAAAGTGTGAACATGAACTTGGATGTGACTACCACATCCCTTGTATGCTTTGATCACGGAAAAGGTATTGTTTGACAAAAAGACTTGATGTTGAAAGATTTGTCCCAGGCTTTCTACAGTAAGATGAGCTCTATTCTCCTCTGTCAAGCAAAAAACAGAGGGAGTTTTGTCTAAGACCACATAAGCATAAAAATGGTAGATGTCTTTACTTTCAGCAGCTTCAAATGATCAGCCTGAAAAAGCATTCATCAACAAACACACAATAGCAACTTCTAGATATCAAAATGAGATGGTCAGAATGATCACTGTTCCCTGTGCTTCATCAAGTAGTGGCTCTATCTCCTCCTCTGGTTGTGTAGTCTGGCCTTTCTCAGCGCAGTGATACTTATCTCACTACTTTCAACGATGAAAAATAAACCTTTTGATTCTAACAAATATTTTAGAACCACTGACCAAGAGATACCACATAAATAAAATGTAAAAAAGTAATAAATAAGGAGGTAATTTTAATGAAATTATTAACACCCTGAACTGAAATTTAGGTACTGCAATTTCTGTTTGGTTTGTTTGAAAGATTTAAAGAAAAATATTAATTTCCCATTGTACAAAATACTTCTAAAAATAGGGGATCAACATATTAAAATATTTATATAGACAAAAACACACTTTCAAAATATCACAAAGAACAGAGGAAAATAGTTCACAGGCAATATCCCTACAAGTCACAAATTGCTGTATCAGGGAGATGGAATATTTATATAACTAGCTTTTTTGGGTGACCTGAAAATGTTGACTTTTTCAGTCACAGAGAATGTGATTAGGGATTCAGATCAGCTGTTGGTCCGATGCAACTGCAGAAAGGAAATCGAAGTAGGCATCATTCCACTCCGTGTGCAATTAAAACAAATATGTAAAAAAATCTTCCATGTAAGAATCTATAATGGTCTACACAAAAAAAATATCTGAGTGAAAATTAAATAACAGCAGGAAATTAAAACCATTAGCAAGCCAAATTCAACATCCTACTCAATACACACTTAATGGTATATGCTGTGCAATTTATAAATAACATTATTTTTTCCAATACCCACATCTTATACTTTTGAATCTATAGACTCCATTATGTGAATTATACACAGTTGCAGTTAAGTGCTTTGGAAGAATATAAATTCACTATATACATAAACAGTAGACTTGAATCTATAATCTACTTGGAGCTGTCTTCTCCTTTCCCCTTCTGAACTTGCTTTCACTGTGTGAATCCATTATATTTCTTAGTGAGTTTTAAAGAATTTTCTCAGAGAAGGAAATCAGAGGAGAATTTATAACTAATAAAATGATGGTGTTCCTATCAATTTCAAAACTGCAACTAATGTAGATACATCAGGAAAATTATTCAATGTGCAACCCTTAGTCAGAATGGCAGTTCTGCTAGTTGAATCTTGAAGTTGAATCCAACACTTAGCAATGCACAGGAAGAATTCACTGCCTCCAAGAGGATAGATTAAAAGATCCATGGAGCAATGCCTAGAGCAGCCTCCAGGCCAGGACATTAACGCTCCTGCATGAATTAGCAGCTGGCATCCTTGAGTGTGGCTGTAGGGACACTTGGATTGCAGATTCCTGGGATGGTCTGTCCTGGACTTATAGCAGTCTCCAAAGATGCTATAAGCTGAAAGTCTTTAAAGTTTTCTGACAGTGTTCTGATGTTGCTTGATGTAGCAGTGGGTGGAATTTGTAGTCAGATATAGCTCAGGATGTACATCAGCAGTTTGCAAAGCATCTTACCTATTAATGAATCCAGAACCTGAGGGAATCAGGGGTTTCAGAGTGCATCTAGAAATGCTTTAGCAACTGTATAAGGGACAGAATTCAACAAACTGTAGAATTCACCAGATCTTTATATCCACTGAACTGGGACAAGGGGACGCTCTCTCTGAGCCCTTTACATCAAATCATCAGGGTAAAGTAGAAGTATTGTGCTGCAAACAGTGTGAAATAACTTTCTAACTCCTTTTCCGTGTTCTAAAATCCCATGCAAGATCAAAAGCATTAAGGAGTCAAGCACAGCAGGGGAAGAGACAGTAGAGGCATAGCTTTACATACTTTGAGCAACATGAGCTATTTGAGAATATAGAATCTGCCTTTATTTAAATGTAAAAGAGGAGTCAATTGGTAATCAACTGCATTAATGCAAAAATAGGATAATTTAATCTAAAGAGAGTTATCCAATACTTAATTAATCACTTCCATTCTAATTGTTAGCTTCAGTGCTGAGGCACTGAGAATACAACTTCAGAAAAACCTAGCATGAACTAACGTGGCTACCAATAAAATGTATACAGTTCTTAGTTCTACAGACGGAATATTTCACCCCTGGTGAGGCTAAAGCACTTCTCTAAGTACATTACTGAAAACAAAATCTTTACAGCATAGCTGCATCACTGTCAGAACTTCATTTAGTATCAGTAACCATTTTGAGCCCCAGATTAAAGAAATATTATATAATACTCCAAAAGTCCTGACTGGAACTCATTATTTAAAAATCTGCAGAGAACTTTCCTGAATAAAGGATGGCATTTTTATTTAAAAACAGTAGGTGATAGCAAGGATATATGTACACATCTTAATCTCAATTACTTAAATTATTGTTCACATTGAAAGCCCAGAGAGACAAAAAAGATGGCTACAGGTAAGAGATCACAGTTACAGCAGTAGAAATGAATTGCTAACAGTTACAGCAGTAGAAATGAATTGCTAACAGAAATGAATTGCTAACAGAAACCTAGTGCAAATTTTACTTTTTGAGCAGCAAAGAAATTTTTTTTTGCTGCAGGATCATGAGCAAGGAATGATGTGACAATTAATATCAAATATTTTTCTGACCTCTGATGGAAGAGCCTTCTCCATTTTAAGAAGCTTGATTTCACATCCAGAAACTATTACTTACTTTTACTAAGGGTGATACACTCAGGTGCAAAAGTCCAAGAGTCTGGAGAAGGTTCCCAGCTTCCTGTCTGTTATCAGATTTGTGGTTCTTTCAGCGAAAGTTGTACTAGAGTTATATGCCAAGCATTGACCTGTACTTCTTTCTTTTTCCTGTCAAAGAGTTTAGACGGACAATCACCTTAATTTTAATTTCTTATTCAGAATACAGAACAATTGTGTACAGAAAAATCTACAGTGTGTCTCAGGAAAGTTCTGTAGTTTAAATGACCTGAGTTTAAAAGGATTGTTGAGGCTGCTAGTGAGACTGGTTGAGGCAGATAGGGCCTATTAGTACACTCACAGCCCTGAGAAGCATACTGTTAAAAATAGAAAATTATATATACAGATAGTAGAATTGACACTTGCATTCATGTAACTTGTTGATTCACCACTGCATGAGAATAAAGAATTTTAAAGTATGCTGGAGGCTTGAACTGCTATAATGTACTTAATTTCTGATATTATTAAGAATGTTTCTATATCTGATAACTGTTGACATATTTCTTGTTTCATATTTAAGGAGAAAAGTTTTGCTTAGTTTTCACTGACATCCCAAGACCAAATTGGCCATGCACAAGATAAAGATGGCATTAAAGGAACTTACTGCTTTTATGCACAGCTGTGCCACCATTCCATGAATTCCTTTTTCATGTGCATGTGCTAAACCTATTAATGTCCATCTGGTTTGAGTATTACGCACCACACAGTGTCAAATGTGCATGAATTGACATATACCAAAGAGTAGATGTGTGTTTTGACATGCTTGACAGGCTTCTAGAAAAAATAGGGTTTTTATGTTACTCAAGGCAGAGGGATTGTGCAAGGAAATAATGAAAACACAATATTCTGCTGTACATAATGTACCACTTTTATTGTAGAAATCAGGAAAGGAAAAAGGAAAATAATAATTATTTGGATACTGTAAATGATAAACCTTTACTTCCAGAAATTTTGTCATTGGGAGAAAAAAAGCCATTTCTGCCTTTGACTTGAAATTGCTTTTGTTCTGCAAAATTAAAGACCAACAAGCTGTGCCAGGAATGCATGCACTAATGAATGCCAGAGTCTGAAGTTATTCCATGCACACAAATGCTGCACAAGACCTTTTATATGCACCTTTTTTTTCAAGGTTAGTCATCCTTGATGTTTAAAAGTATTGCATGCACCAGCAGTCAAGCACAATTTACAAGATTTCCTGATTTCTGAAGTTCTGTTTGTTCTTCAGAGGCCTGGAATCTTGCAATTTTCATCATTCGTCAAACAAAAAGCAGAACACTGGAAAACAACAGCAGGGGAGAGAGACAGGAAGCAAAGATCAAAATGCAGCAGCAGGGAAGCAAGTGAAAACAGCACAGAGAACTAGGTGACTAAAAGTACTAGTGACTAGGAGAAGAAAGGGGAGCTCAGACAATCAATTTAAAGTCAGAAATCAGTCTGTACTTGCATGTTTGTCCACAGCATTTGTACATTTTTTTCTGTTCACAGTTGCCAGTGTCTTTTTTAATGTGCCCAGATGTGAAAGAATGCTTTCTGCAATTTGGGCAAGTTTAGCATTAACTCCCTTCCTTCTTCTCTCCCTTCCTCCCAATGCATATTTGGTTACTGAAGAAAACTTGCTAAAAAAACAACTATATTGTGATTGTCTTGTTAATGATATATAAAAATATACAAAGGTTTTAGTAGACATATATGACATTATCTCATTAACAATTATATTTGATTCTGCCATTAGAAGTATTGTTCATTCTCCTGATAATCTGAATTAATATAATGGTTTTCATGCTTTTTATCATGAGTGACCTTCTGGTCAGAGACATATAAAATAAGATGTCTTTCTGCAGATAAAAAGGATTCCAAAGGAGCTCTAATTAATGATAATTTTTAATTTTTAAAAATGTATTCTACTCTATAGTATGCTTATAAGAGAAACAACTGATCTTGTCTGAATCAAAATTACCTTTTCATAGAATTCTCAATGTAGATGAAAATAAATAATAATTTTTAAGTTCAGGTTTTAAAAATTCTGCATTCATGAAAGTGTTGAGGAATAAAATGTTCCAAAACTTTTTCACTCTTTGACTGTTCTCACAACCCTGATGTTCTGTGTCTCCAACAGAGATCAGGACTAGAGTTCATGAACATGAGTCTGCTTCTGTCTTTCTGTAGAGGGCCTCATCCTCTCTTTTTCATTCCTGGTCAGGTGGCCTATAGCAGACATCCATGATAATGTCACTTTTGCCTGTCCTTTCTTTAATCTTAACCCACAACTTCTATCAGATCATCCATCCACAGGCAGAGTTTGATGTACTCCAGCTGCACTATCACATAAAGAATATGAGATTTCAAAGACTGGGACATTTCTACTGGTCTACCGTGTGCTGATGTCCTGCTGAGAGGCAAAAGTGGTATAGGAGAACCTCTCAATACTGAACACAGTTTTTTAACATGATAAAACCAAAGAAAAAAAAAGAAAAAAAAAAAAATCCATGTAAAGAAATTGTAAGAATTCTTTCATTTCATGAATGCATTTTTGTCAAAGTCAATTACAATCACATTTCAAATTCAGTGGAATGACCTCAAAGGAAAAGTCTGGACTTTCTTGTTTGTAAGGAGCAGGAATACTCACAGAACTGGGTAAATTTTCATTACTTTTTATTGTGTACTCCAAATGAGTGATTTCTTTTTCTGCAAATTATACTATTTAATGTGCCTGTTAATATAAAAGTTCTTTTACTTAGCATTTTAGCACCATAGATAAGATTTATACAATCAGATTACGTTGTTTTGACATTCTCCTCATCTAGCTTCAGACATGAAAATAGTTTAAATATCTACATTTAGACACCTAATGTGTCTAAATTGCCATTGCAAATAGACTTATTCTCCTCAAGGAAATCATAATGTAATTTACATCTGAATATTTTCAGTTCTGCTTATAACTGTCTGTTTTCTTCCACCGTTTGTGAGCTGTTCTGCTAAATGTATTACTGTGTTGTTTGGGGGGTTTTTGTCTTTGGAAACTTAGATTTACTTTATCCTCATAATGAACTGCCATCACAGTTGTCTGGTAAATTTGAAATGAAGATATATGATGACAAAACTCTTTTATATGTAGTCTCCTAAGTATAAGTTGATCAATAACCAATTACTTTCAATACAGAGTTATAAGTATGTGCCATTCCTTTTTTAGTATTTTGAGTAAATGAAGTAATCACCATTTCTTATTTTAAACTGTTCACAGATGGCCACCAAATAATGTTTCACCTATTTTTTTCTACTGCAGAAGATTTATGAGTTCCCTGGGCCTTTCTGAGAATTTCTTGCTATAATCCCTTTAGACAACATTTTATTATTTTAATTACTATGGAAACTTATTTTGGGGGGTTTTTGAGGTTGATTTTGGCTGGTTGGCTGGGGGGTTCCTGTGGTTTTTTTTTGTTTTTCTTTTGCATAAACTTACTTTGGTTTTGATTTTGGAAGGTACAGAACATCATCACTGTCAACAATTTTCTCACCATTTTCAATAGCTTATTTACAGACAGTAGTAAGTGTTGTATGAACATGTTCCTCTGGGTTTTCTTTTCTCCTGTTTTTCATCTTCTACATTATGTAGGATGAATTTGTCTTCAAGATTTTCTATTCTAGTTGTATGTTTTCTTCCTTAAAGGGTATGGTACAGTTATTATTTAAATGCATGCAAACAAACATGAGTGGTTCTATAGTTCAGTAAGTTTTCATGATAGAGTGAGAGAAATTATTTTTATTTTGGGAAATGTGTTGTATTATGCCATGCAATTTCAATTATCTGTATTATTTAACAATATGGAGACATTGGTCGACATAAGGACTATACGGTTTTGCTAAGATTTTTGACACTGAATAGAACAGAGTACTTCTTGTACTTGAGTAGTTCTAAACAACTCATTTCAGCCAGAAATACCACACAAATCTGCAGAAGACAGCCCATGCCTCTAGTAGTAAGGATATGAGAAGTAATGGTAACCTAAAGAAACAGAAAGGTTCTGAGAAAACTGGGATGATGTTTGGATCCACATTATCAGTGTAAGGATTTGTTGTTGCAGTGATCACAAGAATGATCAGAAATGTGGCATAGCTTTCTATAGTGAAACTAAGGTCCTCTGTTCAATGCAAAAAGATTAATCGATAGTGGAACACATAATGAATACCAAGACTGAAGTTATATTTCAAAGCATCTTTAAACTTGACAAATAAAACACAAAGAAAGAAGCTGAATGTTGGGAAGATGAACAGCAGGACTTAGTTAAATGCATAAGAATATGAATTTAACATAAATTACCCCCTCCCTGGTAAATCTCAAACCATGAATATTAGAAATTTGTCATTTTGTAACAGCATGTCTAGTGGATAGAAAAATTTTTCTGATGGCTGTCTGGCCTGAATAAATTCTGTGAATTAAATAGTCAAAAATTAGTGTATCATGTGATGGATATCAGCACAGGCAATTGAGTGTAAAAGAAATTGGTACTTAAAACAGTTAGAATGAGCTTACAAGGGAAGCAGAGAGTAAAAGTATTGAAAAATTGATATCCAAAATAAAAGATCGTGCTGAAATACTGGAAAAATTAGTAATAGATTATAGGGAGGAAGACTAATATAGATATTTGTGAGAATAGCAGGATAAGAAAAATAAAATCTAAGAGATGGATAAACACCCAGTAACTATCCAATAAAGAAGGAATCTAAGAGACAGGGAAATTTTCAAGATTTATGGCAAAAAATAATATTTTCCTAATAAGCTGGAAAACAAACTGGGAGATGAAGGTCTCGGATAAAGATTCCTTGGGCAGCTAAACACTATGTGATCATTTCCTGTGTTAGGAAGCAGCACAGAATGCTTAACCACCTTCACAACCTCATCAACACTGATCGTGTTACCATTTGTCAAATTTTAAAATAAATTTGTTGCAGAAAAACTGGCTTAACTTGTAGATATTTCCAAATATTTTGTCATAAATAAAATATGTTTCTAACTTTCTGGAACCCACAACTGCAGCCTGTGGAGACAGTAAGTGTGTTATACAATGGGTACACAAATGGTACTATATTCATTCAGTAGGAAAAATTGTTCATAGGAGACTGTAATTGCAAATCCTGCACTTCCTTTTTAGGAAGAAAGTTGTTAAAGAAATTGTTAATTGCCTTCTGAACTTGTTTACTTTGCAATAATACACTTACTGTTCTCTACTATGTAAGAGGATTTTGTACAATGTCATATTTGGATTTTAGTTAATCAGTTAAGATTGTATCTTGGTGTTTTGGCACAAGGCTGTTATCCTACCATACTCTCTGATGTCATATCAGCATTTCAAACTTTAGAAATGCTTTTTTAAAATAAGTCTATTCTTTATTAATACAAGGAGAACACATTATTTTCTGAAGTTTAGAAATACCTTTCTCTAAGTCTCCAATTAAAACAAATTGAATGTTCTTCTAAATGCCAACATTTTAGTTATCATTTGTATGAATGTATAATTACTTTAAATTTGTTTTTAAATAGTTTATTTTGCAAGCACATTAGGTTCAGATAACTGTCCAGGTCAGGAATCTTAGAAATTGAGTATAAATAAAACAGAAAGGTCATGAAAAGAGTGTGAATATAACTGTTTTACTCTTGCAGACCTCCTCTAAGGTAGCTAATAGCCAATGGATTTAAATTCCCTTGTGGTAAATTAGTGGAGGAACTTTTGTGTTTCTTCTGAGAGGTCAAGCTGGTGGCTTTGTGGTCTGGTGGGGTGGGTTTGTGGAAGTGAAAATTCTTCTCCTACTGCTATGAAGAGTATGTCCAGCTTCTGCCAGCTCAGAGGAAATGGACCAAGATTGACCATTGCTACCCATTGTGGATACCATGGATCATGAAGGGTGTTGACTGTACAAAGCAGCAAGTGTCGCACACAGTCTCCAAAAAGAATCTCCTGTTGTCACTTCTTTGTATCAACCCAAACTTTGCATTCTGTCATATTTTGCATGTTAAGGCATTTCCTGCCAGTGAAGTTTGGTTTTCATGTTTTTGTTTTCAATGTTCTGTCTTGATATTTCTAGTATTCCTAGATAAATATTTTAACATTCCTAGTCCAGCCAGGCACAGCCAGAAGAGACACACTGCTTGGTGTGTGCATCTGAGGGTAGAACACAGTACATGATCCTAGGTATACAGTTCACAAACAGTGTGACTTCAGCCCTGACAGTAATTTCATCAAATGGTAAATAGTCTCCTGCTTTGACCGAACATATAAAATTTAATCACATGAACCTGTTTTCCTCACATGATTCATTTATGTTTCTGTTTCTGAAAGCAAGAAAAAAGGAATATACAAGAGGCAATATTTTCTCAAGCTACATACAGCACTTGTGAAACCCTGAAGGAAGGAAAAGGATATTACTGTAGTTAGATACTTTTAATAATATTGTAATATCTCTATGTAGGAATACCTTCACAGAGTTTTTAAAACACCAAGGATTACTGAAGTGTTGAATTGTATGAATATATTTACAATGGATTGATGCAGTTTGGTTTCTGCCTTTTTTCTTCTAGATGTTCTCTGTACTCTTTGCACATATATTTGTAGCTCTGTAGTCTAATGTATTAATAGCTAGTTTTCCCAGTACTTTTCCGTGGCTTTTCCCTAAGCAGAAAGACAAAACAAATTCCAGAGCTCCAAGCCCCAGGGGGTGAAAGGCCCTGTCCTATCTTGGTTCTTCCCGGGAACCAAAGCCGAGAACAACTCTGAGGTTCATTTTCATAAGCAAAGAAGAGCCACTGCAGAGAGGGGGGCTCCAGAGAAGGGACTGGACCTGGGGGGGAATTGAATCACCACTTGTCCTCCTAATTGGTACTTTTAATCAATTATGCTAATTTCCTAAAAGCTATAAATATGTACTCACCCCTGGAGGGGGGGGGGGAGGGCTTTTATGGACACCTTTCCATAACTGCTCCTGAAGACCTTCAAAATAAAGATCCCCTTTTATATTACCTCCTTGCTAAAATGATCTCGAGTTTTGTTTTCAGGCTGGGGAAAAAGGCAGCAGGACACTCAGACATAACCTGTTCCCATATTTGACAAATTTTGAACTGCAAACACTAGGAAATGTATTGCAGAATCATGTGGGTCAGCCATGATAACCCACCTAAAGCTGTAAGCTACATATATATATTAAGGTGATAATTCATTTTGTGGGGGTTGTAGTGGACAACAAGCTGAAGAAGAGTCTGCCATGTGCAGCTGCAGCAACCAAGGCAAATTGGATCCAGAACTGCATCCACAGGGGCATTATAAGAAAAGACAGAGACTCTACGCAGCACTTGTCAGGCCACACCTGAAGTATTGTGACCAGTTCTGGTCCCCTTAATTCAAAAAACATGTGAACAGAGTGAAGGTCCAAAGGAGGCCATAAAGATGATCAGAGCGCTGGGAACCTACCTTGTGAGGAAAGACTGAAGAAATTACGCCCTTTCACCCTGAAGAAGAGAGGGCTCCAGAGGCACCTCTTCCCTGTTATTCAGTATCCAGGCAAGAAAAGACCTAAAAAACCTGTATGGAAATTTTATGGAACAGGTCCTAAGGGAGCTGACTGGGAAAGATGCTCTCCTTGATCTGCTGCTTTTCAAAAGAGAAGGTCTTGGAAGTGATGTGGAGATTGGAGGCTGTCTTGGGCACAGCAATCACAAAGAGATTGAGTTTAGAATCTCTTTTGACAGGAGGAAAAGTGCCAGCAAAACCTCAGGTCTGGACATGGGGAGAGCAGAATTCAATTTGCTCGGGGAATTAGTAAGTAAGGTCCTCTGGGAAAATGTTTTTGGAGGTGCTGGGGTGAATCATTGCTGGTCACTTTTTAAACATCACTTCTGAAGGGTACAGGAGCAGACAATTCCCAAATATCAGAAGTCAAGCACACAAGGCAAAAAGAGAACTTCTATTGGAAATAAGATGAAAGGGAGGGTGCATGCCCAGTGGAAGAAAGGTCAGGTGACATGGGAAGAATACAGAGATGCTGCTTTGTCACTTTAGGGAGAAAATTCACGTGGCCAAAGCTCAACTGGAGTAGAAGCTGGCCAGAACTGTGAGGGACAGTAAAAAGAGTTTTTTCAAATCCATTAATGGCAAAAGGCAATGTAGGAATAACGTTGGCCCGTTACAGGATGAGGATGGTCGCCTCACAGAGATAAGGCAGAGATGTTTAATGAATTCTTTGCCTCCGTCTTTAACACAGATAACAGACCAAAAGTGTGTCAGTGCCCTGAGCTGGAGGAGTGTGACTGCAAGATTAGTAAACTCCCAGTCAGTCTTGAATTTGTACAGGATCAAGATGGATCCCTACAAATCTGTGGGACCTGATGGGACTCATTCAAGAATCCTCAAATGCCAGATTATGTCATGGCAAAAGTTTTCTCGATGATTTTTGAGTGACCTTGGAATTCAGAGTGGTGCCAGCTGACTGGAAGCCGGTGAATGTTGTCCCAGTTTTCAAGAAGGGCAAGAAGGAGAGCCCTGGAAACTACAGACCTGCTAGTCCCATTTCAGTGCCTGATAAAGTTACAGCGAAGATTGTTCTGGGAGACGTTGGAAAACAGCTGAAAGACAACCTGGCCATTGGTCACAGCCAGCACAGCTTCATGAATGGAATGTCCTGCTTATCAAATCTGATTTCCTTTTATGACAAGGTAACCCACCTAGCTGATCAAGAGAAGCCAGTTGATGTAATCTGTTGGGATTTCAGTAGAGGTTTTGATACTGTCTCTCACAGGATACTTCTGGACAAAATGTCCAGCATTTGTGTGGATGAACTCATCGTGTGATGGGTGAGTAACTGGCTCATGGGTTGGGCACAAGCTGTTATAGTCAATGGTCTGACATTAGATTGGTGACAGGAAAACTATTTTTTTCATTCCTTCTCTGTCTGACTGCTTACATAATCAAGAAAAAAGAAAAGGACATAATATTGATCCCACAAATGTTCTATTTAATACTGTGTGTTAAAATGTCTCTAAGACACAACATAATCCTTTTCTTTACCTTTTTTAATGACATTAAAAAGTCAATGATTTTAGAGATTTTTCATGCTTTATCCAACAGTCACTAATTAAAAACCAAAAAGCATTATATATTAATGATAAAATACTCCAGAAATAGCAATGAATAGTACTAAAAAAATTGTGAAATCAGTTTTTTTTCCCTGATTTACTAAAAAAACCCTCCTTGTACCTTAATGTTTTTCTTTTCATAATTTGCCTTTAACCTTATTCTGAAAAGGAATTTTCACAAATGAGTAGTAGACCAGTACTTGCAGTAGGGACTTTTTATGAAACTATACTAAAAATTCTTACAAGCAGTAAAGTCAATGATATTTTTTCTCTCCCATTCAAAAAATAAAAAAGTGGAAACTCTGTCTAATGTTTTCATTATAGCCTTTTATGCTCACTGTTTAATTGACTGTTACATTTCTGCTTGAATAATATTTGTTAATCAATTTTTTGTCCAAAAAGGCAGTGTGTTTTTCCTAAGTAGAAAACATTCCTTAGGGTTTGTTTTTTTCTTGAAGTGATAAAGTTCATTTCATATAAATAATATTTCTTATATAATTTTAGTTTTAGTCATTTGCTAAACAAGAAAATATCACTTCTATTGTATTTTTTGCCCTTCAAAAAATATGGGTAAATGACACATAATAAAACCAGAAGTTTTGGGTTAGAAATTTTGGTGTGCTTAGATCTCACACAGAAACTTTATTGTTTCAGATGTTGTTATTGCCAGGAAAACTCAACATAAAATTTAACACAAAAATTACACCACAACAAAATCTTATTTCTTGAAGTTGCTGTTGGCATGTGTGGTGTAAACACGATGATTCAGTTTTTTATTTGGCCACAGAACAAATACAGAATTTCCTAGCACCAGCATATTTACACCATAAAATTAGATTAGTAACTGGTTCCAAGTCTCTCTAGGATTCTATTTAAATTTATAAATAATGTGTTTTGCCTGCTTAAGGAGCACTGTTAGTCATTTCCAAAATGTCTCTTCTAGTTCATTCAAAAGTAATTATACCCTTATTGCTGTGCTCTAAGGATGGCACTCGACACAATTTTCCAAAGAAATGTCATCCTGTTATTCTGGACTCATAGCTGGCCAGAAGAACTCATCTATTTTCTGTCAAAGAGCGAGATAGATTAAAAAATAAAGGAAGAAAAGCCTTAAAAAGTTTACATATCACTTTCAACAGAGGTGAAAGACTGGAAAACGTCCAGCTCTTGCTGATGTCAAAAAGTGCTAATACTTACTCAGTCCCCCTGATATTTAGAAAACTTTGGCAATGAATGAAAGTATTCACTAGAGAGGAAGCAGTACTTGAAAAGTCTGAAAATAAACACAGGCTATGTTTATTTCACTGAAACTGGTACTTCCAAGTATCAGAATTTTTATGAAGAGAATATTTATGATTTGACAGTTTTATGAGAGTAGAAAAAATAAAATATTTTTGCAACATTATTTCAAGCTATTCTGAATATTTCACAAGGATAGTGATCTTGGAAACACCTAAAAATCCACCCCAAAACAAACAAACAAACAAACAAACCTTTAAAAATCTGAAAAATAGACCTTAGGAGTCCGTTTGCCACCTTCTCCTGCCTGAAGGCAAAAATCACAGTACATATACTTGTCTAGACAGTTTCCAAAGGTTTCCTGTGACAGAAATTGGACAGTTTCTCAAATAATCTAACCCATTGCTACCTTGTATCTCCTGAAAAACTCTGTCCCTCTCTCCCTAATTTAATGTATTCTTTGTGCTGTCTACCACTGGTTTGAAGAACAGGATATTTTCTTCTGTGCTTCAGGCCTTTACATCTAGAATTTTTCTTTCTTTAAACTAAATATCCCTAGTTCACTAATCTATTTTGTACATCATGTTTTCCTTTCTATTGCTGGGTTCTGGCCAAGTGGTCTATGTTCTCTTTGTGTGTCCCAAAATTACACACATGGTTGGAGCAGATGACTTACCACTTTCCATGTGAGATGGAAAAATCAATTAATTTTGTTTTAGAAAATACATCTATTGTACATGTTGTACACACAACAGTGTGAAAAACATTTGACTTATTATTCATTGTAACTTGCAGTTCCTTTACTCATTTCTACTGCTTACTCACCCAGTTATTGATAAGAATAAAAATTTGGAGATTTTCCTTATCAAATATAATCACTTGAATATCTGACTGAGTCGTTGATATCTATTTGATTTAAACCTATTACCTGAACTGCTTTCAAATATTCCCCTGCACGTCAGCACCAAAATTGATAAAATTCTTTCTTTTTATGTAAGTTGCTAATTAAGATGCAAGACAAAAGAGTAATCTTGCAGTTTGAAAGTAAGTAAGAAATACCTAATTGCAGAATATAACTTTCCTATCTGTTAGATGTCCACCTAATTGTGGTCTGTCTTCCATGAAACAGAATATTTGTTTCTGTGGTGGGTAAGCCCAGGCTAAAATAGATCAGACTGGGAGAAAATTAACTTAATTTATTCCCTCTTAAAATAGATTCTAGTAATAAGAAGAGAGACAAATATTAAACCAACGTCTCTTCCTGTCTCCTCTTTCCCATGACCAAATTCTTTCTTTCCTCTTTTTTCTTTCCTTCCCTTTCATTCCTGACTCAGCCACACAAAGTAGCACAGGTAAAGGACATTTGGGAAATTATGTTTGTAGTTTGCCCTCTCACACCTTTCTCTGTAGAGGACTGTTGCATAGATTTGAGCTTTTCAGGTAAAAATTTCCCTCCATTGTGGGTCCTCCATGAACTGCAGGAGTATCTGCTTTGGTGCAACGCTACATGCTTGGGGCTGGCTGGCTGGCTGCAAAGCTGCTGGTGGGAAAAGAACCTGGAGGTGCTCCATCTGAATGTGAGCTGTAAATGCTGGATTAACAGTTGGACTCAATGATCTTAAAGGTCTTTGCCATGATTCTAAGAAGTGATGATTGGCACCAAATTTTAAACAATGGTTTTGAAGGTAGTGTAGATATATTTGAATTGGTATGTTGGTAGTTAGTAAAGAAGTAATTTTAGACTATAATTAATTAGACCTTGATTTTGACATATACTCCATATTGGGAAGACTGAAAAAAAAACTGTAAAAACATTTTACCACTGTTCATGCAGAACTAACGAGAAATGTAGGTTCTATGAAGTTTTCAGTGTAATATTTAGTGTTTCTCATTTGACTCATTGTTAGTACCCTGTCAATCATCCCTTCAAGGAGCTGCCTCCAATCACCTCATGCAGTAAAGTTCCTTCGCCACAAGGAACTTTGATATTTTTTAGGGGCAATATACTAGCTAAACTTTCCTCAGCAAACACTGATTTCCACACCTCTTGCAGAATGATTCATGAAAAGTCAGTGAAAACAGATTACACATCCTGGTTTAATGGATGGACATACTTTGTCCTGTTCAGCAGCTTTATTGTGGGGACAAGGGGAAGGAAGGCTTTAAAAGAAATAGTCCCATATTAGGTATAAAACTTGCACTACCTCAGCATGTTGAAAAATGTCAAATTAAGTAATTTCCTCAACATTACTTGTAATTATGCTGCTGAATAAATAAATTTTAAGGATAAAGCCTCAATGCAAATTCTAGCCTAATGCTTTACTTAATGGCATTAAAATGCAAAGCCCAGTTATTGAATTGCTAACATTTCTGCTTCTGTCCAGCTCCGTACAGATGAGCCTGCAGTACCTTAGAGCTACCTTCAAGCAACATATATGGGACAGGGTTTTGATCTCAGAGCCATTCAATCTATAAAATTAACAGAAAATGCCAAAGCTTGTTCAAAGTGAGTATTTCACTAAGCCTAACTCTTCTATAAGATTTCTGAACTATAAGCATTACGAGGAAGAACCCCTTAGTATCGGAGTATTGGATTACTGGATTCAGTGGGTTACTTTGGGAGTCTCTTTTTCAGTATCCTTTTTTGCTGCAGCATTAACTTCTCAATAAACTATTGGAGATTATTAGATAGTAGACTATTTTAAAAATGTCTACCTTTTTTTTTCCATTGAGGTTTACTACCTTTTTGTGAACAATAGAAATAAAAAATGATGATATGCTATGGTATGAAGTTTCTGTTGACATGAAGTTAGAATGTTTAGAACTTTTGAGTGGTTCAGGTCAATCCAAATGATTGCTTTCTATCTTTCTACTAAATATAATAAAGAAATAAATATGCTAAAAAGTAAATATAAAAAATGCATGTGTGATGCACAATTTCCATGATAATTTAGTAGTGAAAGAATTTGAAAAAAAATGCAGTTTTCATTAGGCTTACTCATCACCACTCCTCACCTATAAACTCATCTCTTTTGAATATTCCTTTTAAGGCACTGTAAGAAAACAAAGGGATGAAAAATTGAATTCTCTCTTCTGCAGCCCGGAAACAAAAATTAAAAGTCTCTGTGACTGCAAGGTGACACTGTGCTGGTTGTAGGGATGACACAGACTTAAAGATTATGCTTGAAAATCAGAACATAAGTTTTGATAAAAAATACCTTCCCCCAAGCACAGACTATCAACTAAATAATAAAATAAGGAAACAGTGAAAAAAAGCCTCTAAAATTGCAGATTAATGAGCTTCAGATGGGACCCTATGCCAGATTATTTTATTTGCATGTTGTGATCAATGTTTGCAAACTTGAATTTAAAAATTATGGTTCTTAAAAATAGATATGCTTATTTCAGAACTTTGGGAGTACCAAGACAAATGCTGAAGTTCTGGAGAATTTTTAATTAGAAATCCATTGAGTTTATGAAATTAGAGTTCATTTGAAAATAGGTTTGTTATATAAAAGCTAAGATAAGGTAAAACAGGTTTATACATTTGATGTACTTTTATATATTTTGAATATTATAACTTATTTTTACTACAGCCATAGACAATTTAAATTTTTAAGACTGCCTAGTTAAGAAATGGAAAGACTCATATTATGCATGGATTGAGACAGTAAAGATATCCAGGGAACCTGAACACTGCAACAGTAACGTAAGTTTTTCTGGAAATCCTTAATCTGGCATGAATAATGAAAAGTATTATATAAGTAAATTTAACTACCTGTCTTCAGTTTTAGCTCACACCTTTGTCTTACTTTTGCTTTCCTTTAATTCTGAACACTTTTTGTTCTCTTTCTATATATAATTCTTAGTGTAGCTCAGATTCTCTTTTCCCCTACTTTTGTTGTCTATTTTTATTTCTATTTTATATCCTTTTCCTGCTTTGAAGTCTTTGTTTCTTTTTTTTTCCTTTTAATATCTCTTTTCCAGTTATTTTTTCTCAAGCTGTATTCTTTTTTATGATATTTCTGTTGCTCTAATTTCACTTGTTTTAGATTTTTTAAATTTAATTTAATATTTTAGTTTGCACTAACCTGAATTTGTAATGAAGCTTTACTACACAAACACCATACTTTTTCAGCTGTCTATCTGTCTCACATCAGTAACTTCTGAATCTGATGGCTTATTAACCAAAGCTGACAGAGCAGTGCTGAGCCTTACAGATAAGGCATTTCCCAACAGGTTTGGGAAAGTTGGCAGTTGGCCAGAGGGCAGAGATCCAAATCAATGTCCCATCAAATGAGAGGCGGTTCCTACTTGACCTCATTCTGAGAAGTGCAGCCCAAGATGGTGCTGCTCTCAGCCAGCCCTGGGCACGCTGCAGCTTGCCTTGCCATGCAGGTGAGGAACAGGGGCGGGTGGCAGCCCCAGACACGAGCAAGGGGAGAATCTATGCCAGCAATCCACAGACATTGGGCAGCTTCTATAGTTTCCTTGCTCATTAAGTTTTATTTTCTCTTCTTCCTCCCACACTGCCAAAGTTAAGTTAAGCCAAATACTTTGACTCTGCATGGTGCTGTTACAGTGCTCAAGCTGTCTGACTTGTACCTGATATTCATGATAACTGACTTTGATGACCAGGTCTATTCCCCTGTGTACAAAATTGACTTATTGACTCTTGCTGGATAAGGAAAGCAGATAGAATTATGGTTATCAAGTTGATACTTTTAGAATTAAAGGTCCTAAGTTACTGCATAAGAGAAACCAAGCTACTAGAACAGTTTCTAAAAGCAGGAACATCTGAATTTCTGTGTTTTTATCGTACCAACAATAAGAACTTTATGTTGTTTAATTTTTCAACATTTATCTTTATTTTAAGGGCATTTAATAATCCTATTCATTTCAATCAGTGAAAGAAACAAACCCCAAGTCACCTGTCACAGCAGAGGAAGCACAGTAGAAGAGGAGAAGTCCTGCACAAGGTACACTTAATTGCTCAGGGAAAGAGATGTTCCAGCTAAAGATACATGCCTGAATCTTTACCTAAAGCATATGCAGCACAAGAAGTAAACAAGAAGGAGCTAACAGCTAACCCAGGTGCCAACACAATCTAAAAATTCAGCTATTTACAAATTAACAAAAAGGCATAGCAACCCTCCCCCTTCCCCCCTCCCCCCTAAGGGAACACTGATAGAAGGCAGCAAAATTATGTTCTCTGCAGAAAACACAAGTACAAGCCTGCTGTCTTTCAAATTCCCAGTGACTCTGTGAAACTGCACTTCTTTTTCCATGACAATGTTTATGTAGGTTCCTCACATATCCTACTTAAATCCTAATTAATAACTTAGATGGTACAGACTCTCATGTAAGGGAGCAATTTTATATTTAAGCTGTATGTACCAGAGATGGCATATAATAAAAGTTCCTTACCCTTAGCCAAATACCATATCTGTAAACTGTTTGTAAAAAGTGGGCATAATCTACTCCTCTTCCAGTTACTCTATTTTGAAAAAAGATTCATCCAAATATTTTTAAGACCACATTTTATTCAATATGCAATCCAGTCAGTAAAAGTGAGGTGTATACAGAGTATATCTGAAATCAGATGTCTTAACAGAAGCATGTGATATTTTATTTACTTTCTAGATCATTTTATGGTTCACCTGAGAGCCAGACAACTTCATCTAGACAGGTATGAAAGCACTGGAGAAGTTTCAGATCAACAGGGAAAGACCTGGTGAGTTTATGAAACATCAATAGCTGAAGGATGTCTGCATTTCCTGTGTTTTGGAAACATCTGTGGCCTTTAGTCTTACCTATTTTTACCCCCCAAAAAATTAATTTATTGGAAACTAATTATCATCTAAATAGCAAGCTCTAGGGCTACAGAAACAAATGAGAATATACCTGGCAAACAATACTGAAAGCAGCCTCTTAAATGAGATGATCAGGAAGTAAATATATAACATGCATATGTATAACCAGTGCCTTGGAGAAATGATTTTTCAGTTAGTTCTCTATTCACACTTACCTCAATAATTCTAAGTTCTCTCTCCCAAATCCCTGGAGTTTGTATTCTCCTTTCTGCTATAAATAACTGTCATGGATTTTTCATCATTTTCTTCTCTATTACCTTTAATTCCACTTTATGAGAAAGTTCATAAGAATGTATTAATTTAATAGACTTCTTAGCTATTGTTCCTGCTAGCATGACCTACAATTCTGAATCAAAGTAAGATTTTTTAAAGATTGCATTTTTTATATAATGTACTTAATTCTAGATTGATCACTACCAAAATGTTATTTGTCATAATGAAGGTCCTGAGAAAGCCATAGTGAAAACTGCTTCGATATACCTTTAAAAACATTGAAAAGCCTGAAATTCCTCCTAAAATATTTCCTCCATTTGCATTCATTTATCTACTCTGAAGTCCAATAAATGTTCTTTCAGGAGTCATAATTTAATCTAATCCAGAACACGTCCTTAAAAATTAAGTCTTATAAGTTTCATACATTTTTCAATCTCTGATGCATTTGTTCAAACAAGTGATACACTTTGGATACCAGCCTTTCTAGATTAGAAACAATGGGATATCTGATGCTCACTGAAAACTCATAGGAAGTAATGTGGAATTAAGCCTGTGTGATCAATTCTAAGGTAAAAGAGATGTGAAACTTTGTTACAAAATAATTAAAACCACTGAATTTGGATTCTCTATTTAAAGCTTAATCTGGATTTAGAACTAAAACAAATGAAAACAAAGAAGATTGAATTTAAAAAGTGCCAAAAAATCCCCACACCAAACCACAAACAGCCCCCTAAAACTAAACAAGAACCCCATAAAACCTTCAGGGCAGCTTATCAATCATTGTGCCTCCAGCTAAACAAAGCTCTCATTTTATCTCCAGCAACAAAGGCAGGAACTACTCCCAGTAATTTACATGCTTGCAGTTTACAGTTGTAAAATGTTCATTCCTATGTTCTTTTAAACATTAGCTCTTTGAGAAGAGATCATTTTCCTCTTTTAGATCAAAAGAGCAGGAAACTGTGTATTGAATTTCAAAAAATCTTTGTGCTGGAGTTAAAGTAATGACTAAATGAGAAGCCATGAAGTAGTGGCTTTATTCAGTTGCTGTTACTGACATCAGCCTGTTTACACACTGAGCTGAATTACCTCTTGTACAGTACATTTGTGTGACTCCAGCAGAACAGCCATAGCTGAGACTTGTTTCACTACAGAGTCAGATATTAGCTGAAGTGTCTGGAAATGCTTTTGCCTACTGTTCTTGATCTGGTGCTAACAGATACAGGAAAAAATCACTGCACAGTTTAGCTAGAAATTCACATGCCACTGGGACAGAGGCACTGACAGCTGAGGCATTCCTCTTGTCAGTCGTGAAACAACAGGGCAATTGAGAGCAAAGATCATGGTATGATGATCTCACTATGACCATAATTTAGATTTTTGTTTTGTGTATGCCTGAAAGAGAACACTTATGGCTGAGAAAAACTTTGTGAGAGAGGAGAAATTATTTTTGAATAAAATAGTTCATGCAAGTTCTGTCTTCGTTTTTTTCTTAAAATTGAAGTCAGCCCCAAAACCACAAAGCTAAACTTCTAATGTAGACTAAGTGACATGAGCATTAAGTAATGACTACAGGAACACAGAAATGCCATTGTGTCAGTAAACCAGAAACTTATCTACATTTTAATTAAGTTAGGGAATTTGTTATGCACCTTTTCAATTATTTAATAACCATATTTTTATATTAAAATTATATACTATAGAAGTGATTTCCTCTGAGGTAAGGAGAAGTGCTCCAACAAATAAACTAGCAGAAGCACCTATTCTTCAATTATATACATATTTGCGTGAAAAAAAAAAAAAGAAAAAAAGAACCCCCCAAAAAAACAATTGAATTGCAATCTAGTACTTGGCATGCAGTGATGCTGCTACTTTCTCTGGATCTTTCTTCTTCTTTCTCATTGTCAGACATAAATTGTTGACTTTTTTTTAAACTGTGGAGTTGTATAACATTCTTATGTAAATCTTTCCTTATCCTCCATAGCAGCAGACCTCTGCTGAGAAGACAAGCAATACTGCAGAGCTCTGCAACAAGATTGGAGGGCTTGAGATGTGACCTTTGGGTGAGTACATTTTAACCAGGAAATTTGATTATCATGCATAGCACCATTAGGGACTGCTTCTCCATTACTTGATTTAAAAAGCATAGAGAAATTCCTCCGTAATGCTCAAGTTAGTAGTGTCTATCTTGGAAAATTCTGCTTTGAATTCCTGAAGTTGTATAATGCCAGGTTTGTCAGCCTTCACACACAGCCATAGTGAGAGATATGGTCCAGGGCTCCGACAACCTGTTGAGCAGTTCCACCCATGTG
The DNA here is from genome assembly GCA_034509425.1 of Eopsaltria australis. Lineage (NCBI taxonomy): Eukaryota > Metazoa > Chordata > Aves > Passeriformes > Petroicidae > Eopsaltria > Eopsaltria australis. The sequence continues at coordinate 404,153 of JAVTVJ010000518.1, forward strand.
ACTGACTATGCTGAGTCCGTCAATCAAATTTTTTATGCAAGGCATCATCCTCAACTGCTACAGTAGATGCTAAGTGCATCTACATTGTAATTGAAGTTACCATTTTTTAATAATTCTTGAGGTTTAAAAGCCACATTTCAGTCAATGCTAAGAAGTTTACTACTTTTACAATGAAGAGGAGAAATGATGTAATAAGACATCAGTTCTCAGTCTTGCCCTGATCATTATCTTATATTTTGATTCACCTTTCAGAAGTTGAATAGCTTGAGACAAAGCCAAATAAATCTTGGCATCTGTTTTGGTTCAGCCTTCGTCTAGTCCTTATTAATCCTACAGTTGCTTGCTTGAAAGGGTACAAGCAGCTTAGATTCTCCCTTAATTCATTCCAAAGCGTGTTAACCTTAGAGACATTTATTTGAAGTGAGCTGGGAAAAAGTACTTTTTTCCTTTTGTTCAACACAGTAAAACTATGATATTTATCCTCATGCAGTCTGTACTCTCAACTGATTTTAGAAGAAGAGAATACATCAAATTCATCTGGAGGCTTCAGCCAAATCAAATAATTCCCATCTCATAAAATATGCTTTTAGGGTCTGATTTTTAATTTACCATTAGAAAATTGTAAATTGTCCATTAAAAGCACTACTGAGGGGAAAAGAAAAAGTCAAATGAATGATTTTGTAGAACTTATTGCTGGAGTTATAATTATGTCCTCAGAACATAATTATTTAGAACTTTTGCTCTAGTGGATCTCCTGAATAGGCAGAATTATTAAGATTCTGAATTAATTAACATCAAGCTTTTAACAGTTTTAATATATAACTTCGGAGAACAGAGAGGGGTCAAGGTAAGGCCAGGAGTCGGTAGCTTAACATGCACTTTTCTTTTAGGAATCTGGAATGTCAGTAGTTTTGACTAGCAGCCTTTTTAGCAAAACACAAAAGCTCCCATGTACAAGCCCTAGAATTATTAACATGCATTTTGATCAGTAAAAGATATTAGAAGATTTTCAAACCAGAATTAATGTTAACATCATGCCAAACTATAAAATATGCAGGTTTGATCATAAAAAAATTACACAAAGCACAGTTCAAACAGTCTAGCCAGTAAGAATATTGTCAATAGAGTTGCAGGATCATAAAAAGCAGACATCTGAATATGAAGCTTTCAGTTAATTTTCCAATATCTCATCCTAAGTTTCTCAACAGAATTGAGCAATTACAATAAATGAATAGAGGTGTGAATGAGGTCCCAGACTTAGGAGAAATAAGAGGGATATTGTCACTAATGAATACCATATAAAAGAAGAAACCTAAATGGAATTTTGCACATTAGAATAAAATATATTTGTCATCATCTGAAAAACAACAGGCATTATTGATAAAAGTGCATGGCCTGGCAAAAACGATGAAAGCTCTAAAATTAGGATTTCACAATTCAAATACCAGCTTCAGTACCTCATTCAATGCTTTTACTTTTTAATTATCTCAGGTATTATTTTGTTTTGCTACTTCAACATGGATAGCATTTCTATTGATTTCAGAAGTGGCACTAAACAAATTTCTCTCACAAGCTGATCTTCCATGAGTTGATGTTGCAAATCACTAACTCCTGTGGTTTACTTCACTTCTTTTGTACACTTTACGAACAGAATAGGATACTCCCTGGAAGAGTTTTTTCACTGCCTTCTAAGGGAGCTGAAACACCTGCCTCAAAATAATTTCTGTAAATTACAGTAGAAAAGTCTGGTGTCATGTTCATAAAGCCTTACATACTTTGTAGGAACTGTGATGGAAGACACTCCTCCATTCCCTTTTCATGATTCCCCTATTATCAAGCTAGGGGGATCATCATTCTTGCTACAGCCTTTCTATCTGTATTCTTTAATGAGTATTTGACTATTCACAAAGCTGACTATCATTTTTCTGGAGGTTTACAAAAAAACACTGAAATGAGATTCAGCCACAGGATCATATTCTGGTTTTCAACACTGGGGAAACTTCCAGATTGCTGCATAGCAATAGTCAAGGTATGTCTGGTATGTTAGCCTAAGGATATTTAGTGCTTGTGTCATATAGGGGCTGCAACAGAAAAATGTAAGTGCAGTTAAACTAATACTGATATGTTTTTTTTCAAATATTTAACTATCACCTTTTGATTGGAAGGAAATTGAGAGTGGTTTATATGCTATTTAATTATTTCTTCTTTTCCTCAAGGATAGCATTCTGAGCCCAAAGTCATGTTTAAAAAAAGAAAAAAGAAAAAAGAAAAAAGAAAAAAAGAAAAAAGAAAAAAGAAAAAAGACAAAAGACAAAAGAAAAAAAGAAAAAAGAAAAAAGAAAATTCTCATCAGAACAAGAATATGACTGGAGAATCAAGCCGAAATAAGGAAACATATTTGAGGTATTCTGCATATTTCTATCAGTTGTTAAAATAATTTATTAAAAATTATTATTGCTCCTTATACTTTATGCTTCTATTGAAATAAGTTATGCTAGGCAAAAGATATTGTTTTCCAAAAGATTTAGTGCCAGAAAATTATGAAGATTATATGCAAACCTTGCTTTGATTACTTTAGAAATGAAACTTAATATTCCCTTTCCTCAATCCTTTTCATCCAAAATCTACCCAAAAAACATTTCTTTGCTAAGTGCATCTAGAAACATGAAGTGCCATATGAAAAGACCCTGAAATATATTTCTGAAATGGAAGAACTCCTTCATATTTCAGCAATTTGTCAGTGGAAGGTTAGTTCAAAACAATCATATCATACTTTAACCGTTGACCTTTCTTTGGTGATGGAATGCTTTCTCTTTACAGCTTATCTACAAATGAGACTTGTACTAACCCCAGTACATCAAGTCTGCCTTATTACTGTGAGTTAATAGTGTTCTGAGGATTCCTTTTGTTCACAGCTCCACTGTTTATTCATTTTACCCAGGGGTCAGTGCTTGCTCAAATCATCATTAACTGCTGAAAATCTCCACAGTTTCTTTTGAACCAGATGCTGATTCTGAGACAAAAGGCCTTATATGGAAATATTTAGCAGTGAAGAGCTATAAAAAATAGTTTCCAAGAATATGTTAGAGGAATAAGGTAAATTTGACAGAATTATTTCCTAAGGATTATAGCAGAATTAGAAACTGTTAAAAAAAACCCAAAGGCATTTAATAGAGAAATGGATTAATAATACAAACCAGGGCTGACTGATATAGTTACAGGTACAGTGATATCATTCAATGAGTTCTCTAATTTTTCCAAATGACAGTGTTCAAACAATTTTCTTTAATACTGCAGAGAGAAGAATAAGTAAAACTAACAGTATTTTCTAGTATTTTGGACAATTCTGAAGTAATGAATTTTACTTTAAAAACTAAAATCAAAGGAAAATGATTGAAGAGTCTCATTTTTCCTGTTGAAACTACATAACTGAAAATTCTTTTTCTTTCTTCAGCTACAAGGGTTTTCTGATTTTAAATAGTGAAGGAAAATACATTTGCAAGAATAAGCTTAGTAAAAATGTTATATAAACCACGTAAGTTAAGGTTTCTCATGTAAGTCAAAGGGAAGTGATTTTAAAACTATTCCTTCAAAGGAAAATCAACCCCATTACAGAGGATCATGTAAGGCCAAATGTTTTACTTACAGCTCATTGAAAAGTCAGACTAAATACTGACAACACAGAACTCCCCAATCCTAAACTGTCTGGAAAGACGCCTGAGTAAGGACTTTAGCTTTAGTTTTAAGCTAAAGACATACTTCAGAGACAGATTCAGCAAAAATTTCTGTCTATCAAGGGAGACTCAGATGAAAAATAGGTCCAGGAGCCCACATTCTGATGAGTCTGAGGAGATGGGTGTTCTACCCTCATGTATTTTTAAGACCACCTCAGTTAAATGCCCCTGCCAAGGTGGAGCATGATGATCACCAACTGTCCCCTACAAGGTCCCAGAGGAGTGTGTAGCACACCAGTTCAACCGGGGCCACTGCAGGAGGGTGCTATATCAGCAGAAGGCATTACTTTCCATGCTTCTGCTCTAGCTAAATTCAGCATCTATTTTCCCTGAAGTTTGTTGTTTTGTAGAAATTGCCTGTGTTTAAAAGATGGGCTTATGAAATAACCAGAGTGAAGCAATTCTCTCCCTAGAACGCTGATAGTCTGCTTTTTGCCCTGAAACATGATTCTCTGTCTTGTTACATGTTTATTTTGACTGATTTATTATATATCCTTTAGGTGAGAAAACTGACAGTTGACAAACTGCAAAATATTTTATCTGTTTGGAAGTGCCAGTTTACTGAAATCTAAACAGTTAAGAATGAAATGTATTTCAGTAAGAGGGTTTTGGTTGGTTGGCTGGTTTGGTTTGTCTGGCTTTTTTTTAAGGGCAAAAAAGAATCGCAGAAGTGTTGACATTTTGCTAATACTTTGACTTTAAATGAACTTTAATATTTTTTTCTTTTTACTTAACTTTTCACTTTAAAATGCCCGTTATCACAACTAGAAAGTTTTTAATTAATCTGAAAAGCATTTTCTTCCAAATTTTACTTTGAAAATATTTGACATTCAATATGTCTTAAAAAAAATCCACAGAATTTGCAGTGAAGACAAAATCCTTATCTGTCTGTATCTATTAAGAGAAAAAATAATACATGTGTGCATTATGTATTGCTTATACACACGTGCACAAACACAGATACACACATTTGAAAGCAGCGATGAGGAGAAACACTTGGGGATACCAGTGGATAAATAACATCTCCTGGAAATGGGCACTTGCAACCTGAAAAGCCAAACATATCCTAGAATGTTTCAACAGATGTGTGGTCAGCAGGTTGAAGGAGATGATTCTGCCTCTCTGCTCTCCTCCTGTGAGACCCCACCTGCTGCATTCAGCTATGGAACCCTCAGTAATAAGGACTTGGAGCTGTTGGAGCAAGTCCAGAGGAGGCCCACAAATATGACCAGAGAGCTGGAGTTACGCAGACAGGCTGAGATTTGGGATTGTTCAGACTAGAGAAGACAAAATTCTGATGAGATGTTGTAGCAGCCTTCCCATACCTAAAAGGGGCTCATAAGAAAGCTGGAGAGAGACTTCAGGAGGGCATGTAGTAATAGGACAAGGAAAATGGCTTTGAACTTGATCTCTTAGAAGGTGTCACTGCCTCTGGCAGAGGGCTTGGAACTAGGTGATCATTAAGGTCCTTTCCAACCCAAACCATTCTATGATTTTATGATTCTATAAAAAATGCAAAAGAAGACTGAAGCCTATTTTTTCCATAGATTAAATAATCTCTCATTCTTACTGACTTCTGCTGGGGCAGCAGTATTGGTAAAAAAAACAAAAACAGGAACAGAAATGGCATTTTCAGTATTGTGTTATGCAATTCTGTTCAGAAACTTCAATTAATTTACCATGATTATAAAATGTACAAGAAGTGTTTACACCTCCAGTAGTTCTTCCCTTGAGGAGCTGCACAGCAGAATTACAAGCCACACTGAGACAAGTTGTAGGATTCGTGACAGACAGAGAGGGAATTGTCTTGTCAGTCTCACAAGTCTGAGGACTGCAAACGGAATCTCATCAAACGTAATTTCTATTCCGCTTTGTACATCAAATGCCACAACTAAAATTCCACATTCTACTGTGACTGAATGAACTTGCTCCTTCTGGACAGCTGCATTCCCTTAGCCTTCCAGTACTCTGAAAAGATAACAAAACTGTCCGTAAGAATTAAAAGTGAATGATGAGATAAACAGTGGAAATTTGGTGGTCGTTAGTGCTGTGTTTTTGCCTATCTAACTGCAAACAGAGAAAGACAGGTTTCTTCAGCTTGCATTAAGCATCCTTTCATCAAGACCAATGTACTCTTTGTTGAAATGGTGGGAAATACTTGATTATACAGTAAATTTAATTGCAAGAAAATCGAAAAAGAAAGTGAAAGTTCTCCATCTTGTCTGTTTTGCTTTTGTTTTATAGAATCTTACACTTTCTTGTTTCTCTAGAGAACAGAGAGTGTTGTTCAGTTTCTTGTAGATGTGAGGTTTATCTGAGGTGGTCTCTGCTGCTGTGGAAAGTGCTAGCTATTTTTAAAATCACCAGTAATATCAAACAATGCAGTCTTTACATATATAAAAGTAAATGTAATCTGGACATTGAAAGGAACCCCGTGATGGGAGCTAGGAATTCTGAATTTCACCTTCAATCTAGTTGAGCAACAGTGGCTAAACAGTGTCTAGCAGGTCATGTGAGGTCGGGACCAGCACATGTATGTTTGTGTTTCATTTATTACAAAATGAAATGGGATTTCCTGGTGATCCTAACTAGTTCTGATTTGATAATGTCTAGGTTAGTATTTAAGTCTATGTTCAGCAGCAAATCCCATGATGGTCTGTCAAATCCTTTGAAGCAGGCAGCTTTGCTCTGCAGCAACTTGCCACCAATGGCATCTCTGTCATGCAAGGAGAGAAGATGTCACTGCTTAGCTCTCAGTGATTCATATCCTCTCTGAACACAGTAATTCTGTGCTTCTGATTATTGTTCTCTGGAAGTCTGTTTTTAACCACAAACAAAACTAATCCTGATTTTCAGGAGCCTTGCACAGATAACTGCTGAATAAATGTGCATGCATTATATTTTAATGTTATCCTAAAAGAAAAATCTGGAAAGTTCAGTGGAAAAATCTGGAAAATCCATATGTATTAAGGTAAGATGTATTTTCAACAGCTGCAATTTTAGCACTCAGATAGTTTGAATTTCTCTGATGTCACAAACCAACCATTTTGAATAAGGGCTTAAGTAATTTTACATTTAATCATAACATACAATTGTTGAGATTTCAGACTTTTTTTTGAAATTTAATTTCTACTGGAGTGGAAGTGTGAAGAAGATACTCTAGTGTGGTATTTCTTAAAATTACATATTTTTAGCATGAAATATGACATTTAAAATGACATATTTTTAATTAATTCATAGCAAAAATAGCAGTCCTAAGTTCTCAGAATCTTTTCATATGAAGTTAACATTCTCAGTTTAGGGAAATTGCAACATGTGCAACATATGCTTATTTAAAACAAAGGACTTATTCAAAGCTTGTATTGACATCTTTTTGACATTTGACAGAGAATATGCATGAGGATAACATTCATATTGTTAATTTATGGATTAAAAAGTTAGAAGAAGGAAAACTGAAGGTTTCCCCAGTAGTTCTAAATCATATGTGTTATTCTTATGGAATGTGTTGAAAAATAAGTTCAGATGTCTTCCCAAACACTGACACCCAGAAAATGTTTTCAAAGTGATCTTTTTTTGTCTGAAGAAAGCATATAGTTCTACTGTGAGTGCTTTGAGTTTTTTTCAGGCAGTCAATTCTGCTACTACCTATTTATAAACAATTATCAGAGTCCTATGAGATTAATCAAAATTAATCTTGAATTATTTCAGTTAATTATATCAAGCAGAAACATAGCTGAGAGGGTCAAGTGTCTTAATATGCACTCAAAGTGCTCAACATTCTGGAATAAAATTACTTTGATCTTTGAAAAAATTCATAAAAGAGGAATGAACATTGCTGGCTGCATAATTGTATATTTTTCCAATACATGTATTTTTTTAAAGATTTTAATAGAGGTCTGGAACTTCACAAGATAAAATTAAACTATTCACAAAAAGCTTACTTTCTTGTAATCTAAGCAGAATATCACAGATCTATAAAGGACTAGAAAAAAATACACTGAAAATTGCAAAACATCCTTTCTAGAAAAGACTTATGTATGCTATAAATTAGTGTCCTTATGGGCTCAAATTGAAAATATGGAGAAGAAAACAGAGTTGCCTGTTATTTTTCTTTACTTACAAGACAATAAATACACTCAGTCATCTGGAAAGCTTGGAGTTTACCATTTTTTTAGCTTTATTTGGTGTTCATTTGAGAGTACAGAGACTGGGGAAAAAGTACTCTGCAATCCATGTGCTCACAGCCAAGATGGATATGGCCATCACCTGTATCTGTGCTCATGGCAGAGCAAAAAAATTGGTTCTTCATTAGAGCAATGAGACATATGGATAGAGAAGGAATTGCATACACTTAGTATTTAACCATGTTTAATTATACACATTATTTTCTCAATATGGACATTTGCTTAAAATGTTTAATATCTTGTATGAATTATTTTAGATACAAGGAAATGTATATGGTTTTTTCATTTAATACTAATGAATAACTGAGAAGGATAAAACAATATTAATCTGTTTGCATTTATAGAACATCAGTGCACGAAACATATTTGGCTCTGTTTCCTTAGCTATCTAGGACATTATCTGCCATGCAGAACCATATGTCACCAGAAACAGTTACAAATTATCAGCTCCTTATTCTTTTAGTGCTGAGGAGGGAAAAAAAAGGCTCAAAACACAAAATGAAAAACCTTAGGGGAAAAAAAAAAAGTAAAACCTACTTTATATACGTTAAATGGATGTCTTAAAAATTTCATTTTGGGTCTCTTACCAGTTTTAAGTTGAAGTGTTGAGATTTAAATTTCAGGCAGCTTAAAACAGTTTTTGAATTACTGTCCTTAGAATCACATTGAGAACTCTAATGTCCTTGTTTGACCTGACAACTAAGCACCTAAGCAGCTACTTTGTCCATATGATTCCTCTCTTCAGATTTCTTTCCATAGGCATGTACATCACCCTAGACAAAACTTAAGAGCAGTTGCATAATTAAATGGCTTAAAGCATTGCCCCAATAAGCAGTTTGAACAGCATGGTAACTACACATTTAAAAGTGGAATTCAAATTCTGACCCCTAAATATAGATATCTATAAAGGAGTTCTCTACATGTGATATAACTAAGTATTCATTAGATCCAGGAAATGTTTGCAGAGATGCAAGGCTCCCTATAAGCTTGTTCAAAGTTGGTTCTATCAGCCCTTATGATTAGAAGGCATCCACCTATAGAAAGTTTTAGATCTTCCATCAGAGGTGCCAAGTACTACAGTTCCAAAGCATGAGTTTGTAAGGATGACAACTTTTAAACAAATAGTTTCTAGTCTCAGGAGCTCAAGTTATTGTTTAGCAGATGTATTCATGCAGGACTAAGAAGCACTAACAGCCTTTAGGTATTTTTTTTCCCTCAGACAGATTAATATAGAATATGCTTGTTTGGGGAACCTACATGAATGATTTCTCCAGTATGTGAGTTAGTTGTAGATATTAGTCTCTAAAAATGCTAATTTTAATGACTCTTATTGAAAAATGTCTTGCCAGACAACTTTTCCCAGATAAAGAGTACAAGCAAAACCCAGTCCTGAGGTAATACTGCAATACATAAAAACTAAAAGAAAGAAAATATTTCTCTCTACAGGTCACACTTTCAGTACTAAAAAGCATTTATTTTTCTTTCCCCAAAATATCATGTCACTATTTCACTGGAACAATCAGATTTGCATCAGAGAATTTTGTAAGATTAGACTTCGAAGTTTTTTTAAGGGTGTATATTCTACCTTTGAGTTTTTAAATTAACATGTTGACATATTGCTTTTCTCAATTAAAAGGACAGACAAAAAAGTGATTAAATTAATATACTCCTAAAATACATTAGTGAAAAGGGTATTGCATAAGGCTGAGCTGGAATGGCAGTCTTGAAAAAGCAGCATTGAATTAATAAGATACAAAGAATTTTCTAGCATGAGTTCCTAAGACAAAGATTTATCACTTGCTTGTTGCTTGCTTGCTTGTTGACTGACTGTGAAAAGAAACAAGCAATTTCACCTCAGAGACAGCATATCTTCAGAATTTACTGTGACACCCTGACTTTCAAATTTTTAAGTCATATCCTCACAAAAGAGCTGTATGATTCTGATTGCCAGAACTCAGGCTTAAAGTTTAAATGAATGCCAGAAGTGAAGTTTCAAATTTTCAGCTGGAACTGGACCAATTAAATTGTTCAGCTTGATTCTGTCACAAAATTTCATAAGGGTATTTATGTTTCTGTTAGCTTGTTTTACCGGCTTCATAAGACGTACTGCTTACTGTCAATGGAACATGTTTTGGGGCTTTTTAAACACTCCTATTGTGTTTCCTGAACTGAAGTTTCTGGGGTGCTTTGATCAAGACAGAAGATTTTCAAGAGAATTTTTTATGGATTATAGGGCTTTAAAAACAAGTCTGTGCTATAAGTGCTGCAGAGCCAGAGTTGAGATTTTTATGCATCTGAATTAGAATTAGACTTCATGAGAGCTCAGCCATTGAAGCCTGCAGAAGTTCTCTAGAGAACACTTACAGAAAAATTATTTTCTTCAAATCATATGCTTTTTATGGTTGAATACTGAGAGTCTGATTTTATTTCCTATGGAAATCAGGGTCAATGTGGGGTTTTTTTATGTTCAGAATATGACAGGCCCTGGAAGGTAGTTTCTCAATGTCTGCTAAATCCCTGTGGGGAATATTGTGGAAGGCAAAGGAAAGGCAAAATCATTGAGATAAAAATGAATTTGCTTTTTCTGCATATTTTTCTGCTTCTTAAAGATAAATCACTCTTTATTTTTCTATTGTATAGCTATAAAGGAGATAGAGAGCATATCATATATTTAATTTCTTACTGACTTTATGGCATTCAAACAAATGGTACTTTGCTTTCAAATTATTTAAAATTGATTATTTCTACATTATCCCCTAGGCTATGGATCCTAATTCAAAATTATAATTATGCTCTAACACTAAAAATATTTCAAATGTGATCGGAACCCTTTTGATGAAGTTACCCCTGAGCCTAAAGTTCTCATCTGTGCTGCTGTTTGTTGCTGACACTTTGGACAGTGACTCTACTCTGAAGTTCTTTGTCGGGAGTAAGGATTTCACCATGCTGTCTTTGCCTATTCAACAAGAAGAAAAATTTTGTTAATATCAGGAAAAAGGGAAGAGGAAAAAGAAGAAAGATGACTGTCAACTATATCAAAAGATGGCAAGAAAAGAGAATTGCCTTTAGAGCTTTTCTATTAATTATCTTGCATAGACTTGAACAACCTATAATACTGATGATTAAAGTTTTATATTGCAAAATATACATAGTAATGAATAATGCAGAAAAGCTTGTGTCTTTAGGACAATGATTTAGTTTTTACACAAGGTGTAAGGTTATCTGGTATAGTGAGGGAAGAAATAGAGATAAGGGGAAAGGTATTCTTCCAAATAGATGTAGAAAATGAAGGAATTCAAAGTGTTCTTAAAAAAAATCCTCAATTTATTTATTCTTTTTATTTTAGAGGTTACTACTTAAAAATGTCAGCAGAATAATACTTTTAAAGCAACTTATATGATGATAACCATGTATCTGGTTAATAAACTGCTATGTTGAAGAACAAGCTCTGGTTTCAGAGCTGAATCTGGTCATAAATCCTGAGTTAAAAATAATTAATTTAAAATATTATAATAATAAATATTTCCATTTTAAATTTGCTCACTAACAGAAAGGTACAGCTTCAACTTCTGAACTGAAATTTAGGTTTGCATTACTCTGATTGGTGTAGAAGTTTCAGCAACTCATTTTTTGAACTTAGCCATCAGAACAGTATTGTAACTAGGAACCCAGATTAGAGATCTCTGGGTCAGTTTTGCATCAGGTTCATGTAATACTCTTTTAATGGGAGTCCTCAGCTCTGACCATAGGATATTTTGCCAGTACAAATTTTGTGTAATAGTATACACTTCCTTTTTCATGCAAATATTTAATAAATTCCTCAGAAGGTTCATACTTAATTGTATTCAGCTTTTATGCATTTAGTTGAATATGTAAGAGGGAAGGAAATGAAGCATGCAGCTCCTAAATGAGAGAACTTCAATGAGATAATCACAGATTATACTGCATAAGATCTATTCACACCCTCTTTCTACTCATTAATTTTCCAGAAGTAGACTTTAAAAGACATAATATTTTTCTTTGACATAAGTAAATGATTAAACTTCTTAGTATAAACTGTAACGTAACATGCACCATTTGAGCCTCCATAATCGAAATCTGAGACATAAATGAAGTATTACAAAACATGCTTGCAAAGTTTTTGATAGTCATTGATCTCTATGTGTTGTACTTGTTTATTTTCATTTTATGTAGAGACTTTTAGGTAACTATTTTTAACATAGATTTTAATAGCCCGAGTATTTATTACTCATTTACTTGTTTCTTACATACAGACCTTTTTTGTGTGTCCTGTTCAAAGTTCTGCTAGTAATGTTCAGAAGCATTTTTAGAGTACTGATATCTGAGAAAAGCTTGAGCAAACTCAGCTTCGAGACATTAAGGGTAAAAGCAGCATCATTATTTATGTTTAGTCTCCCAGGGCAGGTATATGATAGTGATTTCCTTCAAGAAAATCAGTTAAGGTATGTAATACTTCAATCTCCAGCCAAAACAAAAGTCTTATTTCGGGCAGATTTTAGGTTCAGTATGGGCAGACCAATACTTTCCTTGTGTATTCCTGGTGCTTTTGGAACTCATTCATTATTTAGACTTTCAATTAGAAAAATAAAGGGAAACTGTTTTCCTTTCAAGGACTTCTCCATTAAAGTAGTTGAAATTTTGGCTCTAACTATGAAGTGAGAATTTAGTCAAGTAATGGATACACTTGTTTATATTTGGAATGAGTAATTGGATGAATTTCCAGGTCACTATTCAAGTGAACTGAAGGTAGACTTGCCAGCTCATAGCGTTTGCTATCAGTTGGCTTATGGTAGTGCCTGGTATCAAAGTGACGCCTGCAAAGCAAGCAGTACTGTTGATTTTAAAATAACAGTTTTACAGTTTTAAAAGAGATCATGAAAAGACCTATTCTTTTCTTGACTTCAGTTCAGAGCTCCCTCCAGGCCTGAAAGAGTTTCTCCCTCTTTCATGCCATTGTCAGAATTAAAATCTTCCTCCTTTTTAATCTGAGAATAAAATTAGTTTGAATACCACATCAGACGGCAAATTCCACTCAGGAACACAATGAACTGTACTTTCTTTCATGGATATATTAAAGATAGCTAAAAAAAGGCTAATAATGATAAAGAAAAAGGATATGAGTTTCTCCCTATGCAACTGACATCAAAGGGTGATATTTGAAACTAAACTAAAAACTACAACACTTATCTCATAAAGTATTTTTGGGGTGTGTGTGAGAAAGTAAGGTTTTTATTCTACAGTGACACCAAAATAAAGCAAGTCTCCTCCATTGATTTGTACTTGATTGTTAACTGGCTAATTCAAAGAGGTTCATTACTGACTTCATAACTCAGTGCTACTAAAGATACTTTTTGATTAATACTGAAAGAGTGCCAATGTGTGTATCTGCATTTCAGACTAGTAAATATTGATGCTCACCTTAGCTGCAGGCACAGTAGAGGCCAGGCCTTTTGATTTTCTTTGTTATGAGGTATGTGCAGGTGTTGTGGATATGGTCATGACTTTCTGTGGCATGTGATGTGGCAGTTAATATTATATTCTATTGCATTCTGCTTATACACTGTAACTAATGTGATTGTATAGATTATTTTTGGTGGACATGGTTTTCTAAATACTAAATGGCAAACCAAAATGTATAGAATAGGATGGTCTCTGGTCTTAGACAGAAAACCAAGCATTTGGGTCTAAATTTACAAAATTAGAATATAGTTAGTGTGTGCTTCAGTGTGCAGATCTCCAAAAAGATATGTTTAGGCCTCTTGAGACATGTCCATCTTCTCCTGGTTTTGCTAGAGATCCTAACAGTTGCAAAGTTGTTATCTGTTTTTACTTTGATCATACTTTTTAAGTTTAAAAGCTCTCTTCCTGGTCACATACCTTTTTAGATATGTTTAATCATATGATTTTGTAGAGATAAATGCATATATGAATACATTTCATTAGTTCTATGTGAATTAGATAATTATATTATATAACCAATTAAATCTGCAGAAAAGGATATCTTTGTTGAAGAAAAACTTGTCATATCAAGGTCCCATAGACATCTCAATACGAACAGACACCAGCAATCATTTGGAACATGAAGGGAGATTATCAGGACTCTCTACAGAAACCAGTTTGGACAGACATAATATTAGGGTTTGTCACCAAAGCAGTTCATACAGTTGCTTCCTGGATCCTGCAACAGAAAACCTTCAGAGAATCCAAAATCAGACTCTGTCTCCTCCTATACTGGGTAAGTAAATATCAAGCACAAGTTTAATGCTGATAAGGAAATATGTGACATAAGTTTCAGGAAAAAAAATAACTGTCATGGACTCAGAAAGGGAAGGAAGATTTTTTAATTACGCTTTTTAATTACTTCTTTTAATTTTTTAATTATTTCTTTCTTAAAAGAAGAACTGTTTTTTATGCTCTCTGTGCCAATTGAGAGAAAAATATAATTTCATTATAAGAATAGCCCAAATCTGTGCTATAGAAATGTGAATTTAGTAATTTTTCCATTATTTATTTAAAGCTGTTGGATTACAATACAAACTAAGAGTTGAGGCTGCTGTCTAACTCTAGTGTTGAGACTATGCTTCAATGTGATTTTGCTGCTTGAAGAGTGTTTCCGTAAAATCTTTACAGATAAAGAGAAATTTCAGTGAAGATACATAATGAAATTTTAAATTTTTTTTCATGAAAAGTGTATTTATGTTCTAAGTCAGGCTTGTGGATTATAAATATAGTTCATAAAGTCCAATGTTCTGAAAAGTGTTCAAAGAAAAGGAAATAAAACAGTTCAAATACATATGCCTTGAAATTACTTCAGAGGCTTAGCTAACAGGAGTAAGAGTTTCCATGATATAAGCATACATTTGCCATCCAAATGAGGGACTCATTAGAAAATAAAAAACACATGTTGGAGCAGTCTGCAATGCACTTATTTTAATCACTGATCCTTTGATTATGCCAACTGTGTAATTCTATCTTGATCCTTCCCACAACATTTCAGACATATTACTGTACAGACACTCATGTATACACTGACTACAATAGAATTACTCTGAGTGCAAAAAATTAGTCCATTATGTTTGTGCAAGTCCAGGTCTGCTGCAGAGGTTAACAGTGAAGATTCAGAGAACAAAAGATAAACAGAGAAATTCAGGAGTCTTACAATAAGTTACAGTAAGTATGAATTATTGTATGTGATATTAGCTGAAAAGATTTTTGGATTTGATTGTGGGCACTCCAAATGCATTTTGAAATAATAGAGAAGCAGGTGGAGTAATAGCAGTAGTTCTCAAACAAGAAATCTGCAGTTTCAAAAAGTAGCAGTGAAATTTTTACTCTGTCAGTTTTAGAAATGACAGAAAAAAAAAGATGAGATGTATACCTGCTATTGATTCTCAAATTAAGAGAGACTTAAAAAGCTTAAATTATGTGCACAGGAATGCACAGGGAATCCTGGGTTCTGTGTTATACGGAGGAAAAATACACACCGTAATTAATAAAGGACTTTAATAAGTCATTAAAAAATCACAAAATCATTTGGACGGCAGGGTAACCAGGTAAATCAGGGAATAAAAAATTCTGATAAGTTCTGTGAAAAGTGGAATGAGACAGTAAAATGTGCAATATTAAAAGCAACATTAAAATTATTTCAAATACGATGTTTGTATGTTTTGATTACTTTCAGTAATATGGGTGTTCTAAATTACCACCATATATAATAAATAAGGTAAGAATATGACAAATTATTGAAATATTTAACTACAGATGATTTATTATTCAAATTTTAGGCTGTATGAAACATACAAGTATTTTCTAATGAGAAATCTACGCAGATAATTTCCAAATTAAAATGAAATGGTTCTACCTTACAAAAAAGTTGGATATTTTGAACGTTATGGACATTTCTAAATTTTAGTTCCACAGGACAGATCCTATTAAAAATATCTTAGGTTCTGATTTTATGAATTTTCTATATTTACATGTCAGTTAAATAAAAATATAATTGTTTAAAGCTCTTTAACACTATAACTCTGAGGAATAAATCCTGTTTTCAAATATCTTTAGCTCTTCAGAAAAGGCTGCATCTGGCCATGTGAAATTATTTCCTGTTTTTCTGATGACAGTGACGTCTGCTGCTGTCAGAAAATAGCCTGAAAATAAATACTAGTACTAAAGAATATTTTTTTCATCTTTAAACCTTTAAAATGCATTTAACTTTATTTACCAAACATACATGATTCTCTAGTGTAAGTTAAAAATTCAAATAATTTGTTTTAAAGTGCATTTTAGTTAAACTCAATGATGCTTGAAATGTCACCAATGTAAATAACTTTTTGAAGACAAACCCAAAGAGACTCATTTTATCTCTAAAAAGCTTAAATGTACATGGAAACCATCTGTGTTTTGTCAAAGACATTAAAGTACATTTTCTTGTACTGATTGTTCAATCATCTGAAATTCTGCTTTGAACTGCTGTGGATAATGGAATGAGGTACTTTTAAAATTCATGACAAGAAAATTCTTTACCATTTTTAGAAGAAGCAAATACTAATGTGACTTTTATTGTAAATGTTTGTAAGGTGTCTGTTCTCAGTATCTACTTTTTAATATCTTTGTGCTTTGCTTTGTTCCTTTCTAAGGACTTTAGAAATCAGGTTCCTAGTAAAGAATTCAGGAACCTTTGGTATGTATTTCCTTCCTTCCTTCCTTCCTGAATTCCTGAATTCCTTCCTTCCTGCCTTCCTTCCTGAATTCCTTCCTTCCTTCCTTCCTTCCTTCCAGAATTCCTTCCTTCCTTCCAGAATTCCTTCCAGAATTCCTTCCTACCTGAATTCCTTCCTTCCTTCCTTCCTTCCTTCCAGAATTCCTTCCTTCCTTCCAGAATTCCTTCCCGCCTGCCTTCCCGCCTGCCTTCCCGCCTTCCTTCCCTCCTCCTGCCTTCCTTCCCTCCTTCCTCCTCCCCTCTCTCCCTCCCTATTTGGATTACACCTACTATGATGAAAGGTCCCACATTGAAACTTCTATTTCCCAAGCAGCCAAATTAAGTGCAGCTGTTCATCCCTGAGCCTTCTCCAGTCTGACCAGCCCCAGCTCTTCCAGGACCTCCTCAGATGTCTGATAATCCAGTCTCCTAGTCATATTCATAACCCTTCACTGGTCTGCTTCCAGCATGTCCAGATCTCTCCTGCAATGGGAAGCCTAGGCATGGACCAAAAAATCCAAATGCATGGCTGAGCAGAGGGGAGAATCACCTCCCTTGACCTGCTGAAAATGCTTTTCCTAAGGCGACACAAGAAACCACTGACTTTCTTTGTGATAGGGTACATTGCATGCTCATGTGATATTTTCAAACTATTGCTTCAGATTTGATTGCCTCTCATTTTTTCTACCCCAGATGCTGTTGGCGTTTTGTTTCTTTTTCTTCTCCAGACCTTATATAAATTATAATTGTTGAAAACGTAATTTCTTAGTATTGTAAGCATTCCCTTTTTCCTTATTAATGGTAACATTTAATTTTTTTCCTGAATACAATCAAAGGAATAACATGCAGAAACAAAATAGGTCATCAAAGTGAACTGAATTACCACACTCACTGTTTCGACATGTCATTTTACATAAGCATTTCTACTACCTTACTGTTATCAGTGTTTCTATTTCTACCATAAACTTACAAAATCTAATCTATGAGACTCTGTATTTTGAAGATCATATAACAAGGGGAATAAAAATGAGCTAATATATTTTTTTTTTCTTGCCTGCAGTAGAATTTCAATAATCCCTTTAGGAAGAAATCGTTGAAAATTCTGTAACTCTCCTGTGAAAAATCAAGGATGTTTCAAGAATTTTTATGCTTGTAAGGAGCCATATAAAAATCTTTTTCAAACAGTTTTAGGCAGTCATTTTGACACAGGTGTAGTTGCTGTTTTCATTCATCTAAAATTCTTACATCAGACTTAATATGAATAATGTAATCTGGGTACAAAAAAAGGAGCAGAATCTGGATATGAGTGGATAGTTTTGATTTTTTTTTTCTCCTTTATTGTTTTTACTCTTTAAAAGATTGTATGGCTGCTAAGAGGCTCTTTTTCCATTTGTAAACAACAGTTAATCTGTGACATGTGTGGGAACCAATATATTGTGTCATTTAAGCAAACTTTGCATTCATAATAAAAATGTGTCCCTTCTCAGGGTTATTTGATCTATAAAGTTGGGTGAGTTATATATTCTGTTAATTTGTTTTAGTAACCACTACAGAATATGTGCCATAATGTTGTGATATTTACTAGAAAGTGAGTTGAAAAACAAATGAAAAAAACCTCTTCCATTAAATCCTTATGCAGAGTTGATGTGTTTTTTTCCACTTTTCTTCTTTATTTAGTTGCTATAGAAAAAGAAGTCACCCTGAAGAAGAAACAAATAAAATAAAAGAAAATACAAAGTGGATGACTCCTAGCCATCAGACACAATTCAATTCTACACACCACATTTTTTTTACAAAGACTAGTTTTTTTGGGAGAAGATACTGTTCACAACATAATACTCATTTAAATGGGACCTTTGGAGAAGCACCAGAGTCTGTGCCTTTAAAAATGCATCATACACTGCTCTGGAGCACTCCTGGGCCCTGAAATACAGCTCCATACCCCCTGCTGTGCTGTAAAGGCCTCGAGCATGTTTTGTCTAAATGCCAATAGTATTGTCCCTAACAGTTTCTGGGCACAATCTGGGAGGCTGAATTTTCCAGGGACTGTTCATGTAGTTGGTTCTCATGCAGTAACCTTATGCCAGAAGCAAAGAGAGATTCCCAGAACAGATGCAGACTACTCCATTTAGCCAGCTTCAATGTTCTCGAATGCTCTTGGGTATATTTAGTTTACTAGTTTAGGCATTGCCAAATATTTTCCACCACAGTTTTCCAGTAAAATATCAGTGATAATTATTAAGGTATCTCTGAGAGAAAATTTTAGGAAAGATTTAATAGTTGCAGCATACAAATAATTGCAAATGGTATGGATTTAGGCAATCTGTTTAGCTGTTACTGTTAAAGAGAGATTAGTTTGAATAGGTTTGCACATGACACATAAACCAACAGTAATGTGAGTTACTTATGAGCTCAGAAGTGGTTGGTAGAAGGACTACCTGCAGTGACGACCAAGTAAGTTTTATTAGCACTATCTTCAAATATTTATAGGATGTTCTCTGACAGCTGTGTCAGGGGTGGGTTTTTTCCTTCTTGGAAGTGTAATAGTGTTCATGCAATTAGAGTTCCATCACACAGACCAGGTTTACAAAGATCTGAATATATTTCAAAAATATCACATAACTTTGTGTTATTTGCCTGTCACAAAGCACTGGTTCAAACAACTTTTCAGCTTTGTGATCTACCATTTTGTACTTGTCTGTCTGATACACAGAAGGTCTGTAATCTGAGTACCCTGGTGTTTGATTTACATACCTGTCATTATCTCAAAATATATATGCATGCACATTATATTCTCTGTTTCTGGTTTTGGAACAAATGCAATAAAGTTGGAGTTTTTCTTGTTTACTTTTAAAACAAATAAATTAATTAATGGACATTTTTCAGGGAAAAGGTCCCAGCAATTTAGAGTCTGCTCTAACAACAGAAAACAGATTAAGAAATGCCAAGTGAAGAATAAAAAAGTTTACTTGCTAGGCCTACATCATGTGTTAATGTAAATAATTTTGTGGCTTGTTTCCACCATCTACTTCAGATCTTGAGTATTGGTCACAACATATCTCCAAAGTGATACAGACAATCACAATTACGTACATGACAATATATAGTCTGAACAATTTCCAAAATGTTCCAAAGATGGGGTCGTGGATACCCCATCCCTGAAGTGTTCAAGGCCAGGTTGGAAGGGGCCCTGAACAACCTGATCTAGAGGAAGGTGCTGCTGCCTACGGCAAAGGTTTGGACCTAAATCACCTTTATATCCCTTCCAGGCCATTTTATGATCCTGTGATTAAAAACTGAAAGTAAACGTGATGGGTCTGAAGTTGTTATATCAGAATCTTTAATCTTTCAAGTCAATGTGAAACTACAATGAACAAGTTCTATTTGCAAAGATGTAGGATTTAATTATATTTGGATTAAAACTGTGGCATAGATATTGAATATGATAACAGAGCAATGATATTTAAATGATAAGTGATCAAAAGTAATATTTAAATGAGTTTTTTAATTAAAAGTTGTCACATACTATGTAAAATCATTAAGATTAATTCATTTAAAAATTATATATATATATATATAGATAGATAGATAGATAGATAGATAGATAGATAGATAGATAGTGCTCTACAATATGTAAATTCTAATCCAGTTGCAGGATTTACCATCAATTTGAAGATGATTTTAAAGAGTCTTATTGAGTGCTGGAACATGTAAATGCTAAATCTCTTGATGTCTTTGGAGACACCTTATTGAGGCTTTTCAGCACAAGAGGGTTGATAAGAACAAGGATTTGTACCAAGGACTACAATGAGAGAACAAGGGGTAATGATTTTAAACTGAAAGAGTTTAGGTTTAGGTTTGGATAAGAGATAAGAAATAATTTTTTTACAATAACAGTGCTGAAAAGGTGGAAGATGCTGCCCAGAGAAGTTGTGGATGCTCCATCATTGGAAGTAATCAAAGAGAAATGGGATGTGGCTTTGCTGGTGGAAGGTGCCCTTGTCTATGGCAAGGGAGTTGAACCAAGAGAGCTTTAAAGATCCTTTCCAACCCAGGATTTTATGATTCTATGAAAATTTGGCACAATATTTAGCTGCTATGTTACCTCTGTAAAGGCACAGAGAACCTTTTCCAGTAGAGAACTTAAAATAACTTAAGTGGATGATTACTGGTAATAAGTGTACAGATATACCAGAAAGAAATGTTAGGAGATTTTTAATCTCTATTTAGGATTTTTTAAATTTGTTTTTGTGTGTATAATTTCAGCTTTGAAAAGAGGAAAGCTGCTATTTATTTATTTAAGTGTATTGTTTGTGTTCTGTGCTCTTCTATATTCTGGAAACAGTAAAATTGGTCTTTCAGGAAACAAGATATTACCTACCCAAAGGACATCTGCTGCAGATGGTTTGTCTTTGGCAACCATATGTCATATGCATTTTGGCAAATAGGTATATGACTTTTTATTTGCCAGCTACTGTGCAGTAGCCAGATATTTTTGAAGCAGATCTATAAATAATATTTTCCCACCTCTTTGTCTCTCTCTGTGGTTCCTTCTCTCTTTGTTTTAAACCTAATAATATCCTCTATGAAAAAGATGTGGTTTACAAAATAACAGAAGATGAAGGTCATACAAATTCAAAAGAAAAAAATGCAAACTTTTTAATTCTTCAGGTTTTTTCTTAGAAATTCTCCTTCACAGAACTGGAAATATTGAAGAGAAATGCCTCAAACCTGATGACATAGAATTTTATGTAAGCATATAGAAAATGTTTCAACAAGATCAAAACAGAGTGGTTTGCTTTGCAAGGTGTCTCTATCAGGCTGCATGAATATAACTGAATCTATAACGACAGTTTGAGATGCACATTTTAGTCATGCCATTACTTCATGCCAGGATATAACTTGGATAATGCCATTCCTTTCTAATCCTCTTCCATGAGAGGGAAAATCACCTGTGATTGTAATGCTCTGTGATAGATATTCTGAGAGAAGGCAAAGTATGAGAAACTAAGAGTAGGAAATACTGCTTTGTGACTCAGAGCTGCAATATAACCTTTCCATTTTTGAGGTGAATAAAGATCATAACCTTGAAATCACTAAAGCAACACTATGCTTGCACCTAAAATTGCTTGAGATAGTGAGTCATGGGTAATGACCCCATTTCTCTTTTCCTTTCTTGTTTAGTTGCATGGAAAATCCACTTACCTGTGCAGAATCAGCTGCAGAAGAGGGCCTTAGTGAGAAAGGGTGTTTGTTTTCCAACTGCAAACCTTTTCAATATACATCTGCAGTAATTGGACAAACTTGACTTTGATGTTGATGTCACTCTTTAAGGTGTTATGCCTTTCTTAAGGCAGCTAAAATAAGTTAGATAATTGTTTTTTTCTACAAAGGTCTTGTGGTTCAGAAGTAAGCAACACCGTTAGAATGTTAATGACTTGAACCCCACTGAAGGTGACCTTGAGGCCATTACCAAATCAATTGCTTTGAAATGTTTTTAATATAATTTTATATCCAAGTTCCTTTGAGCAACCATATTTCAGAAGATGTTATCTCAGGGTTTTTAAAACTATAACATACTTTCCACTCTAAGGAGGCTAAAAGTTAGGAGGGATGCACCTCTGTGTAATTACACAAAGAGAACAGCTGAGTGTGAAAAACAGTATTTTGTTTAAAGATCTTTCTTGAAGGAGAAAATGTTGAAGTTAAATTTAATTTTTAGTTGCAAATGGGATTATTTTCCAGGCAGGTTTCTGAAGCAATTGAATACACCAAAAAGAAAATTCAGTTTTGTATAAAACCTGCATAAGATAGGAGCCTTTCTGGAAATATATCTTTTTAGTATGTTTTCTTTTATATTTCATACTTTTTTATTCTACTGTATAAACAAAACCTTTGCCATATTTCTCTTCTTATTTCATGGCTTTCCCAGTAGTGTGGATCCAGCATAGAGTAACACATCTTATTAGCACTGGACAGTTTTTATCTAGGCACCATCATAAGGCTCATACCGTTCTGAACTTCCTTGTGTTCATAGGCCTGTTGTTGGGATAGCATGATTAGCTTTTCAGGCACCTTCATGAAGTAACATATATATAAAAGTGGCAAAGCATGAAATTCAAATGTTAGAACCAGTCATCAGGCTACGCTTCTCTTATGTCAAACTTAAAAAAGGTTATCTTAGATAGCTTAGAGAGTAAACATAGGTCTTCCTCAACTTACGTATTCAGTTTTTCCTCACTTGCTTTCAGTGATACATTCTTTATCCTCAGCCTGAGGAGGAAACAGAAGTGAGAAACAGCAGTACACAGATAAAGCTTACCAGCCAATGCCTCATGGACTGGCAAGGAAAGCAGCATGATAAAGCAAAACTATCATCTTTATGCTCTCAAATTCTTCCAAACACAGTGCTTGTTACCCTTATGAGGTCACCTATGCTGGAACTCCAGTCTAGATCAGACCATTCCTGCTTGCCATCCTCTGAGCAAAATATCTCAGTGAATGCACATTTTAGACTTTTTCAGTGGAAAATTCACAAACTCATTTGAGTGGAAATGATTGAAGGAATTTTGAATTTTGGTAGGCAAGACCAGGACATTTTGCAGATGTTATGTGCATTTACCCTTACTTTTATGATAGTACTGGAAAATTCCACTAATTTATGAATTCATAAAATAAACCCAGTAAGAATTAGTTCATGCGAAGTAGTTATTTTAAACAATTAAAAGTTTTATAAATTAATATAATTGGAAGGCAAATGGGTTTATTATTCTTCTTATTCTTATTATTCTTTTCTGTGAGTAAAGTTAAAGTACTTGAACAAAATTTGAATATATGATTGAAATTTACTAAGTAAAGCACTGTGATAATAAGATGGTTAATAAAACTTCTTTATTTCCCTTTCACAAAATCATGTAACATCTCAAGCTTGTTAAAATCCATGATGTGATGATAAGTTGTCAAAATAATTATAGGTTGATCCCTTTCTCATTTTTACCATAAAAATAATATTTTTGCAAGTAAAAAAACAGCTATAATATTTGTTACAGATAACAAATACAGCTGAGTATGTCTGAATTCAATAAATGTATCCTTTAGCTATAGTTACAGTTCTCCCCCCAAAAGTCTATATAATTTTCTCTTTAAACAAATTGAAGTAGTGCCACCAATCCACGTTAAAAGGTTTTAAATAAAAAATTGTTTTACCCAAAGGGTTTGGATAATTTCCACATAAAATTGGCCCTTAAAAAATGTCAGAACTATTTAGAGTGATTAATGAAAAAAGCACTTTTAACACTCATAATATTTTACGATGCGAATTGCTTCAGCATGTTTCAATAAATCAGTTATGCAAACACCTGTCTTTTGGAATACAGAATATTACTATTTTCACTATACCTCAAAACTTTAAGGTAACTTAGAGATAATGGGTTGTTAAAGAAAGAGAGAAAAAGACTAAAAGAAAAAATAAAATGTCTAATTTTTTTACTTTATGGTGTTACTGGAAACCATTAGATGTAGAATGGAAGAGTAGCATGTTTTAAAAGTGAAAAAAAAAAAGAGCTTTTCCATATATTTTGTACACAAGACAAGATAAAGATTCCAATGTCGTTATGTACTCAACTAACTTTTTAAAGGATTATACCAAGACCGTTTTCTAGGAAGCTGTCTTGAAAACAAAGCAAACCAGAAGTTTTTAAAATTGTATCTTTTATCCATTTACTAGAGAATTTATCACTACCTTGTGCAAAGCTGTGATCTTAATGGCATCCTTGCAAAACAATGCAAGTTAACAGATTTATGTTTGAAGTATTTATGCTTTGTAAGAAATTCATTTTTACAGAATTCTCTGACTCATTGCCTGAAGCACCTGACTGGTCTCTCTCGCAATATCTCACTAGATGGGGCAGTGTTATGGTGAGCCCAGGTTTCTGCAACAAGAGACATCAGGAAACAGGTTATTTTATATGTTTTAGACAAATTTTTGATGATGGGAAATCATTTGACAGATTTGCTTTTGTGACTATCTGCCAGCTGCTTGCTACTTTGCCTCCTCTTGTTTTTTCCACATGGATAACAGGTGCTTGCTCTGCAGCATAGAAAAGGGCAAACAATCCATGTCCATAGTAAAACAGTCCATAGTAAAACAGCTGAAGTATGTGAGTTTTGTTGGCTCACAGCAGTGCATGCTCTTTCAGTTTTACCCCTGAATGGTCACTTCAGGGAGGCCAGTGGGCAGTGTAGAGTGGTGGCCTCAAAGGCTCTCTGTGTAGTGACCTGGCAACACAGGTGTGACTGAAGTGGACAGTCTGCTTGCTTCTGCAGGTCTTACAGAACAAACCTTGTGGTTTTATTGTGCATGGGATCTGCTAGGCTTTCTGCAGAGGTGTTCATACAAATAATGAAGGACCTAGGACTCTGAAATGTATTTTGATGCATTTTACAAGTTATGGAGCCTCCTTCTTGACTAAGAGCAGATGAGATAAGATGCAGAAAATCCAGAAAGGTGAAATGTTTTTCATCCAATAACATATAGCTTACTGGCAGTAGCACTGACATTCTTCCTTACTATCTACAGTGATAAAAGTGCTGAATTATAGAAACATATAATCATTTAGCTTGGACTCCAATCATTATCTCAGCACTGCCAAATGCACCAGCACACCATGTCCCTAAGCGTCACATCTACATGTCTTTTAAATTCCCCCAGGAACGGTGACTCCACCACTTCCCTGGGCAGCCTGTTCCAATGTTCAGCAATGCTTTGGGTGAGGAAATGTTTTTGTAATATTCAAATTAAACCACACCTGGCACAATTTGGGGCTTTCCTCTTTTCTTATCATTTGTTACTTGGGAGAAGAGACCTATGTTTTATCATCCAAGCTCTCATTTGCTAATGGTCAGTAGGGTCTGTTTGTATTTGTTTTACTTTTATGGCATTTGGCATGCTGCTGAACTTCTATGCCTGTGAAGCCACCAGACAGCTCTTGCATGCTTTACTTCTAGTAGTAAATAATGTCCAGCAAATTCCAACCAGTCTTCTCGTCCATCATATTATTATATAGGGTCAAAAAGAGGGGACTAAGGCCAGTTTTCATTGTATTTCAACCAGGGTCTCAATGGCCTTTTTACTGTCTTTACATTACAGTTTGAAATGGTTCCTCTCAGACAGATTCTATTACTCTGAATAAGTCTGCATAAGTTAAATGAAGATGTGTGAATTTACATTAATTTATCTATTTAAAATACACTTAGATGTAGTCTGTAATTAATTACCCTAACATTCAAAAAATAAATGTATCTTTGCACATGCAAACCATATGCCTTCTTTCATGTTTGTCTCTGTGTGTATATATAAAAATTAAAAATGTTAAATATATCCTCACAGCAACCAGTAAATCTATCATCTGCATGGAACCATTTTTCATCCAAGTAATACTAAATTGGCATATTGGAAAATGATGTTAAACAACCCAGAATGAAGGATCAGCTTAAAGATAACAGTAGCTCTGGGAAATCTTTTATTTTATTACTTTCGTTTTTAGATGCAGTGAAACACGTTGTCAAGCTTTTCTGCACTGAGGTATAACCTAGAAAGTTAATTTTATTCAAGGGGCAATCCTCCTTTATTATATGGATTTGAGCAAGGAGACATTGAGGAAAAAAAGGCTTGTAATGTCTGGCAATGGTACAACTTCTGTTTGCAAAGAAAAGAGAGGAAATATTGCAGCATATGTGATCTACCTTCAGGCACATAACAAAGAGATTTTAGTATCAAAATAAAATACACTTTAAATCAATCTACTTGTTTTTTAAATAAATCATCTCATTCAGATCTTTTGAATGATCCATGACACTAACTTCTCATAGTCCAGGATAATGAGTTATATTGTTGTGGAGATTGATCATGGAGATGATTCAAAAACATTTACTACATTTGCTGAACAATTCAGAACACAATTTTTTTACAGTAACTGCTTCTACATCACGCTTTAAGTTGATTTTTTTTCTGCATTTTTTTTTTCTTCCATAGAAATCCATACTTTGTTAAAGTAATAAAGTTAACTTAACTGGTCCTGTGAAGTTGCAGCTAATGGCTTGGAATAAATCTTTGGTGATCTGGGTTAAATAAAGCATGTCTCTAGAACATTCTTGCAGTTCTTTGTTGGGCAAAATCATGGGCAAGCTTGATAAACTCTACAGTTTACTGTAAGTGGGCTACTTTTCCTTTGTCAAGCCAAACCATACCTCTGTTGGCTTGTGGTAGGGTCTTCTGTTTTATGGCATGGAACATTCTGTGTGAGGCTCTGGATTAGCCACCCTGTTGTGACACTTCACTCCAAATTGCGTGCTTCTCACAGAACATCTTCAGTAGAAATACACAGTGAAATCTTCAGCAGAGATAAATCCATGATATATCACCAACCTGTACAGAAATGTGGTGGGATACATCTTGTCTCCCTAGAGAAATTAACTTCCTTTGGTCTTAGTGTGGAGAAAAACATTTCTTAAATGTAATTCAACCCACTGAAGATCTGGAAACGAGGACAAGCTCCTCTCCAAAAGAAAGAACACTTAATTTAATTCCCCATATATTGATATGTTAAGTAAAAAATATGTCTTTTTTAAGGTCTTTAAAGCTTTAACTGAATTAACTTCAGGGACAATATTCATATCTGAATATATGCCAGTTATGTCTTCTCCCGTATCTGCAAATATGAGAGAAATCACAAGTTCCTTTGATATATATTTAGGCATTTCTTTCTATTGAGATGCTTGTATTCAAATATTTGTATTTTCATGTGATAACTCTCTGCTGCTACTTTTCATCAAAATAATAAAGTCTCTACTGCATAAATCAAATAAAGTCACTGAATAATAAAGCTGAATATCTATGTAAGAATTGTAGTAATTGAATAAATGTATTTTGAGTCCTCAACTGATATAAAAACAGCTGATTACTAAATTACTAGACTTTATAACAATTCTCGTTATAAAGAAGAGTTTATATGTTTTATTCAGTGGGTATATAACTGAAAAGATGTGAAATATTCAAATTTAGAATAAATATTTTGAGACTTGAAATGTCTCTGCATAACATCAGAACTAAGTCAGTCATCTGAGGCAGGAATTCAACTCTTGCTTACGGAGCTGAAGGACTATCTTAATACACGAAACAGATGGAAAAAAATCATATTTTACATATGTCCATATGATTTCAAACCTTCAAACCCTCACCTTGTAATGAGGGCCAACCACAATCAAACCATGACTCTTGAGGAAAAAAGCCTCAGAACAGCTCCAGACTCTTTCCAGCTTAACATTTCAGTAACACTTCCACTTTCTAGAGTTATCTGTCAGAGTGCCTCCAGTTTCAAGGACCACTAGAATTACATTTAGCATGAATATGCTTAAATTAATTTGAAAAGTAGTCCAAACGGTTTGCACTGTACATTTTATCACACATCGATGTTTTAAAACTATGAATTTATATCAACTTCCTCTTCAGAGGACATTGTGTCATTAGGTTTTTTTTTATTTGTGTTACTTTTTGATGTTTTATTTCACTATGAAATGAAAGCTGCATGAAACTCTGAACTGCCTACTAGTATGACAACAATATAAGAATGTTAGGAAATATATATATTTTTTTTTGTTCTCCTTCCTTTCAGGACCTAGTTATCACTGTGTGCAGTTTATCTTTTCCAGGTTTTATAGTTTAATAGATTAAATTAAGTAGGTATAAACTCAAGACATCTGTCAAGCATAATCTGTCTTTGAATAAATATTTCATACACAGGTATTCTGAGTCTGTTCTGTCTGGTGCAAAATTCAAAGCACTACTGGAAAAATCATTTATATTGATTCTGTAGCAAAATTTTGTAGGTATACCTGTCTGAAAATTATATAAATTAATAAGAAACACAAAATTACCTAATTCATTCTCTAGTCATTATCTTAGTTTTACACCTGCCTTACATGCAATTCCATTTAAATATTCATTTCCACAGATGAAGTGTGAGGTTCTAATATAAATAATTCCAAAAAGGTTTCCTCCTGTCTTGAGTTTACTGTTTCCATCTCATAACGTTTTGAGTCTCCTTTGCAGTTAAAAATGCTGAAGTTTATTATTTGACCCTTCATTTAACAATCTGTTTCTTTTTAAAATTGCTGAAAATCAATACACTTGGAAGAACAGATATACTAAAATAAAATTTCCAAAGCTTTTTGAGACACACACATAGAAATGTGTGCACACATGCACACACGCAGAGTCAGACACTTTCATATAACATCTGTGCTCAGCATTCCTCTGGTATGTGGTTGAACTGACTGACTTACAATAAAATTAAGTGTTAAGAAAATCTCTTCCTTTTGTAGTTTTAGGATTTTTTTTTTCCTAAAGTAGGCATCCTTTTCCAAATGTTCCATCTCAGGTATTTTTTGCTGAATAACTAAGAACATAAGAATACTTTTTCTGTGTTATTGGACTACATCAGTTTAACACTGTTTTTTTTGTTAAGAAACAAATTTTCTCTAACACTGATATTGCTGAAATGAACTGCTCCATGAATTCCTTGAATATTAGTCAAACTCAGGAAGTTTTCTCCTAGATCTATGTCAGAATCAGTTGGTTACAAAAGTATGATCAGAGAAGATGTTGCCTGGACCTTGCCCTGGGGGCATGAAATGTTTCACTAGAAAGGTGTCCAAGCAATCAAAACAGTAATTTCTTGCACTTTGGATCAAATAACTTATTTCAACATTTTCAACAATACTTCCCTGATAAATTAATAATCCTTTTTAGAAGTGGAAATTCATACTAAACCAAGAAAAATCTTTCCATAAGGTGATTAGAACAATAGATGGATCTTTTACAAAATCTCAAAGATCAATGAGAAAGGTGCTTGCCAAGGTGAGCTCTCCTATACACAAGTTTATTGTAGTTTAAGATGTAAAGAAACATAAGTTTTGTAATCTTCAACTTTTAAAATAATGTAAGTTTGTTTCTTCTA
The DNA here is from genome assembly GCA_034509425.1 of Eopsaltria australis. Taxonomy (NCBI): domain Eukaryota; kingdom Metazoa; phylum Chordata; class Aves; order Passeriformes; family Petroicidae; genus Eopsaltria; species Eopsaltria australis. The sequence continues at coordinate 433,806 of JAVTVJ010000518.1, forward strand.
ACTCTTCTTTTTTTCTCACCAAAAAAACTGTCCTCAGAATTACAAATATATAGGTCACTATGGAACCTGGTTAATTACAGTGAGAAAGTATTTGCATGTCCCTTGTTATAACTTGACCACACTTTTAATAAGAATAAAATAACTTTTTCTTTGCATAATAATATAGAATTTTAATGAAGCAAGACTGAGGTCACAGAAATGAAACTTTCAAACACCTTTCTTTCAGTCTTCACGTTGAAATGCCAAATAATACTCACTGGCAATTTCCTGTATCATAAAAGATTTGGGGATTTATCTATTCTTAGTACTTACATAATGAACAAAAGAAAATACAACAGCAAAGATATTAAGGAATTTTACATGCTGTAAACTCTAAACAGACAAAGGCATCAAAGTCAGTGCTGCAGGCATAATCAACCTACAAAACAATCACATTTCAGGCCAGTTCTCATGCTTTTGGGCTTTTCCATAGAGCTAATTATACTTAAACAATGCCCTGTTTAAATTTTAATTTGGCAACTGTTACTTAAAACCACATTCTTTTCTTGCATACTATAGAAACAGCTTAAACAATTCTTTAGTATTGCATATTTCTCTGCCAGGGGGAAGATGCCCGTAACTTAAGATTTAGTTACTCTTTACATCCAGACTTTCTGTTTTAACTTTTCTTTTGTTAGACAAGGGATTATAACTGGTAATGAGGGGATTAAAAATAAATAAATAATTTTTCTCAAGCACTGATATTAACACAGTGGGACAAGGGAAAGAAATATCTAACTGCTGAATTCTGATTTTTATTGGCAATCAAACAAACAGTTACCAAAACAGGAATGAAATTCATGTCAATTTTTCTACATGAAAGAATGTCGTAATGTGTAGGCTTTATTTTCTGTGTAGGCTCATGAAAATATTTTTGGTGTGACAAAGTACCTCTTTTAGCAGTAATCTGCAAAAACAGCCTCCCATGGTGAGTTTCAACTTTTGGCAATACTGTGATGCGGATTTAAACAAAGAGTACATGCAGAGTCAGGATGAGAAAATGGGAGGTGGGGGGGTAAAGAGTAGAAAAGAGATGGTCCCAGAACTACTTGAAAGCTCTGCAGAATATAGTATTGCTACTTTTACTCAGAAAAATAAAAGGAAAACATCTAACAGAATTAATTGTAGAGAGGGGTAATAGTCTTCTATTCACAAGCACTGAGAGTTCAGAAGAACATTTTGTGAGATTTAAATACAGAATACTCTGTCTCTGTGGGGGACTTAACTGGCAAGTATCCTTTTTCTGTAATATTTGCTACTGACTAAAACTGGCAATGCCTATTGTTTTAAATTTTTATTGCTCTCTCCAGTCTCATAAAACAATAATATAGAACTTCTGAGACAAACATGCTAGGGGAAAAAACCAGAATGCACTCACTGTTCTTTTTCTCTCAACTTCCCTTGCAGAGGCCCTTGCATAGACTTTGTTTCTATTCTTCCCAAAGTAATGAATTCAGTGTAAATGGAAAGACACGCTGATTATTTGTCTTCCGTCCCATATCTCATCCTTCAACTCCTGATGGATCTTACAGTAGTTTTCTTGCATTTTTTTTCTTTTTCTGTGAAAATACCAGAATGGTTTCCAAGCGAGTAGTGCTGCAGGTAGATCTGCTGGGGAGAATGATGCAGCTTTCCCACAGCTGTTAAGAGTTATGCCTTACTGTACTTCTGGGCACAGACATCTCCCAGGACCTTGGAGTGTAAATTCATCTCTAGCTTGACTTTACATTGGAGTGCAATGCACAGGAGGAATACCATAATTCATAGTAGACCTGCAGTATGTATGCCAACAAACACAGTTCTGCATCTATTTTTCTATTTTTTTAGCGTTTTGTGGTCAGAATAATTCCTATTCAAGTCCTCCTATGCAGTTCTGTGTGCAAACTAGCTAGACTATGTATAGGTGCCATCTTTGAATCTCTTATAGTTATTCAGATCAAATCTTTTGCACTGGTTTGGTGGGTTTTGCTAAAGACATATGGAAATAATGTACACAGTCAGCAGCTACCATCCTACAGTTCACTTTCCCATATGCTGATACAGCCTCACATTAGTAGGTTAAAACAAGGGTGACAGTAGTGTGATCCTACTTACATGTCAGAGAGAAGATTTCCTAACTTTACCTACGTGTCAAAAGCAAATGATAAACAACTCCTCTGACTATAAGAGCTTTAAATTGAGAACATTTTGAAGTGGAGTGAATCAATGTAAGGGTGAGCTCAGAATTTCACTCTCATATCTTCATAGGTATACGTCCTTCTACTACTGCAATTAAATTTCTGAACAGCATATACTCTATGTTGATTACATGTAGTTGTTGCTATATACTTGCATGTATCACAGATCAGTGTTTAAGCATTAGTCTTAGTTGGTAGAACTGTAATATCCCTCTTAGCAACAGCAATTTTTCACACATGATTAGTTCAGTGTCTTGCGAAAATTAGCTGGGAAAAATGTGTACATACTTAGTTCCAAACCTTGTAGTGCTCTCTTTTTTAAACTATCCCTGCATAAAAAGTAAAGATAAATAAACACATGAATAAAATATTGAATTTCAAAAAAAAAAAAAAATCAGAGCATTAAGGAGAAGTGAGTTAATCTCTGTAAGTAGGAATTGGGTTTTACATTTGAGACTATTGTTACTTCTAAATTTTAAGCATCTACTAAGGTACCACAACTAAATGATCTGAAATAGATAGAAAATTAGGTTTAGACATACACTGGCTCAAAAGAATTAACAATTTGTTCAAGGAGATGAGTAATTTTGACGTGTGGACATGAAAGTTTATTTCAATACTCAAATGTCAGTAAACTTTACCTTTTTGCCTATTCATGTAATATTTCAGCAAAGAGGGAAGTAGTCCTGGTATGAGCTACTTTGGCTATGTTAATTTAAGTAAGATCTCTCTTTCCACATGGATGACTAGACTACATATTCAAGTCTACCATTCCATTGACAAACCAACAGCATCAAGGAATGTTTAAATGTTCTACATCTTCATTTCTATTTTATTCAACAGTTTTCTGATTGAAATTATTTTTAAGATGTGCACACTTTCCAAAAGTGAAGATAGTACTGTGTAGTTGGATTTTAAGGCAAGATTCTTTAAGAAAGGAGAATAACTTCTTTCTTCACTTGCTGCTGTGTAATGCTAGCCTTATGTGCTCAGCAGTCACCAACAGTACCCAGCAAGTAGTGTCCTTTATATATTTTTAAAAAAAACAAAAAAACTGAAGAATTGGCAGTACCCTTAGTTTATGATCTTTAAACTGATGCTTATGCTTAGCAGTCAGTGTTGTTATGCTTAAGGGAGTTCTCTTTCCATCCAGAGGCAAGACTACTGACTAGAACTATTAAGAAGGGTATAACTTCTTTATCTTCTGAAGTATTTTTTTTTTTGGTTATTACCTGTCTGACAGAAGATTATAGAGTCTAAGGTGAAGGAACCATAACCCCAATATGACTTTTTTTCTGCCATCTTCTCTGACCATGAGACTGTTGTGATGTGAACCACATCAAGCCATGTCTCTGCAGAGGGCCAGGAAATCCATGAGGTGGCCAAAGTTAGGAGGGACATGGTTTTTCAGCCTCATGTGAGGGTAAGGTGCTACTCATGCATTACGTTGAATTCCACCCTCATATTAACTTCCTTGTGTTAGGGAGACTTTGCTCTAAGCTTTTCTTAGGCTGAGGCTCTGCATTTCATAGCTGCAAGGACACACAGCCAATGAATTCCAACTCACACAACAACTTAGATGTTCATTTGCCAGTAACTCTGGGCATGTGATGTAGTAAAACTGAAGACATCAAAGTATATACCCTAGAGAAAGCAGGTGTCTTCTTGGTTGTCCAAGAAGCCTGGCATTTATTTTTAATCATTCTCATTCTTGGTCATTTATGTATATTTTAACTTTTGGTCCCTTATTCCTGTCCCTCAATTTATAAAATATAAAATATAAATCAATAATCTGATTCCTCAGGACTGTAGTGAATAGATATATATGTTGTTTTTTGCTACTAGTCAACACTATATTTTAAGTTGGCAACTTGGTAGATATAAACTATATTTAGCTTTTAGTTTTGTAACAATAATGCAGTTCTGAAATTCTTGGCAATTTATCAATATCTTTGTCTGGCAACAGGAGAAGGTTCAGCAGAAATATTGATGTGTTGGGTATTGTTTTGTTTGTTTAGTTTAAATTCCTGCCTGTTGGTTTGTACTTACAGATGCACACCAGATGTGTAGTATATATCTCTTACTATATAAATAGTAGGTGTCCTTCAGGTGAAAATATATTTACTTTCAAATACTGACACTGGATTGTAATAAAAATGTTAGGGAAAATCAAAAGAAGAACTTTGACTGAAATTTAGCTGATCTTGGCCTTTTGTATAAATTTTCCTCACAGAATTTAATTGCATTTGCTGGGCCATTATCTACCTGTGGCTGAATGCAAATGACAGTTCTGGGTTACATATAAACAGAATTCTCAGCAAAATTCTTACTGCAAAACTGTAGTATTACATGAAACTGAAAAAGCTTACTTTGATTTCTAGACCCCTTGGTGAGTTTTCAAGGCTGGTGCTTAGTGATAAAAGATTTTGTTCTTAAACTGAAGAAACATTAAAAATACAACACATAGAACCCTAAGATGACATGTTTAGCCACTTCTCAGGAATATAACAATTGAAACCTAGTTTCTCTGACAATTTAATCTTCATTCTTAACTTGTACAGCCTCCATTTTTTCTATGTTTATTTAAATAAAGCAACCACCATACCTATAGCTGCTTTCATAGTCCCTGTAAGTAGCTCTTTCCATACTTTCACTGGTGGTAATTTGATTCTATAAAGCTATTCTGTTTTCTGATTAAGCTTCACTTCACAGAGCAGTCTAATTATTTTGTCTTTGCCTCACTTACCTTCAAGCTATCCAAGCTATTTTTCCTGTCTGTCATTCTTAGGTAGTTCATTGATCTTGGATGAAACTATCTCAAGCTGCTCTCCATTGAGGTCATACAGTTAGTCACTTCTAGAAAGTAACTCTTTATAAAAATTCTTTTGAAGGATTATTTCTAGCCTCTGTGAGAGCTTATTTCTTAATGGATCTCCAGCACAAGGAAGACAGGATTATTAGCAGACAGTCTGATGACCCCCGTTTTTCATCAGGCAGAAACAGGGTATTGTCCTACTGCCAGCAGACTTAATGTTTCCATAAAGTTGTTTCTTGTGGAGTGTTTTCTCATGATGAGGTAGCATGAAATAGATAGGGCTCTCTTAGATGCTTATATTCCTTAAGGAGTACTTTTGCAAAAGGGTAAGTGATGCTGATATTCTGTCTGTATACAAACTTTGCCAGTTTTTCTGTTTTCTTGGACAGTTTGCTTCATCTGGTAGAGGGTCCTTTTCCTTTGTTAGCACTGGGGGAGCAAAGGCACTTTCCTTGTTGGCCTACAGAGTCAGACTCCCTCTTGTTTATTCTCTCTGATGCTGCCAGTCTTGCATTCTTTTCAGGGCAGTCCAGTTTCAGCAAAGTGAATAATGAATGTGTGTTTCTTCTCCTTTTTTTTTTTTTTCCTCCAGTCTAGGGTGTTATTGAGGGCAAGCTCTGGGAAGTGAGAACAGAAAGATTAAATACCCTGAGGGTAAGGAAAATCTTGCGGAAAATCTCCAGCTCTCTGAGTGGTCTAATCACTAGGGTCATTCAGACTGCATCTCTCTATCACTGGACTAGAAGTTGATGTTGAAACCCAAATCAAGTGAGATATCAGTCAGTGTGTTTCTGAGTGGCCCAGCCTCCCCTTGCATACTGAAGTTAGCTACCCACATTATTAGTTGACACATTTTCAAAGCATACTGCTGTTCATTCCTAAAACAAGAAGTTTAGATTTCTAATATTCCAATATCAGTGACCATTTCTGAAGGCTTTCTCCAAGTCTGACCTCAATATTTTGAGTGATTATGCCTGAAAATGTTCTCTAAGTCTAACCTCTGATATGTCAGGTACAGTGGCTTAATACAACTCTTGCCTTAGTTCACAAGAGAAAAGAAATCTTAGTCCATTTCCTGTTCCTCTGCCACACAACAGTTCACATGGTTTAGTGCTGTTTACAAGAGGTCTGTATCAGAGGCAATTGATGTTGAAACACAGAATTTCTATTCAGAAATAGATTTATGTGGAGACCATAAAATATTTGATATTTTCTAAAAAAATTAAAGCCACACTCTCATGTTTTTAACATGGATAACTCATTATTTGGAGCCATTATTTCACAGGTGTGGTATCACTGAATTTTTGGATGCTGGTACTTCTGGTTACTTACTGGAAGAGACTGAGAGGGGAATGATGGTGGATATTCTAGAAAAGGTAATGCTAAAAATTGGTATCTGCATACTCTACTACGGTTCTACAACAAATGTAAGCAAAAGAGTGACATTAAAAAACAAGCAACTAAAAATGTGTTGACGCTAGTTTCAGAGATGCAATTCATAGACTGTTCACATGAGCAGAGTTACTGAGTATGTCTACTGTGCCAGGGTTAAAGAGGGTGTTGCTGTTTTGGAGTACATTGTGTGTTTTGCCAGAGGGAGAGGATTTTGTGCATAAGAATTGCCATGAGAGCTGTCAGGGGTTTAAAAAAGGAAGAAGGAAAAAAAAGCTCGTAAATATAGAGGCTTGTGTTTCTCAGCAATTTCATGTTGCCACCTACTTGCTCTCCTCATGCTTTCCATCTTGTCACCTGGCGCTGCCTCTGACAAGTCCTGCCGAGTGATGAGCCATCCTCTGACACTATTAAGCTCTCAGCAGGTATAGACTTTTTTTTTAAACTTATGTCAATTTTTAGTATTGTACCCTTTATCAGTCTACTTACCTTCCTATGATCTCTCTAGGTATGTTCTCTGAAGTGAAGGGAATTCTCAGCTTGGAAGTATTGGTATGGGTTTATAGGGCAGTGACTGATATCAGTAAAAATGTGAAGCCAAATGACAAATTGTTACAGAGCCCAAAGAGGGAGAGTCAAAACTGAGGGAAGAATTCCTGTGGGAGGTGAGGGAGGGAGATTGCAGAGGCACAATATTGAGATATTTTGTCTTACTTTTCTGATAAAATGTCTCCAGCTTTTAATCCAAGAAGATTTGAAAAGAGAAATATCCTCTTTTACTTTTGGTTTTCCTGGAAGCCTTCCTTCCCAAGAGTGTCTACATGAATATGAAAATACCAACAGCATGCCTCTCTTTGAAAATATGGTCATGTAACAGTGGTAAGGATGTGAATGGCTCTGTGACGACTCGTGGTTTATTTTTAGCATACTTTGTGACTGATTGATTTCATACAAAAGTAGCATAAAATTGTCAGAGGACATAGTGTCTCATTTTCTTTGAATGTTCCTTTCATAGAACTGAAATGATTTATCAGTTATTTGTATATTTGCTTTCTTGAAGTTTTGTTGGTTTTTTTTTTTTTTTGCATATTCAAATAATATAAATGAATAAATAGTCACATCTGGATTTTGCAATAAAAACTACTATAAGTACATCTCTGTGAAAGGAATTGTGCTTTGTAGGAAGTCTGGATGGCTAATGTTCAATCACCAAATTTAAAAAAAATGTTTCTTAGTCACGTAAAACAGAAAAATAATTAATCTAAACTGACTCATAATTCTGTTATTTTTAATAAAGATTTTCAGATAGAAGACTTTAAAAGCCATGCAAGGTTTTTGACATAATCTGTTCATACAAACAAAAAAAAAAAAAAGAATGTGAAATTTCTTATTGTGTCTGCTTCAGTTTAAGAACAGAAACCCTTATCTAGACTAATGCTTTATGTCTGGAAGCTACAACATAACAGTAAACTAGAGCAAATCTTGATGCATCTTTTGAATTAGACAAACAGACTGATAAAAACGTGCTTTAAATTTTCATGGTGAGGAGGGTGTACTCATGATATGAGTACATGATATGGTTTCAAAAACACTAACTGAAATTATGGAAGGGATATTTACTAGATTGAAAAAAAATTGTCTTCTAAAATAACATAAAGCAACGAAGTAGAACAGTACCGTTTTAGTGTGTCCATGCCATTTATTTCCTGTCTGACTCTGAACATTGAACTGAACTTTGCACCACACAAATCCCTTCCATGCTCGGCATCATGCTTCTCTTCTTTTCTTTCTTATATTCATGATGCAGGTAGTAAGATTGAATTCTCTGCTGGTGTAAGTGAGCAGAGCTGCTGGAGCCCATAGATTTTTTCAATGGCTGGATGGAACAGAGAAGGAGAACCTTTGTTAAAGATCAATTATGTCTTAATTGTAAGTAGTACCACAAGTCTATTAAAGATGCTTCCTACGGGAAATGTATTATCAATGTAACAGGAATTGGTGCCAAGGTGCCTTATCAGCTCATGCTTATTCAGCTAACTGTGTTCCACTTGACTATGCCTCAAGTACTCTGAATAATCCATACTTAAAAGTTTTAATATCTCACAGTATTTCTGAATTGCTATGTATTCTTGCATTCTCATTTATCATTGTTCCTTAGCTAAATGATACATACTTGACTTAATTTCTCCTGTGTTTTTCACATATCTTTCCATTTCTGTAATTTTCCAGTTCTTTCCAAAGTCCTTTGGAATTAAGATCCAGACATTTTAGTTTTCTGATTATGAGGTAATAAGATGTAATACTTCAAATGTGATCACACTAGAGATTTGTAATAAGGGCTGTATCTTTCCTGCATTATAATAATCTTCACACATGAATAAAATCAATAAATTATTTTTGCTTTCCTTTTATAAAAATGCGGCTAATAATTTTTATATCTCTTTTGGTATAAAAGTCATACTAAAAAGGATCCATCACTGGAAGGACATTCTTTAAGGAAAGAAACAGCAGTGCAATCACAGCCAGAAATGCTTCAGTTAGCTGGCATGGACTGTGCTGTCACTCTTCTAAACAAATGAGGAGTTGAAGGAACAGACTTTGTAGAATATTTTTTAAATTATACATTTCAGTGAAATTTCAAGTGGTACAGTTTGTTTGATTTGCACTGGAAATAGTATGGCTCCTGAGAGCATGGCTACTTGTAATGTTTTTGTTTTCTTGTTAGATATATTACAGTAGAATTTTTTGTCAGTATAATATTTATATGCAACATCAGGAACATCTTTCCTATGTCACAACATATTCTAACTACTTCTACCTTATTCACTTCATTGCTTTTTCCCATAAATTTACAAAACCAACAAAAGCACATATTAGAGGTCTCCAGAGCTGTGGCCTTTGCCCCACACTTCCATGTTCTCCCTTCTCTGCTTCCTCTCACACCGCAGGCAATAAATAGTTTAAACAGGGAGAAGCTTTAAAGGATGGTGTTCTGCAAGTGCCCTAGGCAGGGCTGGAAAGTCCCTGACACTGTTGGGATATGACCTTGTCATAAATTCTCAGGTACCACTCTCTGCCTTAGTACAATCTATTTGAGTTATGTCAAAAATTCTGAGATAACTGATTCATGATTAAGGTTGACTTCACAAAGTCAGAGGCTTCTCTAGTTATTGATTTTATTCTATTTCCACACTATTAAACCACAGTTTAGCTGCTGGCTGACAGCCCTAGTACTGAGCAGTAAATCAGGAAATGGATGGTAGTTTAATGGAAATGTTAGCCCCTCAATGGTGTATGGAAGACTCTGACTTGTGATGTGAACTCTGAGTACAAAGAGAGGTGTAATATGAAATAATGATCAGCCTACATTTGTAAGTGAAGCTACAGGAAGACAATGCAGGTTAAATGTACTGCTCTCTTCTAGCAGTCCTCCAAAGTTTCATGAAGATATAATAAATGTAGCTACAACATGGAGCAACCTGAACTTTATCCCAAATGGTAAACACAGCAGAAATGTAACAATAGCTGAAGGTTATGTGGACCTGTTCTTTGTATCTGTGAAGCAAAGGCATTCTGAGCATCTAGCTACTAATCTGTGAAACAAAATTTTGAAGCATTATATCACAGCCCATGGTTCAAATTATTTTGACAATTCTTTTCTGATACATTTGTTTGTTTGTTTGTTTTCTTTTCTTAGCAGAAAATCCACAGATTGCTACTTCTGCTGTGGGTTTTTTTCTTTTGCCAGTACAACAAACCAAAAGCATACATAGCCTCTTTACAAAAAAATCATTCTTAAGAAGCATTTCAAATGCTTTTCAGAAATATTTCTAAATCTTAATCCAGTCCAAAGATGCTTGAGTCAGACCATACACTTAACAACTCCATTTTATTATCTGTCTCTGGCTTACTGTCTGGGCAAAATGCCCTTGGCAGACCCAGTAGTCAATAATGATTCAAGCTCTTTAGTTTTTGTCACCTAGATTAACTCCCCTGTCAACATCTGCTCTGAGTTAATTCTGAATGTGAGCCTACTCTCCTCACAATTTTCTGGGTTTGTTTATTTCACTGTCTTGAACATTACTGTATCAAATGTGTGGCAAAGAAACTTTACACTTGTCTGTATAGCCAAGATGACAACGATCCTTAGATTTCTAGTTTCATTGGCTATCTTGGTTACTCAACAAACGAGCAAATCTAAAGCTCTCTAACACAAGGGGATAAAAAAGAGATAGTGCTGTAATACTTCTGCTAGCGTTTTCATTTATCTGTCTGAAATTATATTTTTTCCATGTCTAAGTCTAGAAGATAGACAGTATTCCTTGTATCATTACTTAGTCAATATTTTATACCTTTCTTAGGATTACTCTCTGAGATACCCTTTTCCCATCCAGCATTATCTGCATTCTTCCCTGTAGGATGCAGAACTTGATTTTGGATTAGTAAAATAAATGCTTTCTAATAGTGCATATTTTGCTGTGAGAAGCAGACTTTTCAATACCATTAGCCTCTTTGTTCAATTTAACTTCAACAACAGTCATCTGCTAAATTCACCAGAGACTGTTTTCATTCTGTGTAAATGATAAAAAGGTTAAACATTGGAGGCAGACAAAGAACTGCAGATTGTGTGCCACCACTTACTGAAAGTGTATATTAACAATCCATGTCTGTATAAAGCCTGATGCATAATGCATCCTCCGTAATAATATGTATTGTGACAAACTTCTTCATCTACCATCAGATCACTCATATAAATAATTTCCTAGACCTTTTGTTTTTATATCTTTGAAATAATACATTATTCAATTACTTCTATGAAACAAATTTAAGTCTTGGTAAAAAGAAATATTGAAGAGAGAGAAAACCAAGTTTTGTATCAGTTCTGTCATAATTTTTGGATCAGTGTCAGAACTGCAATGGACTAAATGACTTAATTTATGCATTTTTAATGACGTAACTCACCCTATTCATGGTTTTTAAATATTGGCATCATACTGGTTTTCTCTCAGGCAACCGTAATTTCATCAGTTTCAGACACTTAGTGGAAATTGACCTTTATCTTCCAAAGCTTCCAGCAGCTAGCTCTTTTAAAATTATCTAAAGCACATTATCTAGATCTGATAGCATTACAATTTTAACATTAATATATGCCCCTTATTGGCCTCCTAATAGTGATGAAGTGGGAAAATCGTTGTCACAGGACATGACATTCACTTGGCTTTTTCCCTCAAAGCAGTTAATAGGATATTCATATTTTTATGTATGTGAATATATAAATATCACTTATATTTACAGTTAAATGTACTGAAATTTTTACCAGTATCTTTTTTACTCTTCAGTACTTTTTTGTGCTTACTCCCTACATCTTCACTTCTGTTATTAATTTTCTGAAGTTATTTCAAGCACTGACTTAAAATGATTAATTTCTTGTTCTCAATTTGCTATATGCCAAGTGTGCAGGTATAAGTGTGTGTGTATAGCATGCATGTGTATGTGTGCCCCTTCATGCATTCCATGTACACGTATTTTTATATATATACTTAATGTGCACTTCATGTTATCACAAATGTAATGTTAGCCTACCTAATCAGTTCCTCAAAATGTTCATCGTGGCAACTGAGACCTGTTCAAACACAGACAATCCCTCAGCATCTTGTAAATTATCAGTATCTTATGACATTTATCTGATCTTTTTTAATCAGTGCTTCATTTCTTAAGATGCTCCTCAAGATAAAGATTTTTCTGGTTCTGAATGTGCTATTTTAACTTAAAACATTGGTTTGTATCTGTATGCTTTCAAATCTCTGTTCACACCATAAGAATGGAAGTTCACCAAACTGAAATTTTATTGCGCAATATGAAGGATAAATAGTCTGGTGTTATTGTTCTATTGCATGATTTTATAGTTTGTTGTGTACACCTTGTATTTTTTCTTAGACTTCTATTCCATAAACAGTCAAAGTCATTTTTCAGTTGTCAGTGACTCAGAAAAAGATAATGTATTTTTCATATATATAATAATTTTTCCTTGTTGAATTGTCTTCCTAGTAGTTTATAATATTTTTTCCATTAATATTTGAGCCACATTAATCTTTTTGCACAATTTGAGTAATACTGCTAGGACATTTATTCTCACAAACATAAGGACTGTAGTGTATAAGCAATTTATGTTTTTCTTTTCTTGCTCATTCACTCCTGTACATTGGTTTCTTTAGTTCTAAATCTGTGGTCATTTGTTCTCTCCCTCTACCATTTTCCCGGGTTTTTTTTTTTTGAGGAATTCATATGCACAAAAGAAAATTACATTCAGCAGACAGACAGGGCAGAGCTTCTACAGGAAAAAATATGACTGATCTAGGTGTCCTTGGTGAATTTTGCAGTTACATCCTAGAAATTATGTGAGAGCACGCACACCACATGAACAGATTAAATATCCCTTATAAGGCAAAGATGGCTCTTCCTGCATGTGTGTGGGCTAGGAAGTATGGTGGTGCTAGAACAAGGATTGCCAGCCCCTGCTGTATCCTCCTCAGAAAATCATATGTTCAAATTTACCTTACTGACTCTCACTGTGAGCAAGAGGGATGAATGAGATCTGACTAACATTGGACTGAGCTGGCTGAAGAGAAAAAGGGCTTGAATGCACCAAAATATTCTGTCTGAGCTTGGCTGAGATGTGCAGGTGTAAGCTGCCTGCTGGAGATTCAGCTGGCAGCCCCAGGGACACATTCAGGCATCCTGACAGCTGTGAAAGGACAAGGACCTAGTTCTGCTGAGGGACTTAGTTTGCTATGCACACTGAATCAAAGCTGCAAGACACCAGGTGAATGAAGAGTGCAAACTCTGCAATGCTTTAGCCTGGCCAGCCAAGCATCCAGGAGGAGTATAAGGTATCTACATGGCTGACTAAGTGTTTTCCACTGACTTTGTCACAGTCTACTTCAGACAACTGCTCTCAATAAAACTAAATGGAAAGTTGCTTGTATCCCACTAGTCACGTCCTTGGATACCAAAATGTGACTGATTTTTTGCCATGGATGTTTCCAGATTAAATAAATGACGTAGGAAGAGTTTCTGATTTTCTATTTTGATAATACAGTAAGTCAGTAATAATTAAATGGGAATTAAACTACAGCTACACAGTATATTATAACTATCACATCTATATCCTTAAACACCATAAAATGTACAGGAGTTTGAGTGGGAACACTTCTCCCCTGTATCCTCTTGTTACACAAGGCAGTGAAAAGGAATCCAAGCTTAACGTGATTCTTCTCTTTTCTGCTTAGAGACTAATTTGAAGGACTACTTGTCTTCTTTTATCAGAATCGTATGCCTGAAGTTACGTGTTCTAATTGAACACATGTACAAAGTGTTTTGCACCATGACTGTTGCTACCACAGTGGTCTAGGGGTTAAAACTTGACTCATAACACAAAGTTCAAAGGTCCCATCCAACCAAAATTCCTATGATTCCTACCATAATTGATGCCAGAATAGTTCTACCTAGATGCTATATAGCATTAGCCACCAGGCTACAGATGGAATTAAGGCCAGATGAGCCCCAGCCACCATGTAAATCTCCTTTGTTTCAGTCATTAATCTGCACCATGATTTCAGATTGTGGCCCTATAAGAGTTTAGGTCCCTGCAGGTGTTATGGTGCACCTCCATATGACAGATTTTGAGATCAGAGCAGAATGTAGAGGCGTTTCAGAACTAAAGAACAGAATTTCATTTGTATGAATATGAATTAGAAGATTTTTCCAAGTGTGTGTAGTGAACACCAGTTCAAATGGGCATCAGACTAACTTGTGTGAATTAGGAAAAAAAGAAAAAAAAAGGGAGAAGAGTATGGGACTTGAACTTTTTACCTTCTGTCAAGTGAGATTTTTAGCATCAACAATTCCTTGCTACAGATCCACGAGTTTTAGTCCCCAGGATATATTGACATTGACATAGCCATAAAGTACCCTGTTTCTAATATGTGGAACATAGCTTCTCTGAAATTCATGGCCCCTACCCCCAACTCTTATGTATGAGGTAGATGGTTGTTAGTGACTTCTGAACAAGGACCTTTCAAGTAAGCCCTGAGGTGCCCTTTAAAATAAAATTTGAGATGACAGTGTCCCCTCAGACTTCCTTCTTTCTTTTGAGCTATTGTATTCTCTGGATGGAAATAAAACTGAAAGATACTTCAATCTTTCCTAGTCTTACCCGAGAATATGAAAAAACCATCAAGAGACATACATACTCTTGACATTTTAATCAAAACCTGCATTGGCTGCATTTATTTCTTCTCTATCTTCCTTGTAATTGAAATATCTTGAACAAGATTTCCTGAGGAGTAAATAATTCTTTTCATAAATTCAACATATGACCCTATAGAAGGGCAACTGCATGCTTGGCTGCAGATTGCCTGTTTACTCTTCATGGTCTGTCTGGTAAGGTTAATTACTGGAAATCAAAGAAAAGCTTTTTGTTTTTTCCTACTCAGATGAAGAGAAAATGTACACATGGTCCTCATATTACAGCCATTGGTGGTATTTGATCCTTTTCCTATTCGTTTATAATATCATCAAATGAACAAGCAAGAGCAGAAAAGGCAGAATCTACACCCAAACCAGAGGGACTAATGGTGCTCTTATCTACTAAATTAAAACCACAGATCTGCTTAATGAGGTTTACCTCACATCCAAATTCCTTTTTTATGCAGAGGAATTTTAGTAGATAGTAGATCCTTAGGAGAAAAGAAAGGCTACTTACTCATTGCATGCAGTCCTTGTTATGCAATTCAGATTCATAGAACTACCACTTTAACAACTTATACTGGTTGCTAAAGAAATTATTATATTAGTAATTTTAAAATTTGATGCTCAATTGTTCTCTATCTCATAAGACTTCTGTGAACCACTGCTCTTCAGGAGGAATTCATTTATTTCTGTTAACAAAGGTAATGATGTTAGGGGAAAAGATATAAAAAGGAATGTGACTGAAATCTCATGAATAGGACTATGGCACAGATTCTTCTAAACTCTGCATTTTTTCTGGCGAGACTAAAATTATGTCTACTGTAACTTTGAAGATAAATAAGAGTCCCAAATTTCTAAAAACCTTTATGTGCTATAAACATTTTAAATATGCATATTTTGAAGAGAAACAATGAAATTATGTTAACTCAATGGTTTTAATTTTCTGTCATTCATTTATTTTTTAAATGGCATCTCAAAGTGCAAATCCCCTCCATCTCTTTCATTGGAAGGGTAGATGGTATATTATATCTTCTCAGCAAATACGAATTTATAACATTCCTGCAAAGCTTGATCCCTGGCATTTTATATTGTTTCTTATGAAGGAAACCTTTTGTAAGAGTGACTTGAAATCTACCCTTTGTTTAAATTAAATCTCAGTTACACTGAACTATTTTATTTTCTATTTTTCTGAGATGAAGTTTGCAAATAATCAGTGCAGTATACATAATAGAAGTTCTAGGTGTGACAGGCTCCTAATTTAAGGTGCTCTCTTTAGTTAAGTTAAATGAAAACTGCAGTCCAGGTGAGGCATCTCTGAGTCTCCACAGCAAGAAACACAGTATCAACTGGCCTGTGATGGTCATGGCTACTGGAGCCATGATACAAACTTAAGTTGACAGCTGGGCTTAAAACAAATATTCAGATTTTGCATATCTAACTTGCAAAGTGTTTCAATGATCAGTTCTGTGTATTATAGCTGTGTAAGCACTGACTGAACAAGAAAGTTAGTAGGGGCAAAAGTAGGGGATCTGTGCGACCAAGTGGAGTCTGGTTCTGAAACCATTCCCCAACCTCCTTGTATAATCAGTGTAATAAAGAGTTTTCATGTCTTCACAAAATGTAAAAAGCTGAAAGGACCCACCCAGATGTAGATAGGTTTGATTGCACCCAAAGAAATGAAAGAATAACCCTTTCATATTTTTTTCCAACACTTTCCTGCAGCAGAGCAGAATTGCAATCCTTAATCCTACTTAATGGATGACACCTGTATAATTAAAGGTTACAAAAACTAAATCTGCTGTGACCTCCTGCATGTCATAGGCTGCCAAGTTTCATTCATAACTCTTGAACTCAGGGACTCGTTTGACTACTGCAAATATTCCAGAAAGGAAAAGCAATCTTAAAAAGAAGATTGCAAAGGATTGAGAATTTTATTCCCAGACCATCACAAGAATCAGCAACTAATGAAGTCAAACTCATCCAGACTACAAAAGATACACCCTTTAAATGATAGACAGCAATTCTGGGAACAAAAGAACAAAGGTAAAAAGGTACACTGTACTTCAGTACTTATGGATTGTTGGTTTTATTTTTTTTTCAATACTATAATAGTTTTTGAATACTATGACTGAGTGAAATATGAAACAAGGATCCCTAAGTTTGTCCATAACCTTAATGGCATATAAGCCACAGGACTGAACAGAGCTGCTTCTGCTGCTGTCTTCACTTACAGCACAGGGCTTGGATCAGTTGTGGCTGCTGTTTTACATCACCTTTGAGGCCATCATTAATCCCAAAATTCTAACAGATACTTGAGAGACCACAATGCCTGGAAATCAGTAAGGCATACTCAGCTGTTTATCATGATATTGAGACAGTGCAAAGGGACAAGTGTTTGCATATTCTCTTCAGCTCTGTATTTAGACATGGAGAATCATAAAGAGAAGATTTTCTTTGATTAAAAAAAAAATTGTTCTAATGCAAAAGATATATACAGTGTGAATGTCCTCAAGAAGAAAATTTCCAGTCAAAATAGGGTGACGATATAAGAAAATGAACTTATTTTCACCTGCTGAAAGTTGCAATTTTAATTCTCTAAATTCTGCTTTTAATATTGTAATGGCAAATTTTATTACATGTTGTTTTCTATTCTAAATGGTGCTGATAACCAAAATTGGCCAAAAACATACACGCACTTGTGGAACACCATGAGAAACAAATAAAACTTTCTTTTCCCTGTGGAATCATTGTTATGAAGCAACTTGTCGTCTTCACACATAGTGGTTGGTTGGACAAGAACTAAAAATAAATGCACCAGCTTTGTGTGCATCATGCAGTCTTCAGCCAGGACTACATGAATCAGAATTGTCTCAGTCAAACAGCTGGGGCGAGTTTAATTCTACACTGCAATCAGAGGGTGTTTGACAAGGAGAAAGGGTGCTGAATTTTGGGGCTCTGGTGTTAATAGTTGCCACATCAGGTATCTTTATAGAGGTCACCTTCATACCTAGGGACAGGAGATGGAGCCTGCTTCTGCCAGTACTGCATCTATCTCTTGCTTGTAGAGAAGTTCCTGTCTCCAGGACTATATAGTTTATGCAGAATTTTCTAGGGCTAGTCAGACTTGAAGACTGATTTAAAGTGTGGGGGATGCAATGCCTATTGGAAACTTGTGATCGCAGCACACCCTCAGAAGGACTAAGCTCTAGGCCTGCTTGCTTGAACCCACTTCTTTTAGACCCTATGAAACAATGAAATGCTAAAGATGGGCCTTCAGAATCACCAGCTGTTATACTTTGTGATGTTAACTACTGAATTCAGGATGAAAAAAATGGAGGGGGGAGGGGGGTGGTGCTAATAATGTTTGGTAATGAGGACACTGTCCTGTACATTCGTTTTTCCAGTT
This sequence comes from Eopsaltria australis, assembly GCA_034509425.1. Lineage (NCBI taxonomy): Eukaryota > Metazoa > Chordata > Aves > Passeriformes > Petroicidae > Eopsaltria > Eopsaltria australis. The sequence continues at coordinate 451,885 of JAVTVJ010000518.1, forward strand.
CTGCAACCCATGTAATCAATGAGTGTTGATTCAAGTGAAAATAGTGGTGTCTTTAGTCGGACCCCTGACCCCAGCTGTTTCAGTTAAGAGATTATTTTGACTTTGCTGACCTAAATAACAATAATAATGTTTCATTTCAAGAACTCAGTATTTTCTGTTATGTAAGACATTCACTTCTCTTTAGAAGTAGTGCAGATTAAAATTTGCCCAGTAATGCAGCCAAAGCTCTCCACAAACGGAAATCCTATCCCCCAAATTTTTAAAGCTGAAAGAGCATGCTATTCATAAGCTAACTTTAAGTAGTCTCTTTCAACCATCATCTTAAACATTGGATTGTCCAAGTCATTAATTTTTACATGATTTTGAAAAAAGGGAGATAAACTGTAAAAAAAGACTGTTTCTTTCTCCTTCATCTTTGTTTTTCACTGCAGTGATTCCATGATTTTTCAGTGATTTTCAAATGCTCATTCTCTTCTATTTTGGATGTATCTTGTGTGTTTATATAAATGCACAAATCTCCTGATACAGTATAAAAGCAATTAAAACAGTTAAGAGAAGCTATAACTGATTTAATAGCTTCACGTCCACCAATCAGAATAAAGCACTTGAAAGAAATTAAAAGTACACAGAAACAAACGCTGTTCCACATAAATCAATATCTAGGATTCTATTTTACAGTCTTTACTTATGTTGACTGCTATTTTATGGTCAGTCTGAAATTAGATTGCATGTGTAAGTACTGTTCAGCCTTAGTTAAGACTGTCAAATAACATCCTCTATATTGATTAGTGTTGTGCCAGCATCTGCCTGCAATTCTGCCTGGACACCAAATAGAATTGCTACTTAATTAAATAAGCAATCACTCAACAGCTGACCTGTTGGGAAAGCAAACAAAAAGCTGACAAACTAACCTCCTAAATCTCAGGAAATGCAACAAAAGCTAAAGAAATTCTCCAGAACAACAACATCACTATCCAACCCTTAAAAGAGAAACTTAAACACAGTCACTGGAAATGAACTTCAGATGTGAAACGAAAGTTTTAAAATGTAGTTGTAGTTAATTGAATAGAGGCATATAAATATCTGGAACTGAGTTTTAAAAAGTTGGAAGTTTCCTGAAGGGATCAAATTAAAATGCATTAAAGTTGTTCCTAGTCCTCAATTAGCTCATTGCAACGTCAACTGATTTTAAAAGGAAGGTTCATATGTGTGCATCATTATATGTATTTCAGTACTCCCTGATCCCAAGCCTGTGTCTCTATAATAAATTTAAAACATTATATGCTGCCACTTTTCCAGCATTTTTTCAGCCCTGTGTTTTTTGTTTATGCAAAGTCTGGATACTACTTCACTAACACAGAAGGAAATTCTTTGTTTTCTAGTTTTTTCTCTTCATTGACAGTTGCATAATGTCCAGCTGATCAGAAAAAAGAAAAAGAAAAAAAAAAAAAAGCCAAATGCAAATTTGCATAATCCCAGAAGATTGCAGTATGTGCCAAGGGAAATATATGTTTCAAGAAGGTACTACATGTTGGTGTAATATTTATGTGGCATTTGTAATTAAGCTGGAGAAATAACAATTAATATTCAATAGTTTTACACACTTCAAGTTAAATCTAGAAAATTAACGCCTATTACTTCAAGACTAGCAAGCCAATAGCTGTGACTTGTCATTCAGGAAAGTAAACAGTGTTTCCCTTTGAAAAGGAAAATTAAAGTCATAAAAACACCACAACAACTTTATGTGCTTCTAAGTCTTCAGTCTCTTTCTGCTGGGTCTTTTCAAATGCATCACAAGTTTACCTTATCAGAGGCACTAGGTGTCTAATGGACCAGTGAAATTAGAAATCACTGCTGATGCATCTGGCAGGATTTCTGCATTGTGGTGAAACTAACTGAGACTGAAGGCCTGCAATCGAAGTGAACCAAGCTGGACTTCTAGTGTGTGCCTGGCATCCAAATCTACTGTACCTAGATCAAAAGGCTGCTGAAAGCTAGAGTGTCTCCAAACATGACAAGAATGCATGACATACATCAAAACGACTGCTGTGTATGTATAAAACAAGCAAAACATTTTGTAATGCATTACCAAGCTTGTAACATTAAGTGTGAAAGTATTTTTTTTCACAGGAAAATACAGCAAAGTCTAGCTTTAGTTCATGAAGAAGTAAATTATTCTTCTTGTTCCCTGATCAGCTTTTTGACATTGTTAGATAAGGAAACTAGGAAAGAGAATGACTGCTGGCTGATGGAAAACATGTACCTTAGAAACAGTTGTACATAACACATCCTGAAAAAGCAAGCAACCAAATAAACAAAACCAAAACAAAGTCCTAGAGAAAATACCCCCAGCTAACCAGGACTTTAGAGTTTGCACAATATATTCATGCTATCATGCCTTGTGTGGAATGAAAGGAGGGAGGAGGTGTAACACTGTAAAGAGTTTGTCCATAAAAGAGTGCTGTGGGTTTTAAATCTACGAGATACAACAGGAGATAAAAAGAATTTATGTGCCTTCATTTCCTCCTCTTTCCTTTTCCTGCTGCAATTTGCCTCTTTTGGAGAGGGTCTGTTGTTTTAGAAACTACCATGGGAAGACAAGGCTGATTTTCTCAATTGAAGAGCTGGTAGGCATATAATAATGCTAAAACAGTAATAAAGAAGCACAAATCAGAGTTTGGGCTTAGATTTTAAACTCTTTGCAGACTGATAGGATTCCAGATGAAATAAATAAAAGAGAATACTCTTTGTGAATTAATTCATTAAAAAAATGTGTGCCATATGATTTTGTTCAGAGGGAAAGATATAAAATATTTCATACATCTTTCAAATTAAAGTGCCATGTTTGAATAAACTAGACTCCTCCAGTGTCTGGGAACAATGCCAGAAAGTACCAACAGCTGACCTGGTGAAGGAACGTATGGTCTAGCCTAAGAAAATGGCTGTTCAGCTGGAAAAGTAAAATGAAGAAACCTTACATGATCAGGAAGCAAATATTTCTTTTTAAATCTTCCAGTTATCTTACTTATCTATTTTTCCCTGTATTAGTTTATAAGAATTTGAAGTATTTCTTTAGTGTTTTCTCCTCTATACCAGTTTGGATCAGAAGTAGAGTACCTTGTGGAATTCCAATCTGGGCAAGCCCAACACAAAAAACCTGAAACGACAGATGGTCCTGATGTCAAAACGTTACCCTATTGTTTGGTTTAGTTATAAAATCATCCAACCATAATCATGCTCAAATAGCTAATGTTGACAAATACTACTTATTTCCCCAGCAAGACAGAAGCTATGGAGACACCAGTGTATAGGTTAAAATTAAACTACTGTGTTTAGACATCCTATTGTTCATGCTCAGTCTCCTGTGTGATGTATTTTAGTTTAATATAATTTTTTTATAATTGAGGCTGACTTAAAATTTATTTACTGGCAATTACAGCCTTACAGTACATGACTTAACACATGGTAGCACAACTGGTCTCCAGCTTGTACCCTTATTTTCAGACTAGCTGCATGAGAGTGAGACAGATAAGGATCTTCAGTTCCAGGCACCAGTCCTCTGCTTGGGAAATTGTTTAACAGAATGTTATTGGTATGGGAAACAAACAATCACTCTAGCATTAATAACACAAACCCACTGACTCTGATGTAAACTGAGGAAAACATAAAGAAAATCCAGTCATGAAAGAACAAACAAGAAACAAAACATTTTAGTTTTCTTTGATTTATTGCACTGTTTCAAGTTGAAATCTTCCAGTTCAACATGGAAAGTCTGAGACTAATTTGGATATTTATTTTGCCCTTTTATAATCGAATAATGTTTAGTTCTAAGAGACCTTTTCGTTCTAATTTAAACATTACATTCTCCATGAATAAATATTTATTCATTGCATATGGTCTTTTCATTGCATGCAGACTGCTTAGTTTTCAGACTGAAAAAGGTCATTTCATCAAAGAATACAGGTATAATAACGAAACAAAGCAACCATTTGTATAATTTAACGGCGGCAAGAAGTCCAGGCTAACAGTCTGAATAATGACTAATTTAATTTCTTTCAAAATTCTTCAATAAGGAAAATGTGACAATATCAAACATCTCTCACAGGAATAGGTTAAAACTGTGTATCTTTTAGTACCTAGAATAGGTACTTAAGCCTCATTTATTCACAAAACTGAGGTAAACCCATGAAGAGGTAGGTATCTTAAATAGTTCTTTGGAATGTTTTGGGACAATGGAATGAGAATTTATATTATGTTAGAGTGTTTTAACAGTTTTTTACATATTTTTAAGCTACACTGGCGATGATTGCTCCAGTCCTTTTTCCAGTGTGATACTGCCAGAAGTAGTCACTTTGAAAACACATTAATATAACGGGTACATCTTGGTTTATAGGTAATACCAACTCTAAGATACATAATCAAGGTAACAGAAGAATCATTCTCTCTAATGAAAAGCATGTTTTTGTTAAAGACAGACATACATTTGGTTTTACAGTTAATGTTTTTATTACTTGCACTGATTGAGATGAGTATTTATTAACAAGATGAACTGCAACTTGCGCTAAAACAAACTTTTTCTTTTCCCCCTCAAATGAATCAATCTAGTTATTCAGAGACACAGACACTGGAGAGAAAATAACTCTAAATAAAAAGCGAGAGATAATTATGAATGATGCCATTTTTCAATTACAGTGTAAGCCTATCCCTTTATCCCTTTTATGTTCTATAACCCTAGATAAAGGCCTGTCAAAAAAGGACAAAAAGGTTGGTACTGAAGACTATATTGCAGTACTTCTCTACAAGGTATGAATAAACTGAAAAAATTTGAAACAAATTTTCAAATTGATAAATTTGCAGATGTTATTTCTTATGTTTACAGTAGCACTAATTGAGATAAAAAGGTTAAAATATTTCGATTATTTTTCTTTTTTAAAAATTTTCTTTCCTTTTAATTTTGCATTTTAATAAAAGGAAATGGAGGAAATATCTGGAGGTAAGGTGCTTATTCTCTGATCCAAAATAATTTCTAAATCAAAAATAATTTCACTTAATGTTTTATAGTGCAATGAAATTATTAAAGAAAGGCACAGGGCAGATACAGAGAGAGAGCAATATGTTAGAAAAATATTGTGTTAAGTGACTGCACTACTGTGCCTATGTCACAGAGCATGTTGCACCAATTATCTGAAAGTCAGAATGCTAATGCACAGACCATCAACTATATCCATAACCATACTGTGCCAAAAACTGAACTTAATTATCAATCCCTGCTCAATAACAAAATGTCTATTTGTTGCAACTTGGGGAAATTAGGAAATTTGAGTAAAAGAAGCAAATTCTAACAGATGTCGGTATCATAACTTCCACGGAACTAGAAGGAAGCAGTCAGTCAATTTCAATGAATGGTAGAGCATATAAAGGCTGTTCTATTAAATTTCCCTTCTTTCTTCCCAAAACCAGAATATTATGTAGCAACAGAGATGGAGAACTAATATCTTATGTCGTTGCTTTTTGGTTTGGTTTGGGGTTTTTTAACACTAGTGAGGAAACATAGGCATTATTTTTTTTTTTTTTTCCTTTTTTAGGTATGTGTCCAAAACCAAGACCCATTCTTTGACAATTATGATCTTGAAGGTGCCATCACCTAGGAAGGAAAATACTGGGGTAGCTTCTGTAGGGGAAAAAAATAAAATCATGTCTGACTTCCTTGGTTAGTGGACTTCTAAGTGTTTCATGGTCCACTGCAAACTTTTCACCCTCACCTTCTGCTAACCCTCCTTATTCCGCAAGAATTAGCTACATCTCCCTCTCTTTCTCTCTTCATCTCAGTGTATAGTTTCACAAGACAATGGCTTTTCTTTCAAAGCCACTTTGGAATAGCTGTGCCATTTTCTTCCTTTGATCATAGCTCACCTGCACAACAGCTTGAGCAGCAGCTGTAAACTGGCTCACTGAAATTACCTACTCTGGGAATATGACACCATTTTGACCCCCACAATTTCATTCAGCTACATTTGTTGAAGGGCACAAGCAGGGGCTATATGGGGAACTCATAAATTGTCTTTCCTGAAAAAAAACCAGTGTCATGAAATTACATCTTTTACCCACTTGCTTTATCTTTTACTTCTCTCCTTGCTAACCTGTCAGTCGACTCCAAATGCTAACTACCCTTTCCTGTCAAACTGATCAGTTAACATAATGAACCTCATTTCATGGCAACTGCTCCCAGTGCTGCTATAGTATCATGTTTGGTTCTTCTTTTTCAGACCTGAAGAATATTTGAAAAAAAAAAAACAACCCATGACTACTTCCTTTTTTTTCCAAGTGTATCATCGGAATGAGAAAAAAATTGGTTCCCTTGCAGTTTTGGCTGCGTGTAATAATGTAAAATAATGTTGAATAGAAATGCAGAAATTGGGGAAGAAGGTTTTACCTCCACCCTGAGTAAAATAAAATTTCTTATGTTTGGGATTTACATTACTCTTGTCCATAACATCTTTGTAGCTACAGTACAAAATCCTTACTGCTCATTTGTAAGGGCATGTTTTATTTTATTTTCTCATTTAACACTCCACCTTCATTATAGTGACATTTACAAGATTTAAGAATGTTTTCATTGGCTTCTGACTCTTCTTAGTTACAGGGCTACGATCTTGGGACTAGAGTGCTGCAGTGGGCAACACAAGTTCTTTAGGAAAGACAGGACTGGAATACTAGAAGGGAGAGTTGCCCCATTTAAGTGACAGAGCAGCAAGATCTCTGCCTGGAGGTTGAAGAGAACCTGAGGGAGAGTTCATGGGTTAGGACTAAAGTAAAGGCAAGTTTGCAGATGCCAAACTGGGAGGAGTGGCTGATAGGTCAGAGGACTGTGCTACCATCTCAAGATACCTTGATTGGGTGAAGAAATGGACTAGCAGGAACCTCATGAGAGGTTCTTCTTGTTAGGGTAGAAACACATAATGACTGGATGATTATATGCAGGTGCTTTTATTTGAAGAGCTCTGGGAACTGGGGGTTCAGATCCAAATCCAATTCCGACATGGATTCGCGATGGATACATTTTTATACCCTTCCCTTACATAACTGTTGTATAATCATACGTTAATCATATTGATATTGTTCTACTGTATATATTGTTTTCTCCCAAGCATGAGTTTAAGCCCTCTCCCCACAACATTTCTCATGATTGTTGTTCCTTTCTCGTGATTCTTATTGCCATCAAATATTATTTTACTTATATCTACTAAGCAATTATCACATTTAACTTCATTATAAGCAATTATCACATTTAACTTCATCATCTACTATACAGGTGGGTACACAGGTGTAGGTTCCCATGATTTTAGAGACAATGCCCACTCCCGTTCTCAAGGCCTAATTCAGATACCACAATTTTAGAAACATTTTAACCCTATGCTATCATTCTCAACAGGGAGATGTGACATGTTCTGCACCTGTGAAGAAAAACCGCATACATTAGCATATACTAGAGACTGTCCAGCTGGAAAACAGCTTTTTGGAAAAGAATCTGGGGGTCCTGACAGACAAGAGCAATGTGCCCTTGCTGCAAAGAAGGCTAATGGCATTCTGGACTGCATTATACAAAATGCTGCCAGCAGGTCAAGGGAAGTGATCTTTCCCCTCTACTCACTGTAAGCAAGTCTGGGCTCCTCAGTAGAAGAGAGAGAGATGAACATACTCAAAAAAATCCCCCAAAGAGCCGTCAAGGTGATTAAGGGACTGGAGCACCTTCTATACAAGGACAGACTAAGAGAGCTTTCACTGTCTAGCCTGGAGAAGAGAAGGCTCAGGAGGAATCTTATTAATGTGCATATATACAAGAGAGGTTGTAAAGAGAGTGTGTAAAGAAAAAGGAGACAGGTTTTTTTTTCAGTGATGCCCAGTGGCAGGACCAGAGGCAATGGACACAGACTGAAACACAGGAGGCTACCTCTGAATATCAGGAAGCATTTTTTTACTGCACTGGCACAGATTGCTAATATCCTTAGTGATATTCAAACTTCGTCTGAATGCAGACCTCAACAACTGGCTTTAGGTTGCCCTCATTGAGTAAGGTTATTGGGCGAGATCACCTCGTGAGGTCTTTTCTAACCTCAAACACTGTTATTCTATGAATTAGGTTATCACATAGATAAATTTGAAGTTCATCTCTGGTTTCTCTGATATCTCCAATATAATAAGATGATTGGTGGCATTTTCAGCATGACTATGACTGAAATCAAGTAGCTATGTTTTTGCTTGAGGAAATGGCACCTACCAGTGCCTTGTGTTTAAAGAAGTCAAGAGAGACATTACCCAGTTACTTGACAGTGCTATAGTCTGTTTCTCAATATAATCATATAAAATAGCAGTACATTACACTGGGATAAAAAGAAACTTGAGCAGCCTGCTATAGCAGTGTCAAAAACAGTCTCTCTCCCTTTTGCATTCCCTGTCTCTGTAAAAGCTGTTAAAAAATGTACTTTGACGAATTACTGACCTGAGTTCATTATGCAACCATATGACAGTTTTCCTTTTTCATTCAGGTAAAAAATGGTGCTGGTAAAAGATCTGGCACTTTCATTCACATACATGAATAATCATTTGGATTAAGGCTTAGTTGAGCCCCAAGAGAGGATAAATGGTATAAAAAACTTCCATTCAATTATTAAACAGACTAATATCTAATGTATTCTAGCAATTTTGGGATTTATTCAAGTGCAGAGAATACAGAACTTAGGTTGTTAAATTTGATCTGGTTTGGGTTGTTTGGTTTTGGTTTTCTTTTTTTTTGTGGGGGGATGGGGGGTTGTTTTGGTTTTTTCTTTCTGTGTCAAAATATCAGGCTTAGTTATTCCCTCTGATATCCCTCTTGAGGCCATTGTCTTGGGCTGGCCAGCTGCCCACCAGGGTCTCAGACTGCAGCCCTATGGCTTTTACAGCTAGCGTCCCCAACCTGAGTGGGTTCCCTGCTGTCAGGGCTCACGCCCCTTACCGCAGGCTCGTCCACCCTTTTTGGTAGCCACTGTAAGCGATGAGCCGGAGTATGGGGGGAGGGTTCTCTCACCTGGGATAACAGAGACACCGTATCGCCAGCTCACTGGGCACCCAGGTGAAAGACCTGGGGCACCTTCTGCATCAGACTTTTATTGAGGGATTACAAACCAATCACTGATGGGCTCGGGGGAGGAACCAGGGAGGGATCAGGAGACTGGGACCAACTGGGAAGGGAAGAGGGAGGAGAAAGGGGGACTGGCAAGGAGATGATACAATTGGGGACAGGGTAGCCAGCCCCCAGGAAGCCCGGCCCATCCACAGGACAAACCCCCCTGGGCTCTGCCCCAGGGGAGTCCCCCGCCCCGGGCTTCCTAGTGGGGGGGGAAAAGGGTTTTGTGGGGACTTGGAACTGCTGCAGCACCTCTGATATTCAGAAAAATTTGGTTTAATTTCTTTTTCATAGAGGAGTGCTTTATTTTATGTTTGGTCTAGGGAACATTCTGAAAAGCTGTGGCCAACAGGGCAAAGCCCCTGCAGTGTAATTCTTCTGTTTATCCTAGGAAAGGTATTGTGAATCATGTAGTCCTTTACCTTTTCTTCCCTCTTTTATTTTTTTTTTTTAATTTTTTCCTGGGATTAACGTACAGGCAAAATATCTACAATTATTTAAATCAAAAAGCAGGTATATGAAAGCAATTATTGATTGCTATTATTATATTCACTGACATAATAATATGAGTAAAGATTCTGAAGACCTGAAATTCTGGATAGGTTTAATTTCGGCTTCAGAGGAGAATTGAAAAAGTCAGTAATAAAGAACTTACTTTAGGAACTGAACTTTACTTCAAGATTGTATATTTGCCTGCTTTTTCTCCCACTTCTGAAAGCACACAGTCAGAAGAAGATTAATGTATTGAGATAGGTAGATAACACTAACCATTTTTAAATAGATGTTTTTCACGGTTTTTAAAGCTTCAAACACCACTTGCATCTTGAACAACTTGAGCAATGCTGTCTGAGTACTGTTTGAAAAACAACAAAACCCTTTCATCAGGATGACAGTCTGGAAAAAAACTGACGCATAATTCCTCCAACAGATATTTTGAAATACTGTGTTTTGATGGATGAGATTAAGTGTTTTAGACGGAGGACACTTATTGCTTAGAGGGACAGTGTCAATTTTAACATCTTTTTGCTTAAATAAAGGCTTTGTTTGGGTGCTAAAAAACACCTTATACTCAGACTTGACTTCTTTCCACCATGTCTTCTCTCTCCTACTTTGCAATATATTGCTTGTTTTAATGTTTCTCATATTTTGAAAGTGCAAGCAGGGATGCTGCTGTCTTCTCTCTATTTAACTACCCCAACAGAATAACAGCTCATTAATAAACATTACCCAGAGAGCATCCTCTTTTAATTCCTAGCAGGATCAAATTTGATATTCTTAATTCCTAGCAGGATCAAATTTGATATTCCAGAACTGTGAATGATAATTGGATAAATTCTCTTTTGATTTTTGAAACAAACCAGGTTTTAAATTCAACCCACATTAGCACATATTTTACATGATGCCCTATTCTAGGGTCTTCTTATCAACTGGAAAAAGTGGCACTCTGGACTACAGTTGCATTTTTATTTTTAAAAGCCTATCATTAGTTTTTAAATCCAGTTATTAGCTTTATTTCCATTTATACCAAACACACTGTTTTCAGGTACCCTAAGAAGTGGAAGGATGGTGCTGTTAGTATGACAGGAACTAAGAGAGCTTGATTAAATCACAGATGACTTCTCTGATATTAAGCAAGTTGTTTTGTCTCCATTCCACTCAGTTTCATGCCAGCAATATAAGACAACAGGATGTTGCTCCTTTATTAGATTGTTGTGAGGCTACTGAAAGCCTAATCATTGCCCAGTGATGAAATCACTCAGCCAGGAGCAAACGACTGGAAAGCTTATTCCCTCATTTAAATTTGTTTTCATTGTACAATTGTTATAGAATTAACTGAAGAGAAGGATCACAGCCCTCCAGACAGCTACAGGAGGGCACAGCTGAATCAGATTCTTCCCTGTCCATTGGGCCAAGTGACTTCTGTTGGCAATTTTCAACATTTCCTGTGCAATACCCTAACCAGCAAATTTCTGTGCAAAAGTACCATCAATAATAACTTTGTGTTTTAATTTAAGCCGGCTAGTGCAAGCTGACTGCTGGAACTAAAGACGTTCATCATTCTGAGCTTCTTCTGTAATTTTGTAAATTAATAAAGTACTGACTGCCTCTTAGGGCTTTCAAGAACATAATCTACATGACTTCCTTAATTTTGAGAAAAATATTTTATCTAAACTTCAGAATGTTTCTTTCAGTTCTGTACCAATTCATGTACACAAAGTAATGTCCATTAAGTCATTTCACTTCCTCACTTTAAATATCTACAAGGGGAATAATATCAAATACTTTTGCACATAGGAACTTCATTTTAATAATCTTCAAATATGTTTCTTAAATGAAAATAAAAATGAGAAAACTACACTTTCTACTTTGATTTATTTCTATACACTAAAATATGTACGAGATAGGGGTATATACTGAGAATTTTACAAGAGCTTCAAGTGCTTTATTTGTGTGTTCTAAGGATGACTATCAAGGAGAGAGGCTTATTACCTTTGCATCCTGATTTCAAAATTTTTTTGCTTACTATATTTGTCATAGCATTTAATTATTTGAAAACACAGTGCATGAAAAGTTATCTTTGTTACATTAATGTTTACTTCTCTTAGCTTCATTTTTTCTTTCGTAATTAATACCTCACTCGGGGTTTTCTAACTTGGTATATGAAAATAAATATAGACTAGGTCTCATTAACACTAAATATAGTTTCTTCTTTTAACTTTACCACATGGTGACTAAAATTATGGTCCCATGAAAATAAAGGGAAGAGGTCTCATTAAGATTACTATCATAAGAATTTCATCTGTTTTTCTCTCAGCTGCTTTTACTTCTTTGCTAATGGAAATATGACCTGGGGTTATAGCTCAGTATTGAGCTTATCTTGCAAGCATGCAGGAGGCTCTGAGTGAAATCCTTCATATTTCTTTAGACTCGTCTGATGCTTTCTTCATATGGGTGACAGCCATGCATGGCACTGTCACTTCATCACCTGGCACTGCTGTAAACAGAAGGGATTAAGGTCTCCGTTCAAAATACTTACGTTGCCTATTTCTTAGGACACTTGTCTAGAACCACCCCTGTCTGCAAATACATTGCAAAATAACACCCGAAACATGCACTTTTTGCTTTTGGTATTGATTATGCCTGGACCGGAGTAGCCTGGAGCTTTTTCTGGCTTAACCTCAAGATTCACTTCGGCTCAATGACTTTCAACCAGAGTGAGACTTAAGCATGCAGCAGTTTTCCTTGAGCCTTAATTTCTATTGGATGAAAAAAATGCTCCATCTGTGCTGGCAGGAAGTCATGGACTGCTTCTGAATGCCTGAATGATTAGGGAAAGAAGGACCCCAGGATGCAACAGGTGTGTTTCAGCAGGAATTACAGAGATTTTCAAATGGGATGATTGCATATAACAGCATGTGGCTGCTTATGTCTTCAGAATACAAGGACATGCATTTGTCAGAAATACAACTCATATATAAATGAATATTTTTAAATAAAATATATATATTCTATATTTTATAGTATATACTATATCATATTTATGCAGATCATATTTATCTTTGTTGTTTGTTAGGGTTTTTTTGTTTGGTTTAGATGGTTGTTTTTGGTTTTTTGTCACATTTTAGAGAGGATTCTGGAAGCTGAAACTTTCAGATTTAGGTATCAGCTCAGGAATTCTAAACAATGCTGTAAATACTTTTACTCGCGTTTATTAAACTACCACATCCTTATATAATACTTGATGGGAAAAAGAACTGAATCAACTTGTCCTGGACTGGAGGGCAATTACACTACATCTTGTCAAGACCAAAAAATATACCATTTGGCATTAAGAATTTTTCATATACTGTGCTAGTATTGTTGTAGAAAAAAAAGATTATTTATCATGTAGAAACTTTATAATAAGAAGAATACTCAAAGATTAAGCTATAATTATTTTTCATTAATTTTTAGGTCAGGTTTTATAGAAAATGGATCAAGGGAATATCTGCTATAACTTTTGACAGAAGGGCACAGCAACTTCATAAGTTCATTGACTTAAAATCTATGTCTGTCTTCCTCTCTGTTGAGAAATTCATAGGTTTGTGATCCATATTAAGAAATATAAACTTATTTGGATTACAAATAAATATCTATCATTGTTATCTTATTCTCTTTTAACACTTCCTGTAGAAATTTGACAATTATTTCAGTAAACTAGTGTATGCAATAATGTAATCCTTACCAGAATGATTCTATATAGATGTTTGATCATGATCTTTGAGCATGATCTTTGCTCACATAGTTCTGCTTAGAATAGAAATATTATTTAAAGGTAGGTTAAAAAGTTTGAGAAAATCACAAGACCTTTCTTTTAATTTTATTCTAACTTGTCTAGTTTGTGGACACTATATGGAAAACTAGTTTTTTAGATTTTTTTATTTTCTGATTGTCTCTCTGATCTTTATAGCATAGAGAAATGTACCTATTTTTCAAGGAGCAAAAAGGTCTTCTTTTGTTTCCTAATAAAAACAGCCCCAAAACAAAAAACAAACAAATCCCACCGGAGGAAAAAAAAAAAAAAAAAAAAAAAAAGCCCCGGTATGATTTGATTTATTGCAAAGACTTTTCATTATAAATTTCTCATATTAAATTTTTAGGGTTTTTTTTCAGCCAAAATTATACCATTTTCCCAATCATTTACAGCTAATGCAATTGCCATAAAAAGAAAGATTTTCTTCTGAGTAGTTCTACATAACCAAATAAAACAGGTCATGTTCATAAATTTTGCAAAAGTACTGTCACAGTACTGCTCATCAGGAGGGGTGTAAAATATTATTGGACTGTTAAAGCAAAAACAGGGAGAGTCTCCTTAAATGTAATGTCCCTTGGCAACCAGCATGATATCAAAATTTGTTTAAATATTTTGAATTGTCGGCAAACTCACACTTTATTATTGGAACCTAATTTGAATTTCATTTTTCTGATAGGTGGTGAGCCCATATCCTGAGAAATGTTGATGAAAATCCTCTCACTTACATAAAGTAATATAAAATGATAAAATTTATAAACGTACTTGGAGCTTTCTCTACCTTTAAGAGAAGCTTCTGGTCCTAAAATGAAGAAATGCAGAGAAAGAAGGAATGGAACAGATTAATTTAACTTTTTCCTCTTTACATAAAATAACAAGAGAAGAATGATACTTCTCTCAACTTCATTAACTGATTAGAAATTATATTTAAGAATGTATTTTAAGGGCAAGGAGTGCCTTTGAATAGCAGGTGGGGACAGCTGCTTTTTTCTGTAGTTTGTTTTACACAAATTAAGTAAAAAGAAATATTAAACTTGCTACATCTTCACAGATTTGAATCTATTTTTTCCATTTCTTTGTAATCAGAAAGGAGATCTTTGTAGTTGAATGTTAAAGCTGTAAAATAATCATCTCATTACAAGATAGGGATTTTAAAAGAAATGCATATACCAAGACTCATGGAAAAACAGCATGATAGCAATACTGACATAACCATAATATTAGGACTCTGAGATAGGATTTCTAACATCTCAGACTGCCGGGGAACCTACTTCCATCTTTATCTCTGTCAAGGCCTGAGAGGGAATTCGCAGTTTGGTTCTCATCAGCACCACCAGATATTTGTGTGGAGGTCATTGCTGAATGGCAACCAAACGGCAGCAACACTGAACAGCTGCCTCAACAGCTTTACCAGTACAGGGGGTAAGAGAAAGTGAGAATTGAAAAGTAGGTCTGGATGCTGTGCTACTGAATACCCCCTTCTTCCTTCTTTCTTTTTTTTTTTTTTAATCAGAGGTTCACTGAAAGTTTGAAAGACTTCAAGTGTGAGGCCAGTATTGCTAGGTCACTTAGCTGCTTGTCAAACACTACAGAGAATAAAACAAATCTGCAGAGGCCCCAAAGTAAATAAATGCAGTTTCTAGATGGGGCCAACATGTTTTTATCACATGTAACATCTGATTGAGGAACTGCCTTCTACAAATATTTGATGCAAATGAGACCATGCTCTCACATGAGGAGTCCTGCTGATTTCTGTGAGAAATAATGATTTGCAGCATTGAGACTCTTGTGTGGCCAGTAAGGCTCAGCTGGAAGCTTGTCACAGTCAGTTCTAAATTTGTGCAACATAGAAATCAGTCTGTGCATATTTTCTACAGCTTCACATTTGGCTTAAGGTTGTGGTTTTAGCTGGTTGTTTGAAATCATTGTAATAACACTTTTCATTTATAAATTTATTTATCCAAAGAAAGTCACACATTATTAAAAATTTATTTCTGTTGCTTTTTAATTTTTTTTTTTTAATTTGCCTAAATATTTAACCTATTTGTGCTTCAAGTATTCTATGCTGAAGCTAAATGAAAAATTAAAGCTTAAATGTTTTCATCCTATAAGTTGATAGTGTGTACTTAGCAGATAATCTCTGAACTGGAAAGATGCTGAGGTGGACTTACGTATGACTACACCAGTGCATGCCGTATGCATTTTAGTATTTTAACAGCTCCGATTCAGGCATCCATTGGATAACATGTTGAATCCATTTCTTTGTGAAAGCTGCTCTTGGAAAGGAAGGGAATTTAATTGAATGTGTGTGTTGAGGAGGATAAGGGTACCGGACGCCTGAAATTAAATTTGTCTGTAACCTTCAAGGCACTATGCAAACTAATAAGATGTAGAATTGCCACTACATCTGTTACCATTTGCTTACATTTAAGATGAACACTTAAAAAAAATATTCCTATTATGGAACCCTATTTGCTGAAAATAATATAATTTGTGCATGCACATTTATGCCGTGTATTAGTGCTTGAGGAAAGCAACTAAATGGGATTCTTTTCTTCTCCTTTGTATTAATATTTAATTAAAAGCTCAAGATGCTCTCTTTTGACAGATACTCTTTTAGCCACCGGAAAAATATATCTACACTAACACTTTTCTTGTTTGATCTCCTTTTTTGGGTCAACTTGCTTTCATACACAGGCACACACAGATACTGCATTCCATGATAGAGACACAATGCTGTTAGCAATTTTTTTGCTTGAGGCCAGGGAAATTGTATCACACTTGCTTTTGACTCGAGATCAAGTACTGTCGCTGTAGCATGACAAAAATAAAAATCGAGAAAAGGCTTTGAAGGTTTCAAATGCTGAAATTCTTAAGTCTGGCTTGTTAAAGCGGTTACTTGTTCACAGTAGCATTTGCTGCCTTGCTAATGATCTTCTGGTTGGGATAGATCCAGCCAGTGTATTTGATACAGAAGTTTGAAATTTCACAATAAACTGTTTCACTAAGATGTTGGGGATAAGGAAGGGGGAAGGGGGAAGGGAGAGGGGGAGAAAGGGGAGGAGAATCATGAAAAAGAAACAAAACTAACCAGAACTACAGTGTTGTAAGACACAGAACATTCTTTTTAAAGAAGTGATTTCTAAGTGAAAGAATATTATAAAATTGATACCCAGTGGTATCAATTGGTTTGTAACTCAATGATTATGGCACAGTCAAAATTCCCACATGAAATAACCTTCTTTATAATCGAACAATCACAATGTTTGAAGTTTTTCATATACCTGTCTTTAAAATAAAGTAAAAGAAGGGAAAATTCCATGTATTCCTAACTTATACCTGTGTAACATAGGCAAAATAGAGCCTTGTGTGCCCATAAGGCACAGACACCCTAATTAACAGATCCTCAAGCAGACAAAGCTGTCTGTTTTCAATTAAATTAAAGACTATATAGTGATTCTCAAAAGTGCCTCAATTCACCATTCTGTTTGCTTCTGACAAACTATTACTCTAGAGACCAAATCTTCTGTCAGTGATTTACAGACACGTTGAACAGAATCATTCCAAAAAAAAGGGGGCTCTGCCACAGGAAAATGTGGAGACATCTGGAAATAAAACAACTCTTATTGATTACTGATATTAAATATAAATACTAGTGTAAGGTTGATGTCTCCTAATATTAATAATAACACAGATGTACCTCCCATTAATGTTTCACCTCAGTTGAGGCTATGATTAAAAGTGAAATATAGTTGTGTTCTTCAAAATTTTTGTCTTGATATTAATGAATGCGATGGATCACTGAGGAATTAAAGTGTTATCTTAGTAAATCTGTCCAATAGCATTAACATTTAGGCAACATAATGGTGACTTTTAATTAGACACAGATATCATGAAACTTGGAATATATATTTCAAGGTGGATCAAGGTTAAAAAAATAGTTAGTGTGGACAAAAAAGTAAAAAATATTAATAACAAAAAAATCATGTATTGAAAAATAGTTAAGAGCAGTGTATTGTGAACTAGCCAGGGTGAAGATTATTACCTGCATACAACAGCTGCATCCAGACTTCTTTCCTAGCAGCCTAGAGGGCACCCTGTGCATTGGCATGAAGACCATGCACTTCTAAGCCTACACCTGCCACCTGACAAGACATCCCTATGCATATACATCATGCATGAGCACTAC
This sequence comes from Eopsaltria australis, assembly GCA_034509425.1. Classification (NCBI taxonomy): domain Eukaryota; kingdom Metazoa; phylum Chordata; class Aves; order Passeriformes; family Petroicidae; genus Eopsaltria; species Eopsaltria australis. The sequence goes on from JAVTVJ010000518.1 coordinate 469,531, forward strand.
ACATTTGACCAAACTTAATTGTACCTACTCCATGAGCACTGGTCAGTGTATATCTCCTTTTACTAGATCTTTACCAATTTTGTGTTGGAAGACTTTTGGAGAGAAATGTCAGACCCTGCCGTGTGTAAATTTAACCACATGTGTGCACAGGTTACAGGCTACCACATCTTTTTCCCTGTAACTCATTTATTTCCCAGCTCTAAGCTTCCTGAAATTTTTCACTGTGAAGGTGGCAAGATACTGGAACAAGTTGTCCAGAGAAGTTGGGATCCCCCATCCCTGGAAGTGTTCAAGTCCATGGGGCTTTGAGCAACCTGGCCTAGCGAAAAGTTCCCTGCCTATGGCACTTGGTTTGTAACTCAATGATTATAAAAGTCCCTTCCAACCCAAACCATTCTATGATTCCTCCATGCAGGACACAAAGGAAAGAATGTGTATTCAAAACTTGCATTTGCAATTCTCAGGGAAGGCAAGAAACTTTTTTTAATGGTACAAACAAATTATTGCCTTCAGTCCTTCTGATAAATACCTCTTTTTTGTTTGTTATCACAATTGCTTTTTTCTGCATGTAGTTAAATAGTCACCCAAATAATATCTGGGGGGAAAAAATTACTTTTCAAGCAGCTTTAGAAAATATTTTCATAAAAGGGGACAGAGTGCTCTGAAAGGGTACAGAGAGCTCTAAATGCCACTGAAAATTGATCTGAATTTTATGCATGTTTCGATATTTAGGGTTTTGTAAAAGAAATATTCGGCAAAATCCAACACATAACTCTAGGAAGGATTCAAGCTTGTGACAATCCAGTTTTTAGAAAGCTGTGATTCCTTTTATTAAATTTGGTTTTTGTGGTCATATTGAAGGGAGGTAGAAATTATCTTAGAAATCCTACCTATGAGAAGCTTAAACTGTGAATTCACAAATGAAAAACAGTCTGAGGTATTCTCTTATTTTTAGGAAACACAAAAACCTCAATTCTTTCCCCTTTTTCTAGAGGAAGATTCTGCATGAGTCTGTTCCTGTCCCTACTGCTCTTCCATTTCAGACACACCGGACTTCAGTTTCTTGTGAATTTTTAGGCAGATACATACACTAGACAGCAAAACAAGAAGGAAGACAGATTACAACATCATTGAATATACCATAAAACCTGTATCTGGCATTTAGGCTAATGGATGCAGCAGAGCAGCTATAGCCAGCTTGCAAAACATTTGTATCCAGATGGAGCTTTCTATCACTCTCTGAGAGAATAGCTGTGCCACCTCGAAATTCTGCGTGTTATAATTGTAGGGAAATTATGTCCCACCAGAGTAATAGCTTTATAGAAGAAAAGTGAAATAATACATTCTTTGTTCTGGGTGCTATGAGAAGAGATGGGGTCTCTGAGGCATAAATCCTGCTGAAACACAAGTAAGGAAGAAAGAGCTAGGACTAGTGAAATCTTGTCTGTATTGTCTGTCTTGGAGTCATCCCCACATCCTCAAACTTCAATCCAAGTTTTCTTAGAAGCAGATGGATGTTGCAGTCAAAAATACAGCCAGGTAGAGAAGGTACATTTGTGCAATAGATGTAATCAAGGAATCAGAATCATGAGTGAAAAGAAGACTAAATTTCTGGAAGGGAAAATGTGCACTTTAAGAACCTGTAGCTAAGAGAAGGCTAATTTTATAGTCATGACCATTTCTATATCTCAGGTAGCCTGGTTAAATAACATTTTAGAAAGACCAATGAGCTGTCTATGCTGCTGTTCAAGATTTTATTCCATGCATGAGGCAAATCATGACAGAAAGCCCTAAGGTATTCTTTGCAATGCAACCTACATGGGTAATGATGAAGAGAGATGAGAATTGGGCTTTTCACGCATTGTTAACCTTTAAGAGATAACAATTAAGGCCAAAATAGGCTGTGACAGTCATCTGGATGAGTGTCTTATTGTAGGTATAATGGAAAGATGCTAATACAGGAATAATTTTATCAAAGTGATAAGCTTGGAAAAATAGAACAGAATAGAACAGTTGATTTAGAAGGAACCTACAGTGACCATCTGGTCCAACTGCTTAAATCAAGTCCAACTGCCTTCATCTAGTCTAACTGTCTAGACAAAGAAGAAGAATGCCAAAAGATGCATTCAGCATACTTTTGAATGGAGGGATGTTGAACAATATCACATTTGAGTGTTGGAAAATAAAATATCATAATAAACAAAAAAACAGTGATATGGACTTAAAAATATCTTAAATCTGTTAGATAAACACTAGGTACTTAAAAATATATTGATGCACATATTATTGCTTAATATTTAGATGTATTGCTTCAGGTGCCTCACAGGAAATAAATTATTATTATTCTTTAATTCAAAAGAATTTGCAAACTTTTTTATAACCTAAAAATTTGGATTTTTGCCAAAACAAAAACAAACCAAATGCCTCAACTGGCATGAACAGATAATTCTGGTATCAATTTTACTTATTTCTGTCTTTGCGTTGATCCAAAAATTTCATATCAGCCCATCCATAGTAAAAAAAAACAAAAAAAAAAAAAAAAAAAAAAAAAAAAAAAAAAAAAAACCCACTCAAGTATTTAATTATTTAGCCTATTTCTATAATTCATAACAACACCAAAAATATACCTATGAAATTGTGTTTATACAAATCTATAAGAAACTTGGCTTTTGTCTTCTTGGATGGGATGGAAATTTTCATTCTCTTTTAGGATCAGCCTAGCCTAGCCTAGCTTTAAATATACATTTGCAATCAGGCACAGGTGTCACAAACTGAGGATATCAAAACAACTAACTGATATAAGGGATTTTAAAAATTTCCCCCCCAGAGATATATCTGGATGTTTATGCACATTTTTCTTTTTAAATGGAAAGTAATGTGGATCGCTAATATCATCTTCTGTGAATTAGGAAGATTTTTTGCTAACAGAAATAGTGCATCATATGAATAAAAAGGCTTTGAGCTGTTATGAAGGTGAAAAAAGGATGACAATATGATATACAGATCTTCAAATGGCATCTGAACAGCAGGATCATAAACTTAAATAGTTTTACTTCTTCCTTCTTCCATCCATGCTTTCTTAATGGTTATTTAAATGGTTCAGGGTCTTTAGTCAGCACTATGTTCTAAGGAAATCAACAGCCTAAAAAAAATCTTTCCATATGCATATGTTAGTTAATAGCCATCTAATACATTCCTATTTGCAAGGCATTTCATGTCTTAGTCATTTTAGAATACATTTTCTCCTGGAATGATCTTTAGGATGCTCTGTGTGTGTGTACGCGCACACATATACATTATTCATGTACTGAAGCACAGCTCGGTGTAGAAGACAAGGGATGGCATGGACAGGAGCCCTCCCTACTTGCAGCCTTTCTGTGACAGAAAGAACTAAATTTGTGAGGAAAGCATACAAAGTATGAGGTCATTAAGCTATAGTCTAATTCAACCTTTGAAAAAGAGGGAAAGATTCTTAGGTATTTTTTTCTTTAAGGTTCAAAATAACTACAATAGCCTGTTTACATCTCCACAAATCATAGATGACCCATACTATTTGACTTTCTTTAGCATTAACTTTGTAAAAGCATCTCTTTTTATTTCAGTGACACAGTAGATAAACTTTTAAAGAGGTCTGCCAGTGCTGAAGGTTTGATATTTATACCTTAGTAAAAATATTGTGAACTGATTATGTGAGTAGAAAATCAGTAGGCCTAGCATATGTTTCTCAGTTCTCAACTTCCACTTCAATTAAGATACTATCTGAAGAAAATGACAGTAAGGACTTACTATTCTCTGTTAAAGCAAATGGAGATACTCCCCTTGGTACAGAATAAGTCCCTAAATTGCTAGTGTTGAGCCTATATCTCAGAAAGCTAAGCCTAGATACTTCCAAAAGTGATGAGAGATTACTAGTTCTTCTTCCTTCTCCTTTTTTCTGGCTTTTTTCCCTCCTAGGTTTCTTTAACAGTCCCATGATTGAGGTTTTTAGAGCTGTTATAAAAGATACTTTAATTGCTTTGGGATACAAGAAGTTCCCTTTAAAAAAAAAAAAAATCTACCAGCTGCTCATTACATATCTAGCTACATATTTGTAAAGATGTAACACGTTTCTCACATACTGAGACAGGGGAGATCCAACAATGCCAGAGGGAGTCTGCAATGTTATTGTAAGTCAGCAAACAGATCCATACCTAGATTATATATGTGGGAAACCACAAACAGTTCTGAAAGCCTGCTTCTTTAAAAATTTAAAGACAATAACACTGGAGGTCAGACCAAAATACTGAAGCCACATCCTGCGTTTAAAAAGACAGGGAAAACAAAGAAACTCTATGCATATTCCCCATATTGCTTCACATTTCTTTTGCTTTGTTGTGAATAGCTTCACATGACAGTGAAAAGAAGAAAGAGCATGAAAAGCTTTCAAGTTATTATTCAGAAAACAATGCAAACACCACTGGCATAAATACACATTGTGATGATTATTCAGTTTTGCAAATACCAGCTGGGTATAAAAAATTAGTACATTAACCACTTTTCGTGTTTTTATTTTTATAAAGTTTTAAAGATTAAATAGAAAAACCTTAATATATTTTGATATATGAAGGAAAGAAAAATAAAAAAGTTAATTTTGTCTTCAGATATTTACCATGGCAAATGTAACTTGTTCCAGGTGTTTGATGGAATTGTTTTTTCCTTTTCTTTTTTTTTTCTGCTTAAAAAAACCCCAAACTTAAAGTTTATTACCTGATAATACAAATTCAATTTTATTTTTTAAATTTTCCTATATCATATATGCTATCAAGTGGCAGAAGTAGTTTGTACATTTTCAGATCCAGTTTTCCATCCAGATAATTGACTTAATACATTACTTCTACCCTGTTGATAATTTATCAGACAAGACCTGGAAAAAAAAATGAGGAATTAAGATGATTTATTTTCATTTATCTATTGAGAAGAAGTTATGATAAATAATGTGTGATTATTGGCAGCTTGGCAATATTAGATTGTTCCAATAATTGGCTTATGAAGTAGTTTTAAATTGTCAAATTTCTGAAGATTCCATTTGTTTTCCTTTTCACATACACACATACACTCAAGTGAAGTTAGATGAAAGCTGAAGTTGAAATTAGCAGTGGCCTAAGGGCATTACTGTAATTACCAGGCTGTTTAAAATATATCAGTATCATGTCCAATATAATGAGAGTAGAATCATTGCTGTAGCACAGTTAAGAACAAGAGACTCTGCAAAAGGCTGTCAGATTCTGTTAGCTGAAATCAGAGCTAAACTAAATGCATTATCTGTGTGATTATGGTCACTGTTCTTACCAGAAAATCATCTGCAAAAAGGGGCCCTTTGATAGGTCTGACTATTTTTTGCCTTTTTTTGTTGGTTTGTTTGTTTGTTTGTTTGTTTCTATATTTGCGGGTTTTGTTTTGCTTTTTCCTAAAGTTAAAACAATATGATGAAGCAAACAAAAATCAAGGTGTTAGGTTGCACAAAAATAGGAGTTTTATCTGTTAGATTGTATCATATAAATGGGCATAATATTTCATATTACATTTATTAGGAATTTCCAAGTTAAAGGGATTTCTTTCTGTGCATTGAGAAGAACCATTGACAGAAAAATTAGGCAAACTTTAAAATGAAATGAGAAAAAAGTGCATCAAGGTTTTGGTACTTAACGTCCTGAGATTGTGAACAGATTTCCAAGCATTCAGGTCTTTTCAGGGACAGACAAATGCACATGCAGTCTGCCCATGTGGTTAGGAATAGGATGCTAGATCCTAAATCTGGTTCATAGAGTTCTTTCCACCAGGTGAGATGTGTGGAAAAAACCAAGGCCAGGGCAGCAAAAATACCATTTTGGAGAATGCAGGTATTTTGTAGAAGGGGATGGGATACACAAAATCTGTTAAGCAGATCAACATCCTGCCAGATGCCAAAAGCAACAAATAGATTTGCTTTGTAATTAGGGAATAGTGCACACTGTCATTCACTCTTGCAGTGCAGCTCTCCATGTCCTGGAGAGCTGAGTGTAGCCAGGTGGCTCCTTCCAGGCTTTGGCTGATTGACAGTGTATGTGGCAGCATTGACGAGCCTCTTTTAAGTTATTTCTATTTTGGTTTTCTGAGCTTGAAATGCCCCAAGCTATGGAATATTTTAACTAGTTAGCTTGGTATTTTTAAGGCTTCGAGGGTTCTGTTTTCATCTTTTTTGTTTGGTTGTTTTTTTTCTATTTTTCTTTTTATTATGGAAAAGCATTTTTGTACCTAAATAAAGCTGCCTTTGCAACTAGCATGTAAAAAACCCTGAAAGATATCAACATAGAAGTAAAACATTTTCTTCTACTCGATTATTGCACAAGGGACACATTTAGTTCAGAATGTTCAAAAGCTCCAAAGAGAAAAGACATCTGGGTTCAATTCATAAAAGCCTAGGGCAACTAAACAAACCTTCTAAAATGACATTGAAGTAGGAGGAGGAGGTGATTGTTACTATGACCACAAAGAAAACTCATCCATTATGCAGGGACTAACAAAAAGATACAGATATTTAAAATAAAATGAAGCAATTAAGGAATATTTAAGGCAGGGGAAAAAAATTGAGGGAATTACTCTGGTAGGTTGCTTTGTGAGAGTTCTGTGGTCTCCAGTTCTGAGTTCTCCAGTCTTTATTGCATTTATAGAGAGAGAAAAATGTGTTAAGGAGTAGCCTCAGGAAAAGGCCTGGAAACTACAAAGTGTTTTAACTATATGACATTGTTATACTTTACCAGCTATCCAGGCCACCACTTGGATGAATTCCTTCACTCTGGATAATAGTTTACTATTCTCTTTCTTTTATTGATTTTTGTGAAAACACTTTCATATTAATACTCCCATTTTAAATGTCATATTTCATATTTCATATTTCTTATTATTTCATGTTCTGATTATTTCATATTTCTTTTAGAACTTTTCAAAGGCATGTTGAGGAATAATATTTCTTCGACCACAGTGGTCAGGGTTGGTCTATATTTATGTGTTATCAGCAGAAAAAAATCTGCCGTTGTTTCTTAACTCATGTAAATGCAGCCTTCTTTCTTGATATAAACCTTTTTGCTCATTATAAACCACAATATTTAAAAAAAAAAAAAAAAAAAAAAAGCCAGGGCTATATGTAGCCCATTGATTAACTGACATAAAATCATTAGGTTAATTTCTCCTCATACCCATTGTTAACCTTTTATGTTCAAAAGTTTGTAGAGTAACATAATGACAAAGAATTTAAGGGCATGAAACAAAACTATATAACACTTAATACTATTTATGCATAATTTATATCTTTAGTCATCTGGTTTCCAATCATATACTGCTTTGCTTTTCCGTTTTTTTGTTGGTTTCTTTTTTAATAATTTCTCCTTCCAGAACACATTGATGCATTTTTTTTCTATAAAATTACAATCTGCTTTTTCTTTGTCAAATCCATACATACAACTGTCAAATACACTGACAAATTGCAATGTATTTAAAATGGTTTCTGATAGTTGCTCTACATGGAAAGCAGTTAGTGAAATACATAACTTTTACAAAATAAAGCTGGGAAAAATTCTCTCCTTCTTCTCCTGCATAGTATGTCCCCATGTGCTCAGGAACACAGGACAGTAGGGTGACTTTTAAATAAATATTGCATAAGATATGAACATCTTCATAAAACCACGAAGGAGGGAAGAATAGAAAATTGCTGTGTTACGTTCTCCAAAGGAATGAGTTGGTGTTTGCATCCAGTGCCCTTATTTTGCACTGGGGTGAAATACCTGAAGATTAGGAAGTTGTAATTTGCAGTTATTCCTTCTCCTTGATCTACCATGTTCAATTCAAGTGAAGAATGTGCCCATATAACATTTCTAAGCCATACTACTGAGGCCGTCAGGCACTAAAATTGAATTATCTAGTACAAAACAGGTGTTCTATCTGCTTAAGTATTTACTACTTACTTTCATAAACAGCTAAAAAAAAGCTGACAAAAAACTCTTAAAAAAGAGGAAGAGAAAGACAAAACCATTCAGAAAAAATATTGCAACTGTAAGCAAAATTGAGTAAAAGAAAATGAGAAGCACTAAAAAGCCTGACTAACAAAAATACTAAAAGGATTGATAAATATTTAACAAAGTAGAATACTTGTTTAGCTATTTATTGTTCTATTTATGTAAAACTTAAAAATACAAAGCACACAGGTATGCTTCTCACTGGGAATTCAATATGCAAAAGATGTGTGAGATTAAGGTTAAATTCAACACATCTAAGATGCATAAACAGGTAGTTCTAAACCCAGATTCCCTAAAGATCTCTAAACCAGGATTCTTGTTTGATTATGCAATTTACAGAGAAATTTAGGTTCTATAATATTTTGGAATGAAAGGAAGTTCATTTCAGAATATTTTTGGTACTGACTTATGATACTGAAGTTTTGTGGCTTTTATGGCATTTAGCAAAATGTCTGCTTGAAAGATGTAACACAAGAACTTGATTTTGCTCACTCATCTAGGAAAGTACAAACCTCACAGGAGAATAAGGACACTTGTTAATGATAACAGAATCTGTCAGATTGAAAGATCCAGATGATTCCTCTCTCCTGTCTCTCTAGAAGCAATATTACTGATTTTCTCTGGCCTGGTGAGATTCCTTTCCCCAAAAGACCCCTATGTGCCCCTTGAAGATCAGCCATCTCTTATATGTCTCCACCTGAACTGCAACCTGTTGATGTCTCACAGTAGTATTTGTAACTTCTGCTGGTTTCTATCCCTGGTTTTGGACATCTTCAGTCTTTTCTCTTACCACACTGGGCAATTTCTCCTCATCTCTTCTGTCAGGTACACCTCAGGCTTCTGCCTGCAACCTTAGCAGAACAGTGTTAAAATACTGGGGAAGAACCTCTAATTACCTACCTTTGTACAATAGCTTAATGCTCACACCTCTCCTCTCAGTCCAGCAAACAAGAGACCCAAACTGAACTCCTAATGAAACTACCAGGTAATAGAAACTGAATTCTCCTGTCTTTCAGGAAAACACCTTAACTGAGAGGTGATTTTGGCTACAAGGCAGAGGAAATGTCATTTATTGCTCCTTTCTTGGAGATTTTAGGCTCTCTAGTAAATAGTTACAGATTTACCAGTTTAGACAAGGAACAAGAAAGGACATTACTCTGTAATTTTAGGGATTGAGGAATCTCAGACTTTGATTTAGTTTTTCAGTTTGGTTTCGGGTTTTCGTTATTGTTGTTTTGTTTGTCGGTTTATGGGTTTTTTTAAGGGATGGAGGGTAAAATAGAAAATTAAGGAAGGAAAAAACCCAGCAATCTCGTGTCCAGTCTGGTGTGGGTTTACTGGAAAACTGAAGACTCTGTTTCCTGCATACTTTAGCTGCCACTGTGTCAGTGTTTCTCTTGCTTAGTTTTATTACTCCAAACCCCTGACTTCTCTACTGCATAGCATAGAACTTTTCACTGCACAATGAAGCAACTTCAGAAGACTATGTAGTCCACTTCTGATTCCAAGCTTAGCTTTGATTTACTTACCAAAGCGTTTTTGGAAATTTGAGCTCAGAAAATTTGAATATCCTCAGTAATGAAAATTGATAATTTGCCTGACAAATATTTCATCCGTTAAGCAGCAGTAGAAAGGGAAACTAAGCCCAGCTGTTTAGGAAAGAGACCAACCACCCTGTATGTTGGTGGAGTTCAAATATTTAGGCAAATAGCATGAATTTCTTGACAATTGTTACAACAATGATTTCCTTGGACAGGATGAATAAATTGCAGAGTCTTCTTAGGGTTACACCAGGACATGGATGACTACACACTCATGCTCACCAAGACTCAGAGCATCACTTCTGAGCAACTCTAGGAATGCTTGTTGCATTAATGAAACTTATGGAAGTGGTCAGGATCTAAATCTCTGAATTTAGGTAATAAAATTAGACCTAGTTGTTTCCATTCCACCTAAGCCTTACTTCAGGCCTCTAAGATATTATCTGGAACTTGCCATGAGGATATTGTAAATGTTTTTGAACTTTTCTAATCTGCAAGTATTTCTCTTTTAAACGACCCACTGCCTTTACTGAGGTATAAATGTGACAGATAAATACCAGATCTAATCTATATTACAAAAGAAATTTTTCATATTTGTTTCAAATTTTATTTCTTTTGTGACAAAAGTAACATCAGAGATTAATAACTACATTGCATAAAATAAACCATCCTCTGCCTGGAGGAATAGGGAAAAAAAAAAAAAAGATTTAAAGAAACAAGTAACAATTATTTTTTATGAGTCCCTTTTAATTTTAGATTTAAAATTCCAGAACAGCAATAAACCACATTTTTTCCTTACTTGATGGAGGGAACTGGAAATAAGATGCTCTGGTTTTCTTACATTAATAAAAAAGGAAATTAAATAAAAATGTGATACTAATAATGAAAGCACATACCTCCATCTCATAGAAATATATATTGTGGATTGTATGAAATATTCTAAAATACTCTATTAAAATTCTTTCTTCTCATTCCCCATGGAAAAGGAAAGAAAATCTGAAACATAAATCTTATCAATTGGGATTGAAAATACTTAATTTCAGTAAATATTACCCCATCTGTTTAATGGTTTGTTATTCTTTTTTTTTTAATTTCTTTTCTCAAATGGAGGTTAAATTTCACTATTCCAAATTGGGCTGTCTATGAGTTGTCTTCTATGGATGCTAGATGACACTGCATCCTGAAAATATCAACTAAAGCTTCTTGTCATTTTCACCTTACACCAATAATTTTAATCAGTTGATTTGCACTACCTTTAGCTATGTTGTGGGTTGAAGTTTTATATATATATATATATATATATATATATATATATACTTTTTTCAACTAAAACAGTTTTCTGAACCAATGCAGGGATGCAGGAACTACTAAGGGAGACAAACAAGTGTAGAATGTGCAGAGGGATGGAGTCAGGTCCTATGAGCTTGCACTCTAAATTCTTCATAAAATCTGTGCACATGGTAAGTTTTTCGCTTAGACTTACTTTATAGCAGGTAGTTAGAAGTAAATTTAGTCTGAAAGTTTGACACTAAACTTTCAGAAACCAGGACTGTTCACAGTCTTCTGGTATGTGATAATATTTCAGGTATTTTAACTGGACATATAAAGCACAGGGCCTGCTGCTCTAAAAATAGCTAACTCCTTAGAAACAGAGGCTAGAAACAGAAAAGGAACATGCAGAGCTAAGAATGAAGAAATGTTCTGAAGCACAGTGAACAATTTCTTGTGTGCCACTTTCCTAAGACCAAGTCTTTTTTAGCGACAGTTTTGTCCAGTATCAGCAGGAAAAGACTGTGGTTTCATCTTCAGAAGTCTGGGGAAAAATCAATGGGTTTAAGCTTGCCCATCAAAAAATATTACTGGTGTCAAGAGTTCTCTTTCTCCTGCTCTATCGCACTTGTCACAAATAATATTGCATTAATATGAACAGTCAAGTAATATACACTTTCATTTAGAACCATAATTCTAGTATCTAAAACATATGTTCTACAATATGTGGCACAGCTTTATCTTGATTATAGAAGCATAAGTCATCTTGGTTCCCAAACTTTCTCTTCTGTTGAAGAATTGAGCTTTATCTTTTTTATATATATATTTTAGAATATTATCTACTTCATATCATATTTCATTTTGCCCTTTAGAAAATACTTGATAACCTTTTTATTATGGTTGGAAGATGTTTCAGTCATTGTTCCACTTGAATGGACCCAGGGGAAAACCACTAGGATGGTCCAGAGCTGAAGTACTGGTCCTCTGCGGAGAGACTGAGGCACCAAGGCATTTTCATCCTGGAGAAAAGATCACGGTGGGGGACCTAAGAGCAGCACCCATAGCTATGGGAGGTCAGCAAGGACACAGAACCAGGCTCTTCACAGCAGTGGGTGGCTGGAGGACAAGAGAACATACACAAGAATTAAACAAGGGAAATTTGGAGAGATTTTCTTTTTTTTTTTGTGGACAGTCAAACAATGGGATAGGTTTCCCAAGCAGGATGCACTGTTTCAGCCCTCACTTGTTTTCATGACCTAACTGGATACAACCTTAGGCACAGTTATTTTACATCAGACTTGGTAGTGCTCTGAGCAGCACATTGGACTAAAACCTTTCCAAGATCCTGCCTACCTGAATTATCTTTTATCTCTAGAGGCATGTGTTGGAGTTTGGATTTAGTTTTTTAGGTTTTTTTTCCTAAGGAATTTTTCTCCCATGGGTTGCTAATGACTGGACTAATAGCTGAGTACTTAAGAGAACAAAGCACAAGACTAGAGCTTTTCTCCTTGGCAGGGTGCGGCAGAATCGCCCTCATGGAAGCCGGGCCTGACAACGCAAGATTTTGGAGACTGAAAAAGCAAGGGCAGGGGGGAGGTCACGCTCTCTTGCTCGGGACCCTCGGAGCTGGACGGTCGGAGCTGCTGTCTGCTGAACCCACGGCCCCTGAGAAGCCAGCGCGGAGCTGCCGGTCTGTCTGCTGTGAGTCTCTGCCCTCTGCCCCATCCGGAGCCGACCTGCCTGCCACCAGCCTGTCTCTCCCCCGCTCCTCCTCGCCGCTCCGAGTTTCCTCGCTACATTGTAGCGGGGCTCCCCCTGCACGCCGGGAGCTCTTACCCTCCCAGCTCCCTGTGTCCGGGGATCCTGCTGTGGCACCGACACCAGCTGCCCCTCCCGAGGGTCTGTGAAGCAAAGGCTCTCCTCCATCCCTCCGTGCTTCGGGCAGCCGCCATTGCCGTGTGCTACCTGAGCTCACGCCAGAGCGCCCCCTGCAGGCACCGGAGAATCACCGCACCCAGAGCGCCCCTGCAGGCTGTGACTGGAACTGCACCGAAGGGAAAGGTGCCTGAAGCCGAGCAGGCTGCCACTGGGTTTCTGGTTCTGTTTGTTGGTTAACGTTATAGTTGTTGTTATTTGTTAGCTTTGTTTTAGATATTAGTAAAGAACTGTTATTCCTATTCCCATATCTTTGCCTGAGAGCCTCTTGATTTCAAATTTATAATAATTCGGAGGGAGAGGGGTTACAGTTTCCCATTCCAAGGGAGGTTCCTGCCTTCCTTAACAGACACCTGTCTTTCAAACCAGGACAGCTTATGATTACCTTAATAGATTGGAAAAATTTTCTTTTACTGTGTCTTCCAATGTGTGTACACAATGGCTTGAAAATAACATGGGAACTTCCACAATCAGGTAAATTGCTCCTCATGGGTAAAGTATGTCTTTTATTTATCTTATCATTAATTTTTTAATTTAAATATTAGTACTTCTTTCAAAGTGAAAATCAGTATTCATATTTTCATATTTATTATATGAAAATAATAGTATAATAATAGTATATAATAATAATAATAATAATAGTATATCTATAATTATTTTAAAAATGAGTATATAAATAAAAAATGCATTAGTAAACAACTTGAATTTTAATTAAAATCTCTGTATTATCTTTTTTTTCCCCCTTCCTCACTTTTTGTTTTAATACAGGGTCAGTTCTGACCCACTTCTGGGCTTATACACTGACTTTCTGTACTCTTAAAACTGCAAAAAAATAATCAGCATTATATTTAAATATATTTAAAATAATGATGGTTCCTCTGAAGCATGAAGCTCTGCAGAAAATGTACTATTGGGAAATGGGTGTCCTCAGTGTTGCATAAAGTCAAAATCATGAGTTCTCCCTTGCTCCACAGGACTTCTTTCTAAATACATCACAGGAGACATACAGATAGAAAAAGGTGAAATAGTGGAAACTGCAGTTAGTTTCACAGTAGTGACCTTGTGGCTAGATATCTTTGAGCCTATGTGTTTGTAGGGTTTTTTTGAAAGTCTGACTTTTCCATCTCTAGGGGTTGTCTTTGATTCTCTCAGATTTCTCTTTTTCTTTCTTTCTTTTTTTATTTTTTTTTTTTTTAGACAGCACATGTTTAGAGAGAATGTCCTGTAGTTCAATTTGTGACCATATTCTCTTGTCCTGTTACTTGATACCTCTGAGCACAGCCTGTCTCTGTTTTCTTTACACTGTTCTGTCAGATGTTTATAGGTATTGCTGAGGTCCTCCTGAGCCTTCTGCTCTTCAGGCTGAACAGATTCCTGCAGTGGGGAGAAATTCTCATGCATTGCTGCTATTTTCCATCCAAGTGGTGGTTCATAGGACACTCAGACTCACCTAGGGGAGCCCTACAGACATCAAGCAGGGGGTGGTCCAGGCGTTGGAGCAGAGATACCTCTGTAGCCCTTAGAGAAGATCATGGTGAAGCAGGCTATCCCAGTTCTGCCCAGGAAGGACTGCAGTGGAGTGGACATCCACCCCATTGACCAAGAAGGACTTCACACAAAAACAAGTAGATAACACTTGAGAGCAACTGCAGACCATGAGGAGTCTGCACTGGAGCAGATTGCTGCAGGAATGGAGGCCTATGAGGGACCGTGCTGGAAGAGTCTTTTCCTGAATGACTGCAGTCCATTTAGAGAACTAATGCTGGAGCAATTCTTGAAGCAAAGTCCCATGGGAAGGACACACAGTGGAGCAGTTCTTGAAGGATTGTATCCCACAGGAGCAACCTCATGTTGGAGCAGAGGATGAGTTTGAGGAAAGAGTGGAAGAAACAGAGTTATGAACTGACCCCAGCCCTCATCCCCCATCCTACTACACTGTTTGGAGGAGGGATAGAAGGTAGAGGAGCTGGGAATAAAGCTGGGAAGACGAGGGAGATGAAATGAAAGTGTGTTTATTTTTGTTTTTGTCACTATCCTAATCTGTTATTAACTAGCAATAAATTAAATTAATTTCCTCAAGTCAAGTCTGTTTTGTCCATGATGGTAATTGGTGAGTGAGCTCCTTAGCCCTAGCTTTTCCCAGGAGATTTTACATTTTATTTTCTCTCCCTATGCTCTTGATAAGGTCAACTCACCACACAAATCTATGAGAATTTTAACTTAGCAGAAAGGCTGAGATTTCATTTTGGGCAGAATTAAATTGATCTACAGAAGAGACACGCATGTATAACCCTGTTTGCGCAATATTAACCTGAGGCAGAAGAAAACCAGAACCAGAAGGAAACAATCGTGAGGAGCCCCAGCTGAAAGCTGAAACAACTGACTAAGATTTTCTAAAGAGAAGGAGAGATTTTATGCGACTGACAGTTGGAGTGCATTTTATCCTCAAAAGCAATTAATTCAAATTAAAAAAATAATGCAGATAAACATCTGTATGCTGAACTTCTGAGGCCCACTTGAGAATTTTGTAATCTGCTAAAATTAACTTTAAAGGCATTGAGACCTGGAACAAATGGAAAATGTTCTCCACTATTTTGCAGGGGAGTACAACTTGAAAAAAATTTGCCTATTTGCCCAGGATCTTCTTCATAACAAATAATTCCTTTAATGGAACAAAAAGGTGCTTAAAGATGTGGTCCAAAGCTGAATTAAACATTAGCTTTCTCTTAAAGTATATATTTTAAAAGTTCTTTTTTTAAAATTCAGTTTTCCTCCTTCAAAAGGAATAGAACTAGAGATTCCCTACGGATGTATATAATCAACTTAAAAGATTGAGACTAAAAAGTTGTACTCCAAGTTTAAGATTTCCAATACAGGATTTTATTTAAGCATAATTATTTATTATCAGTGTCTTGCAAAAATAGTAATAGTAGTTACTTTTGTAATTGTCTACACTGAAGTTTCAGTCCTACCAATTTCTCCATATTTAAATTCGTAGAATTCTATGCCTTAAGTAATGTTTGCAAAGTTAAATAAAATAGAGAAAATTATTAGAGAGAAAATTTTACAAATATTTGGAATAGTTTCAATTAATTTTCCCTGCTCTTCTTTCATTAATATTTCAGTTATTTTGTGGAGAGGAACAACCATTCTCAATGAGCACATTTCTCAGTATTTGTACTAGAAATTTTGTGCATTTATTCAGAAAGACCTCCCTCTGTAGCAGGAATATCTAAGCTATAATTACAATCAAAGTATACCTCCAATTTAAGCTCTTTATTTTAAAAAGCTTTTTTATTTAATATTCACGTATTTTAGAATTTTGCATTAATCTTTAATTAATTTAAGTAAGATTATTGTTGTTCATTTTATCTATGACGTTTTTTAGTTGAATTTACAATATGTTAGATCTTTTTTAACTGTACAATTTTCTCTTGACCTTTTTTACTAAAGAACAGGGAATTCTGCTATAGATGACTTTGCATTTAGACATGGAAGACATGTAGATGTTAATATTCACATCTCAGCAGGAAGTAGGAATGCTGCCAGTGAAATCAGATGGGGTAATGATCAGCTTAAATACATAAATGGAGGGAAGTTTAGGAGTGCCTGTATTGTATTTAACAATTTGGCTCTGAAATAATGCTTAAAGCTTGCACTGAATACCTAGATATTATTATACAGTCATTGCTTTTTTCTCTTATTTCTGTTCTGTAGACTAATCTTTTGTTTCTATGTCTTAACTTGGTGTTATAAATTACCTTAAGTCAAAGTTAATATAAAAAATAGTTTGATTCCAAAATGTGGTGTTTATATGATATAATTATTGCTTCAATTTTATAAGGGCATAAGGAAAAAAAGAGGAATTATCTTTTTGTAAAGATAAGATATTCTGGAGTTTACATTTAAAAAGAGCAACAATAACATTCACTGCCTTCCTTTAGGTTTCAGGATCAGCTCTGTTACTATTGTACCCTGCCAGTCTACTTATTCTTCAATAAGAAAAGGAAAAGCTCTGATGGGAACCGACATTAAATTAGAAAGGGAACAGATATGGTGAAGATGCTGACAAACACCGGCATATAGAGAATAAATAAATACTTAATGAACCAAATCTGCCATCTCCAATTACTGCCCTTTCTTTCTTGACCCTGTGCCTTCACAAATTCCCATGGGATCATGTTCTTACATGAAAAGAAACAAAAACAAATAACACCAATTGCCTGATATTGAAATATATTTGAGGGGTTGTTTACTTAACAGAGCAGCTGAAATAGCACACTTAGAAAGTTTCACTAAAATAAAGTTGGGCTCTGTTCTAAGATGGGCTACCAAGAAGTACTCAGGTACCACATACGTGGATGGATGCAACACTACTGCAGCAGTATGGTTGCCTACAGCTATTGTAAGAAAGGGACATGAAGACTTTGTTGTAACCTTCTCTCCTGGTAGCTAACCAGGTGGAAAAGAACTCTGTGGTTACAGTATAGGAGTAAGGTCAAGATTCATGAATGCCCTAAAAAGACATTGCTACAAATTTCTTATGACATATCCATGTCCTGCACATGCTACATGGGTGAGTCCAAGCAAGCTGTGAACTGTTATTATAGAGCTTAGCAATCTTCATTCAGGAGTTCTTGTCTAAGCTGTTTTGTGTCTGAAAAGCCTCACCTGCTTTAGATTGCAGACAAAAATCTTTCGAAAGGGACTAAACCATCTCCTTGTGTCAAACATGGCTGCTTTGCTGTTTGGACTACAAAAAAGCACAGAAAAGCTGACAAAAAGAAATCCCTGCTTCTAAACCTCTTGACAAATGTATCAATGCAAGACCCTTAAAGGAGAAAACTTCTCAAGTGCTTGGATAAATCTCATTACTGAAGCCATAGCACTCTCAAGTTACTAATAAAAAATAAGAGTCACAAAAATGAGGAACAAAGGAAGTTTTTGCAGCTCATATTCAGCATTAAGGGGAACATTGAGGACACTGAAGTAATCTGAAGGGCAAAGACGTAGTTTGTGCCATTTCTCTAGAATGTACAAATATTTCATAAGGAAATGACTCCTCTGGAGTGAAAAGAGAAATGCTTATTTATTTAGGTAAACCTTAGGAGTGTTTCAGACTTTTGTCCTGGTTTCAAAAGTATGTGGCTTAAGCCCTGAATATGCAGAGTATACAGATACAAAGACAGATACACAGCCTCCTTTGGCCTTTTAGATTTAAAGATGTTTAAGCCTCTGTTGCTATTAACAAGCAGCAGTTTGTTCTCATTCTCATTTCTAGGTACCTCATCCAATTCCCTCTCTGCACAAGAAAATGCAGTGGAAGCTGTTTTTCAGGAAATGTTTGGACCGTCTGTTTTTATGCATAAAGATTAGTTGAATAAAGGGGACAAAGGACACTGAAAATGCTAAAAGCACTTTAAAATAATAACAAGTCAAGAACGGGAATTTCTAAAAAAATAATTAAATTACAGTAATCACTCATGTTGCTATACAAATATTGTAAGTAAACCCAGAAAATTTGGGGAAAAGTGTCATGTATGACAAAAGTAGGGACTAATAAGTAAGTACATAATTAAAACAACTGTTATCCACATTGTATAGAGTTTGACTTGTATTATGACAGATCTGATATATGACAAAGATGTTTTGTTTTGCATCAGGCACTTATGTTAAACATCCTTTCTTTACAAAATCTTCCCATTTTTTTTAGAATGTCAAAGGTTCTGAAGAAGTTTTATATTGTCATGGACAAATGGATACTGTGCTCTGATTTTGGTCTCATACTATATTGTACCTTTATTCAGAAGAGACACTGTGTAAAGTCTCATAATAGCCATTGACAAAGTTTATATTTTAAAAATTAAATTTGCAGTACTGACTGTGGTCTTGTATATCAGTGCATGCATACGTATTTGTGTAAATTCTTTAAGCTATGTCCATTTTTTCTGAGGCTTTGTAATGTCTCTGAATCAGCTGAGTCTTGTGCAGGAGCCATCTCTGTCCACATATTTGCATATGGCTGAATTCACTGTTGACATTCAATAATTATAATGAGCTGTCAGAAACTGTTTAGACAGGAAGGGAATGACTGATCTTCCTTGCATCTTTTTGTTACAGGCTCTTGGTGAGGAGAAGAAATCTGACTGCTTGCTTGGCTGCCCAGCTGATTTGCTCTAGGGTACACTGAGAAACAGCTCAAAGCTTTTTAGTAGTGCAGGCAAAATTTGGTTTTGAGGTGACAGCAAAATGAATTTAAGGAGAAACTTGGGTCTATTAGTACTTTGAAAGGCTGATGATAGAAGGGAGAGGTTTGCCAAGGTCTAGAGCTGTATTTTTAGCCGGGCATGAATGAGAAAGGGAGTCTGAAAAAGTTAGAAGAGTGTCCTGGGAATGAAGGTGCAATTAGAGAGCTAGGAACAATTAACATGGTTTCCACAGTCCTATAGCTTGCTGGAAGAAATCTCGTTTACTCCCCTTGTTTAGACTTTTTAGCACCATTTTACTCTCCTACCTTCTTTCTTCTTTCCTGGGAATATGAAGCAGAGCTACTGTATTCTTCCATTCTACCTCCTATTTGGGCAGCCGATCCTCATCCATAACACAGACGATCATTCCTCTTATAATAGTATTTCGTTTCCCCATGATCATTTCCCACCATTTCCCTGTGAGCTGCCTTCACTCAGGACACCTGCTTTTTCTGCAGCAGCCCCAGCACATTCATCTGTGGCCATGCAGTAAGAAAGAGAACAGCATGAATGGCACAGTGGAGGCTGGGCTGAGAGAAAGACCAAAGCAGAAAAAAAGGGAAAGCAGAGCTTCTTCCATCTCTCTCCAAGGCTTGTAGGGATAGAGGAGGTGCAGTAAGCCATATCACATGCTGTCAATTTCCTCTTAAAGAAAAAAAGAAATCTCTGCGAGGACATTTTGGTTATATGGGTAGTCTGTCGCACAGGGAGCAGGAAAAATGAGCATTTTGCAATTCTGTATGAGTTTTAGAAGAGATCTTTTTTGCAAATGCCTCTATGATATGTAATACTGAGGTTTTATGTTAGACATGCATGGAAAATCATGGCATTGTGATACAAGGAAATAACTACGTTTTTTTTAATATATTCAAATATGCTATGCATGTTCAATTTCATCTCTACAGTAATTTAGAGCAATTGTAAAGTAAGGTTGAGTTTTGAAAGTATTCAGTGCCATTTAAAGCAGATTGCATGGAAATTAGTGAAGCAAGAATTAGACAATTAGGAGAGGTTGCTTAATCAGTAGTTCAGCAGTTCTGTCACTGGAGTTATATCAAGGTAAAAAGAATCTGCCTCCATGTCATTACTAACTTACAGGTCATTTGTTTCTCCCTCCATACGTTTTTGTGCTGTTTATACTGAGAAAACATAATTTAATTGGCATTATATCTACTTTTTAATGGAGTTTTGACTAATAGCAATTATCTCTGTTAAGAAGCATAAAACCAGTGCTTATCATTAGTCTTTCCTAATATTTTTCATCATTAATGATACTTACCACCAAATATCAGAGAAAATAGAAGCCTAAGGGAGGAGTTTATGAAAAGAAAACCTGTGAAGGAGTATTCATTACAAAGTTATCACCTTTGTGAATTGCAAATTATTGAAAGGCAAGCAAGTATTCCAGCAAAGTACCACTGTAATTCTTATTCATTATTATTTCTTTATATCTGTATTGGCCACCGTAAGAGGCAGGAAAATAGTTTAGATAAACCTTCCTCCTAATCCAGCAGGTTTTTATGTTCTGTCTTTATTTTATGGTTGATTTTTATGTATGCACGTAGTTGCTTTTCTAGGAGGCAGGAATAGAGCCAGTGTTTACAACAGGCCTTTAAACTTTGTATCCCCTAGGGTAAAGAAGTACTTTTTCCTTTGTCACCTGTGGGTGTAATAAGCTGTGTAAGATACTATTTGAAATTCCTGTTTTTGTTATCTTTCTTGCACATATCAATATTTTGGGTTTATGTCAGTGAAATAAAGTCATCCAATAGTAGTCTGAAATAGCAGTAAGCTAGGGCATTCCAGATTTGCAAAATTGTACCCTTAATCATCCTTGTCTTAGTTACACGATAATGTTTTAGTTATATGAGAACTGGTTTTCCAGTCAGTTGCAGATGTGCCCTTTCTAGTGCTTTAGTACCAAAATAACTGTCTATAGCATCATTTAGGTGATTTGCAGTATTGTAGGTGATGCCTTTTTCCTGGTCTCAGGAAATAGGAAACTAGACATGGTTAGAGTGTTGGGGGTCGTTTACCTTGGTATTTTAATAGGATCCCATTCCATGCATTGCTTCACCCAGGTGACAGCATCGTAAATGTCCTCCCACCCCCCAGTCGAGTACACAATTAAAGACCTTACACATCAGCATATCTAACACGAGGGCCCAATAAGGGGGCTGGGGTGGGCTAACTCTAGTTTACAGAATCTGTCCTGCTAGGGGACCTTGAGTTCTTATGATAGTAGAATGTTCAGACTTCCTGGCTCTACAGTTCTGGGGTGTTTAGTCTCCCGGCCTACCAGTCACCAGGAAATCAGGCTAAGTTATCAGGCCAAAAGCATTACAAGGATGCATACTAATACTTGTGGATACAGAGAACTGTGTAAAAAGTATATAGAAGGAAAAGCAATAAAATCCTTTTGACATCATATGCAGTAGGCTATCTGCTGGAAGCTCTCCTCAGTGAGTAGTGGAGAGATGGAATCCCCTGGATGCTTTGCTAGGTCAGAGTCTGGCACATTTAGTAAAGATAACCCAGAAAACTTAATTTACTTATTCCATTTAAACACCTGACCAAACCAACAAAGTTAATTGCCGTGGTTTCCGTGGTTCTCTTTGCAGTCAGTGATGGTGCAGGACTAAATTCTTCTTACTAAAGACTCTAAAATTAGGTAAGATGTTTTTGAAGTTGTATTCACACTTGAGTACATACTGCTAAATTGACTAGTACAAATCCTTCTTCCTTCTAAATTAGCTAGTAAAAATCCTTCTTGCCTGACTGTATACTAGAATCACAGCATATCACCCCCTCTTGTTTTTCCCTCCATGGGATCTGTACTGAAATTGCATGTCAAAATAATTAATGAGGTTCATGATGGTAAAAAGAAAGTGTCTGGTATGGTGTCTTAGAAAAATGGGAAGATTTAGATGTATGAAGAAGAAACTAAGACTAGCTGAAACAATTGCTTCCCACTCCTGAAAAGGAGTACCATTGCTGGATCAGCAGGCAAACACAGGGAAACCTAACTAATAGTAAAAGCAGTCTCTCCCCAGAAATTTTGAAAATTCCTTAAGGCATGTGTGATATATATATATATATAGAGAGAGAGAGAGAGAGAGAGAGTTTAAGATTGGAGACAACCGGTGAGAGGTACATAATTCAGTGTCTGGAGAACAAAAAATGTAAGTCAATCAGAATGCAGATTCTAACGTTTTCTCAAGTTTAGTGAAGATGAAGGAACAGCTAGACCTTTTCATGCTCCTCGTCAGAAAGGACGAACTTGGGTATGACACATTCCTATTCCCCTGCACATTTGTTAGCATTTGCAAACACATTCCCAGCACGAAGCTACAATAAGCATACAAAGTGATGATTCATGCTCCCTTCCTGTCCCTGAGATTTTCTCCTGTCAGCTGCTTTGTTTAGCCACAGTAATCTCCTGCATGACAAGCTGGGTCAGATGGGATGGTGGCATTGTTCCACTAGCTTTAGCTTATCTCAGCTAGCATTCTTTCCAAAAGTTTAGTTTAGTTTAATTGAGGTGACTCAATTCGTTCTCAGTAAGAAACTCAGTTTCCAAATGAACTTTATGTAGATGTACATTTTTGTCTTACTCTTTAGATACTAGCTTTCACTTCAGAAAAATATAATGGTGCACAATTATGCTACATGACAATATACAAAAAAATAGATGAATAAAGAAACTTCAGATATTTCAGAAGAAGGACTGCAGTAGTGTGAAGCTGTATGACACCATTGAATTTTAGTTCATAGACTCACAGACCAATTGAGGTTGGAAGAGACTTCTGCAGGTCATCTGGTTTAAATGCTTTGCTCCAGGAGAGCCACCTATAGCCGCTCTCCCAGGATCATATTGAGACAGCTTTTGAATATCACCAAGGATGGAAAGGCCACAGCCTTCTTGGGCATTGTGTTGTAGCGCTCAGTAAAAGCACTCCGAGTAAGAAAAGTCCTCACAGTAAGAAAAGTTCTGATGTTCAGAGGGGGCAGCCTAGAATGAGACAGAGGGTGTGACCTCACCAGTTCTGGACAGGGGGGAAGGATCACCCTTGGAGGAGGAAATTCCTCCTCATGGTGGAATTTCTTCTAATGAAGCACAGATACACTAACCTTCTGCACCATAAAGGCACATTGCTGGCTTATGGACAATGTGTCAGTCAGCTCCCAGCATACACTGATGCAACTGTTGAATTTTAGTTGCTAAAAATGAATATATATCTTCTGGAATATTCTGCAGTTGTTTACAGAAATGTCTTCAGTGCTATTATACATTAACTTTTCAAATCCTTTTTAAACACATGATACTGCAAGATTCAATTAATTTAGTAGAGACATTAAAATGATAAACATCTCACACAAATTAGATACCCTCCCTAAAATCACAAATAAACCCTTACACAAAGTTTCAGTGGTTTATATTTCCATATACAATGTACAAAAGCAGACAAAAGCAAATTAATTTTAATACTTACTATGTATAGACCTTAATATGTGGAATCTTTCCTTTCATATATCATTTTAAGACAATGATGATACAGACTTTTAAAGCGCTTAGTGAATCTGTTGAAGGTATGTCCCTTGCTGGAGGCATATACTTTGTATACTTTAAAAAGGAATAATTTACACCTTAAATCTTGAAATCAGTTTTATTTGGATGTGATCCTTACTCTGAAAATTCTTTTTCTTTTCTTTCATTATTATTAATCTCAGACAGCATACGCTGAATTCATTAACTAGCCCTGACTAGCAAGCATAGTTTTTGCTGATCCTACCTTGTGCCCATTACTCAGTTACAGTATTTTTGTTTTGTGATTCTAAAGAATGGAATTCTGATCTAATTGTCTGGGCTTTTTCTGCGGTAGAGAAACACAGAGATTTCAGTGGTGTGATTTAACCATTTAAAGGTAGATGTCAAAAACTTGCCTAAGCTATTTAGAACAGCAGCCTGAAGTGACTACTGGACTTCTAGGTGTTTAGATTGCCAATATTAAAAAGTTCGGCAGTGTGAGTTGCACTCTGAATACAAGATCTAAAATTTATCTCAATTCCTTCCACTGAAGAATATGACATTCAGTCTTTAATAGCACAATCATACATTTAAGTTTTACATTTGTGGGACTTCAAAAACGTAGCCTTGGACCTTCATTTTTGTAATGTTTGTAATATTGGTGAAAACTTATCAAGAACTGAAGCTTGGATAGTCTACAGTTGGCAGAAAGTTTGACAAAAGATTCTACGAAGTGCAGTGCTAAGAAATAGCTAACATATTTCTAAATAACATAACAGAGAAAAGGAAAGAAAAAAGCATTTGTTTCTTTAGAAGAGTCCACTGATGTGTAGTAACAGTTTGCCTACTCAAGACGGATTGGGCTTTCCTCATCTTCTCTTGCACTTAGATACTGAATTTTAAGAAATTCTAATTAGACTCCTGACATGGAGCCTCTTGAAAGCCTCCCTCTGTCCTTCAGTTCTAGGCTCATTGCTGCTCCTACCAGCTGTGCAGCAAAGAGCATAGATTAAAACAGAAAGTGCTCATAATAGCAGAGAACAGGCAGTTCTTCCCTCTGGGAGCAGCTTGGCTACAGAGATGAATGCATTTTTCTAGAAGAGAAAGAATTGTAACCTATGCCAGATCATGTTTTTATGATTCCTTTGATCATGAAGCAATAGCTACAGTCTTACAAGCTTTGTGCAAGGATTGCAACCATGTATCACAACTTCCCTACAACAGTTGGTTAATGAGAATAATTCAGCCTAAGTGGGAACTGTTGTGTCTGGACTAGGATGAGCTTTGTCATTAATTACATGACTGCCCACATGACCAATAAAAAAAACACTGTCTAGAAATGAAACATGCATAAAATGAGGCAGAATTCTGACCTCCACCTCCCAGTGCCTTTTCTGCATTGTGAGGAAAATAGACAGAGATGGTAGGATGGTATTGAATTAGCATAGACATATAGAGGACTGATGAGGAAGAAGGAAGACATAATACATTCTGTGCATCCCAATATGTATCGGAAACACATTTTTCCCTGATCCACTCGGCTGAATTTGCTGTCAGCTCAGCAGGGCTGAAAACCTGGAACCCTCTAAAGCTTTTTTTTCCCTAATGATAATAGCACTGTCGCCTGCCTCAGGCCAATTATGTATCTATGTTTATACTACAACACTGCAATCTATTACAAAAAACTAAGTGTGTGTGGAGGTGTTTATTTTGTTGCTTTTGTTGTTTGTTACTGTCGTGGTTTTAGTTCGCTTATTCAGGTTTGTGGCTAAATGCTAGCACACCTACTTAAATTTACTTGATTGCTTGTTGTGAGATAAGGATTAGGAGTAGGCAAAGCAGGCTCAAACTTTATAAAGTACAAAGAAGTTTTATTAATATATCTAAGACAAAGGGAAAAAAGAAAAAAAAAAACCTCAAGAAAAAACTAGAACAAACTCTTCAGACTACCCCTCTTTCCCCACTCTCCATTTCATTCTCCCTGACAACATACAAAAGACAACACTTTGACTTCCAGTCAGTTTACCACCTCAGAAACAGCTTTTGTTCCAGTTCATTTAGGGAGAGAAGTTTCTTTTGCTTACACCATGGATCTTCTGTAAGAAAAATACAGTTTTTATGGGTCTTCTGCCTCACCATTAACCGCCGCCCAGAGTAAAGTCCAGCTTAATGGTGGATCTCTCCCACACCAGTAGCCTTCCCACAGCCACTATGGTGGGTTATGAACAGTCCACAGGGTACCTGTTTTAAGGATGCCTAGTTCAATTGCAGCAACAAAGAAAATCTCTTCTTCTGTGCTTAGCAACACAGGTTCTCCTGACAACTCAGGTTCTCTAGCATTCTCCCTGGGACCAGGGCTCTGGATCACAGCCTCTCCTCTCTCTTGGTTCTAGTTTCTCATCAGGCTGTACTTTTTCAACACTTACTTGTCTGTACTTAGGTATTTCAGTTCATTGGCTGCAATAAGAACCTCACATCCCCTTTGGACTATATCTTCATATATTACAGAGAATTTATTAGCTCAGTCCCCAACCATGGTTCTCCAAAAGAGTTTTCAGCTTCACTCTTGAAGCAACTTCCCATGCACCTCCCTCTAGGTATCAGTTCTGCTTTCTTCACTGACTGCAAAGTCTCTGCGCTGCACTATGTAGATGTCTTCACTCGTTCCTCTCTCTGCGAGGAAGGATGGATGTCTGTGAGTTTAGTCCAGGCATGGAGAGAGTTAATCTCTGTCTCTCTCTCTCTGGCAGTGTGAGGATCACGTGCTCTTTGCCAGGCTGCTTGAACAGGTCCGAGCTGGATGCCAGACGCTCTCAAGAGTCTCTGCCTGGCTCTGCCAAGCTGGCTCGGCCTGGTGGGGCCATCTGGGCCCGGGGTGACAGGGCAGGGCCTGGCCCGAGCTGGATGGAGTCCGGCCCGGTCCTTGCCTGGCCTGGCTCTCCCTCTTGTGTAGCTGACACACCGGCTGAGCTGGATCTGCTGAAAATTCCAATCGTTTCCTCCCCCATGCCTGCCTGGCTGCAGCGGCACGGCTGCCATAAAAACCTCCCTTCCCCCCCCCATCCCTCCTTTGGAAGGAGGGGGGCGTGGGGGAAGCGCTTGGGCCTTACCAGTGAGAGAAGCAGGAGCTGCTCCTCTCTACACAACAGCAGCAAGTTCTAAGAGGAAGAGCGTCAGAGAGTCTCTGCTTATATATGGTTTTTTCCTTGAAGGCGGACCAACTTTTTAATTGGTTTACTTACCTATCAATTCTTAAAACTACCTGATTATTGGCTCTCTCTCTCGCAAGAAGGAAGTTGTATTCCTTTCTGCATTCCTGCAGCACAGATCACTTCCTAGATTTTGACCCCTCTGGCCTAACCCAGGACAGTTACTTTTCTAAGAAGCTAACCAGAAGTAAAAATATGGAGGAATATCCATGCTGCAGATGTTTTCTCTAAGCAAAATACCTGGGCTCATCTTCCCAAAAAAATTTTTCTGCAAAACATCATTTTTATATGCTTGGTACTAGAGCCTGGCATATTCTGATTGTGCAAACCGTGCTTAGCCCCTGAGAAATGTTCATGTGCTACTATAATTCACACAGGTACTCCTGGTATTTTTCAACTCAGGACTTCAGAGTTATAGTCAGGAGGTTACTTTTCCTTTCTGTTTGTTTTTTTCCCCTTCATTCCCAGATATCTTGACATAAAAAAGCAGAATTTCCAATTGGCATGTATTAAAGTTTCTCTGTATTTTCTTCCATGAAAATGAATGGTTTATTTCAAGATTCTTGAAAAAAAAAAGTGTAAACTCTCCGACATCACAAAGGTTTTAATGTTTAATTATGGGAAGATACCTCTAGATAGGCAAGTATTTGGAAAATTAAGTTTCTTAATAGATTATATATATGTAAAAACAAACAAAATAGTGACAAGTTATTTTATCCCTATGCCTGCCAGACTGTCTCAATATAGTTCTTGACATGGAACCAATTTTGATGGGTTTTGCACTAGGCTGCTCCTGTAGATCCCTTGCAGTCCTATTGCAGTTGCTGGGGACTCAGATTTGGACAGAAATCCACGTGTTCAAATGAAATTTCTTGGAGATATACCTACTCCTTGAAGCAAGCATCTCAGGCAGCAAGATAAACATTAATTTCAACATAATAATGTTGGCTTCCTTTTCTTGTTTCAAAAATGCTTACAGAAGCAATTTTGAAGTTAAAAAAATATTAAGGTACAGACGAACACAGTGAAATAGCTGCATATTTGCCAGAGAGCAAAAATCAGAGTGCACAGCTGTTTGGAAGCAGTGACATATGAAGTAAGGGTGAAAAAAATGTACCTTCATTAATCACGTGCAATAGCTATAACAGTTAAAATGTTGTTTAGATGAAGATATAAAGTTGCCTGGTGGATCCCTTGACAGGGTTACTTTGCAGTTTGTTAAGGACATGAATTTACTCTGTACTTAGCCTCAGGTTTACTGTTCACTGGACTAACATTAACAGGAGGCATTGCAAGGTGACCTTTTCAGTCTCTTGCAGTTTGCATCGTTCTTAAGCAATTTAGTAAAGGAAGAGCATTATCATCGGCCTTAGAAGAGATGAACCAGTTCTACTTCTCCCAGGTGAAGAGGATGTAGCTCTTTTTATGCCCCAGTATGATGGCATGAACTGAACAACAGCCTGACATAGGAGATATTATTTCCTACCACCTTATGAACATTATGTTCCTGATAAGAGATCTGAAAACTTGCAAGGAATCTGGCTGGGCTGTGAAGGGCCTGCTGTTTCCTCCTTCCTGCCTGAAGCTAACTCACCATTGATTATCTTCCTGGGGATAGCTGCAGGACTCCCAGAAGCAGAAAACCAAGCCTTCAAACACCCATGCAGGAGGCTAACAGGGAGTTCCAATCTTATTTGAGAGAAATCTTGCAATGGATGTTAATGGAAATAATCCTTGGACAGATTTTACAGGAAAGTAAGGAGATAAGTTACGTGCCAGCACAGTGTAAATAGAGGAGCATAATGGTGACATGAATTAATGGCATGTAATGAAGTGCTAAGCACTGCCATTACTGATTCTTCCCAGCATGTCTTAAACAGCTGCAGCTGCTGCTGAAACAACTTGCAATAGACCTTTTTTTTGAACAGTTTAGTAGAAATTGCACAGGGTTTTACAATAAGCTGACAGTTTATAAATTCTCTTTCAATTCCCCCATTACACAATATACACACTTCATTTTATTATTTGACAGCACATGTTCACTCAAGTAAATCGTGCAGAATAAATCACCCTCTGTGTTCTCATGTCAGAGCTCTGTATCAAGGGATAAATCACTGCACTTTGAGGCTGCCCTGAATGAATAGAGAGTACCTGTCTGAAAACTATCTGCACACCAAAATAAGCCCAGAGCACCTAGAGAACCTAAATTGATATAGCCCCATTTATGTGCAAATGATGGGAGATGAAATCCCACTGATAATATTAGTGTGATGCATTACTGGGGAAAAAAAAGGAAGGAAAAGATAAGGTATCAGACTGTTATGTGGTATGGTAAGAAGAAAGGGTAGATTCCCTATGTTCAGCTACTGGACTTCTCTTTTTTTTTTTTTTTTATCTGCAAACAGAAACCAATCCTGTATTCTTACCCACTGTGCTGTGTAGGAAAGACTGGTCATTGTTTTTCAATTAGCTGGTGCTTAGGTAGAATTAATACACTCTTCACATGTATAAAAGCAATTAATAAAACCCAAGAGAAACAAATATTCATTGGTAAGTTCTAAGGTAATGTAGGTAATTTTAATTATTGTGTATCAATTATGCAGTTGAAATGGAGATAGTATCATTCTCAATAAACATTTCCAAGCATCTGAGCATTTTAATTAGGTAATGGTTAATGTGATTAGTCCAAAATAGCATAGGAGAATAAAGATTTGGCAATAATAGATACAGGAATTAATAAATCAGAATTATGCATGTACACAGACAAAAGACATGCCTATTGTATTAGGAGAAATAGTTGAGGGTATATATTTTTCCATTTCTGTAGTCTTCTTTCTAATTCACACAATTATACCATCACAGTAGCTACTGGCTAGCAAATCTGAATAAAGATGCTGGTCTATCAAAACTGTGTCTTGTTTCTTTACATTTGAAGTTTTATATATCAATATATTTTATATTATTGAAATATCATAAACTATCCATTCTTGATGACTTTTAACTGTATAGTGAAAGATATCGAAGATAACCAGTTAAAAACTTTTCAGAAGGTTTCTAAAATGTTCATTGGGGTTTAGATCAAACTTGCAGGACATGTGTATATACCATAAAGGGTACTTATTTGTTTTGACTTCAGAGTAAAAATCTAAACATATGAGTTTAAAGGAGAAGAAAGTATTTTTTTTAATTTAAAAATATAGTATAATGTTTCAGTTCTTGCTAAAAATTATGTAAAAATCAATTTAAATGAAAATAAAATAATGACAGAGTCAAAATTAATTGTTTGGGTTAACTGAGCCTTTTTTGCACACACGGAACTCATGATATTTCCTGTAAATAAGTTGCTATTATTTTAACAAATGTTTTTATTCCCATGTAAGGAAATATCCCTACTTAAGAAGGAGGTGCTTGCAGGCTTTGGTACTCACATCTCTTCAGACTCACAGTTAATTGGTACAACATGCTGGTACATGGAGATTTCTGTGTGGAAGACACTGAGATAGCCTTTATATTTATGGAGAAGAATTCAAGCCAGGGTGCAAATCTATCAGTACACTACCTCTGCTTTGGTTTTATGTAAGCTATTGAATTGTGAAAATGGTGCAATGAAATGTGCAGCTTATGGACAAGGACAACTATTGTTTACAAGCTACTGAATGTGAATACTTATTGCTTTAGGATGTTTTTGAAAGCCTGTTTCTTAATACATATGGGATTTCAACTTTTTTAAGTAGTGTTGAAAATCTCAGGCAGAGATTTATGTGAAAAACCTTTTTCCTTGCACGGGAAAAAATCAATGCAAAGAAATCTTGACATAGTCCTTTGTATTTCTGTGAGCAAGATTAGTAGATTAAGTATCTAATGAAGAGTTCAGTCAACTATCATGTTTCACTGTAGCATATGCTTCTAGATGCTTTAATATGTTAAGTTCATATATAAAGAACTATATAGATGCTCAGAATAAAATATTTTGAAATTTATTTTGACATAATACATATATTTTCTCCCTTGTTCATACATTTTTTTATCTAGAGAAAAATTGATTTTTGATTGCTCTGTGAATACAAAAGTAGTCTGGTGGTTATGAATTCATGTATCCTTTTTTTGAAATGTAAACCAGCCTTTCTACATTTTTAAGCATTGCTTGTTTGGTGGTAAATGCAGATCTAGTATGGACTACCTAACCCTACAGTTATATACAGAGGTGGTACACATTCTCCAGAACAGTCATGTTGAGATTCCAGCTTGTGCACTGTCACTACAGTACAGTCTCAAGATCAGCAGCAACAAGGGCTTTCTCCCTTCCTCCTTTCCTCCCTCCCTCCTTCCCCATTGAGCACTTCATTCCTGCATTCATGCCTTGCTATGGTCATGGTACTGCTTGCATTGTGTGTACAGCACTGAGATCCTGTGAAAGACAGGAAATGCTTATTTATTCATAATTACATTTCCCTTGCAACAGACTCTGCTAGATTAGATGAAGAAGATGGGGAGAAGGCAGCTGATCCTCTCGTTTTCTATGCTGCAATGTTTAGTGTTGTCAGCTGGATGCTGCAGTTTAATATGTATGTATTAAACATCTTTCAGTATGTCTGTCACTGGAGTATGTAAGAACATCCCAGAAACTCTGCTGACATTTCTCATACTCTGTACATTTTCGTACTTTGCAGTGAGATGGAAACAGGTGAGCAGAGTTCTTTGTTTTGGTATGAGTCTGTCAATATCTGTTTGGAATTTCTTTGTTCATGAGTGTTCAATACACACATTGCTGTGTAGTTTTATCACAGGCTGCAAAGCCTTTAGAAATGCACTGCATACTTGAAGGGGAAGGTTCTAGGATTTAGTTTATTTAAGAGTACTTTTCACAAGCTTAACTCACTGTGTGAAAGCAACTGCCCCTTTTCGCAGAGAAGCATTCTGACAAATATCTCCCTGGTGTCAGAGGGCCAGCTTAGGTTCTGTGCTCCTAAAAGAGTGAAGCAGGAGAGACAGTTCTACAACCAATTTTCCTCAGGCAGAGTCCCACCTTTGCCCACGTGACAAGCCTGGGCTGGCCATTCAGAGCAGGGCTGGCATTCCTGATAAGAGCTTCTGATCAGGACACAGCCTCACACTTTCTCCTGGCTCACAGCAATGCCCCTCTACCTTGACTCCTGTCTGATCATCTGGTCAGGTTTCAACTGGAGCTAGAACAAGAAAAAAACTTCCCTCAATTATTTTCTTTCAGGAAGTGGAAGTTCATCAAAACGGAGGTGTTGGAGGGGCCTTGAGAGGCTTTCACAGTGAGACTACTAGTCCTAGTCAGTGCTGAAGTGTCTCTTCTGGTGCACTGGACTTGTCACTACCCTGGGAATATGTGATAGATTTAGAGCAAGTAGGAAAAAGAAAAACAGCCCATCACATTTTCAGTCTCTTCTTCTGTTGTGTTTTTGTTTTTTTTTTTTAACTTCAAAATAAAGATCTTGAATAATTTCTTTTTTCTAAGACTTCAGATTCATTTTACCTAGAATTCCTCTTTTAAACCTGTTTGACTTCTTCACTCTTGGTTTTTTTAAACTTTGAAACCACACCTTGCTTTATCAGTTAGAAAAATACAAGAATAAATAACTTTAAAAATGTAACATTGAAGTGTTTTCCACCACTGTGTACTTAACAATTTCTTGGGGTTGTTTCAAACTTCTGTATTTATCCTCTATCAAGTGATAAATAAAAGAATGACCCTTTCCTTCTGTGAACTGCTGACACTTTCTGCAGTGAAATTTACCACTAGCATAGAAGTCTCTCAATACTGTTAAATTTTAAGAAAAAATATAAAGTTGGGAAGAGGAATATAAGTACTCAGAAAATATTCTGAGATAAGAACCAGAAAGACTAGCAGGGTTTATGTGTACCTTTGAGTTTCAGTCTTTCTTTATGAACTTTTTCCTTCAACCACAATTTCAGATAACTGATGTAACTGCAAAGGGTAAGATCTGAGCTGGTCCTCACCACGCCCTGTATGTTGAGAATGCCCAGAAACATGCAAACTGATTTTCTGTGAAGAATGAGCTGCATAGAAAAGAAAAACAAAACATTGTTTTGAAAAACAGTGGTTAAATTTAAAGTTTAACTAGGACTCAAGAAAATAAAACTAGCCCAAGGAATTATTGTATGAACTCACCTACATACTTGCATGCTTATTTGAGGTATAAAACAATTATCCTTCCCACTGTAGCATATTTATGTTAATTTGCACTGTGAAAGGTTTTGAAGAAGATGGGAAGGAAAAGGTATTCAACTGCTTATGTGTCAGATAAAGGCATCATATGACACTGGTTTACATTGTTGTTTTTGTTGTGAAGTTGCACTGTAGCTCTTGCACACCTTTAAAGATTACCTTGTTGCAATTATACTGAGGTAGGTGTACTTATTCTATAAAATCAGTCCATTTAAAGATTAGCTAAATTAGTGTTCCAGCAATTCAGTGTCTTGATCCTGAGTCTTTTCTTGATTAAAAGGGTTTTTGTATAAGTAGGTATGGCAAATGTGACTTCTAGGTCCCTTTCCTTAAGTGTCTAATTTTTTTTATTTTATCCAAGATATAGGGCCCCTAGCTAGCACTTTGAGAGCTTATGTGATACAAAATTCTTTCAGTGGTGAAATATCCAAGGAGAGAAAAGTATCTTTCTTCTACACAAAGATTAATTATCATTAAATTCAAATAAAAAAATAAGCTGGTTTTAGGAATGAAATTATTGTTTATGTACGTCTGTCACAAGAAAACTCCTGTAAACATTTTTCCAATGAATACAGAAAAAATAAGTCTGTGCTTAATGTGTGTATACTCTAAAAAATTTCCAATCCTTTCTAAACACCACAGGAAGGAAAATAAGACTTATAAGAGTCGCTTGCTCTTAACAATGTTGAAGTCTTCTGCTTCTTGTTCCTGTATTTTAATCACTTTAAGCCCTTTCTTATTAGAAGAAATTTACCGATTTCTGTGCAAGTTATAAGCATGCAGAGAAGACTTCCCACCTCATCTTTTATTGTTTGTTTATATCAGATGTGGAAAGCACCCTTTTCTTCAGTGGATTTTTCTGTTTCAACCATCTAGCATAATTTTGAGACCTGTTCTTTAATTACTATGTTCAGTGTACTTTTTAAAACAAAACTTGAACCAGACTTGAGTTGACAATGTGAGCACAGTTAAATCAGTCCTTTTGAGAATATTTTTCTGGTGGAAGTGTTCTATATAGTACCTTGTCTCTAATAGTGTCCAATACGAGATATTACTGGCTACAGTGGAACAGGCTGAACTAAAGAATCCCTCAGGGTTTGCCTGAGCTGATTTTTTTTCTTTTTGAGTAGATTTTATTTTACTTTTCTTTTTTTTTTTGTTTTTTTGTTTTTTTGTTTTGCCATGAACTTCTTTACCACTTTTAGAACCATGCTACAACTGCTGTGACTTATGACATGCAACATTATGACATGACATTATGACATGTACTGTAATTAAATAATCATATCTCTCCCTTTATTTCAGCACCTGTGTTCATACCTCCTATTCTATAGATGCATAATTTTGCACTAGGGAAGAGGAGAGAAAAGAGGTATTCTGAGATCCCTAAAACTGCAGTTTGTTTGGAAGCTCCCTCCTGTTCACAGATATTAACTTTTAAAATCCAACAAGAAATAACCTTTGAAATATTGACTTCAAAGCCTCCAGGTGCAATAGCAACTTTTCTTGCTATGGCATTTTTTAGATTTCCTTCACCGTCTCCACTGTGAGTGACACAGCAGGTAACCCTTTTTGTTCTCTGAAACACACATGAATGCCTACCCACTGGCTGACAAAAGGACCTAAAATCATAACTAACACATTTGTGTTCATTTCAAAGAAAATCAAATGATCAGTCCCACGCTTTTCTATAGAAACCCGGGGAAATAAAAGTTCAAAATGGTAATTCAGAGGAAATGCTGGGCATGTTTTCGTACAAAAAGAAGTGTGGTGTACTTTAATCAAACCTATCCAGAATAAGATCAGATCATGAGAAAGAGAAGATTTTATATGGCTTTCTATGCATGGAGCAGACAGAATTTTCTGGAGAACCTAAACCTGTGACTGCTTCTGCCAGTCAGCCAATATTTGGAGGTCACAAAGCAATCTGGTTATGATTGTGCTTTTCAGTAATTATAAATGATTTTATAGTTCATTATAGAAATGTTCCTTCTAGGTTTGTGTTTTATGTCGCTCAGGTGTGAAACTTTCTTTGGATATTCCTTTTCATCTCATGATATAAGAATACCAATGTATACTCATTTAAGGATTCATGAGAACTGTGACTATCTTAATGGACCCAAAACTGCTTCAGAGTTTCTCAGTCTGGTTGTGAGATTTCAATATTCTCAGCCAACTTCTAGATGAAGCACTGTTTTGGACAGCCCTGTTTTTCCTTATCCGGGTTTTTAAAGGTTCCAAAACTGCACTTCTCCCATTTCCAGTTCTTAGTGTTGGCACTTCCTAATTGTCACTTCATTCTTTTTGACAAAATACAAATTTCATGATTCACTTCATATTCCTTTTCAAGGCTCATTCATATACTTATAGTCAAAGTGGATCATAAAACACGTTTTGCAAGTTATCTAGATCTGAATTCTGATATTTTAATGCATACAAAAAGTGGGTTTTCAGGTACTAAGTTCCTTGTTTAACAGTGAGCAGACAATGTTTCTAATTAGAAAATAAAGCTCACTAGAGCTATTACAATCAGACTTTAAAATATCATGTCCTGTTTCTGAAACTTCTCCATTACTAAGTCATTCCTAAAATCCTGCCTATGACCAAGTACTTTTAATTACAGTAGTATATATACTTTACTAGTTCATATTACACAGTCTGTAATATTTAAAGTGTTTTGCCAATATGCAACCCCCTGTCACTCTTTAAATTTTAATGTTATAGGAAGCAACTATTTTTTTCTGGTGTGCATCTTGCTTCTGTTTGCATTACAACTGGCTTGTATTTCTAGCTTGGTTGAGAAAAGTATATTTCTATATTTTTAAGGTTGGGTCTTAGGCTGGAATACTAATTTCCTGTAAAAAGCACACATAATTTTTTCACATATATTTACATGTAGTACTCATCCAGGGGTTTGCAATCATCTCTTCCTGACTGTTGTAGGCAAAAAGAAAAAAAAAAAACAAAACATTTTTTAGAGACTCAGAGATCCCAGTGATAATTCTGCAGACCCAGGTAGCCTTCAGTGAGAAGCAGATAGAAAGGCCATGCTGGCCTACAGAAGGGAAATTAAATGTTTCTAATTTTGCTGGCTGTTTTTTTTTTTTTTGCACAATTATCATTTTCTAATGACAGATGGCCATTATGTAGGATATAGTTTTTAGGGCAGGGCTCCAGGTACTTTCTGTGATAACATAAAGCAGTATGTCATCATGGAAGCATGATCATGAAAGGTGTGACCAGAATTTCTACTGGGAGAAAGACCGAGAGTGGTGGATTTAGTTTGCTATCACACTTGGGCCACCAAGATTACAGCAGACAGACAAATCTAGAGTCATGTTCCTATTAATTTTTAAAAAAAGTTCTGATCCCAGACTGCAAGAACTTTTTTATATTACTAAGTATGAGTTTGAAAATCTGTTGTTGCAGAGGTAATTACTCAGGTTATCAAAGGAATTAATATAGCACTATATATTTCTCAGTATATAGAAATATCAAAGATTAATGATGTAATTGCAGAATTTGTATTGATAACCCCCCAAACTGCTGTAGAACTTTAAACTGTCTTACTCACACTGCTGTCTGCCAGTAGCCCAGAAGGTGATGACTTTCCTGGAGGTGGACATAAGGAGAATGCTATGGCCACAGGAATGAATGAGTGTACTTTCAAAAGGAAAAAAATGATTGAGCATGGCATTAAAGAAAAGCTTCTTGTAAAGAATGGATACTAAGCAATGTAAGAAAAATTCCAGATAATTCTGAGTGCTCTTCGAGTTCTTTTATAGAATCAGCTTTCCCATTTATCTCTAAAAGAAGTATGCAAAAAAATCCCTCAGCATACTTGTAGATAATATTTCACTGAATGTATTTCATAAATGAAAAATCCCACTGCATCTACAGTTATGCTGCATGGACTAGTAACAGAATAATTTGAGGTCATGGGCTTAGTAACCCAGTTATCTGTGTAGACATAAGGACCCCTTAACAGAAATTAATTCTAAGTCCAATTGGCTTAATTTATTAAAGCAGCAGATACAGTACCTTTAAGGATTAAATATTCTTTCATAAATCACAAAAGGTTCATTCTTGCTGAAATGAGTCAAGAAACCTTCCTGTACAGCATGAATCCTTCTCTTATCTTAAGCCATCTTTCAAAAAAAGGCACACGAAGATAAATTCACTGACTACTCTTCAAACTATTTAGGATCAGAACATTAAAATATTGGACAGAGTAATTATATGTTCTGAAAATATTATCTTCTAAAAATAGCAATTTAAGAATAATATTATATCAGTTGTCTTTTTTATTAAGGAAGACAACTGTAGCAAAAACCAAATTAAAATTCTGTCTTGTTTGTTTGTGTGTGAGAGCTAAACTCATCATTGTATTAATGACGGAGTAACAGCTTTATCGATAATTCTCTCAAGAGAGCCACATACTTGGTGAAACTGTCTGAGTCAGTAAAAGTGGGAAATCCTGCTTCTTTATTCTTATATCAGCTCATTGAGCCGTGGAATTGGGAGAATGATTTAATAGCCTACTGGAAAATCCATGGCCAAATAATCATGGGGAGTCTTTGTAATGTGATGGACAAGAGGTGGAGTGTGTGATAACTGTCCATCTTTGTTGGTTTTGTGATGAGGTCCTTTTGACTTTGGTGTGGGGAACCTGAGTGTAAATTTGTGGACACAATTTGTGTGTCCAGTTCTGAGCTTCTCAGTAAAAGAGAGGCAGCAATCTCCTAGAGTGGGTCCAGGGGAAGGCAGCAAAGATGATTAAGGGACTGGAAAATCTCTTCCAATAATAGCCTGCGGAAGCCGGGTCTGTTCAGCCTCAAGAAGAGACAACTGAGAAGGGACCTCAACAATGTCTATCAGTATCTGAAGGGAGGGAGTCAAGAGGCTGGAGCCAGGATCTCTTTGGAGGTGCCAATCAATAGGACAAGAGGCAGCAGGCAGAAACAGGGGCACAGGATGCTCTGCTTAAACAGGAGGAAGAACTTCTTTCCTGTGCAGGTGCCCCAGCACTGGAACAGGTAGCCCAGAAAGGTTGTGGCATCTCCCTCAGTGGAGATATTCAAGAACTACCAGGACACAATCCTGTGCCATGTGGTCTAGAGTGACCCTGTCTGAGCAGGGAGGATGGACCAGATGAATCACTGTGATCCTTTCCAACCTCACCCATTCACTGATTCTGTGATTACTGATGAAAGTGTGTTATGTGGGATATTCTTCCCCCCCCAATCAAAAGGATGAATTTGAGTCATTTTCTGTGTAAATTCTCATAGTGGAATCATAGTTGAAGCAGAATTTTCAGATAATTAAGTTACTTCTTTCTTGCTTGCTTGCTTGGAAGTGTTTTCACCTTTAGTTAAGTTGTATCATAGCTACTTTGTAGTAGACTCAAAATATCTTGATTATATTTTATTGTGTTTATGTACACTTCTTTGATTCCTGAAGATCATTTTAAAAGCAGAAAAAAAGGCTGTTTTCTGGGGGGAAAAAAAAAAGTAAATAAATAATCCCCCTAAAATTCATGTCTTCCACAACAGAAACTGTGTGTGAGGAAATTCACATGAGTGATTATATTATCTGTATGAGCTGTATCTTTCCACTCACCATGTTCTGCCGTTGGCAGGATTTTTTAGATGAAAGTTCATTCCCATTGAGACATGAAAAGAAGCACAAGTAGTTGCTATCTGTACACTGAAAAAAATCTTTAAAAGAAAAAGAGACCAATAACTATGTCAAATCCATAAAAATCCTGTAAAAGACATATATTTAGCCTCAAAGAACATTCAGAAATTGAGAGGATAAGGACAGTGAGAGAAAAGAGAAAGCACAGTATTTCTTGCAGCAGTCATTGCTTATGTTTTTCTGTACATTCATTTTTTTTGCTGAGGATTTCCCCAGTGAAGATGACCCCACACCCCACAGACTGAACAGCATTTCTTTTTTCACTATTAATAAAAGTTTACAAGCAAGCACTTGAAGGGGCAACAGATTCTCATGTTGTTTCTTCTTGCAGATATTTGCTTTTCTTTTTTAAATAAAGGTTTTATGATGTCTTTAGTAGCTGAGGTAGCATGTTTAATATCTTAATCTATTTTGGTAATTCCTCTTTAGATTCTTATCTTTATTCTGAATTCAGTGGTTTATGGTTTTTTGAAGATAAAAAAAAAATAAATTGAGAGTTCACTTTTTTCCTCCCAGTGAAGAAAAATCTTTAATTTTTCACTAAGACAGAGGAATCTGTAAATATTCTAGGCTAAATCAGAATTTCCACATATCATCCTCTCACTGTAGAAATTGTCATTATTGGAATTGTTACTCTTGTAAGTCTGTCACTACTGAAATCATTATTGAAATCAGAATTGAAAAGTCTTGCTTGCTGAATACACAAAAATACCTTCTCTTTTATTCTTACATTGGATTTTGGATACTCCTACAGTGGATTATTTTTGCTTAATGTGCTTAAAAATTGTTGTAACCTCTATTTATCATTACCTTACCACACCTAAGGGATGTTAGAAACAGCATGGACATGTATTGAAAAGGTTTTTTTAAATCCCACCAACTGCCCATGTAGTGACTGAATTATCAAAAGGAATTTGGAAGATTGAGCAATAATCTTGAGAAATTCTGTATAACATTAATTTGAACCTTATATATTAGAAGGGGTTTATTATAAAATGATCTCACATATCAGAGGTGAACTTGTATTGATCAATATGAATTTCAGGGGCATTTGCATCTCAATATGCATCCCAAATTTAGCTGTGTGATTTCATCAGGGAGATCAGGCTACAAAATGCACAGAAGACAAAGGTAGCAGAAGTAATAAAACCAGAAAGATCTCACATGCTGTCTTCCCAAGCACTTGTGCAAGAAATTATAGAGAAGCTAATCCTGCGCTCCTGCCCCAAGCTGCAGTTCTACCATGTTTATATGACTTAGGGAAACATTCAGTTAGCAACAGAGAAGGACATGTATTAGAGAAGGTTTTAGGGTGACGTAATTACAGCCTTCCAGCACCTGAAGGGAGCCTATGAGAAAGATAGGGAGAGACATTTTGCAAGAGCAGGCAGCGAGAGGACAAAGGTGAAGGGCTTTAAACTGAAAGAGGGTAGGTTTAGGTTAGATATCAGGAAGAAATTCTTTACCCTAACAGTGGTGAGGCGTTGGAAAACTTGCCCAGAGAAGTTGTGGGTGATCCATCCCTGGGAGTGTTCAAGACCAAGCTGGATAGAGCTCTGAGCAACCTGGTCTAGTGAAAGGTGTCTCTCCACTGCAGAGGGGTTAAAACTGGGTGATCTTGAAGGTCTTTTTCAACACTAGCCATTCTATGATTCTATGGTTCTGTGACATATTGATGTTCTGGATATATTGTCTTCCTTGTCATATGCCATGTTTCCTAAATTCCAAAGAGAAAAATATCTTCTTGAATGCCATACTAACTGACTCATTATGTTTCTGATCCTGAAATGGTGGTCTAGATTTGATGGAGTTTAATAGATACATAAGTCCTTGTAGTATAACCTCAAAATGGAGATATATCAGTTCATGAATAGTAAACACATTTGTGAAAAACAAACATAAAGATCCTCTTTCATTTATTGAGTCACAGCAATATTCATATGAGATTATTTACTATATCTTGTAGACTCAATATTTTTTAATTTTTGTGCAGGATATCTCTATATTAAATGCAATAAATTTACCTAGAGTCTTAGAATCGTGATTATATCATATGATCTAAGTCACCAATAATAAAAATACAACAAGAATAAAAATGTCAGGGAACAACTTAAATTTTAACAATTGGTATTACTATACCCATTAAGAGATAGTGTGATTCCACACATCCAGGGGTAATTTTCATAGTATAAATCATCTCTTCTTGGGCCAGATTACTTGCTAAATTAGGAATAACGAAAGACAGCTCAGGTCATCTACTAGAGATGTGGGCAGTGTTATTGTATGGAGTCCCTCTGGATGTCTCTGAGATGTCTTTGCAGAGACATCTACTAATTAAAGAGTGAAGAAATGGTTAATCTTGTTGTTAGTGTCTTTGCTAATAGTATTTCTTACAGAGATGGCAAAACAAGATTACATGCTAAAGGTCATATTAGGATAAAATGATGGTTATTTAGTTTAGTTCTCATTTATTTGCGAAGGTATTATCACATTTGTGAAGAGTTGCTGGGAAGCCACTTGTTTGTGTTGGAACAGATATAATTATGAAGCCATTCTTAGTACCAAAAACCACACAAAACCTCAGAGCAAAGTCTAAGCCTTAGAAATTTGTTCCAACTTGTTTGCAGAGTGTACCTATTTCTACAAATGAAGATAACTTCATAGAGAACACATATCATTAGTGGAATAAAAG
Organism: Eopsaltria australis; assembly: GCA_034509425.1. Classification (NCBI taxonomy): domain Eukaryota; kingdom Metazoa; phylum Chordata; class Aves; order Passeriformes; family Petroicidae; genus Eopsaltria; species Eopsaltria australis. The sequence goes on from JAVTVJ010000518.1 coordinate 510,897, forward strand.
GAACAAAAAAGGGCAAGATTTCAGGCTCTCAAATCTTTCATTAGGTGAGAAATAGATATGACCAGATTAAGTACAGGTATGATGTACATGAATGATTTACCAGTTATTTTCTTTTTGATTAAGAAAAAGCCTTGCCTGTGAAGCAGAAAGGTCTGTTTCACAGGTCTTAGTGATAAGTAATTGGCTTTTGTGGATTAAAAAAAAGTAAGAAGTTACTTGCCATCTGAAGTGTTTCATACTTTTCAGTTCTGAAAGGGGTATGCAATTGGTGCATGCAGTCTTCGAGGTGGTACCTGATCAGTGAAGTGTGGAACAGAGACAATGCAAGTAAGAAAGGGGAAGAGCTGCTAGTGAGATCTGGGAGAAACCTGTGAGCTGTCTAATGCATAGCATATATGTACCAACCTTAAATGAAGTTTTGTGAATGCATGGAGAGCATAATGTAAATATTTCGCAAATGATCCTGCATTCTTCACAAACTGAACTTACTCTTTCCATTGATCTCAACTTTTAGCGTAACTGTCTAGACTAATGTACAGTGTTCATTTTCCAAGCAGCAAGTGATTTGCCAGTGGCAAAGTAGCAAATGATTGTGTAATACAACTCTGAAACAAAGATGTCAAAGTCTACTGCTCATCTCTGAAAAATGTGGCAATATTTTTCACTTGTAATGCTGAAATTTTTTTTTCAAATAGAAATTTAGTGTTGAAAATGAGAAGCATTGCAGCTACATTCAATCAACTAAGCCACTGTTAAATTAATTTCCAGTTGTTATCCTTCTGTTTTCAAAGGTCAGAACATGCTTTATCTTTACTGTTCCAGTAGTGTTATACAGCATGGTATTATTAAAGTGGTGTTAAGCTGGTTCAGTATTTTCTGTACTGGACAGGTATTTCTCATGGTACACATTAAACTTAGATTCTTTTCACAAAAGGGACAAATATGACAGTCTGTAGGCATAAATACCAAAACCACATAAATACATAATGCCAAGGCACTTGTGTTATTTTATACATCATTGACTGAATGCATGCAAAAGTAAAGCAGTAGGAAGTATCTCTGTGTAATTAAATATTTGGGATTTGGCAAACTCATCTATGATAAAGTTATCCTTTTATTGGCTGTAAGGGAGTTGCAGTACAATGAGCACAGGCTGTACTGGACATTTAATTTTCATGTTGTTCAGAACTTCAGTAGTTCTTGACTGTCATCTTCCAAAAATGTTTGGGATGTTAGTTCTAATACAGAGGAATCTGAAAAATTTTTTATGTTCAGACACCTCAATTTATGAAACTACTACTGTGGATTCTGTGCATCTCATGCATGGAAATGTGAATATTTGTTTTAAAAGAGTATATTATCTAATTCAATTCCTGGAATGTATTGCATTTTTAAATAAAAGGATGTATATTTAACATCTAATTTTTTGCGTCACTTTTTAATACCGGTAAAACTGATGTTTTTCAAGCTAAAAAATACTGGGCTAAACACTGACATGAAATTTTTTTATTATGTCTTCATTTGATCTTGAAAACAAATTTTACATAAATGGTTGCTCTCAATAATCAACTCTAAAATGCTTGGGGATGTAGCCACAGGAGGGACAGAGTGTTTGGGGGGAGGTATTTCTTAAATAAAAAAGAAACAATTCTCTAACTAGTTATTTGCATACTGAAAATAAAAGCTCTCTTCCACTTTTAGATCATGAATGTTCCATTTGTGCTCAGTCTTGTGGGCATGTCTGTTCTCCTTAGTTCATATTTTGTTTTCATGCCTCTTTTAAGTCTTTCAATTATGGCTAGACCCTTCAAGGAAAGTACTATTTTTCCTGATGAGTAATCCCATTTCATTCAAATGAAATATAGTGCAATTACAGATGATATAAGTGGATCAGAGACCAGCTTATTGTTTTATTATGGTTTGGTTTTTTTTTCCTTTTTAACTGAAATGCATTAACTCATGCAAAGAAAAAAAAAAGCAAAAACTGTGAATGACTAAGTGGAAAGGCTTACTGAGGCTTTCCCCAAGGGTTCAGCAAATTGAACCCCTTCATAAATTACCTTGTGCTCCTATTATCTTTTGACTTTTGCTATTGCTACTCACTACTACAGTAGTCCGCGATTTATGAGTTATGATTAATGATTCATGCCTTCATGATTTTATTTGGCAATCACTTATAAGTGAAAACACTTTCCTTGACAAATTAGGCTATTTTAAAAAATCCTAAATTTATTTAAATCAGTTACCTTCAAAAGGATAGAACATATAGGAGAAAGACAATTTTTGTTGTTTCCAATACCAATTGCTTTTTGAGAAGTATGCAGGAATTTCTATTCTGATTTTCTTGACATCATAAAACTTGAATTATATTCTGGTTTATCTTATGGTCACCTGTGGCAGTAGTTTCTTACACCCCAAGTTGTAAGTAGAAAAGTATCCCACACAAAATCACACCGAATGTTCTGATTTGGAAGGGACTGACTGCAATTATTTTCAGTCAGGAGTTTAACGAAGTGAATGTAAGTGTCATAATCTTGCTCACAAAAAGTCTTTGCAGTGTCATAAATTAAAATTTGTTTAACCTATCTAAGAACACCTGCAAAACAGGGACATAATTTTTATATATTTAGAAATAATCTTGATAAAATAGTAGAACTTCTTCAGTCCAGAATTCAGGTGAAGTATGCTTTGCAACAGGAAAAAATATGAATATGGTAGTGGGAGAAAGAAGAAAGAGAGGAGAGAGAAGAGAGTAGTTTGATGTTTTTCCAAGGCTGTTGAACTCTCAAACACATTACAAAAGATAAATAATAAGTCGTTTTAAAAAAAAATAAAATCACTGTCCAACCACAAGTATAAAACTATCCCCATTTCCTGTTTACAAAAACACATCTCCAACCCTTATACTGCATTTTAGTTCATATCTGTTTGTCTGTTTTCCTTTCTTAAAGTTTTGTGATCACTCATTACAAATTTTCTACCAAAAAGGAGAGTTATATTATCCATAATGCCTATTTTTACTTCTCATTAAGTCACTACTGAAACCACTATTACTGTCATTGACTCTGATTTATGCATCTGCAGCTTCAAGCATCATTCAAGTATGAACCTGAAAAATACATTTTATAAGTTCTTATGCTCCAGGGATACAGTTATGATGTGCAATTAATATATTAGTCAAGCATCAAACTTCTCCTTAATGTTTTGCAGCTTTTTTTTTTTTTGTGTTGTAACCACTATCAATTCAAAGCAGCCTTCTAGATAAGACACAATTTGTGAGACAATGAAGAATTCAAAAGTCTGTTAATGTTCATGTCCAGCTTGTAATTCTGAACACAGGGTATTCATGTTAGCCCAAGGAGCACACTTTGTATTCACCACTATTAGGTTTTATTAGAATTGCCTTAATTATTAGTGAGATGAAAGGCAATTACACTTTTTTCTTCTGATATTAAATTCTTCCGAAAAGGTAAGATAAATCTTACCTAACTTAGAATCTTGCCCTAACTCTTTAAGTAACTATTTTAGTGACCAATCTAGCCAATTAAGGGATGGGCTTTTGGAGTGTCATTTCCTTGGCCTGTTTCAAATATCTACTCTGATATGCAAGACACCTATTTTCTTAGTAACCAGGAAGGTAGTGTAGGTTAGACAGTTTATACATAGATATGTTATGTCATTACTGAGGCTTCACCTGGAGTCATTAGTGCAATGTTCATGTGTTTTCAAAACACACTGGAAACACTCCTCTTGTAGATGAGGAGTACAGGATCTCGCTTCCTTTTCTAGGACTCTGCCTGTTGTGGGATTCCACCTGAAGAGACTTACTTTGTTCTTGTTTGCTTGCCAGCTTCCCCAAGACTGCTCTGTGGGTGTGCTGACCAGCAGGACTTACTACCCAACCTATGCTTTCCCTGTTTCTCAGCTTCCAAAAAGGGCAATTTAACAACCTGATGGCACCAGGTCTCTTGAAAGCACTGAGGGGGTTACTGCTCTCAAATCTCTCTGCTTGCATACAGGTCTTTATGTGCCTATTTTTGCATAGTTCCTTCTCTTCCCCAGGAGTCATTTAATTTCATTAAAAACACCTTACTTTCCAGAACAGCTCCAAAATAGCACATACACAAAGTTGCTCTGTACCTTAAGGGAAGCAATTTCTCTAAGTCATCTCTGAGTAGGCCACAGAAACCACAAACTAATTCAATGCACCTTCCTTCAGTTTCTCTTAATACAAACACATGGCATGCCTAATCTCTGGTGCTAAGTCTGCATTTAACAGAAAAAAACCTGAATTAATGGAATAAAGAAAGAATTATTATGGTCCTGCCTTCAGTTAGTAGAATCAATTAACATTTTGCTGGTAGAAGCAGACAATGGCTCTGAATTTGTTAAACTATACGTGAACTACTCTGCGTGCTTGAAAAACAGAATTAGAAGCTCTAGTGTTTCAGTGAAGCACGGCACCAGTTTTCAAGTTGTTTATCTTTAATGATGCATCCTCAGTAAACACTGCTATATTGTGAGACTTTGCAGATTGTTTTTGAATGCCTTGTGAAATGAAGAATAATCAGTCTTTGGGAAATGGGATATTGCACAAATACATCTGTGTCTTTTGTACTCAGATGTGGGGATCTTAAAGTCATTCTTTAAGAAGTTCAGATATGAGCCTTGACTTCTCACACTGAATGTTAGCAATAACCTCTGAATTCTTGTAATATATCACAATACATAGCTCAAACCGAGAAACAACCTTTAGTAATGAGAAAAAAAGCAACTGTTATTTGAACTTCAATTTTATCCTGGTCACCTGTAAAACACAGAGCAACTTACTGCTTTCTGGAAGTGGACAGAAATAGAATATATCTTGTAAACACCTAGTTATTTGCAGCAAGAAAGAATTACGATGCTAGAGTTGAACAGTTGCTGTAAATCTATAAAATTGGTATTTTGTTAAAATCAAAATATCTGAATTATAAGGTATGACACGTTAAGGCACAAGTAATTTAGAAACTAAATATTAAAGGACTTTCAGCTTATCTGTTTTTCTTGTATTTGTTAGACTGATGCTTTTTCTGGCAACTGAAGTCATTACCAAAGACATTACATTATTTTCCTATGGAGCATGCCACTCATGAGAAAAGCTCATAGTTTTGTAAGTGATTTAATCATCAGTGCACTCTTTCACAATCCAGAATGCATGATGAAATAAGATGTATTTTTTATATGTTAAGTCTTTTTTACTTTATATACATGGACATACACATAGGAGGTTTTAAGGGGTTGCTATTTTTAAAAAAAAAAAGAGAGAGGATTTTAAAACAAGAAAGGAGACCCGGGCAGTAAATTTTCACATTTATTTGTACTTATAGAATTTAGATCAACTCACCAGAGAGATTAAATATGCAATTATTTACTCATACTTAATTAGATAATTTACTAATTTAAAAAGATGTGTTAACACAACTGAAAGTTGCTTAATTCTGAAAGTAACTGCTGTAATATATAATAGAACACTATCCTCAGGGCAAAATAGAGAGTACCACTCCTATCCACCATGAAAACTCTGATATTAATGAGATTTAAGTGCTCCCATAGGTATTGTATTGAGGGATAAAAAACAGAGAGCTGATCAGGGAAACTGTTATAAACTAATAGACCTTATGCCTCATTTTCCACAGACATACTGAATGATTTCTATGACAATTTTAATGGATGAAGTACAAATAAAATCCCAAGCTTTTGCTAAATTTTCTGAATGTATTCTTACCAAATACATGAAATTGTAACATTAAGTGAACCATTCCATGATAAACATTAAAATATTGTGGGATTAAGACTTGCTAGTTCTTAGTCCAAGTGTGATTTGTCAGCATACTACTGATTATTCTGGAAAGGCTGCAGATGTTTACCGTATTTATTAAAAGTAATTATTTAATCTTCTTCATTTCAAAGTATTTCAGGCATATCAATCAAACCAAGATGGTAAAAAATAGATGAAAAAATAGCATCACCTTTTGAGAAAAACTTGTCAAAGTGATAGAGAACAGATTTTTACTCAGTGAAGCCTTTGATATTTGGTAGAACTATATGGACTTCAATGGTGCATAAGCGCAGACTGTAAATAAGCTCTTAATTTTGTTCCTGAAATGAGATCTACCAGACAGGTAACATATCGACTAAAGAAAGGGTAACTTCAGTGTTAGCAAGCGTATTAAAGAATGGTTTAGATCAGACAATGATTATGCCTTTGGAGGCAGAAAAATATAGAAGCAGTAACCACGGAACAAAACTGGTAACTTCAGGAATACTGTTCCTATGAAAAGATATCTTAAATTATGTCTGAATTATGTATCTGGGGCACGTCAACCTTGAATATTCTCTGTGATAGCATGAGTCCTACATCCTTCCTTGACATAGTTCATTAAAAACTTAATTTCAGGTAAGCTTTTTCTTTAATATCAAATAAATGCTTCCCACTGCTTCCTCTAAAGACTATTTTTCCTTTTGTTCTTGCTAATAAAAGAAAATAATGTATTACCACCTTCGTAGTTTCCCTTTATGTTTTTTTTCTGGCAAGTTGGCTTGCCTCCTTTCCTCTGAATTAGCAGAACAATTGCTCATAACCATTCATAGGGTGCAGCTTTCCTCAAGCCTTTTAATAATTTTTTAAAATTTTATTTTCTCAGCTCCATGCTGGTTTCCTGATTCTTTTTTCCTCCCCTCTTTATCAGATATACATCACTGTGTTTTCCACCATTGTTTTACTCCTTACTACATTTTACCACCTGTTTCATTTCCCATTCAATATACATCTCTCTGATTTTCCTTTCATTCCTTTGTGATTTAGAAGACATCTTGTCATACAAAATAAGTTGCTGTATTAATTTTACAGGGAATGAAAATGAATCATTTTAATACTCCTTTAATTCTAAATATGCATCTCTGTAATGATCCAGATTGATTAATCCATTTCAAGAGACATAGTGAACAAATTCTTCCTTTGTACTTAATCTTTTTTACAAAGCTAGCAGTATAATGCCCAGAACCCATAGATTATTTTTATTTAACTAGGCTCTAATTTACTTGTTATTCACAGAGGAAACACTAATAAAGAGGCAGATGGTGAGAGATTATTTAAGTGTTATGCCAATTTTAATAACCTTGGACACTTAATGGACTTTCCAAGGCTCTTGAATTTTCCCTGGAAAAAATTTGTTTATTCATCTCTTTGTTGATGACTTCTAAATGTTTCTGAGTCCTCTTCAGAGCTCAACATGAACAGCTCTGGCACCTTCTCTGAAAGACAGATGGAAACCTGCTTACAAAAGAGTTAAATATCTTCAACGTAATGCATAAGCTAAATTAAAGAATCATATGATTTAAACTTGCGATGCTGATAAAAAGTGAGATCTCATACTTTAATGATAGCTGAATTCCTTCTACTTTATCGATTTAGTACAGTGCAGGCGGTAATAGATATTTTGGTGGGTATTACTTAGGTTTTCAGGATGATCAGCTCACTGAACATTTTTCTTTTCTTACTCTCAGGTCTTATCTCATTCAAATTAGCCATCTAAAGCTTGGTCAAAACAGGAAGATAAACATCTTCACCCATATACTTCTAATTCTAATAAATCGCCCAATAGCAACTCTGAGTGGTCTCCCCTAAATATGGAAGAGTTCTTAAATAGAACAAGAGTCTTCATAAATCCATGAAAGCCATTATTTTTAAGAGAAAGGATGGGCCTGTTTATTCTAAAGACAAAGATCTCCCCAGGACTTCATCTGGTCTTTTAACAGAGTGGCATCTGCATACAGTCTAAACCTTAAAATGAAAAGAAGAAAGTGTCACACTCCTTTAGAATACTAAAATTCAATCTGGAATCTCTTCTGTTACTTACCTTCGTTAATGGCAAAATTATTAGTGAAAGATGCAAGAAAACAGATGGAAAAAAATCCCAACTTAAATAACTTAATCTCTAGTAGGATTTTATGAAGTGTCCATGCAGTGATGTGCACCCAGAACTATGCCTGAGCTTAATTTGTAAAGGAGCTGCAGTGGAGAAATGTAGGACATCAAGGATTCATCATGTGGGTTTCTTTTCTTTTTTGAATTTTTTTTCCTGTGATCTTTTATTTAGCAAAATAAACATTGCTTTACATATTACAGAGATATAACATATAAATTTAGATATAAATAGGTGATAAAACATAGATATTATACTAAGAATTACATTATTTTTAAGAAAACAAAAAAGGAGCAATCTAGGACTCCATCAGAGCCTTTCAGAGATGTTTTGCCATTTGGAGAACATTATCTCATGATGCGCTTACAGAGAAATTTAAAAAAATCTATGACATTTTCAGCTAATCTTGTCAATTCTTGAAATAGCATCTCAAAGGATTAATTTTCTGTATGGATTAAGGTAAAGAAGAAAAAGCACTCCTTTATGGGGGAAGGCATATGGAAAGTAGGATTCAAAGAAAACTTGAGGGATTCATAAGGCAGCAGAATTTTTACAATGACAGTCAATACTGTGTCCCTCAAAAGTCTATATTTAGGAAAAGGGAAAAAACCAGGTCCCCATCTCCCCCAAAGAAACCCTAAAATATGCAACACACAAAAAGCCCAACCCAAACAAATAAAACACAGAGAAGAACTGAGTATAAACCTGTTGAGCTGAATTATCAAAAATATATATTTTATGTATATTATAGTCTAACAAAAATCTCTGCTAGTTGGTAGAGACTGCAAGATTTACTAACTTATTCCAAATAAATTTACTAGATTTCTGGTCTGTGACAGCTGCGATTCTTAAACTTTTTTGATAGATCAGAGACACCTTGTTAAGGACAAGCCAAACTTTCCCAGTATATGCAGCTTTGCCATTTATCTTCCCTAGGCTAATATGGAAAGGATATTAGTAAATGTCTGTAATGCTGTTTGACACATTTCAATGCCTGGGCAAATGAAAAGTATTAATCTACAAAACACCCTAGAGGGGAGGAAGGGTGGATCAATTTTACTTGGTACAATTCAGTTGTTTATTGAGTTCAGTACTACAATATTGAAGAAGTGAGAATTGAAAATATGTATTTAGAATAAGAGAACAAAAGTTAAACTTCATACACTGTGTAAGTGATTAATGATCAATAACTTTAGGGGAATTAGAATCCCATCTTTTATTGTTTGTATCTGGTTGTGTTTTACGTATCAGAAAACTGTTATGTTTAAAGAATGTTCTTGCAGCAATATCCATTCTTTCTCTTTTTTGTTTTTTTTTTATCTGAATGCCTTGTTTAATCAGGGCAAAACAGATGTTTTGCAACATTATAAAAATATCTTTATCTCAGTCTGGAAGCTTGAATGAGGAGACAATGAATGATAGCAGAGTCTCATGGGTATTTATACACTGAGATCTCTGAAACCAACATAATTATGGTAGAGCTAGATTAGATCTTGGATCAGCTTCAAGGATTTTGTGCTGAAAGTATGTTTCCTTTTTTACAGAGTAATAAAACAGAGCTATAGTTTTTCTTCTTCTGTCGTCAATATTATTGTACAGCTATTGAATGCTATTGAATTGGCTGAAAGTCTCCACCGAGAAATGTTCTCTGTATTCTTATCAACAATGATGAGTGAATGAGCTCAATACACCAGAATAAAATGCAGTGAAATATGCTGACACTGATGTAATTCTTCATTGTGGTGTTAATAAATTCAACACAGGAGTTTTTATAAGACACTAGTATGAGATATTCAGCTCATGGACACCTTGTTTGTTGGCAAGATTGTTATTTGACAAAGGCTTTTTTCTCGTTTTTTTTTTACTTAGGGTTTCCCTCCAAAGTGTTGAACAAGAATAGCAAATTCCTAGTTACTTTTGAATATTCTGGACCAAAGCAACTATTTTCAATGAATTTGCTAAGATTCAAATTTCATAGTACTTTTTTGACTTTTTTTCAGTTTTTAATACATGAAAGGTTATTTTGTCTAAATAAAAATTCCAAAGACTGCTTTACTGTTACTGCTTCAGGCTCAATGCATTGGTCTCTGAGGAACTAAATCTATACCAGATCATTTAAGTACATCAAATCTAATTTTATGCAATAAGCATCAAATTTGGAGTATGAAGTCGACGATTTTGCATTTCTTATATACTAAAAGAGCTCTCAAGAACCTATGTTGCAAAGGGTAGATCAATTATAGTTTTAGAAGCTCTAACCTAATATCAGAACACAGGATGCTGTAAATATTCACTGGTGTACAGGTTAGGACCATCTTATTACATTCATATTTTCATTTTAATATAACCCATCCAAAAATGCATGGTAGTGAATCCTCTGAACAATGAAGCTATTGAGAAGGTTAAATTTGAAATTGTGGAAAATTTATTCTCAGTCCCACAAATAGAATGACAATCAAAACTAAAGAAAACAATTCTTGAACATGGCAGGTGGGAAACTTTCTAAATTATATTTTCTCTAATGTTTACACCCCATGTTAAGAGGCTTATTTTCATAAGGATTCTGTTCCAAGTAGGACCAGGAACTTAATATTTCAGTTGAAAAATCCTGGAAATCCTTTGTCTGGAGTATCAAAAGCACTTCTGTCAGGAGGCAGTTAAGGAGTTGGAGAACCTGGCACTTGAGATTCGTAGGAGCTCTTAGAGTTTTGGTTTCTCATAAATTGACTTCTCAGTAATTTGTCTAGGATCTTTCTCATGACCCACTAAACAAAGCCACCTAAGTACTGTGTGAAAGACCTGTGCCTAACCATCTTAGAATATTTTCTTAATATCCAACCGAAAACTCCCATGACACAGCTTCATGACATGGCCTCAGGTTCTATCACTGAGGATCGTTATCACCACAGAGAAGAGTTCAGTGTCTGTCCCTCCTCTTCCCTTCACGAGAAAGTTGTAGACTGCAATGAGGTCTCCCCTCCGTCTCCCCTTCCCCAGGCTGAACAAACCATGTGCTCAGAGCCATTCTTCTTAAAGCTTAGGAAATGAGTTTGTATTCCACATCTCCATTTACTTCCATGAAAGCTTAGACTCATCCCTCACATACAGGTCCTATTAAGTGTAAACGTCTACATCTAAGCTGGAAATCCACTCTTTATTTCTGTTCACATTTAGCTAAAATCAATTTATTCCTACAGAATTCCTTTTTCTTAATGAAGTATGTTTCTGTCAGGGAACTTTAAACTTTAAGCAGTTTACTGACAGTAAATCCAATTTTTTTACTATCACTGGCTTTTAAATGCTTCAAATGTGATATGAAAGAGGGGGAACAGCAATCCCTACTCATTTATTCTATTCCATTGAATAGCATGTGTTCGTCATACTATTTTTTTATCACCTCTTTTCTCTCTTTATCAAAGGAAGACAATTTCATTATTTTTTTTGTCTTTTGTACAAGAAAATAATTTCTATTCCCATTAGTGGACCCCTTAATTGGTTGTCCATAATCTTTTTTTTTCAACCTTTTGGCAGGTTTCTATACATAGCTTTCAAGGTCCAAACATTATTTTGCCTTTAGAGATTGCTTTTTCTCCTTTAACACCTCAACTTTAAATCATTCTTTACTCTTCTGTCCCCAGAGGAACACTGAACACAATGTTTAATGAGCTATCTGCAGTGTCTCTTTCTTAAGTTGATTCAATAGATAAAGGACATTATAAGATGCATGAACAGTGATGTTTTCCTTTCACAATTATAGTTTACATATATTTTAATAGAGGAAATGCCAGACCTGCAGAAAGTTCCTCCGATCACCTGTGAATAATTAATTTGTGTTTAAAATATATACACATGCTTATGAGGAATAGAATTAATTTTCAAACATTTACAATTTGCAATAAAATTTAATGCTATTTCAGCAAAAAAATAGCTTCTTCTGTAGTGCTTTGAATTTCAAATTCATTCTTAGTTTACCTTTCCTATACTCCCTTGAAATATAAGCAGTATATCACGAGCTAATTTTGAAAAAACTGACATGTAATGTGGTGTACATTAGAATTAAATGATTAAAGCAGACTTCATAATAGCACAAACTACTTCACAAGTGCTCAAATTATTGTCCTTTCCAACAAACATAATCATGTCAAAGCTACAACAACACCAGAAACAGCAAAAGGCTGGAAAAGGGACATGAAGTTAAAGAACATAAAAATTCCTGCATAGAATTTTTAAAATGTCTTTTTCATATGACTGAAACATAACTTGCAAGGAAAGGAACAGCTAATGGGAAGCAAAGCTTAAACTTCACACGTGAAACTGCTGTCAACAACTACACAGTAAAAGACACTTGATAAGACTGTCAGCTGATTTTCCAGACATTTGAGGAGCCTGTATAATAGAACAGATGAAGAGAAAAAAGTAGGAGCAGTGATTTTTGATAAAAAATAGAAGTTTAGGTTAAGAGGCTGGTTCAGAAAAATTATAGGACAAAAGACTTTTGGAAATGTGGGGCACAGGAAAACATCAATCTACAGTCAAAGAAGCAGAAAGCCTATATGAAAAATCAAACTGGCAGAAAAATAACTGGTATTGGCAGAATGAAGGGAGAGAACTAGAGATGAGCAATAAGAAAAGATTCATTTACATTTGGAAGATGTGAAAATACAAATGTGATTAAAAAAAAGTAAGAAACAGTAAAAGAGCAGATTAGAGGTAGATTTGCAGGAATTCTTGGAAAACTAAGAAAGTTGATTAATCAGGACTGGATCTGAGCCAAGAAATTGCATTTATCTAATGGGATTTTAGCTGTCTGTAATAAAAACAGCATAAGGGATTCTAGATGCCTAAATTAGAACTAGAAGTCTAAGTAGTACATACAAAGCTGACAAAAATATCATAAGAGTCAGTCAGAAATATCAAAAGGAGTTAGGATAGAGAAAAGAAACAAACTCACAACCAAAATGAAGCAAAGAGAAATAACCTAAAGCTAACTGCAAGACTTTTCCCTTACCAGAAAGAACCTAGATCAAGAGAAAACACTAATAAATTGAAGAAGGAAATCTAGAATTCAGAGTGCTATCCAACAGCTATTAGTCTCTGAAGCCTTTTTCCTGTGGAAAGAAAATGTCCTTTTCTGTGTATGCTGGTTCCCATCTCCTACCAGATATAAATTTCAGCCGCCTCACATCTTTACTGGGTTCATGCTTTGGGTTGATCAGTGAAGCACACAGGAGAATTGAGAAAGAAATCAGAGAATAATTAGTTTGTATTTTTTTTCAGTGTTAAGCAATTTATATTCATTCACACACACAAGCAAAACACCCCAGTGTAATAACCATATTACAAATGTAAATTCAAACATTCTGAAGTTCAGAAAAAGCCAAGAAAATATTTTCTTCAAAACCCCAATAAATTAACTCTCTTATACTAATACATTTCCATTTTGGTGGTTTTTTGGTTGATTTTGGGGGTTTTTTGCTTGTTTATTTGTTTTGGGTTGGATTTTTGTTTGTTCGTTTGGGTTTTTTTCTTTTTTTTTTTTTTTTTTTAAAAAAAACAACCAGAAAAAGTTAACTGAAGTAGAATTCAGAAGAGTTCTAAAGGACAAACAGTTGTGATGAACTAACAGTGATTGTGACAGCGGCATGTTTATACAGTAATCTAAAGAATAAAGTTGGAATTAAACTTGTGGAAAAAACAAGGTAAAACACACGTGTGCACACACATCCATATATTTATAAATGTGCTTTGTAAGCTGAAAACTGTTTGAATGATTTTTGAATTTATAGCACTACTTGATTTGTCAAACTCCCTTGAAACATTTACTCAAATACTGTAAATATTTACCATGGTGAGATATATTATTGCATAGTATAAACAATTTTGTAGCTGAGAAAATGGTTCAATGTAAATTAAAGGCTTGACTTTGTGTTAGGGAACCATATTTCATCAGTTCCTTGTCCTTTATTTGTAAAGTAAGCCACATGAAATTAGACTGCAGTACTGCTACATGTGGCTGAGCTATTAGAAGCAGCGGAACAGTGTGGCTTGCAAAAGCAAAGGACAGTATGCATTCCAATTTTAAAAGATATTAAATTATCAGGATTAGAAAATTATAGGCAGATTGTTTTATTCCTTTGTATTTGAATTTCCAAGCAGAATTTGAGAGTTAAACTTTGGTCACAAGATGGTCAAATGTGTTTTGTGTTAATGTACATTTAATATGAATTACTATATTTCAAAAGACTAAAGTAGAAGAAGCTTCATTTCAGGCTGCATGAGTTTACTAGGAGTCTTGGGGTTTTATCCATGAGATTGATCTGTGTTGAAGTCTGTAGTGGTATATGTCAGTTATATATTTGGTGTAGTTTTTATCGTTAAATAAAGTCAGATTGAGTATTGTGGGCAGTATGTGTCCTCATACTGCCAAGGAGACACAACCTTAAAATACAAAGCAGAATGATCAGCTTAATTAGCTGGTATGTCAATGCTTTACTTCCAGTGGACCTCACTGAAGAAATACTATCATGGATTCAATAACTTTCTCTAGTGTTTTTTTCTTAGTTGTAAACATATTTCAAAGGACTTCACTAGCAAACAGTACATGATGGAAAAGAATAGAAAAAGCCACTAGTATTTAAATTTTAATTTGAAATCCTTAAAAAAATACACCTTACTGTCATAGTCCCATCTAACATCTCTTTTATTCTGTAGTTTTAGCTGGTAACAGATTGTTAACTGATATGCCTTATTTAAATTTTTCTTTCCTTTTTTATAAATCTTCAGCTAAAACAAAATGGACTTGCTTGAAAAAATGGGGGGATGCATTTCTTAAATTCGTTGTGTTAAGAGTTTTCAAACTACTTGCCATGTTTGAAGTAAAAATTTAAAATCCGTGTTTGCTTAATGCTTATACGATTTTATTGCACAAAACTGGAAATCTTCATATTGGAAAATCAGGATTAATTTTATTTAAGCATTAAATTTAGCTAATGCAATTTAGTTCTGTGGAGAAAACTGGTTGAAAATTCATCTTTACCTTTTTGGAATGAACAGTCTAGATCAGTAGAAGGTAACATCTGGGATTAGTTGATAGCTGTAGTCCAGTTTTGTTCCCTATATGGACAAATATTTTGGTGTTTTTGCCACCTGGCTAATAGTAATCAGTTTCCTTTTCTACAGTTCCTTTTCCATTCTAGGTTGGAATGAGTTTTGAGGAATCTATTTAGAGAATGGATTCAGAAAAAGGGTTTTCAAATGACCAGTTCTGTAATAGCTGACGTAACAGCCCTTCGATTTTTCTCTTGATAGCTGTGGGATTACTTTTAGTCTTAATTTTTTTCACTAATACTAAGGAATAAGACAAGACACAAGATGTTTTATTATAGGCCTCCCTGAATATTCTCCTTAAATTGAGCTCTCCAAAGAAAACCAAAAGGATCTTTCTGAACTGAAGAAGCCATGTTTTATTAGAAACCTAACTAGAATAACACATATATTTTGAAATGGGCCACTCAAAGTGATCAGATAAGACAGAATAGTGACAAAAGGAACTTTTAAGAAAATAATCTCCATGTACACTGTGTCCTTCCCTATTGGGAGTTGTATTCACATAGAGTTTTTGCCAACTCAGTAACTCCCCAAATTCCTATAGACTCTGCTATCACAAACACTGGTTATGCTGTAAGCAGTCTGTTCTTTGAATATACTTGTTTCCATGTCTTCCTATCCTTCCATAAAATCTGGAAACTGCTGAACTTGGCCATTCACTGCCAAAGGCAGACAATCTCATGTTCTCTCCAGTATTCCCACGACCCTCAGTCATCAGGTTTTTAAGTGATGATATCATAGAAAATGGGACCAAACAGATATAGCACATTATATTCATCACAAAGGCTAAGATTTGCCTTGTTGCACTAAACAATATTGAACAGAGAAGTTTCTGTCATCACTCTAGGCAGCTCAAAGGAAAATGCTGCAGAAATGAAACCGAAGGTAAAAATGCTAGTGTTGGCGTTACAGAAAACAGAGACCTTTCAATTGGAAAGGACCTCTGCAGATCCTAATACAGGACTCAGTTCAGAATTACATCAAGATCAAGGCCTTGAAGGTTCTCAACCATTAATATTTTCCAAGAATGAAATTTTTACCATGACTCTGGGCCTAACCACTCTTATTACAAATTTTTCTTATCCTTATAGATAATTAGAATTCCTTCTGTGTCCATTGTTTCTTCTCCCTTTGTGTGTACCTGTGAGAAAAGTCTGACTCTACCTTTCTTTTAACATTTCTTAGTGTTCTTGAAGTCAACAATAATATCCCTTCCTGTGTTGCCAGCAGTTTAAACAAACTTGTCTCCTTCAGTCTCTCCTGGTACATCTGGTGCCCTGGGCTCTCTACAGAGAGTATCTGTTACTGATACTTTCCAACTTGTTGGCACTGCTATGGCCTGGGGTTCCCAAATCTGGTCATACATGGCCACTGGAACATCTCTGGAATGATAATCACTGTCCTCAGCCTGCTCTTTCTGAGGCCACCTTTCATCTCTGCAGGCACACTTCTACAATATCCAGCTTGCAGTTCAAACTTGCCTGCCACCAGAGTTAGAAAACTTTCCCCTGCAGCTAAAACTAAACTCCTCTACATATTCAGCTCCCTTGTAATCATATTACCTGGTCTACTTAGATTTAGAATTTATTTCCCCTACTCTGGGTAAGCATGAAATAAATAACAAGAATATGTTCACTAAATCTCAGTTGAAAACCTGGGTGAACAGCATGCATGAGTGAAAAGGAGTAATATCTTCCTCTATCTCTGACATAGGAACATAGACACTTAACAGGACAGAGCTACCATTTTTGAGAAATTTCTTAAATACATTCCATATTCTAGATGTGTAAGCACACCTTAGTGCCTGATCACTTGGTCAAAGGATCTCATTGATCTGTTTTTCCCCCCAGCAACTTAGATGGGCTAAGAAGGCAAACATCATTTGGTTTATTTATTTGGGTTCCTAATCACAAGTTAAATTAATCAAGTTCTTTGGGAAAGGAAATCTAGTAACAGGTGAGCAGTCCAAAGTGCCCAGTGGTATTCTCCAAGACAGAAACAGAGAGATGATCTCAGGGTGGTGGTGGTGGTGGCAAGCTAACTAAATCAAGGGGTACAGTGTTTCCTTGTAGGAATTTTTAAACAAATTCTATGTATATGGCTCATTATTGTTACAGATTAATCTCCAGAAGGTATATGTATATTACAACACTTTTATAGTGTTTTGCTATTTTGTATGATATCTTTAGACTCTGTTACGGCAGGAAATATTATTAAATAACTATTCTTCACAAAGACAGATTTTTTTTTCCTGTCCAAAAAGTATAAACATTAATATTTCTCTTTTTAACATTTCTTTGTGAAGTGTTCAAAAGCCACAAGGGTATACTTGTTCTCTAAGAAATTATGACATTTCTTGGAAATATGCAGATTTTTCAGTTTATTCTGCCTTTGTTCGATTCTTTTTCTATTTTTCAGTGTGTTTTATGTGGAAATGACCTTCCCAAAAATTTAGACAATATTCCTATGTCCACTATAACATCAAACAGGAAAGTAAGTTCAGCTATAAGTAGATTAACACTGCAAAATGTAAGAAGTACACTTTGATTACTGCTTTAAAGTGCTGTAAATCTGGATTTTGTATCATTTGGAAGTGAAAATTAATTAAAATCAGTCTAATAGTACTGACAGCTAAACAGAAAGGATTTTCTTTCTGTGTCATGAGCATAGTGCAACAAGGGAGAGCTCCCCACAAGCAAAGAGATTTCATTCAGGGGCTTGTGAGCACATAAGCAGTGATGAGAACAACCTGCACATCAGATGTGGCTGGCCTGACAAAAGCACAGTGCTCTGCACACAGTGCTCTGCATACAGTTAGCAACCAGATTTTTCCTGTCATGTTGGAGATGAGTAATTCGAGCAAGATAGCTATTAAGGTCCTTTGGCATGATTACAGGTGACAGATGTCTTCTGTTCCAGTTCCAGGAAACAGGCATTTCTCAAAAAAATTGGCATTTTTCTTAAAAAAAGAGGAAAGAGCTGGGAAGCCTGGGTTAGGCTTAAGCACTTGGATTGCTATAAAGCTCATTTTCAGTTATATTCTTATTGCTACTAAATTGAATTGTAAACTAAGCTGAATAAAACAAGGAATGGGAAGGTGGGAAACATTTTTTTTCTCACATTGCATAACTAAACAGGTTTCTTTTTTAACAAGAGCAGTTCTAAGTTGTAACTTGATTTTGTAACTTAGTTGCAGCTGAAAGATCTTCCAAAATAAACAAGATTACAGATCAATGAACAAAAGAGCCGTATATTTTGTCAGTCCAAATATATATTTTGATGAAACATGCATGGATGGAAATCCCCTTTAGAGACCTTTATATACCCTCTAAAAAAGGGTATTTGTTCGAATTCAAGGACTGGGTGATGTGTGATGTCATTCTCAGTTTTGTACTTATGGAATACCATTAATTAACTTGTTGCATCCATTGAAAAAATGTGAAGAAAACATCAAGCTACAGTGATTTCATGTTTGTTTTGTAATTTGAAAAAATAATACATAAATATCTTCACAAATCTTGAGAAGAGTGGATTAACACTGCAGGTATGGAAGTAGAAATTTTTTACTTTATTGTTTAACATCAATAAATTAGTTGAATATTAGGTAATTATTATTTTATCTTAAACAATCAACCTTTAGAAAAGTGTTCATAATTTCATCTAATATATATGTTTAAGAGTTTAGATTGAAATCTACAGAAGTTTTCATTCCTCTGATATTTTTCATGATGCATTTCTATGAGCAACCTGTCTGTGCAGTAGAACAACTCCTTGGCCAAGTCAGCTACTTCTGATAGGAGGGGACTGGGTTGTTTTCATTATATTTCTGTTAGTATATAAAAATGTATGCTCATAGGCATAGGAATGGAACCAATGAAAGTGAAAGGTATAACTTCCACCACTGAGAAGAAAAATATTATCTTTTCCTTTATTTTATATACAGAAGTACACAATTCAGATTTTTCAGTTATTCCTTAGAATTTAAAAAATGTTTGTGTTCTTGTTTGTGACAATATGAAAAAAAGGAAGCTGTTATTTCCCAATTTTAATTTACCACTTTTTGTTGTTGCATATTAGCATTGATTAATAGTACTTTCTAATTTCAAATGAGAGAAAAGCCAGTGCAAAAGAAACCCTTCATAAAAATAACTAGTGTTCTGAAATGAAAAATAAAATTAATTAATTCCTACAGTGAGGCAACCGTAGTTTTGATGAACTTAAAATCGAGATATATTTGATCCAGAGAATTGTCTGGGTTTTTTTTCCACAGTACTTATTCTAACTATTTGCTGTCCCTGACAACATTCAAAATAGAAATTTAGCTCTTTCAATTGAAATAAACATGCCAAAATCTTGTGGCAATAGCCTTGATCCTTGCTCTAAGGAAAACAAGCTTCTGTTCTTGTCAGGGCTAGTAACATGAACTAGGAAGCTAAGATTAATCATTTCTGTTTGAGCTGAAGAATCCAAATGCCACGCTACTCTCAGACACACTGAAAATTCAACAATTACTTCTGGAGCTTATGCTGTTCTCCAGCCTTCTTTTCCGTGTTTTGCACTGGTGTGTTTATTTTTTCTACCCTCCTATTAGCTGCTGGATTATGCTTTAAGCATGTTTTGTTTTCTCAGTGGCATAACATCACCAGACAGCCCAAGGGACTTACCTTCTAGTACCCAAACTTAGTAATTAAACTGTCAGTGTAGCATGATTTCTGAAGCAATAATAATGTCATAGGGATGTGTTTCTTCCCGTTTGCAGAACACCTTGAAACATATGTTAGTGTTTGCATGTATACATATATATCCACGCAGTTTTATATATAGGTGGATATATGAGAAAGACAAAGAAAGACAGATGTTACATAGCCATCTCTGCATACGTGCATTTATCTCCACATGTATAGTGTGTCAGCTTCTTGGTATAAACAGCACTGTATTCTGCACCAATTTGGTAACTACAATGTTGCACCTTACATGTATAGGTGGATTTTTTCCAAAATTGTGATGCTCCCAAGATTATTCTTGCACTGGAACCAAAATACATAAAAAAGTCTTCTAAAAACAGTTGTCTTCTCTAGATTTTATGAAAACAAACACAAATGTAGACGTGTAAATAACTTGAATTTTCAGTGGTAGAATGATCACAAGTTTGTTGCCTTGTATGTTTTAGTGTTAATCTAAAGGTAATCTTGAAAAAATTCCAAAACAATGGAGTTGTGTAACAGTGTCGTGCAATGAAAAGTATGCGGTATGTACACGCATTTTTCAGATGGGTGCAAACTTAATTGATGAGTAAAGGAGCAATAATGAAGGCCTTTGTCAAATTTTATGACATGGTGGAAATTGTGGTTTTCACCATCTGTTAACTGTCTGTTAATTCTGTTGCTGTGTTTAACACAGTTGCTTTAGTGCAGTGATGAAGGCTATTAAGAGAAAGGTACATTTTTCTAAGCATTATCAGCCGAAATTTTAGTGTTTAAACAAAATATGAAGATTTTGAGAGAACACACTTTAATTTATGTGGAGTTTGCATAAAGTAATGGTTTATGGGGCAAGTCTCTTTAGTGCCTTTTGAAAACTACATTCTTGCTGGTTGCTTCCTACAACACATCTGTGAACTTTTCAGTTATTCTTTATTATTCTTTTTTCTTATTTATTCTTTTTATTCAGTTACACTAGTATTGTGATGACAATATGCTTGCCATTGTCTAGACAGAAACATCTGATTCTCCCAGAACTTACTGAAAAATATGATTTATTTTACATTCCGAGACAGTAAGGTATGAAAGAGAAAAGATCATATAAAAATTTTGCCCCAATTCTTGTAAGCTCCACACAAGTAGTGAAAGAACACAATAAGACCACTCTGTAGGTTTCTACTGTACAGGCTGAATAAATTCAACTCTCTTGGCCTTTCCTCATAGCAGAGGTGCCCCACCCCTTGGATCATTTTTGTGGCCCTCTCTGGAAGCACTCCAGCAGGTCCACATCTTTCCTGTGCTAAGGGTTCCAGAGCTGGATGCAGTGCTGCAGGTGGTGTGTCATGAGACTGGAGCAGAGGGGCAAAATCCCCTCCCTGATCCTGCGCCCACGCTGCTTTGGATGCAGCCCAGGACACTTTTGGCTTTCTGGGCTTTAAGTGCAAATTGCTGATTCATGTCAAACTTCTCAACCACCAGCACCCCCAAGTCCTTGTCATCAGGACTGCCCTGGGTCTGTTCAGCCTGTATTGATAACAGGGATTGCTCTGACCCAAGTGTAGCCCCTTTTACTTGTCCTTGTTGTACCTCATGAGGTTCACATAGGATCACTTCTCAAGCTTGTCCAGGTCTCTCTGGATGACATTCTGCCCTTAATGTGCAGCAACTGCACCACTCAGCTGGGTGTCATCTGCAGATTTGATGAGGGTGCACTCAACTCCACTGCCTATGTCACTCATGAAGGTATTAAACAGTACTGGACCCAATATAGACCCCTGAGGGACACCACTGGTCAGCGATCCTCACATCAACATTGAGCCATTGACCACTATCCTCCGGATGTGACTATCCAACGGATTTCTTATCCATCTGACAGTCCATCCATGAAATCCATCTCTCTCCAACTCATAGAGAAGGATGTTGTAGGGGATCATGTCAAAGGCTTTACAGAAGCACAGATAGATGACATCTATAGCCCTTCCCTTGTCTACTGATGGGGTCATTTCATCATAGAAGACCAAGAGGCAAGGCAGGACTTGCCCTTGATGAAACCATTCTGGCTATTTTGAATCACCTCTCTGTCCTCCATCAACCTTAGCTACTAATGTATTAGAATTAATGTTTACAAAGCCAAATATAATGATCTTAAGAGACTGTTTTCAGCTTAGGATATGTTTATATGATCTCCAAAGTCTTTCACTTCAAAGGCTAAATGACTTCTTTGTGAATGGAATATTAAGGCAGGCAAATCATTTCATTATCTGGCTATTACATCAACACATCAGGATTCCTTCTGAATGCAGTCTGTTGATATGCCCTTGTCTTCTTTCCAGCTGGCAGTTTCTGGCACTCCATGGAATTTTACAGTTCAGAGTAACCACAACAGTAGAGTCCATTCATAATCTTGCACTTTGAAAATCTTTCATATAATGTAGGCCTAAATGCCATACGTACAAACAAATTCTCTCAGAGTAGGGTTCCAATAATATTTTTGGCTGTTCTTTAAGGGAATTTTAAAATGTCACATATTTTGCAATACATATCACATTCCCTTTTTTTCCCCCTGTTTACAGTGTATAAATCTAAACATACATTCTATTTAAAATTAGTTTTTAAAAAAGTATCATTAGGCATAGACGTGGGGATGTAAAGCTGTCATGTCTGATCCCACCTATATTTCTGAGCATGCTTAGCTTCTTACCATTAGTGTTCCTTTCTTTCCTTTGTTAAGTAAAAAAACCAAAAAAACAACATAAAATCAAACATGCTCTGTTCTCTTCCAAACTTCACAGTGTGGAATTTGGCCTGTGGCTGTTCAAGTTCTGTCTGAACCAGGATATATGTTCTGCTTTGTGGTGACACTTGGCAAAACATATAAAATGAAAGCCTGAACTGGCCATGTTCCTCTTTCACTAAACAGACTCCCAGAGGCACAGCATTTCTGATAAGTAACTTCCTGTTAAGACAGGCTTCTTACTTGCTCTGGGTGCCAAGGTTAAGTTCCTGATGAAGATTCATCCGAACAACTCTTGATTGTCTCCCCTGAAGGCTGTCTGCTGCAGAGTCACTTCATAAGCAGCAGGGTTGACAAACTCTGCTTTTAGAAAAGGAATTATAACATTAATGGTAATGGAAAGAAAAAGATGAGTTGTCATAAATGCTGCTTGATGTTTTGTTTTGCTTTGGTGTTTTTTAAATTATTAAAGCAATATTTTAGCAACTACATCTTGCTTTGAATGGGTATTTTTCACAGCCAATCCAATATCTCCTGATGAGATCTGGAATTTTAAAAAGAATCTCTAAACTTGCTGAAGGTACACTCTGCCCCATGATCCAGATGATCATCTCTTTGGGCCCACCAATTTAACTAAATTTCAATCCACTTCAACATTTGTTCATCCCCCCATACATCAACAGCTTGTCTATGAAGAATTTGTGGGACCATCAAAGACCTTACTGAACTCCAGGCACATAGTGTCCACTGCTCTTCCCTCTTCTGTCAGGCCAGTCATTTCATCATAGAAGTTTATCAAGTTGCTCAAGCATTCTTCTCCTTGGTGAAGCCATGAAGATAGCTCATGTCATCCATGTGCCAGGAAATAGTTTCCAGAATTAGCTGCTCTTTCACCTTTTCATGATCTGGGTAAGCTGCTCCTCATCCTCGCTTCGTGTTCTGTGAAACAAGGCTGAAAACTCTTCTCTGTTATGCTAACACAAAATGTCAGTAAGAAATGTTTAAAAAAGTCAGTTCTAAGTTATTCACAGAACTCCAGAAGGCACAGTATGTTAAGGAAAAGACAACATGCAATGCAAAATGGTGTAGACATTGTCGGCAATGTAGGTAGGAACAAAAGCTTCTGTCATTACTCCGATGACAGAAGCAAGAAAAGGGAAAATGTGGACCCATTGCCCAACGAGACAGGGAAGTTGGCTATATAGACTGAGGACGCTTATACTAGTGTACTAATGAAACTGGGACTGAAAGGATCTTTTTGTGCTCTTCTACACCAGATACTGAGTCTGTTTATCTATTTGTTCTTCCTGGACAGCCAGAGAGGAACCCTTCCTGCTCACACCGCTTGGGCAAACTGCTCTGCAATCTGCTATGCCGTGTCCTCACTGCTGTGCCCCACCCCTTCCTGATGTGCCACACCCTCTCTGACCTGCCATGCTCCTGTTTGCTCAGGCTTCTTTAGAGATCTCTAAATTACCTCAACATTCCAAGCCCTGCTCCTGGTTGGCTGCTGGTGTTCCTGGGTCCTGAGGGGGTTCAGGGCTGCTGCTCGGGTGTCCCTGAGCTTGGGCACCCCTGTATGGCTCGATCAGGTTTTCTCCCCTGGACTTACTCCAGTAACTTCTGCTGCCTCTGTAGCTTACTAATTTACACAACATTGTGCCAAAGTTGTTTGAAATGTGATAAATATTATGCAAATAAAAACAGCTTTGTTAGAAAACACAACTAAAAAACCAAACAAATAATAAAATCCACAGCAATGAGCTGTAATGCTCATCGGGCAAAAAATATTCTTAAAATGTGTCAAACAGATGGAAATATATCTCTGTTCTCACTTATCAACATCATATGTTGTAGTTAAGACTTATTCTACTTACTTCTGTCACTAATGAGCATTTGCAGAAAAAATACAACCCAAATGCAATCATGCTCTGGCTTTTGTGGTTTGCAAAAAGACTTGCATGGGATGGAAAAAAAAAGATGACCAACAAAAAGACCAAGGGTTTCAAAACATTCTCTATTCATCTGAAACTATACTTTGACATGTGCTACAAATGTAGAAGAAAGTAGATGCAGCATTTCTCCAAAAAGATCCACAGATCTGAGTTTCTGTATCTTACTAAACAAAGTTTTAACTGATATCTATAGAGAGATACTGCAGTCTTCGGTTTGCCTCTGCCTAATGTGTGATCAATTTTCCCTCTATGGTATGTTAAATATAGGCAGTTAGAGAAGGGAACCAGCTCAAGAAAATAAATCTGTAAGAATAAAATAAAATGTACCTTTTGGAATCCTAACAACATTCTGGAGTTAGGTTAAAATTGTATATGTAATATATTAACCTTCATCTATTGCATGGAATAGGAACATAGGAATATATCTTTCCCTGTAGGTCTCCGGGTGCTATGTCCATGTTGTGTTGTAACAAAAATGCAGCTGCATATAATAACAGAAAGAAGCAAACCACATCACAGAAATATTTCTGCATGCAATCACACATTACAAAAAATCATTTAAAGACAAGCACTCCTAGCTGAATTACTGTTGCAATGAAAACAGTCTTGACTCAGGGAATTTATTTTTAATAGAATTTATGTCCAATGAGCAGTGATTTCTGATCACTGATTTTGGAACTGGGCAGGACGGAAAAACCTCACATAACAACAAAATAAATACCTAATTATATAGCTTTCCTCTCCCTCCTCAACATTCAGCTTCAGACAAGCACCTATTCTCATTCATTGTCTCAACTTTCCTTGTTTTAACTCCAGGTAAATCTCATTCTGTCTCATTTTTTCCAATGAGCTGATGGGCAGCATTGGAATTGGGGTGTGGGATCATGTGCTTTAGTGTTTTCTTACATCTGGTTTTTGCTCATTAGTGTCCCTGCCTAGGCATGTGGTGCCCATGGGCCTCAGTCCCTCAGAGGTCATCCTGACTCAGCATGGGTCACCTGTGGACAAAGTCTTTCAGGAGTGTCCCTCCTTTTCTGTGGAATACATCCTTTCAAGAGAGCTTCTCCAGCAAAATTCCTGCTATCTAATGAAAAAAAGACTGTAGATGTGAGTACCATGGATCAGAAGGAGCAGATCTAAAATCCAAAATATTTGGTGTTGGGGATCTGATGTTTACTTTACTTTAGAGAGTCTATAGCCTTGCCCCATTTACTGAGTGTCCTTTTGCAGCTGGAGTGTCTATCTGACTTTATCTCCCATTTCAGTAATGTCTGAAAATAAAGCAGTTTGTGCACACATGATGATGTGAAACAAAGCATGGTAACTGGACACAAATATGAGATTTAATTTAAAAATTCCCCTGATCTGAATAAAATGTTTATGTGGACTGTATCCAAGAGGTCCCAAAAGAAAATCAATTACATATAAGTCACATATGGCAACAACATTTTTTACTACTTGACACATATGCAGTGCAGAAAGTCTGAGAGCACTCTTCTTCTATATCACCACAATATATATTTTTCTTTTGTCCAGATGTATTGTCTCGAAGGAGTCTGACTGACTTCACTCTTCCTTGTAAGTATACATCTTGTAGAATACAGTGAAATGTCATGTTTGGGAAAAGCACATGAAAAACAATAGTAAGATGCACACAGTTAGCCCAAAATGTCCTATATGGAACTCTACAAATGAAATTCGTCAACTGTAATCTCACTGAATTATAAACAAAGGCCAGCTCCTAATGTAGTGTCAGCTGCACAGACAGCTGGATTGTCAGGACGGACAAAAAGAAAGAAATGATAAAAAGTGAGAGAGTTCCTTAAAATGAAGTTTTCAGTATTACTTACTTTGTCTGAAGAATTGAGGCTACTTTCACAAAATGTATATTAAAATGCAGAATTTAAACTATGTATGCAGTGAAAGAGAAATCCTGTCTAAAACAGGCTGACATGATCATGCACAGAGCTTATGTAAAGACACATGCAACAGCTGATGGAAATGCCTTTAATATTCTGCAAATGTGATGCTTTTTAAAAATCTGTTAGTTGGAATCATAACTAATATAGCCTCGTATCGGGCTGGTTTAGATCGGTATGATTTATATTTTCTCATTGTCTCATTGTGATTACTCAGCAGTAGCCAAATAAAAGTCAGCGTCCTTCAAGAGGGAGTATCAGGGACCTGAAAGGTGGTTCAATGTCAGTTAAAATTTACTTCTTATTTGTCTATAAGTTTCTTCTGGTATTATTCATTATTGCTGTTTGCTGATTCTGACAAAATACCTCATAATTATACAACTTTTTCCTTTTTGTTTTTTTTTTTTCCTCCTCATGCAAGCAGAAAAGAAGGTGATAAGAGGAAAAGATGGTGTGGATACAAACATTTTTGTGACAGATCAAAATGTTGATGGCCATGTTGACTGGTTTGCAAACTGTCACAGTTTATTTGTTACGCATCAGTAATGTCAAGAAACATTTATTAAGAAAGGTACTGGTTTTGAAATAACCTTTAATGGCCTTATTTTAAATATGTATTGTATACAATGAACATCTAATAAAAGTGATTACCAAAATTTTTAAATATTTTTTATTATGATGAGTCATCTATCATTTTGTGAAAGCAATACTTATAATTTTTTTCTCAATCGTACAGTTAAATAAAAGTCATTATTTTTAAAGAATAAAGAATTCAAGGAGCTTTATGTATTTAAAAAAAAGAAATCTTTATTGAAGTGGTTTGTTCTTTATGAGTAAGTGGAAAGACAATTACAGACATTTCACATCAATCCCACCTCAATGCCTTTTAGTTGTTTAATAAAAGTTGTGCTTTTACTATTATTATTTATATAATTAGTCGTATTTCCCAAATATCAATAAGAAGCATAAAATTCATGACTTAAGAGAGATAAGTGAGGCCCATGTCCAATTTAAGGCCGTATTTTAATGATAAGGTTTTTTTTCACTTTCCTTTCCTTTTCAGTGGTTACTCTCCCAAAAGAAAAGGATTAGGTAAAATCTAACGCAATTTTCTCCAGCAATGGGTTTTTCTGTTTTTTCTCTAATTAAGATATTTTTCTCTAGTCAAGAAATTCTCATCAGTGATCAGAAGAACATGTATTCCAGCTTGAATTCTGGACTCTCTCATTTTTCACCCCAAGAGAAAATTATAGGTAGAAGGATGTAAAGTAATTTGAGGGGAAAAAAAAAGAAAAAATGTCTGAAAAACCCCAAACATTTGTGCATATATGACAATTAAAACATACCAATAATCAGTATTTCATGTTCTAAAGCAATTTACATGCAATCAGATAGTAGCCTCTATCAGATGATTGCAGATTAGGAAAATATTTCATCAAGAAATAGGAAAAAGGCCACTCTTATTAGGATGTTATTTCAATTTTGCAATTGTTCTACTTTCTGTATAAATACTTCTGTGAAAAATATCTTATTTTTTTCCTTTCTCAGAGCACCCTATTATTCAAGTTAATGTTATTCAGCATAATATTTTCATTGCCAGTCTCATCTCTGACACTATCAGTCCCCTCTTAAACCTAAACCCAAAATAATCCATGAGTATGAATGATAAGATGAAAACAATAAACTTATTTTTGATAAGGTATGCATGTTAAAATTCCTAACATATGTTTATTTAAAAGTAAATTCTATTTTTTATTGCCTCTCTTCTTCTGGAGCTTTATTGATAGACTTCTTTATTTCTATATCATCACTACCTGATCATTTTATAGACTTCATTTTAGAAGCCACGCAGCTTTAGTGAGATAAAATGCTATTTATACACCCCCCTGCTCTTCTCTGTGTCTGTGAGGGGATGGCAGGACATGATGTGTTCTACACTTGGAAAAGACACTTGGAAATTCCAACGCCTCATAGAGAAATGTATTTATTTCTTTTCCAGAATGTAGCTGAACCTTATTTCCTTTATCTGAAGAAACATAAACGTATATATTTACCAAATTTCAAAGTTCTTATAATCTATTTTAAATTGTTTTTTATAAATGCAGTTACAAATGAAGTACAGATGCACCAATTTTAGGATTCTAGGTTTTGGAGAAAAGCCCTGAACTAAATATCTAAATTCTCTGGGTTTCAATGGACAAGAAATCCAGCAATAGACAGTAATGTGTTAGCAGACAACTAACACTTCTCCAAATGGAAAGGCAGTCTTCTCTTACATATGTACCTATCCGATCCTCCTGCACTACATATAACATTACCCAGCAAATGGGAGAACCTGATGATAAATAGTCCTAAACCTCACAGTATTAATAAAATTTACGAAAAATAAACTCTTAGCAGAATTCAAGATTGTTTTGATTCAGCTCTGCTGATTTCTCTTCACTTCCCTTTTTCATTACTGGCTGGAAAGTAATTCAGCTGCCATAAGGGAATGAGATGAGGTTCAGTTTTTCTTCACCTTTGAAGAGATCTCTTTATTGTGTATATCTGACACTCCTAAGATTCATCCCTGTCTGCAAGCCATAGCTAATAGTACAGAGGTCATATATGCTTTTAAGGGAAATATAGAAATAAGTCTAAATTGACTTTTTTCTATTGATGGAAAAAAATGTGATTTCACGCAAAATTAAATGTTCCTAAGACTCTTAGACTGCTTAGGCCTCGTTCATATTTATACTAACAAGATAAAAATAATTATTTGTTTTATATTTTTCTTTAGGAAAAGAAAGTGCTGATGCTTTTTATTTTTCAGTAATTTTGACAGACACTGTTAGTGGGATTTATATAAATCTGATGGAATAGAATGTATAACCGGTAAAAGCAATCCATGAGCTGTAAAGAATTTCTGATCATACTGTTGCTGATTTCAAGATGTGCAAATAGTGTGAATCAGCTCTGATTTGTCACAAAACTTATTTACATTAATTATTTTAAATTGTGTTTTAAATGATTTTTCAAATGGAATTTAAAAAAATTACAAGGAAAATAAGTTACACTAGAAAAACTGTGGCTTCAAATACTGCCAGTGGCATATATGCCTTTGACCTGATTACTGAGATAAACGACATTGAAAAAAAGAAAACCCTAAAAGAACAAGAAAGCCAGAACAAAACTTACCAGAACTATATCATCTTTGCAACATCACTGGAATGAAATGCCTTAATTCAAGTTAATAAAAGTACAGAAAATAGTGCTTTTTCCTTTCGTGAGAGGCTAAAACTTGTATGCTAAGCTCATATGTATGTAAACAGGAGCAAACCTCAAGGAGGAAATCATGTTTTATAAATCAGCTATGCTCAGTAAACTAAATAACTAAAACCAGGGTAAAACTGTAGCTAAGATTTATTATGAGGAAGTTGAATTAGTTGCTCGGATATATTTAAATTTTTTAATGTATGATTTTTTTAACCAGATTTCCTGAGATATATTTGAAATTAGCATATTCACCTTTTTCTATTCCAAAAAGGTAAAAAATAGCTTTTATCATATTGTCAAAACTTTTTTTTCCTAGTTGGAAGGTTGCAATAAATTTGTGCTTTTGGTCAATAATATATTCTGATAAAATATAATTTTATTATAAGCCTGTTTGAAGAAATATTTTCTATCTTTCTTCCGGTGAATTTAAAGATGATATAAAAATGTAAAGAGTCTTCAGGTAGCTAAAGTTTTCATTCACTTTTAGAAGCAAAAAGGTTCCAGTTGGCTGAGCCAAATAAGGTAAGTTGAAGGCAGTAATTAATAAAGAATCCTAGTGGCTGGTTGAGGGAATGCTTGAAAGGTTATTACTGTAGAATTGTTTAAATTAAGGTTTAATTTTGGGTTAAATCTGATTAATAAATGAGGAAGTCATCTGGTCCTACAAAGCCAGGTAAAATAAATTTAATTGTTTCTGTAAAAGAGCATCTGAAATCAAAATCTTCTACCATTTTAGAATTCTTAAGGAGGAAGGGAATAAAAACTGATTTGAGGAGAAGCAGTCAGGAAACTGAGGAAATGTCATATTTAACTTAATCGGTGAATCACAAGTTGAAAGATAAGAAAAAATTATCTTTCTTCAGAAAGAATTCTGAAGCATTCAATCCAGAAAATACATCAGACTCATAATTACACAACACTGTAAAAGATATTAATACTTTATCTAATCATAAAAAGTGTAGATACGTAGCTTATTATTCTATCAACAAATATAAGTGTAGTGTGATTACATATAAAATGGAAATTCAGCTTTAAAGATTATGGAGACCTGCTTCATTCTGTCACTAAAAATTCTCTTCAGTGTAGATAGAGTTCATTTGGGAGATTGAAGATGGAATTATGAGAAGAAACAGAAAGAAATTAATTGGACCTCAATAAGGATAATTGATTACTGAAAAATGTCCATCTTTTTCAATACACCAAACATTACTTCTTTATTACTTTTTCATACAGATGTTATTCAAACAATAACAAAAATCTTAAGAATGTCTGTTTCAAACTAAAATCAAGAAAACATATGTTTCGCTGTTAAATATATATCATCTATAGCTGTGAAATCTTGGATAAGCTGACATCAGAAAAAGACTGTCTCCATTTCACCTTATCCCATTAAAAGCTGAAAATAATTTACTGAGGGAAAAAAAACCCTCAAAGTGAATATATTTTTCTCAAGACATGGTGTTTGAGGACTTTATCATCATATTAGTGAATCCCTTAATTTTGTTTCCATTGTTGTTGGATAACTGCCCTCTTTTCTTAGAAGTCTGATAAGCTATAAGTGTCAGGTGTATGAAGACTGTAGAACAGAAGAAAAAGATCAGTTACCTAATTTATCAGTCTCATAAAAGTCTTTGAAGCACAGACAGAAATGTTGAAGAGAGCTGAACATTTAATGTGAAAGCACTGGAAAGCGATTAAGGCCCTGGAGACCTGAGTTTCTCAGAAAACAATCTTAAAATGTGTGTGCAAATATGGGAAGGGGAGGAAGTTTTTGTTGTTTTGTTTTTCTAGTACATAATTTTATTTTTAGAGAAGAGAAAAATAAGCCTGTAAATCACAAATAGGCAAAATAGCTCACTCTGGGTCTTAATAGGTGGACAATCTTTCAATCTTTCATAGATCCTATGGAACTGTTGATGAGGCCTGACAGCCCCCTCAGCACTGGATTCACTTATCCCTCAGTTGTTGCAAGAGAATATTTTATTTGAAGTGCTCCCCTTTCTTCAGTACTCTCAATTTAGTAGCAAAAAATATATTCCTTTCATGGATGGTCAATTCAGCGACATTCTCCAAGCAATATATTGAAAAACTTTTGAGGCTACAATGAGTTTCTACTTCACCAGTATTCCATACAGTGAGCTTGAAACATACCCTCAGAAATGGGAGTGGCATTCATGCCCTCCAGAGTATGTAATATTCTGTTTAGCTGCCTTCACTTACTAACTCATTAGAGAGAATCCTTCAGATATGAAAACAGGATAAGTCAGAACATTCTGTGCTGACAGCCTCTCAGAAGCTGCTATAATAATAGTGTAGTCCTAGTCAGTTTAATGCTGAACAAAGTGAGATGATATGGCTAATATTTGTTTGAAAAAAGATGAGAGGCTAAGCAGCAGTACTTTCATGCAGATGACATTTCATAATTGCTATGTCAGTGATAACTAGCAATATTGCTTGGAATAAAAGTGTTGAAGCATAAACCAAGTTGCTTAGTAATAACTTAGCAGAATAATTCAATTACCTTTCAAGAATAGAGGTCTTACACTTTAAATCAATTAAACTTGATTTCTAGCTCAATATTGTAATCTCCAACCACTTAATGTGAAGACAAAGCTGCTTTAAATGATCCCTTATGTATAGATTTATACAACCACAGTAGAAAATAAAAAGGAGAGGAAAAAGTCTGTTTGGATCAAAAGAAACTGAAATGTCTCTGTCTGTCAACACATCTAGTTCATCTAGATAGTTTAAAAAATGTGTCATTGCAGAATTTATCAGTGATATTACAGAAGGTTTTTTTTGTTTTACAGTCTGAGGAACCAGGACATGCTGACTCCTAAAACACTCCAATAGTGTATTATTTTGTATATTTGGTTGTTTCCCCACAGAGGGAAAAAATGCAGTCCCTAACAATTTAACTGATTCAAAATTTTTCCTCTTATTGAAGTCAAATAAACTAAGTCTTTGGAAAACCTTTAGTTCTTCAGAATAATTCCGGAAATATGCATTGCACAATTTTGTTTGCTCCAACTTATTTTCATTGTATTAGCTCAAACAGGTAATAACTTATGGTTTTATTTTCTTGTTTTAAAAAGGAATTGGACATATGGATGGATTTAATTTATATCCCATAAACAAGCATAATAGAACTAGGACAAATTTGACTTTCTCCTAGAGATAGTCTCCTTACTTGCTTGAGGATTGCAATTACTGAACAGGACCAACTGATTTAAGTGTGACCTGCAAAAATAAAAGGCCAGGAAGAAATTAATTTAAATTAATTACATTTCATGTATATGCTTTAACACATAAAAAATATCAATGGCCAATGAATTACTGTTATCATTATTTGGAAAATTATCACTGTGGAAAAGAAAAGTGTCAAGTATTTGTATGAATAGCCTTTCTTTTGATTTATAGGATTTTTGACAAAGAAAAATATGAATTATTTTTATAGCACTGCCTTTCCTGTTTACAAACTGCCTTTTTTGCTGTTTCCAAATGTTTTGAACTCTGGAGCAGTTATTAATTTGTACTGTCAGATAGATCAGCTTGTTATTGTAAATGACTACGTTTGGACCCAAACACCTAAAAACTTTTTCTATACTTTTTAAAAGATAATATTCTCTGTGTTGCCTTTGATCTATTTTCCCCCCTTTCTTATACTAAAGAAAAATTTACTATTATAGCAACTTTTAATGGTTTGAAATCTCCATGTAAGCAAAAGGCCCAGAACAAATACCATGTGCTTTCAAACTTAATTCTTTGTTTCTATTTCATGCTGCATTTTTCATAAACATAGAGACTCAGAGTACCTATTAAAGACATTTGTTTGACATTTTGATATTTTAGCAATATTTTTACCTTGATTTGTAGTTCTTAACTCCAGCTTTCTGGTTAATGCATCTGTTGGAAGACAGCAGAACTACAGTTTCCAGAATGATCTTTTGCTTGTTTATCCAACAATGCATGCAGTTGTTATACAAAAGATGATCATATCTCCAACCATATTCTGCTTTATAAATACTGCAACCTGTGACATGGGAAGGCAAGCTATGGAAAGTTATACTGTAACTATAAACAGTTGTTTCCTGAAATAACCATTTCCATGTGCAGCGGCGGCCAGAAAAGTCAATGAGGTACTCAGAATGAACAGGAAAGACATTAGGATGAAGAAAGAGAACATTATTTCCTACCAAATAAAATACCGGCATCCTGCGAACGGTGTTTATTTCTGGTCTCTTAATTTTAAGAACTTTGAGGTGGGTGTGAAGAGGTACAGAAAAGAACATCTATACACTGATGACCAGGATATTGTAAACGACTCAAGAGTAGGGCTTAACAAAGCTGGAGTTCTTGGAATAGAGCAGGCTGAGAAGAAATATGGCTAAGATTTAGAAAATCATGAAAGGAGTAAATAAATTGAACATGAATGGTTAGTGATTAAGGGACTTGAAGGCCATCAGTTTCAGGTATATAAAGGGGGTCATTTTTTAAAACAGGAGTTAGGAAACATCAGAAACACACTGAACAAAAGAGTGTAGATATAAAAAAGGTCTATGAAAAAGACATGTCCAAAAAATCAATTAAACACCTTCCAGGAGAAAAACTCCAGAATCGCATTTCAAGAAGATTTTATCAGGCTTATGTGGCAAGATTTTTGTAGCAGTAGAGCTGCAAAGGTGGTGGTTGTGGAAAGAGATCAGGAGGTGCCCCTATGTGTAAGAAAGACATCTCCTGGTGGCTCCAAGACAGACATGCCACTGGCTAAAGTTGAGCCATTCATCAACTTTGGTGGCATCTCTATGATAACATACTTGAAAAAAGGAAAAAAAATACTGGGCTGGAGCTGTATAAGAGAAAAAGGTGAAAGGAAAAACCCTGCAGACACCAAGGTCAGTGAAGAAGGGGGAGGAGGTGCTCCAGATGCCTGTGGCCCATGGAGAAGGCCGTGGTGAGACAGGTTGTCCCACTGCAGCCTGTGGAAATAACCACACCAGAGCAGATACCTACCCTGCAAGCCATGAAGGTCACTACATTGTAGAAGGTGAATGTGCCCTGAAGGAAGCTGCTGTCCATAGACACCCTGTGCAGGAGCATTCTTTCTGGCAGAGCTGTAACATGTGGGAGAGGTTCTTTAAGGAAGGACTTTCCATGGGACCTACTCCATCCTGTACAAAGGAATAGCGTGAAGAGAAAGGAGCAGCCAAGACCAAGTATTTATGAATTAACCACAGCCCCATCCCCATCCCACTGCACCACTCAGTAGTGAGTAGGTGGAAGAGTCAGGAGTGATGCTGATCCTTGGAAGAAAGGAGGGTTGGGGAAGAAGTGGTTTTAGTTTTGCTCTTATTTCCTGCTATATTAGTCTCTTTTTAACTGGGAGTAAATTAAATTAATCTTCCTCAACTAAATTCATTTTTTCCTGTGTCTATAATTTGTGAGTTATCTCCCTGTTGTTATCTTGACCCGTGAGCTCTTCATCATTATTTTTCTCTTCCTTTGTTGCTGAGCAGCGAGAGTGAGAGCAGCAGATGGATATCTGGAAGCCAGCCAAGGTTAACTTACCACAAGGACTATGCAAGGATATACTGTGTAATGTCCCTATTACAAGAATTCTGGATGCTGGGGAAATACAGAGGGGATGGAGCAAGTCATTGTCTCGGTTCATGTTCTTTTCCTTAACAGCATCACCTCTTGTCACTGTCTGAGACAGCATATTTAGCTAGATAGCTTGACCCAGACTGACACGGTAGGATATTTCATTTGTTCTGATATTATTGTGTGGTAGTGGTAGGAGCACTAGACTTACTCTTACTTTTTTTGACATTTTTATTTCCTTTAAAAAAAATTGCTGGTTATGAAATGAAGCTGACTTTGTGCATGTGTGGCATGATGTCAGAAAGACAGATACTGACAAAGATTAGATGTTGATATAGATAGATAAAAAAGCCACATAGAGCCAGAAGTTATTTTTCTGGGAGTGTTTTCAGGATGATAGATAGAAAAGCTTGCAAACTTGTGCAGTTTATTAACAATTCATGGCATTAGATGTTCGGAGGTATAATCAGTCATTATTTCAGTCATTATCTTACCTGACCAAAGTGGCAAAACCCTTTGTTCTGCTTGACTTGGAATTAAATGAGGTAAGACTCATAGGGAGAGGTAATATATACTTGGCTGGGGTAACTGAGAAAAATAGTCAAACTTTTGTACACCAAAGGATTTCTAGGGCTCTAAAACAGAGTTTAAGTGGATTGCATTGTCTCTTCTTTTCTTATGAACCCCTTTTTCACCAGTTGAGCTGATGTCAAGGGATATTATCTCAGGGACCACAGTTCCATTTCTCTGTTTATAAAAAGGACACATTTATTTCTAGTGTCATGGTAGTATTCCAACATTTTCCATGCTATGGAAAAATGATGACCAGTGCAGAAGGAAAATTAACACGTACTTTTCAGTTTCTTCCTCCTTAATGGCAGAGAAGAATGTCAGAAAACTATTGCCATGAATAATTTATATATATTTTATTTTTATACCTTTAATGGGTGCAAGATAAAGGACAATAGTTCAGAATGCTTACAAACCTTGATAAAGCCTAAACTTGGATCATACATCATGATGAAAGAGAACTTGGAAATTCCCTTCAGGTTCTTGTAATAATTCATAGAGCAGTGAAGAAAGTATAATCTCTGTATCATGAATGTTAAACCAAAGTTTAAAGTAAAAGGCTTTCTTTCTAAACCAGAAGAAAATATCACACTATTTTATTAAAAAAAATCAGTAATAAATCAGTTGATCTCAAATCTGCTACCAGGGTGCTCTTGCCTCATCAGTTTAGGTTCACCAGTTACAAGCAGCAGCGGTTCAATGGCTCCTCAATGCATTTCTAAATACATATATATGACAAAGAGAAGCAAGCACTTAACACTTTACTATGCTGATTTTCTTTCATGGTGTAATCATACTACTCTAAATGAAAACAGAATTGAGCACTCACTCATCCAGGTTTGGTTTATTAGCAAAACCAGCAAAAGCAAGCAAACAAAATGCATGCTGAGGTACTAAAACCCAGCTGAAGTTTTGAAATGTTTGTCTGCTTGAATTTCTTGTATAGTCAAGACAACATCTCCTGTACATCAGCTTCAGGTAATAAACCACATTGTTACTCTTTGAGGTGGTCAGAACTGCCTAGGAATTTTCCTAGAACAAAAAAGAAAAAAGAAATTGACAACAGCTCCCCCCATAAAAAACCTCTTCATAACCCTACCCTCTTCCCCCTTTCTAAATCCCCAAATAGTCAGCAAATTAACACAAATTCTATGAGTGTTTCAAAAAACCCAAAACAATAAGTTGTCCTTTATAGGATAAGACAATACTTGCAGGTCAGGTTTAGCTGATTTATCACTGTCTATGCAAAGCAAAGGCACTGCAAGTCAGATTGATGTATGTGAGAAAGAAGAGTGGTGGCAGCCTTGATAAGGGTGGGTAGGAACCTGAGCATTACAGTCCTGTAATATGAGTTTGAGTTCTGTCTCTGGGTCAGGTGTGACAATGGAAGTATGGCCTCATCAGATAGTTTCAGGCCTCTTAAGGCTGCACTTGGGAAGAACCAGACAGCTTTGTACAATACCTTTTTACCTTCTATATGATACTTACAGGTGATTGTCACGCTCATTAGTTCAATCTAGCTCATAGGATTGACAATCCAGTAAAAACCGTAACTCTGCAGGACTCACTGTGGGAGGGCAAAGAAAAATGGGAGTGTACAGGGGGAGCAAATTCTTTGTTAGTCCCAATTAAAATAGCTTGTATATGCATATAAGAGAATACAGGTCTTGATATATTGTATTAAAATCAGATTGAAATCCTCATCTGTACATCAGTTAACTTTTAAGGAATACCAACTTTGTATACTTTATTATTAAATAAAAAATCTATATTAAATACACAGACCTAAAAAAAATTATAGAAGAATGTTGAATTCTTCTTTTCTCCACCCTTTTATTTTTCATTGTTTTTTAGATTTTAGTGTGGTTTTATGATCCTAAAGCACAGAGCAAAGGAAAAAAATGTCTTTTTCACAATGTAATTTGCATTGTGCATCATATCAAGGATATTTTAAAACCATAAAATTTCTCAGAAGGGCTTTACTTGAGAGCTTTACAACATCTCCAGACAACTGAAAAAAATTTAAAACAATTTATATTAAAATCAGTAAAGGATGAAAAATGTTTGTAGGTTTGGTTCTGATACGCATAGAAAAATTGGTATTTTTAAAAAAATTATCTAAATATAATTTCTTAATTTATGAATAAAGCTGTAAATTAAAAACAAACAAATAAACAAACAAACAAACAAACAAAAACCCCCACAAAAAAACCCCCAAAAAACATCTCTCATAACTTACATTTTCAACAGTAGTTTCAGCACACTTGTAAGTCTGACAGTACTTTCTTTCCCTATCATATGTCACTGTTTCTGTTCTGAATCATGAACAAATCCAGACAGTGCAGATAAATGCACATACTGGGGAGGGAGTGGGAGTGGGAAAGCAGAGGAGGAAGTAAAATTTAAAAAACCTCACACTTTAGCAATATTTACTGAACTAATCAAATTTCACCTTAAGTACTGGAATATCCTTTTAAAATATCTGAGTTGCCTGACTAATTTAAAGAATAAGTAGAGTGCAAAGAAGTAAATACATACTAGACATTCTTAAGGAATTATTCTCTTGGACATAAAAAATAATCCCAGGTGCTAAAGAAAATCCTAAAGCCACCCTGAAGTGATGAGATCAGGTATCCATGGCCATGAGAAAATACACAAAATATGGGTTTTGCTTTGTCCACTCTGTTCTCTTTCCACTCTATTTCCCATGGAGAACAAAACAGTTTTCACTGGTTGCAATTTTGGTAAAAATTCCTTTTCACCAAAGTGTAATTAACTGACATTTTGCCAGCAAATTACAGGGTTTGAACTGTTTGGGAGATTTCTTTCTTAGTATTTTTTTCACTTTTCACAATACTTACTGGGATCTAATGCAGATCCAAGTATAAATTTTGTATAGCATGGACATGGCTAATGTGCTCTTGAGGGTAATAGAATATCTACAAGCCAGTCTGTGTGATTTGACCTTTGACTAGGAAACACTCTGTGGCCCAGGAAGAGTGGGAAGAGTCCTGTCCTGAGGATGAAGACAGTGACAACCTATGATGAACTGATTGCAACCCCCATTCCCTCTTCCACTGGAGGGGAAGGAGCTTCAGAAAGTCAGGAGTAAAAATGAGCCCAGGAAGAATGGAAGTGTGGGGTGCTTTTAAGATTTGGCTTCATTCCTTATTATCCTATTCTTATTTGATTGGTAATGAATATATTTCCCCAAGTCAATTCTGTTTTGCCCATGACTGTAATTGGGAGTGATCTCTCCCCGTCCTTATCTTGTCCTGTGAGTCCTTCTTTATATTTTCTCTCCATTGTCAGTTGTGAATGATAGAATGACTTTAGTGGACACGTGGTGTTCATCCAGGTTCAACCCATCACATCTTCCTTCCTTCCTTCCTTCCTTCCTTCCTTCCTTCCTTCCTTCCTTCCTTCCTTCCTTCCTTCCTTCCTTCCTTCCTTCCTTCCTTCCTTCCTTCCTTCCAGAATTCCTTCCTTCCTTCCAGAATTCCTTCCTTCCTTCCTTCCTTCCTTCCTTCCTTCCTTCCTTCCTTCCTTCCTTCCTTCCTTTCCTTCTTCCTTCCTTCTCTTCCTTTCCTTCCTTCCTTCCTTCCTTCCTTCCTTCCTTCCTTCCTTCCTTCCTTCCTTCTTCCTTCCTTCCTTCCTTCCTTCCTTCCTTCCTTCCTTCCTTCCTTCCTTCCTTCCTTCCTTCCTTCCTTCCTTCCCTAAAGGTTCAGAATTAGGAAGGAAATTTCATTGAGCTAACACAGATGGTGATATTTATCTAATTAGATGCAGATATTAGCACTAAACAGTTCAAGTCAGCCTCTTTTAAATGACAATGAAGAGAAATAATTTTTAGGATGCAGTTCATGTTAGCCTTACGTTCAAAGTCTATCAAGTTAACTCATTAATCAAAAAATGTTCTCCTTCACTCTTTGTAACGGGAGATTAGAATGCCTATTTCAGACATAAATATCTACACTGAAGACCTTTAAGAAGGATGATTCCTCTAAGAGACTCCTCCTTACAGTGACAAGTTATGAAGTCATTACTCTTAACAAATCTAGTGTATTCTAATTAAATCTATACTTTCAAGGCTTGTGGTAAACTTAAGCAATCTATCAAATGTTCAGATTTATCCTGAATGGGACTACATTAATAAAAAGAGAACTGTGTTGTGTCAGTAAACTTAAATATAGGTCTATCATCAGATCACTAATATATTTTGTCTTCTAATTTTTATGCAAAAAATCAGAAATTGTAAATCTGACCATATTTGCTCTTGGTTGACAAGTATAACAGATACTGGAAGCTGAAAGCCTTATCATAAATATAGGGAATGCTTGCTCAGGAAAACATGTTTCACATTCGTGTTTGAAATCACCTCCCTGTGATTTAACCCACTCCTTATATTTGTTGTTGTATTGTTCTTCTATCACTTCTCCTCTAAACAAATTTGTAAATAATATTGTATTTCATAATACTGTGTTTTCCTGTGCAAAGGTCTGTTTTCATCTGGAATGGTCTGTTTTCTCAGACATTCATATATTACCTCAAAAATTCACTCCAAACGATAAGACTTAAGATTGATTAAAATTCATCACCTCAGCTTTTTTCATCAGCAAATTGCTTATGCAGTAATTCATGCTCATTTCTGAAACAAGTCAGGTCCCTGGCTGATATAATTTAGAGTTACATTTTGAGCTACATTGATCAACACCATTTGAAGATACAGTTGGTAGTTTCTAATGGATGAATGACCAAAGTATACTTTCAGCTTCTGAGGGCTTTTGAATGCCAAAAGGAGTGCACAGAACTATTTATTGTGAGTGTACTCCAATATCATCAGCATCAGTCTTGTTATACAAGACACAAGAAGATTCAATGTAAGCAAGCTGTAAATAAAATAAATTTCTTGACAAAGTGAAAGTTCTTTCTCTAGTTTTCCCCTGTTAGTACTTTCAGAATAGAACATAAATGAACTAGTATTAAAAAGTGCATTTGGAAGATGATTCTGTATGTAAGAAAGAGCTTTGCATCAATTGCTTCTAAGAAGATTTATTTGATTGTTTTTTGGATAACTGGGGGTTTTATTTCCTGTTATAATATAAAAGATACACAACAAAAGCATGAGAACAGCTACCTAGGTATATGTATTTACAAGAGCTATGCACATAAGGCATAGTGCCTTTCTGTTAAAATATTAAATAGAAAAATTCTAGAGACTTTGAAGTCCACTTCATCATGTTAATCATGCAGTTATGTTCTGTAGGAACCTCAGTATGCATGAAATTCTGTACTGTGAGAACTACAACTCTGTTTCATTAAAGTCTCTTAAGCATCATATACATTTTAAAACATTCATGAATAAATGGACTCTATGGTTGCTAAGTTGACAGTGTGCTAAATAGCACTTTCTTCTCTCCAGTCTGCTTTGCAAAGTACAAAATCCTCACATGGGTTATGTTATTCTTGGGGAAAGGCAAAATTGACAGCACAGCAGGCTGTGCTGATGACCTAATTCAACATCGCTTTCAAGGAATTACTTTTTCAGTACCATTGTTAGAGGATTTCTATAAAAGTGATATTCCTTCCAGAATTATCTTTTGTACAAAATACGAACCAGTGACCTCTCTGGCACTAATATGCATAATATACTGAATTATCTCTGTGAAGATAATTCTTAGCCATGCATTATATTAAATTTGAATGTGTTCATTCATACTGAATGATCTGCTGAGACTTTCTTCTATCTGCAATAACCCAAGAACTTTCATGTATTTCTGTAACCAATTCTAGGTGACGATACTAGATTTTGAAGAAGTAATAACATATACATGACAGCAGAAATGAAGACATATTTCTTGTTCATTGTGATAGTACAACTGAAGAATAACTGTCTTTTATGCAAAAATATATTGTTACATAAGAAGCTTTTTGCTTTCTTTGTTTAATCCCTACTTTTTCTTTATACTTAAAGCAACAATTATTGTTGTACAAACAATTTTGTTATAGTGGAGTTTTGACTGATCATTAGGGTTTATGTAAGGAACAGCGGGAAAAAGAAGTTGCAAAAAAAGATTACCTGCACAATATTCTATTCCTCATAGTCTTTCAGGTAGGCAAATGCTGAATACTGTCATAAAGAACTAGAAGTTCCAGTCTAGTGCTAGTTAGAGTGAATATTTAAATACAGAGAGAAAGCACAGAAATGATGTTCAGCTCTTGAACAAAGGACAAGGGGACTGGCAATGAAGTGGTTTGTCTTCTGACCTTTTACCTAATTAAATAACTCTTAACCCTAAGAACAGATATATTTCTTTCTGCTTTACCATTAAATACACAATAAATATCTTTACAAACCTACTCCCTGGTATAACAATAGTAGAAATATTATTTCTTACTAAGCATCTAGAGTTAAAAGGACTTCTACATTGTTTGTGAATAATGTTCAACATATTTCTAAGTTGATTTCCAAGCATGAAACAACGGAAAATACCAGGAAAAGCATAAAAAAATTATTGAGTTGAAACATATAACAAAAACTGAGTATGAATAACGATGATACAAGGATTAGAAAACAGAGATTAGATACTAATTAGGAAATTTTGCAGCTGTTTAGAATAACTGCCTTTTTTATTGTATTACTCTTAGTTAGAAAGACCCAAAATGAAAGTTGACAGTACAGAAGAAACCAGAGAAAGTGTTCTGGTACATAGGACTGCATCTAGCAGTGCAGTGTCCTTACATTTCAGAGGAATTTATGCAAACATATGAATTGGCTGCTTTGAGGCCCATTAGCAACTCTGCCTCCCTCCAGCATATCTCCAAGCATAATAATTTATTTTAGTCTTTTCTCTGGTGTCTAGAAAAGGTAATTGATTCTCTACAGTCATTTGAACGAAACTCAAACTATCACAGAACTGAGATTTCTTGCAGTATGAAACTTTTCAGCCTTTCCTGTTGGTCTTGTGAATGTTTTCCTAGAATTCCTGAGCCAGTTCTGCACCAACTCATGCTTCAGTCAGAAGTTTCCTGTGTATCCATTTCAGTGTAAGTGAAAGAAGTAACGTTTTTTTTGTGGCATATTAATTGAGACATAAAATGGAAGGCAAGGTAATATTTTTATTTTTATTTGAATAGCCTAATGCTTGATGTACTTTATTCAACTTCTTTACCTCAAATGATTCCAATTATTAATTTTACTGAAATATTTTTTCACATACCAGGTATTGTTAACTAAGCTAATAAAGGCCAATTGCACCAATTGAAATAAATAAATAAATAAATAAATAAATCCAGCTTGAACTTCATTTTTAAGATGAAGAATGAATGTAAAACTTAAAAAAACCCCATCTTATAGTGGAAATCAGCTGTCAGGTTTCTAGTCTTTTACAAAGTTTTATTTAGCCTTGGGTTTCTAGCATAATGCAGCTTGAGATGGTAATCCTATACACTACCTTCCCTTTGGGTTACAGATACTTTCTAAACTGGAAATTACAGACCACATTGGCTGCTTAGTTGGATCTGATATTCTTCTACTATTGGAGAGGATAAAGAAAGTAGGTCACCCGTAATAGTTTGCAGTAACAAAGCACAGGAAAGAAAGCCTTGATTGTCCAAGCCTCTCGGCAGGAGCACTTCACTCTGTTATCTTGCAGGAGGGCCAGGTTTGAGTGTTCCCTCTATTGGCTGACAAACAGAACTGCCTTATCATCAAGCTCAGCTGTCAGCAGCTCTGCTTACTTTAGAGGAGAAGAGTAATGTGGTAAGAAAATAAGAAAGAAAAATAGGATCTTCTAAATAAAAAACCCAATTTTTTACTGAAGAAACCTTAATAATTCTGAAATTTGTCATATTACAATGCCACATTTTCTGCTATAATTAAAATAATTTTTAAAATTTTTATTATATTTTAATATTCAAAACATGTGACTTCAAATACATATCTTCAAAAATATATCTTCAAATTCATTCTGTACAAAGGTGTCACATTTTAAATGTACTATCTACTTGAACACTGAAGCTATTTCTTTTGCAAAATAGATTGCAATATGGAAGAAATTTGAGAGATGGAAGTGTAACCCCATGCTCCTTTCTCAATCTGGCCTGTAATACACAGAAAATTAGTAGCAAAGTAGCTGACAAACACAATTTGCTTTACAAACAGAAGCTTAGTGAAGATTCACCATGCCATTTAGACATAGCTCAAAGGAAGAAGTGTTGTAGCACTTCACTGGTCTGGGTCAGTGTCCTGCAGGTTTCTGCCTGGAGGGGAGAATTATTTTTCAGACACCTGAAGTGTACAGCTGGTTGATAAACAGAGAGGTCAGATCATAGTTATCTTTTTCTTTCTTCATTTTCCTT
This sequence comes from Eopsaltria australis, assembly GCA_034509425.1. Lineage (NCBI taxonomy): Eukaryota > Metazoa > Chordata > Aves > Passeriformes > Petroicidae > Eopsaltria > Eopsaltria australis. The sequence goes on from JAVTVJ010000518.1 coordinate 555,066, forward strand.
GCATTCAAGAGTAGGAAGCACAGTATAATAAGGACATATATGAGTACTTGAGGCTGAATCCAGCTCTCTTAATATAAAAGTGTAAACATCTAATACAGCCTTAGGTACTCTGCATGACTCACAGTTGCTTCTCCCTAAATGCAGGAGATCCCTGTAAATCATAGAGTCAGAGAACCATCAAGATTGGAAAAACTCTCCAAGATCACTGTTCAACCCTTGACCAAACACCTCCATGCCACCTTGATACCATAACACTAAGTGCCACCTCCAGTCATTTCTTGAACACTTTCAGGGATAGTGACTCTACCACTTCTCTGGGCAGCCCCATTCCATTGCTTAACCACATTTTCAGTGAAGAAATTCTTTGCAGTGTCCAACCTCCCCTGCTCCATTTTGAGGCCATTTCCTCTTGTCCTGTCGATAGTTGCCTGGTAGAGGAGGCCAGCAGAATTTGAACATCTTCTGTCATTCTGGTCAAAGTACTTTAAGACTCCCATTTTTCCTCACATTCTCTTTCTCCTGTATCTATCTCTTCCTAAAAGGTTTACAAAATATGATAGATTTATAGATGACTAAATACTTACTGAACCCTTTGCATGATTTCTGTGTTAGAATCTGGCCTCATTATCCTTTAAAAGGAAGCAAAATGAATGCATATTATCATCTACTCTTACTCACTGGCTGTCTGAGGAAACAATTATTAGACTCACAGAAACCTACAACATTTTCTGTTGTGTTGTCAAGTAGATATTGCAAAAGTGCCTTTTGCTCCACAAATTTGCAGGTACATCTAAAACCGTAAAAGAAGTCAGGATCAGAAACTTTTGCCATTATAGTTGTTGAATGCAACTAAATCTAAATATAAGGTCAACATATTTCCCTCAATCCTTGCTTTAAATCTCTAAGATAATTCTAGAAGTGTGATTATTTTTACTGGAGAAACATTTACTATTATTACTTCCTGGATGAAGAGGCACAGTGCCTTCTACTGAAACATATAATGTATTTTTATTATTAAGTAAAAAAGCATGAAACAGTACCAGGACATCTTTTTCAATGGCCAGACCTCTTTCTTGGAGAAAATTATTTGCTCTCTTGTCAGCACTATGATCCAGTCTCAACGTTTCATCCTCAACTTTCTTACTTGTGGCATCCCTACTGACTTCAGGTGCAATGAAAAACCTTAAAAAATATATATAGCAAATAATTATAATTTTTAACAAGTTTCAATGTCTAGACTGGTGAAAATTTTGACTGTGCAATTTCAGATTTAGACAGAAATGGTCTTTGACCTGAAATTGATTTATATATATATATATATATATTTCACAGGATGCCTTTAGGCTCAGATTAGGATCATGTTGCAATATTCATACTCTGTCACAACAGAATCACATTAAGAATTGTTGGTTTATACCTGAACAGCAAATGAGTGTAAGGAACAGGAGCTCATAATCCAAGCATTTTAGACCACTCATGACTTTGTTCCTTTCAATTCTAAGATTATGTCTGGGTGACCTATCTCAGGAGTGGCTGTCTGAGTTGCTTATATATCTATTACATATGGACAAGGTGAAGCACAGAAATGGGCTGTCTAAATGTTCTCTATTGTATCCTTGAAAGTCTCAGTCAAGTTAAAGGCAGAAGTGAATATATTTTTGGATTTTAGAGACAAGTGCTCTACCTTTTAGCTCAGATTGTTTTGGGGTTGTTTGAAAATATGTGAGCAAAGACTATTTATTACCCATTGATCTTACAGTGAATTAAAAGGTGTCAGATATATAATTATATCTTTTGCTTCCTTCTCCATTTACTCTTTCTTTGTTATGACTTATAGACAAAATCACTGCTAATAGAACATAAAATGAATATTTCATATAGAATTAAAGCTTAGTCTTTGAGTTGAAACTATTGTTGGGAGTACCACAATGTTCATAACATCCAAGGAAAAGTAAAACCAGAAAGCAGTCTTCACTAAACCCCCCAAAATAAATTTTAAAAACCCCATATTACTGAGATTCCAAGTTATTGTTGTCTACATTGTGATTACTTAATAAATTAGATTGATTTTAGAAGTGATAAAATTTAGAAGAGATTATTTAGTAGCAAATGATATCTTCAGATGTTCATGAGAAATTATTTATTGTGGAGTGGGTTATATTTTGCAAAAAATAAAGAACTTAAAAAAACCTATTATCCTCTTTATGTACTCTGTCTAAACTTTAAAGTTATTTTTTTTATTTTTAACTCTTTAGCATGCAACTAAACTGTATGGTACAATGGATTTAATTCCTGCATTTTTGTTAAGAGATGTGATGTTATGCAGGGTTTTTATTCTGCATATACAAGAGGACAAAAATATTGTGTTGAATCTTGCTACATTTTTAAGGCTTTTTTTGACCTGAGAAGTTGTTTTTCATCTGCAGCACACTCTCTTGACTGTATTGAAGAAATTGTAAAAAATTTCCAAGTGTCTTCCTGTACAGTGCACTTCCATTTCCAAATTCTTATGTATCTGAAAACATTCTTCTGGAAAAAAACCATCCCATAGATTTAAGGAGAAGCCAATTTTGAATATTTACATCTAACATTTGTGGAATTGTTTTTGGTACCCATGAAAAAGGCATAACCTAATCATGATCTTTGTATATATTATCTTCATGCAAATTCTTACTAAAGAAGGGTCTGTGTCAACAGGTTTGAATTTCTGTAGTGCTCAGAGACTGTGTTTTCTAGTGTACAATTGATTTCATGGGACCACACTGCCACACACCCCTTTTCAGTTCAATACTTTTACTATAATACTTATTCAAATCATATGGTGAAGCTGCCTCACTGTTAAGATTAATATTTTCTGGTTCAGAGGATTTCTATCCTTTGAACTCTTACTTTTTCATTAGTTTCATATTATACATTGGAATTACTTAGGCATATGGTGACCATAACTCTTGGAAATGATGTGGTGTTCTCCAGGTGAAGGTTATCTGTCTTTGAGATTAGCCTAAATTTCTGTATATTCTGTCACCTATAAGGCTTTTGCTTAGTCTAAAACATGTCTTGAGATTTTTTAAAAAATTCTTTTAAAGTCAAGGGATGGTTTGAGCAAAGTTGTAATAGAACCAGTAATTTTTGACAACAGTGTTTCCTTAGATACTTGGTGATTTGTAGGTAATACCTACCATATCTTTGTAAACACTTTTTGCATGTACTTATGACAGTAAATTTAGCCTGAATGCCAAAGCATGGTAATACCTGATTTTCTAACTCAAAAGCCTGGACTAATGTAATAAATGCTATCTGAATATAAACAATGAAACCACCTGCAGGCAAACAGAATCAACAACCCACCTCCATGCTCCCCCCCAAAAAACATGAACCCCTCCAAAACCCCTCTTCAATAAAAGTGAAGATCACATTATTTCAAATTCAAAGACCTAATATATCTATTTTCAACCCCAGAAGAAAGTTCCTTCCTTTTACACACACAAGGCTGCCTATGTACAACACACATATGCTCTTATGTAGGGTAATTTACTGTTAGATACTTAAAAAGCACTCAGGATATTCCTGCCGTGCTTTTTGAAGATGGGCCCCAAACTCTTCTGGATATGTTTCAAATGTGCTGCTTGCTGTCTATGTTACATGCTGCAAACATTTATCTTTTAAACTGGGTAACTTGGGTAGAGTTGTTTCTACGTGTCATACCAACAGCACGTGGGATCCTACAAAGATGGTAGTCATGTTTAAATGCCTATCCCTCAAAGCAGAATACAAACCTAATGTTTACTATCTTTAGTGCTGGAGGAGGTTTTACAGTCTGAAATGGTAAAAAAATTGTCTAAAATTAATTAGTCACTAGAAGCCTTAGGCTCCAGAAAATGCCTGAATCCCTGTCTCTTTACACAGCTCTAGCACCTCAATCAGATTAGCATGGCTGTATCTTCACCCAGGATGAAGAACACAGAATATTTTTGAATGTCCATAATTTTTTTCTTCAAAAGGACTGATTACAAGATATTACTCCCTATCTTTCATGTAATAACCCAGAAACCAGAAACCTTGACAAAAACTTGACATCAGGATTGTAGAATATCTAAAACACATCTTAATTAAGAATTATAACAGGCGTCTGTCTGGTGAGTGCATTAATTTTCATACAGAAAACAGTTTCATTCTGTGCTTATAAATTTGTTTTGTTTGTTTCTGTGTTTGTTTGAGTTTAGGCTGGGGGTTTTTTGTGATACTTTAAGAAATTTTACTGGCAACTATATTGCTATAAGAATACATTACATACCGATAAGCTTTTTAATTAGAGGAAAGATTTGTTGAGAGATTTTTTTTTAAATCTTTGTCATATTCCTGCTTGTGTGAAGAGAGTCATTAACTCACAGCTGATAATACTAATGATCTGGCTTCCTTAGTGAGAAATAGGAGTAAGCAACAGTAAAACACTTGCCAGAATGCAATTTTATTTTCTGCTTCCCTGTGGTTTTAGAACCATATTTTGAACTTTCATAATTTCAGGCACTTGAAGAGACATCCATGTCACCTAACATTAACTATTGTACAGGCATTTTCTCTGACCTGTTTGGCCTGATTTCTTTTATAATTAATAGAAAAATAAGGGAGTTCTTGAACTTAATTCATCCAAATGATTTTACAGATCTGTTTTAAGATGAGATGAATCACTCAACTATACACATTTACATATATGCCACCCTTGCTTACTCATGTTGTGAGTTCTCCTGAGTATTTACTATTTTTTTGCATACCAGAAGCTTGGTGGTGTTAACTCTTTGTAGCTTGAAACAGACCAGCTATAACATAAAGCAGATTTCTGTATCCTTTTGCAATAACCTCACAGGGGCTTTTAATGCATGTCCAGCAGTCCTGGCATCATGTGGTCCAACTCTTTCCACTGCTGAAATGATAGGTGTCTGATTGGTGCTTATGAGAGCACTGGTGATGTTAGAAATAAATAATACTTAGTATGAGACTTTTTCTGGTAAATTAAATTTCTTGCTTTAAAATACATTATTTCCACTAGAATTGTTTTGCTGAACTGCAAACAAATTCAGCATCTTCCTCTATGAATTCAAGCAGCCTTATAGATGTCACTGTGATTATGAAGTTGACTGTTCCTTGGGTCTTTTACTTCCTGCAATCAGTCTTAACCCATCACGCAGTTTATAGGGGAAAGATGAGAATAGACAGTATATGATCAAAGCAGTAAATAGATACAGTATTTTTTGGTCCCAGAGGCTCAGGTGTTAGTTCTTGAGCACTCAATTGATGGGAAAATAAACTGAATTTTAGAAATGGCAGGAGTCTTCAACTGCTATCTACTGTCACCTAGGACTACCAAGACTTAAATACAGACAGAGCTCTCAACCACTGGTCATTTATTCCACTGTAGATCTCTCTTCTCATTTTTATTTTTAATTTAAGATCTTTTTGTGCTTAGAGGCATAGAAAAACATTGCAAGTTATGATTAGCAAATTAGCTTTTATTTTCATTCATGATGTTTGCTTGCTGGGATTGAGAAACACCTGCAATGTAACTATGGGTTGCTGTAAATGAGCCCCCGGGGTATTCTTCAGTGTCTCCAAATGTGAGCTAACATGCAGCTACTGAGTTTGTGACTCCTTGCTTTTATCTGGACATAGTAATGTGAGACTTCAGTCAATTGCTATTTCAGACTATGTGGGATCTTCCTTGGCAAAAATGGCAACTCCAATATGGCAAAAAGTTTTCTTCTGCAAGCAATTGTATTGATTTCTGTGGTTGCAGTGCAACACCCGAAAGGACTTGGACATCACTCAAAAGATTTGTTTAAAAATGAGAGGCAATATCAGGACATATCTTACTTGGTGAAACAAGTGGATATCAATATTCAAGAAAATGGCAAAACCTGATTTTATTTGTGAAGGCTTTATTTGTCTAGCAATAAAAATTTGTTCCTTTTTTGTAACAGTACTGCTAAAACTTTATTTATCATTCCTGCTATTTATCATATTTCTAGAGAGGAATTTATATTTCTTGATTATTGACTATAAAATCTGCTGGGTTTTTGTATCACCAGAAGCTTACCTTGTCCATTTCCTGGAGTATGATTACTGATTGAAGTATCCCTATTTGTCCTGTGCTTCTGCAGCCCAAACAAAAGCACTTTTATGTGGAAAATATTTTTTTACAGTGTTATTCTGAGTTCAGTCTGTTATTCTACTCTTTCCTGGGCATTTGCTGCTGGCCGCTGCCAGAGGTAGATGTTGGTGGAATTTGATCTGTTCTTATTTGTGGACCAGTTTCCTGAAATGTCAGTACTACAGAAGTATGTTCCATCAGGGCACAAGAAAGGGACAAACACCAGTTCTGTCACCTTTTCATCCTCCACATTATGACCAACAATAGCCTCTGAGAGAAATCAATATCTAAAACAATGAGCAATCATTCACAGAATAGTTCTCAATGTTTCTGACCTACTTTTGAGTATCCTCTTCCTTTTAGAAGAAACACAGAGCCTGCCAGATGGCAAAATAAAATAAAAAACACTGACAACAATAAATCCAGCACAAACTAATTATATCTGCATCAATTTTAAAATCAGGTCATCTACCAAAATTGCAAAGGCATGCTCAGCAGCTTGTATCAGCATTTACGAATTCTTGGCACTGCTACACGGAAACTAAAGCTGAAAAAACTGAACACAGAAAGCAGCAAAGAAATCAACACAACAGTTAATGAAAACAACAGTATGGTGAGAAATTACAGTTAAAACTGAGGACAGATTTCAGTCCCTATTGGGAGTGGAAAGAGGTGAGATATAGTGTGGATTTCAAGAGAAGGCAGCGTGAAGGACCAGCATAAACACTTTAGTATCTTCTGTCTGAAGCATTCTGACAAGAATTCTATTGTAACTAGAGTGTTCTGGTTGGAAGAGGGGATCCTGTGGAGGTGGAGCAGTGTTGTTTTGAGCCAAATTCCTTTTTAGTTGCTAGGCTCTCATGTTTCTCTTGACACTCATGCTCAGTGCACCTACATCAAGGGAAGGGTCAAGTCCCAGGTATCTCACTAAAAGGGGCTTCAAGACCACCACAGACCCCCAGTTTCCCCCGACTCATTTTCTGGAGGGCTCTAATGGGTTAACTGTGCATGTGTGAACAATATAGCACAAATGGTGCAAAAAATCTATTTTGCATAAGAGACATATCCCAGGTAAACAAGATAAACTGTAAACTGATCGGTCCCTCCTTCCTTCTCTCTCTCTCTCTCTCTCTCTGTCTCTCTGTCTCTCTTTCATTGAGTCTAGATCCAGACAATTCATGTCAGCAAGAAGGAATGGGATATAAGGACTGGTCTTTTTCCTCCTCTGTCTCTCCTTTTCTTTTTCTTATTTTCCTTACTCTTGTTTTATCCCAACAAGTGCAGAGATCATATTCTACTCTTTACTTCATATATGAAGTTTGTTCTGAGAGTTGGGAGCTTGATTAAGTTTATTGTAAAAGTTTAGAGTCTGTTAAGCAACACTTTTGATGCTAAATAGGAGTTAAGACAATTTTTCAATGAAGCAATGAGCTCCCTGTCACATGGACTGATGTTTTTATTCCGTCATTTATAATGACCTAGGTATGTGTTCTGTGTCTGGTCCCACTTTGGTCTTGGTTGGAACTTTGTTTCAGCTTGTTTGGGTGCAACACCACTGGTCTAAATCCTGTGACTATTACTGAACTTTAGCACAACTTTGTTTTGTGAAGTTCCATTGTAGCAATGTTTTTAATGTGGTGAAATATTACTATAACTAACATATAAAAGCCACTTATTATGTGTAAAATAAATGTTCTGCAGCCCAAAAATTTTTAAAAAAATTGCAGAAATACAAACCTGTGATGACAGTGAACACCTTGAAATTGTAGGCATGACACCAAAGGTTCCAGAACTATAAACAAACCACTAATGGCCATTTATTTGTTATAAAAGCAATGGAACCTTGGAAGCTGGGCTAAGCCCTTTTTTTCAGCAGTAACACAGAACAAGTGTCCAAAGAACAAGTATCCAAATTAAATAAACCCCAACATGTATAGTAAATAAAGATAAAATGAAGAATTGTGGAGCAATGGAGAAATATCAAGGCAGTATTGCAAAAGGCATGGAAATAACCCCAAGTCAATCTATGGACAAGAAGCACTTCCCAATAATACCATGTTCTCATGGGAAAGGGCTCATAAAGCTGACAACTCAGTGTAACACACCCTCACACCCCCTGAGGGCATCAGGCTTCCGAGTCACACAGGCAGTGGGTGAGCATAACAACAGCAGAAGGATGGACTAGACGCACAAAGTGTGAGCACAGCAATTCTGATCAAATCATTCATCAGAGAGGATTTTTGTCTGGCTTTGGCTGGTTTTGGATTTGTAGTTTGGTTTATTTTTTCAACTTTATTTGTTTAATTTTTTCTAATAATTGGATCTGGATTAAAGACAAACTTGAGATTAAAATTAGATTGACCATTAAGCCTTGGCTTTAAGTATGAGGTGTATTTTATTTGTTCTCATACATGGCCTAAGTTACAGTGAAATAAATTGGTGAAGAATTCATGCAGACTAAGATGTAATTCAGACGCAATAGGTCAAAACCAAAACCACAATAGGATCAGATGGGAAATCTCAGAATTACCTAGGCTTTCCTGATTATATTATACTACAAACCTAAATGTTTGAAAATGTTCCTTCAGTAGTGGAGACTGGTGACAGTAATTCTGATAAATATATTAAAGCTTTTGCACAATGTGGAAAGGCTTTAGTGAGAGAAAAAAGCAATCTAGAACATCTCCTAGAGAAGGAAGAATTGAAACAGGTCAGCCTCATCATTTTTAATAATTGAAGATAGTGAGTTAATGTCTAAAAGAAAGGGGGAGAATGTTTGGAGTAATGGACTTTGCCTTCACATGCAGTCATTACATGTGATGGAGCCCTGCTTTCCTGGAGATGGTTGAACACTTCTCTGAGAAGTCGAGAATTAATTCCTTATTTTACTTTGCTTGTACACGTATATTTTGCTTTACTTATTCAACTATCTTTCTCTCAATGCGTGAGTTTTTCAGTGATAGATACATCCCATTCATCACCACAGGGAGATAAAAAGTAAACATTAAACTGTAGTGAAATACACATGGACCATGTGACAATATTCAACTTCTAACTTTTAAGAACATCATTAGCACACATTAGATTTGAACAGTTCACCTTAAAGAACACCAGTAAATAAAGAGCCAAAATTCCCAAATGTTAATTACACCTATTTTCATCAGGACTGCCTTTAATTATCCTTCTCAATAGCACTATGTAGTATGAGAAAAGCAGGAATTGTGTCAAACTTCAAGAAAATTCATGTATCAGAAGGGCACAAATCCTTCATAAGAACTAAGCTCTTTTATCTACTGGCACATTTTCTTCATGTTTATCTCTAAGAATTAAAAGCATTATAGTATCATGTTCAGAAGGAAGTTTGAAAGAAATTTAGATGTTATTTAAGTAGAAAGAGTCAATAGAACTCCTCCTCTCTTGATAAATACAAACATCTTTTGTACAGTGCACCTGGTCTTCTGAACTATTTACCACTGAGGAATCCAAAAAATTTTTGTTAAGCAAATATTTGCAAAGTGCATATGAATAGTATTAGCCTCAACTGATCTCTTAAAAAGAGTACATTGTACTTATTGAGATTGTATTTGCTAACTTACCCCTTTTCAATTGTGACTAAGGCTTAGGAGGAACATTTAGGTTTAAGTGTTGAAAGCAGAGAATGGAATCTAAAGTCCACCTCCAGGTTCTTTACTTCTATTGATCATGGAAATAGCAGGTGTTTCAAAAAGTATTCTCACTGAAGAACCACTGAGACTGTGAATGGAACACACCACTTTATATGTAAACCAGAAAACACAGACTAGAGCTAACTGACATACAGTAACTCAGGTCAATCTAATTTCTTCTCTTAATTTCCTAACACAGGATGGCCTTATTCATATCAACTATTAAGAAGAATCCTTGGTCCATGTTTTATTCCTGACACCACAGTGTTGCAAAAGAAAGTGTATATAGGACAAGAGTATACAAACAAGTATGTTAAATTTAAGGAGTGTGGAAGATTTATTTTACGAGTAATGCTCAAGCCTAGTTAACCAACTCTTGCTTTTCAGTTTAGACAGGTTGGGAAGTTGGAATCAATTCCAGAGATTGAATCAGGTGCTTTTGCTTTTATTTGACTGCATCCTAGTCACAGCTGTCTCATACCATTTGAGATGCCTAAGGGTACAGTGGCTGTCATCCCAGTGCCACACTGAGAGTCTCCAACAGGCTCTATGCCAGATCTGCAACAATCTGTTAGGTGTCTCAGCTACCTCCATGCTTAGGTAGATGGATCGAAACTCTGATCTCTGCTGACTATGGTGGAAATTTAAATATCTAAATTATGTGCAGACTGTAGCATATAGGTATTTACATACAGTCTAAACACAAACTGCTCTATGACTGTAGTTTTAATTTCTTTTCAGAAAAATCTTTAAAATCCATATCTCTTATGAACCTTCTCCTCCTATCACATACTAAGCTGAATATTGTAGTCTGTCACTCATTTAAAATGTGCAGCATTGACAGAGTTGCTTTGGAGCATTGTGATGTAGACTTTAATGACCTGCTCATACTTCTCATTTGCTATCTAGTTGGAGTTTATACTGTATTTTGCTGATCAGCTATGACTGTAGATTGTTATTCTACTCATTGTTCAATCTGAAATCTCACAATTTATTCAGCTCACATTGTGTGAACACTGCTGTGAACAGAGAACTATGGACTAATGCACCACATAAACAGTTTTTAAATGCATCAACTACTTTATATTCACAACAGTGTTATAAGAAAATTAATGCCATCCCATTTCTACAAAGGAAGAACTGAAGGACCAATATTTAAGGTCAAGCTGTCTGCCACTTTTGAATAGCCAATTAAAATTGCATGCTTTAGTGGTGTATGGAGAGGACAGCAATATATATTAACTCTGTGTAGCACCTTATTCCTTCAAATCTTAAGTTCCATTGATTTTTCAGTTACAGCTATAAGTATTCAGCAATTATGTAGCTTATACCAATGAGGCAACCAATGGATAGAGGAAATGAGAAAACCATGATTAACAGGTTGTCAAATCCCTTTTAAATAAATTAGTATATATCAAGTAGCAAGTAAAGCACAAGCATGAAGAACCTGACCTGAGAGAAAGGTGTAATTTAGCTACTAAAATCTTCATTACATCTCAGGCAATCCAGTGTATAAAGTTTTGCAATTTCTTAAGACCTAATAATAATAGGGAACTCAAAGGTGAGACTAACCATCTCAGAATTTCCTAAGGGTAAACACTTTGTTTAGAGTTGTAATGTCTTGTTTAGTTTGTTTTGTTTTGTTTTGTTTTGTTTTTCAAAATAGATTAGAGAATTTTCTGAGGTGTGTAAACCTGGAATCTAAGTCCTTTTTCTGGGCCCACAGTTCTCATTTTTTTGAAAAGTGCCCTAGTTATCCAGTTTATGATTTTGGATAGAATTTGGAGGTACCTCCTGAAATACAGCACTGGAGACACCTCCCCTACAACAGGGAGTTTCTGAGAGTGCATGAGTTTATCTCCATTGACATTTTATTTGCACATCACCTCATGCAGATTTCACAACTCTACCTTTGTATTAAAAATCCCCTATTTTGCATCTCAGTTGCCACTCTTCTAACGTGCATGCATGCAAAGAAAAGCTGAATATACAGCTAAATAATTAATATGATTATGACACATCAGATGTCATTAGAAAAGAGTAGAAATAAAATGATGATATAGAAATAAAAGCTCCAGTGGCATAATTTAAATATTTTAAGGATTGATTTACATGTTCACTCAAAAAACTTATATATTTTACCAGTTGGACGTGTGGTATAAAGTGAATGGTGAAAGAAGAAGGCAAGGTTCATCCTTTCATATAGTTCCTGAAGAATCACCAAATCAAGAATAGGCATAATTTATTTATTGTCTTTAGGGGCTGAGATATGAGGAGTTCCCTAACTATATATATATTGATTAATTGCCATGTCAAGAAAGGGATGAAGCAGAATAGGAAGATTTTTGAAACAAAAATGTAAATAAATAAATAGATTAGAAATTGGATATTCCTTTCTACATAGCTTCACCAAGGCTGGTACACAGCAAGCCTCCATTTCTGTCACTGATACATCTGGCACACTTAGTAACTGAAAAGAGGTGACTGAGCATGATTGAACACTGGGATTTAGTTCCAGAAGTGTCACATACCTTTGTCATTAATAAGACACTGATTTTGCATTTTTGAGAAATAAAGTTGTCTTTCTTTCACTTGATTGATAAAGCATAATAAGGGGTGTTACCAAAGGTGATTTTCAAAATGCTGGAGGATGATTTACTTCCTTGTGGGATTGACATGAGCACCTTTGTAAAAAGGCGGTAAATGAAAAAGTATTTATTCGTGCAGATAACATGGAAGTGCTTTAAAATTAATTTTGTTAATGTTCATTAAGGTTTATATCTCTTATAATTTATTTTAAATAGTGAAAAAGAGGGGCAATTTAATCTACAGGCAACATAAATAAATACAGATAGGTTTGGCACTAAAGTAAACAATGCCCATCAGTTAATCTGGGCTTTTGGAGGCATCATGAACTTTTATACATTGAAGCACTAAGGAAACTTCTGGAGAATAAAAACACGAGGTTATAAAATATTACCAAAAAGTGTCGTGGTTTAATTTATATTCCTAAGGCCTTAAAATACAGTATTATCACTTTCACTTCAGGTGGTCACTGAGATTTATCTGCATATTACACATCCATGAATTTTTCAACAGAAAATCAAATTTCTTTGTAATCAGAAAGTGAGCAATGAAAAAACATGATTTTAGGCAAAGGAACTTTGTATTGTGCCTTAACAGCATAATTTTGTGTTAGCTGTTGCCAGCATAATTAACCAGAGTGGAGCATCCTTTAAAAATCACTTTAATATCTCCCTAAATAGAGGTAGTGCTTTCTTACTCATCACAGACTGCATTCAGAAATTAATTTCTTAATGTTTATAACTCATTCTGAGGATGAAAAAAACAAATAAATTAATCATATTGCCAGCTGTAAGCTGTAGCTGCATACATATGCATTTTTTCACACTTTCTTTTTCCTCAGGTATTAACTGAGCCTTTTCTTGTGGCTTCTAAACCATGATCTCCTAAACTGGATGTTAGCATTAACAAATCATATCAATATAAGGACAGTATAGAAGCAAATTAATATAGATTGGATAGTCTAATAACCGAGGTCATATTATTAAAATAGTGAAATTTTAAATATAAATAAATGACATTAAAATTAAATTACTGTGGCATTACTCTGGTAATTATTAATCCTTTAAATTAGTTCAGAATACATAGAAATACTTATTTTCAGAATTTTTTTGCTCTCTGTGTTGTATATAAGAAATTGCTTAGTGTACTGAACATGTTAGGATTCAAATATGTTCACTGCAAAATGAACTATTGTCTAACAGCGCACATAGAGACCTAAATTTAATATCTTTGGTGGATTGTCTAAATCAATAGAAATAATTATTATTTTGGTTCTTCAAATGTGTGTCATAAGTATTATTAGTAAAAAAAAATTAATGGACTTGATGCTGACTCTTATTTCAGAGGTACTAGTTTAAGAGTTTTCAGAAAAAGGAGAGAAGAAGAGAGTTGCAGCAAGAAATATCTTGTCTCTCAAGGTGAATGTCATATACACTTACAAAGAAATGAATTTTTGTCAAGGATTACTAATTGTTTATTTCAAATGATTGAAAATGGTTCCATTGAGTTGCACTGAGAGTTTGCATATCTCTGTTTAGCTTTGTTAAAGTTTTGGGAACTATGAAATGAGATACAGGTATATAGAGCGAAACAGAAAAAGAACACAATGTGAAAAAAAAGACAGGACAGGTTTTTCTTTCTGCAGCTCACGAGAGCATGACATTATTTGCAATAGAACGAACAGATCCTATGGCTCAGGAAAGCAGAAACTTTTTGTTACAGCTGACCTAAATTTCACTACAGATACTCTGATGGAGAGAGAAAGGATATGTTAGAGTCACATTGATAAGTCAATTGGACAAAAGACACATAAGGTGTTTCAAGTGCTAAGTTGGATTGTGAACAACCTAATAATAAACGTTTCATAAAATATTTATTTTTTCAACTTTTCAATAGAAAGAAAAAAGGATAAGTAAATTATTAGTAAAAATTCTTTTTGGGGTTTGACATTTAGAAAGATTAATTCATTCAGGAATACCAATGCATTGCAAATTCATTTGTCTTGGAATTGTGTCATTTCTAATATTTTTAAGATGATAATATCTGGGGCAGTGTCTCAAAAATGAAATTGAAAATTGGTACAGTAATGGGCATAAGTTGATTAATTTCTCTTGATTTCTATTAACTTTAACTGAGATGGTGATGAAATATATACTTCTACTTGTAAAGAGTGATCCAAATGAATAAAAGGGCTTATCATTTTTATTTAAAGATATGGCAGAGTAGTCAACAAATATTTTAGTGTCATATCACTGACTTACCTTCTTTCTTTTTTTTTTACCTTTTATTTATTTTTTTTCCCAGAGGTTTTGGTGACTTTTCATGTGTTTGATTCATAGGTCATCTTTGACAAATTTCAAGGCATTTTGCATCTCAGATGGACAGTGTTCATAAGCTAGGAGAGTCTTCTCATTGCTTTTGGTTTGAGGTTCTTAGACAAAAAAAATGAGATGAAGGAAGGATCAAGTTGGTAGATAAGTCGTATGTTCTTATTCTCAGTTCAAAACTTTAAGGAGGATTTTATTTGCCTGAAACAAAATTCCTTCTGAAAGGTGCCACAGGCAGGTCTTGCATCTCCCATAACTAAGGATATATTTAAACAGAACTATTTACCCTGCAGTATTTTAACAGAATTTTCTTGCCCTTTGGGTTTTGTGTCACTTTCTTCAATTCATGTTACTGCATCTCCTCAAGATTATCGCTATTGTTAAGGTATAATTCTCTGGTTAAGTTTTGGATTTGGATTTGTTTTTTTGGGGGGAGATTGTTGGTTTTTTTCAAAACTGCAAGATTGAAGTGCTCTGTATTTTAGTTTTTACTTAGGAAGAATAATAGTTCTGTGAAGGAAATACAGGTATCTTAACTTTCTGTGCCACATAACGTTGTCTTTGTCTTACTAAATTTGTATTTTCACAAGTAGCTTTCAACTAAAGTCATATGAATCCCTGTAATATTTGGCAAAGTATTCTTTCAACTACAGAATTAATCTACAATATAAACTGACTTAGATTTTCTTTTTGTTGCTCCTTCTATTATTCTGATTTAAACCTGTATTATATCAATCAAATTCAACATTGATTCAACAGCTGGAATAATAAAATACTAAAAGTATCTAGCCCTACAATATTTAATTTGTGGCATTTAGGATGATTTATTTCAGAAAATAATACTATTTGACTTATTTGCCTTGTTCTACATACAGTATCATATAGCACTAGATTTCATTTAAATATTAAAACTCTAGTATTCTCCTTAAATTATGATTAATCACTGTTTATGTCTTGCGTATAAAGAAGAAATTGAGTCATCAGGTATAACAGAGTGAAATATTTTTCACAGAATCATAGCCATTAAAAACCTCTGCTATCATAATCATGATATATTCTGCTATTTTTCAAAGCAAGAAAACACTGCAAATTTAGAATTTAAAATGTGGCTGAAGAATTAGAGAGTATCAAATAACTCAGCATTAGAATTAGGAAAAGATCTAAACTCTTTGAAGTCAACAGAAACGTATCAAAAACAAAGCATTTCAGATACAACAACAGAGCAAAACTAAAAGGATTTTAACTTTTTTTCAGGAAATCTGAGCTGCATATTCTGTATCTTTGAATAATATGCAAATTATTGTGATGACACTGAAAAGATGCAACTAGCCATTATTTCTCTTTCTTTCTCTCACTTCCTTTACTCAGCAACCATGAAAGAATCTTCCACTCTGAAATGATGCTGAAAGAGAAAGGAGCAGGTGCAGAGTACCCATGTCTGATCACATAGCCTTTTTTCTGTCTCCGAGGTAGGCCTGTGACCAAAAGCAGTCAGCTTGCCATATGGCCCTTTGTCCCAGGAGAGCAGGAGAGAATTTACCTCTAATTCACTGGCCTCTGAAATTACTGGTAGTCATTTCACTGATATCAATAGGTGCAGGGCTGAACCTTTTAATTATGGTCCATCAGTCAGAGAGGAAATTTAAACAGGCTGGATTTTTGTCTTGGCTACAGGCTAAAACATCCTGTCAGCTACATAAAAATCTATGCACCTGCTCTCCGACTATTTTTCAATGTTCTATGCCCTGTCTCATATTACCACTTCAGACTAACAATTAAAAGCCTCAGTTAAAGGGTTAGAGGTCTAATTTTGGATAGCAGTATAACACTTTGGTCATAAAATTATAGTGGCATAAACTTCATAGCTGAGGATGCAGGCCTGAAATAGAGTAATACGTAAAAACATAATAGAGAAAAAATATGCTCATTGTAAATCTTTAAAAGTGTAAACAGCTCAGGCTTCACTTTCCTGTGAATCTATGTCTCTGTATATAATTTACATAATAGACATGAATAATTTCAGTTAATTTCCATAATTATATTTTATACAATAATTATTCATATATTATATATTATTATAATAATTACAAACATATAATAATTATTTTAATTAATTTTCTTAATTTACATGCCAGAATTAAGATCTCCAGGCACACTCGCACTTTATATATGGTTAAATTTATGTTTTGGGAAACTGATTCTTCCAAACCTATTAAATTCTTATCCTAGATATATCTCCTCAGAAGAAAGGTGTACATACCCTGGTGAGCACAAAAGGCAGGCAAACACAAGTACATCAGTAATCTACTTTAAGAACTCCACCTCTTACAATATTCCATATATTATTTAAATAAATTACTTAGAAATAAATTATTAGTTAAATAAATTATTCAGAAATAAACTGGTAGTTTTCCTTGATAAAAATACATTTCTGCCTGAGTGTGTACAACATTCACCTTGCTGGACAAAGAATTTCATGCTGGAATGCCCGATTCAGCCTCACTAGAAAGAAGAGTCAAGAGTAACCCACAGCTGCGTGATAATCAGCTGCACAGGCTTTGCCCAGACTCACAACCTTCCTTTTGTCTATAACATACCAGTACCAGTAAGGCTGGGCTGACACTGCCTCCTGCCAACATGATTCTGCACATAGGAAAAATAGTACATATTGCACGTACTGTGTGCGCCTCCGCTTCTGCCATCAAATCTTTTATTTTGTCAACTGTTTTAATAGATCCTGTCCCTTGGGGAATCTCCATCCTGCTGAAACGGTCAGCCCATTTTCTTCCTAAGCTGAAAATGTGTCACGTCTGTCTCAAACACTAAGAGGGATAGTATTTAATCTTGTTACAGTCCCTTGATAAGGATAACCTTCTCAGAAGGATGAAATGACAAATGAAGAGGAAATGACATAGCTCTCTTCTCTTTGCACTCATTTGTATCTTTTAGTGAATTAGCAAGTCTTTTGACAAATCTTTTTATATGTAGATGGAATTGCGAAAGGAGTATTTATGTCAATCTATAAATAATAGTAAAGCCACTAGCACTTTTTTTCCTGAATTTTTGACAGTGTTTTCCCTTTGTGTTGAATGTATGCTACTCACTTTTGGGGTTGACATCTTTTTCACTCTGCGGATTTCAGTAACATTTGTTTTCATGAAAGCTTAGTTTCATAATGTATTTTTTCAGTGATCTGATGAATCTCATCACTTGCACTTATTTGACTTTTATCTGTCATATTTTTACTCTATCTTGTTCATGCACAAATCTTCAAAATGTTCAAATTAC
Source organism: Eopsaltria australis (assembly GCA_034509425.1). Taxonomy (NCBI): domain Eukaryota; kingdom Metazoa; phylum Chordata; class Aves; order Passeriformes; family Petroicidae; genus Eopsaltria; species Eopsaltria australis. The sequence continues at coordinate 573,077 of JAVTVJ010000518.1, forward strand.
AATAAAATTATTTTCCCAAGGAAAATATTTTATAAAATACAGAATAAAACACTTCAATTTTATGAGTTTGTGTATTGAAAAAAAATTCATCTAGGATCTCTGTGTGTCTTTTGAAGTTAACAAAACTCATCTTAAAAGGACCTTTTTTCCACTAAAAGTAACTTTGAAATTTACTCTAGATACTTAAATGCTTTTAAATATTATATCTCTTTTCTCTTTTTGGTTAACAGAACTTACACAAACTAATAATGAATACATAGTCTATCTTTTCTTAAAGTCAATACCTAATTCAGAAACCAGTTAATATTCAGTTGCAGTGGGTTGACCCTGTCTGGCTGTCAGGTACTCACCGAAACTGCTCTGTCTCTCCTCTCTGTAAGTGAATAGGAGAGAGAAAATGTAGTGAAGGATTAATGGGTTGAGATAAGGACAAGGAGAGATCTCTCACTGATTACCATCATGGTCAAAACACATTCAGCTTTGGGATATTAATCTAATTTATTACTAACAAAATCAGAGCAGGATAATGAGAAGTATAATAAGTCTTTAAAAATATCTTCTTCCTACCCCTCCCTCCTTCCTAAGCTCTAACTCCTCCCTCCAAGTTGTGCGGGGAGACAGGGAATGGGGATTATGGTCAGTTCCTCACAGGTTGTTTCTGCCACTGCTCAGGGAGGAGAGTCCTGCTGCACTGTGGGGTCCCTCCCATGGGCAACAGGTCTCCATGAACTGCTCCAGTGTGGGTCACTCTTCTATGGGGTACAGTCCTTCAGGCACAGCCTGTTCCAGCATGGGGCCCCCACAGGGTCACAAGTCCTGCCAGTAAATCTGAGAGGAGCCAGGGCTCCTGTCTCTGCAGGATTGCAGGTCCTTGCCAGGAGCCTTTCTGGCACAGGTTTCCTACACTTCACAACCTCCTCTCAGGCATCCACCTGCTCTGTGGGTCTCCTCCATGGGCTGTAGGTGGATCTCTGCATCTCTGTGGACCTTCATGGGCTACAGGGGCACAGTTTCTTTACTATTATCTTAACCATGGGCTGCAGGGGTATCTCAGCTCGGCACCTGGATCACCTCCTGCCCCTCCTCCACTGATACTGGTGTCTGTAGTGTGATTCCTCTCATAGTATCACTCTGCTCTTCTCTGGCCACAATTACATATGCCAATTAGCTTTTTTTCCCCTTCTTAAATATAATATACAGAACTGTTGCTGTCATTCCTGATTGACTCAGCCTTGGCCAGCAGCAGGCCTGTCCTGGAGCCAGCTGGCATTGGCCCTGCCAGACATGGGGGAAGAAGCTTCTAGAAGCTTCTCATAGAAGTCACCCTGTAGCCCTGCCACTACCAAAACCACACAAACCTGATACATCAGTATAGATTGGATATTAATAGTATAGCTGATTTTCAAATTTCGGATTTGTGTAGGTTGAATAACAGTTGTTTAAGGTGTAATAATGCATAGACTGAAATATCCTTATGCAAATGTCTCAAAGCTTTTCAAGTCACAGGAAAAGTGTTAAGATAAGAAGATGATAAAAAGACCATGCTTAATTTTAACATTTTTCTTTATTCCCTAATAGATATATTTTAATCACTGGAAAGATTGCTGTGCTTTGGAAATAAGAAGATGGAATACAATTCATGATAGAACTCTTAAAATTTTGGAAATTATTATGTTCAACTGTCTGTTTCTCCACTAACAAAGGGAGGCCAACATTTCCTAGACCTTTATCAGAGGCAATCCTGGCTGAAAAGACAAGATTACACTAAATTATATATTCTAATTGGCTAGCAGTAAATACAAACCCCAAACCTGGTATATAGGATGCCCTGTGTGTCACAAAGAGGGGGGTATACATGTAGATGGATGGATGGATGGATAGATAGATAGACAGATAGATAGACAGATAGATAGACTGTTGTTGTTGCCATTTATATGGGGATGTGTGCGAGTTTATTTGGTGTGTCTGAGTGCCTGGAACCAACAAACATGTTAACATGTTCTGGTTTGCAATAGGAGTGAATCTTTAGAGAGAAATGGTTGTTGCCTATTGTCAACTCACTGCAGTGTTAGAGGGTTCCCTTATGATGATTTCTAATCTGATAACATGGATTGGACCATATTTAATCTGAACTAACACTCTAATGCAGACACTTGCAGTGGACAGCAGATGACAGCTTCATGTCTGCTGCCGACCTCCTGCGTGATCTTATCTGAATAATTTTATATCCTTATACTTCCTTCTTTCTCTCTAAAAGAGGGTTAAGAACAAAAGTAGAGTATTACTAGCATTACAAGATCTCTGATAGAGTGGAATTTAGAGTGCAATGGTAGCATTATCCATGTGTAGGAGAAAAAAAGGCCTATTAGCAACAGGTTTTTCCTCATCTCCAATTTACTTTCTCAGTGGTCATATGGGTGGAAGTATATTAGCAATAAATCCAGCTAGTCTAATAATTGTGGATAACTGTTCCATTTGGGAGAAGAGTGTCTTAATGATTGTCTCTGTCCTTATTACTCATCTTTATGAGAACAAGTAAAAGGTTTTCATTAATGAAAATTTAAGACAAAAATTGAATAAATTGACAAATGAAGGAGTTCAGACTTTATCAGGGGAGGGTTCTGCTTGCATCTCTCAACCAGGCAACTGAATCTTCCGTCATCTGCTTGAGAGAGAAGGATCTTATTATTTATGTAACCTTATTCAAAATAGTGGGAAAACTCATGGCTCTGCTCTGTGGTAATAAGGGTTATAGATTCATGGGCTTTGTAAATCAGTCTTTTTCTCTCAAATATGTTGGTTCCTGTGCAGTTCTGCCATAGAGCTCATTCATGATAGCAGAGGGGGCAAGGAATAGTTCAATGTCAGTAACTCTTCCTGCTGATACTGCTTTTCGGTGTCATACAGCCAAGCATGAGTGATTCCATTGCAACAGCAGGAAGCATGTAAAGGCCATGTACCTTCTATGACTCACAGTTTAAATTAGGTAATAGCCAAGTTAACCACAGCAGCCTCCTGTTTAGAAAAAACATCAGCTCTGCTATAGTTTTTGCCTTTTTTGGAGCTGTGCCTGTGCATTCGTATGTGATGCCGGCTGCTTTGTTCCTCCTGAAATTTGCTCCAGAGCAGTATGGATAATCTGCATTCAGTTATTCTGTTTGACTTCAAAATCATGGTAACAGCCATGTTTTTGTATCATAGCATCAAAAGAACTGATTTTCAGGTATTTTGCCATTCCGTACGTTTATGGGAAATATATAAACCTGACAATTTCCTTTTCTTTATGCTTGCAAAAGAAAGCCAGACAAAATAATCACTTCAGATAAGCTTCAGAATTTTTTTTTTTATTGAGGAAATGGGCTGTGTTCTTTGGAAACATAAGCCTTTACTAGAAACTCCTTCTTGAATCTGCAAAATATTTTTTTGTTTTTTCAGATTTCATGTGTATCTAGAGAAATTTAAGAAATTTCACTGAATTGATAGCCTTTTTACATTTAGTGACAAGAGAATCCTTGCAGAATAATTTCCTGTACAGTCAAAGAATGTCAAGTGGTTGACCTTTTTTGAGTCTACACCAGTTTACAAAATATACACAAAACCTGCAAGAGTTTTTGCCAGGGGTTGCAGAGAATTTGCCTGGTAAGCCTGCTTTGCACATATTAATTTTGAATATTTGGGAAATCCTATTAAAAGCCTTAAAAACACTGAGTTCAAAGCTTTTTAACTGTTCACTTGCCTCCAGGGGAAAGTAGCTACACCAATTCACAGAAAAAAAATAAAAAGACACTATAATTAAAGAACAAGAACACAGAAACATTTCATATTTTTTGCATAGGGCAATTAGCTATGCTCCTAGATCTGAAGCTTATCAGTGTATGTTTCTGACAATGTAAACATTCTGCAAGATGTATCATGATTAACTTGAAATATAGGCTAATTATAGTTGAAAAGAAAATGATTCTGTAATTATCTTTGTAATCATATTACAAAATGCCTGCATATAGCCTAATCAACCAAAATAATAACAGACATTTTTAAAATATTGTGTCTGAACATCTGTGTCTGTATTTGTAAGCAGGTAATGTAGCATATATATAAATATATATATGTTTGCTAATAGATAAATAATGTGGAAAAACCATAAAATATGAACTGAAACTCTGTCAGCTGCTTACGTAATAACCTTATTAGGAGAGCAAAAGCTTCAAACAAAAAAGAAATTCAGATCACTGTGCTTCTCTTTCTATATCTAGTAGATGATTATATATCATTAAGTGATATTATCCTGTGTACGTACTCAGCCCAACAAATCTCTGGTTCAACAGGATCAGAAATTCTTACACAGGATGTTTAAATGTTTTTTGTAATTTAATTTCAAATGGGATAGGGAAAATTTGTCCTGCATTTGGTCCCATGACTATGGTGTAAGATATCAAAGTGTTTAATTTTTTATATTATAATTAAACATAAAAATTCCTTTGGAAATCATTAATCTGTAATTCAATACTCCCTGATCAGCCCAAGAGGTATTACTATACCTAATTTCTTTCTTTAGTTGCAAATAACAGAGGAAACTAGGTTAAGATCATCAAACAATTGTGGGCAGCCAACTAGAAACAATTTTTATATGCTAATAGAACTTTACACAGTTATTTCCAAACATTTCAATTTTCCAGGATTTTTCAGCCTCAGCCTCCAAAGTTATCATGCAGCACATGATAAGGGCTGATATCCGTTTGAGCATTTGAATTCTCTTAAGCAACTGAAGCAAATTTTCCATTTTGCTATACTTTCTGTTCATTTGGCCATTTTGGAGCAGTCTCAGGAGTCATCAGCTGTATCCCTCTTGACTCCCCTGACTCAGAAGATACGCCATGAGAGGGACACTGCTGTGCTCCAGCTGCAAAAGTTTTCAGATCCTGGGATAAGATCACACCAAATGTGGAGAAATACTCCTGTACCACACAAAGAATACATGTCGTGTCAATAACACCAAATATCTGCCAAGCCCAATTATGTTTCACACAATATGTGCTGCCTGTACTGGCAACAGCAATGAGCCCTCCAGTAAGAAAAGCAGTGAAATCTACAGGGATGATCAAACAACAGTGTTTACATTAAAGGTGGGAGGAACACATTTTCTGTGTTGTGCACATTTTGGTTCTTGGAATTTGCTTATTTCCAAGCAAGCTGCTAGTTCACTTGTCAACCTCAAATCGTAAGCACTTTTTATTTTCTCCTTGTAGTCCCCTACTGTATTTGCTACTGAAAATTCAGCTTCTTCAGTAAGTGAGAGAGAAATCATGCTTAGAAATAATTCTTTCCCTATGAAATTGTGATTTCTTTTTAGAACACTATTGTGCTCTGTGAAGAAATGAACCTCTGGGATGTGTGGGGGGGGATGGGGAATAGAAATAATAATAATAATTTTTAAAAAAGTAAAATTTTATCTTAGGTTTAGTCATGTAATGATTGAACATCTACACCGGTCTGTCTACAGATGTATATGTCTCATAGAGGCAAATTCTTCCCTCTGATTTATTTTTTAAATAAGTATAGAGACAACCTACACATCTAACTTAGACTAGAAAGCATTATATGGATTAATTTATAAGAAAAATTTCCAGTCCATGTAATCCTATTAGCTATTAAAAAATGGTTAGAAATGCACAAAGTAAAGAATTAATTATTCATCATAAACCCTGTTTTAAGTGTTTCCAATTATGGAATATTTGATTTTGTCACACTCGTATATTCTCAATTATGAAAAAACAGTACTGCAAAAGATTACTATATAGTATACTAATGTGAACATTTAGATGCTCAAATGCATATGTCAGTTCCTTTTTAACTCTGATTTTTAAAAAATGTGCCAAAGACATTTATTTACTTTGGGATGGATCTTACTTTTTCTCCCTCTAGTCTATTAATGTGTAATACTTAGTTTAACAAGCAATTAACATTTCATCAAAGATGACAGGATATTTGCATCCTCAAAAACACTTGTCAGACTTATAAATTGATTAAATTAAATCTAATTTTGATTTGTAGAACTGAAAATGCTATTGTCAATACATAATAACGGCATTATGAGAAATATCAAAAAATAGGCAGTCTTTTTCACCTCCATAGTCTCCCTCCCAGCTACTGAAACATGCTTTAAAAAATGTTGAAGTGTTCTGATCTATTTTTTCAGGTAGGTTGTCCCACATTTCAAAAAACACAAAAATCCTGTTAACATGGACTACATCTCCAGCTGTGCTAAGAGGTGCTTTGAAGACACATCTCTAAGTGGGCAATCCAATATGAAAGAGGCGCTCCACCAAAGGTGCTTTAGTCACTTTAAAAAAAAATAAAAGGTGATCCATCTTCAGCACTCTCACATAGTAGGCAAGACTAATGCTCGATAAGAACTGCCTTCAGCATGCACAAGGTCAGCAGCTGAAATTAATGTATATATTGCCAAATTAATCATAGATTCAGACTAGTCAAAAATAAATGTAGTCTTGCGGATCTCTTTCTTCGGACTTCAAATGGAGACTCCATTTTATTAATACAAACAAATATTAATTTGCATATACTCTAATATTGTATAAAATGCCTAGCCCTTTATCTTAGACTGAATGCATATGTAGGAACTGGCTATGGGAAACTTCTCATGGAAAAATATGCATTAAATATATAAACTAAACACCAATACAGCCAGATGTATGCTCCCTCTAAACACCTACATATGGGATGCCCGAGATTATTCTTGTGCAAGGCATTTCCAATAAATTGCAGCAGCTTGTTTACATCTTGCCTAAATATTTCATGTTTTTGACTTGAGATTTATTTTATGTTTTCAAAAGCAGAAACAATAGAACAGTACACAGCCATGTTGAATTGGCAATGGGATACTTGCCAAGTAATTTAGCCACACCAATCCATAGGGACTGAAAGTTAAAAATAAAAAAAGAACAGTTCTTCATTGCTTGTTTATGGGGAAACAAACAAAAAAAAGCAATTCTATAAGAAATAAATCATAGCAAATCTAGGAAGAAATTAGCATGCTCAGTCGGGAATTCCCTTCTGGCATTTAGATAACATGGCTGACTATACACAAACTCAAGCTTTTCCAGCTTACCAGTACCCTTCAGTCAAATTCAATATATTAATTGATCCCCTGAAAATGTTTGTTTTGGTTGATTCTTAGATATTCTGCCTACCGGCCACCCTCCACAGAGGAATGTTTCTCAAAATCCATTGAGATTTTTTTTTTCCATTTAAAGATATGTACTTTAAATAAAAACAGTATATTTTATTTGGTACCATCGGCTACAAGAGATCACCTAATTCAATACATTATAAATCTTATCTAAAATAAATATTTCTGCCTTTCCAATCAGAAACCCCTCTTGGAATCTAAAATAAATTGTGTGCATATTTTTAGAAAAATCTGTTTCTATTGACTAAACCTTGGAAGTTATGTTAGACCCTATTTGCTCTTTGAAGAAAGATGCAGCTAAACTGAAGACAGTAAGGATGAAATGTTTTGAATGCTCACTTGAGTTTTGTTTCTGTAGCCATATCTACATGAGTGCACTAAATGCCTGGCACTGAAACCAGCTGGCATGGTGCAGCTTGTGCCTGGGCTGGCAGTTTACTTTGCCATGCTTACGTTCCCTCTGCATGCTACAGGGCACAGGCCCTAACACAGTACAAATCCTACTCATTTTACTCACGCACCAGTGTGACTCGGCAGCATGTTGTGCAATAGAGCCCCTCCTCTGTCTCACCTGGCACGTAGAGCACACCTAGGGGATTTAAAGGGGCCCAGTAACCACACTGTCACGTGAGGAATTACTCTTGAATTGTGCCTCCATCCTGCTAGTGTCATGCAGGGACACCGGCCACAGATTATGGATGTTCTCTTTCTTTTTCATCTCCCACCCATAGTCTCACAATCTATCTTTCCTGACAGCAAAGAGTGAAAACAAGCTTTATGCCCACCAGAGCTCTCCCAGGGAGACCTTCTTTATCCGATCTGATTGCAGTGCAATCATGGAGAAGCGTTCATGTGGCAAAGAGCCTTCAGGCCTGCATTAGGAAAAGCATTTTCAGCAGGTTGAGGTGGAGATTCATCACATCTTGTGAGGGAGGATGAAGTCCTTCCCCCTGTTGAGGTCACATTTAGTGTGCTGAGTCCAGGCCCAGGCTCTCCAACACAAGAGAGAGGCATGGACATCCTAGAGCTGGTTGACTGAGGACTTAGAGCAATGGTCAACATGAGATAGCTGGAAGTGTTCAGCCTGGAGAGGAGACTCAGGGGCATCCTACCAGTCTGCACACACTTTACGAGCAGCAGAGAAGTTAAGGACAGACTTTTCAGACAGGTTGCGGGACAAGAGTCAGCAGAGACAAACTGAAATAGATGAAATTGCATTTAAACAAATGAACACTTTTACCACAAGGGTGGTCAAAGACTGTACGAGGTGCTTCTAGATGTTGTGGAGTCTCTGTCCCTTGAAACCCAACAGGGCAGGGCCTTGAGCTACCTCCAGTATCCTGCCCTGCTCTGAGCAGAGGGGACTGGACTGCATGATTTGCAGAAGGCCTTTCCCACCTACACCTGTGATTCTGTGATTCTGCAGTTTCAAGCAGTCTGTGGTATCTCCCTCTGCAGGCATATCTTCAAAAAGATTTTCCTGAGGGTTGACAAGTCTGTGGTGGTTCCAAGGGGGAAATCTGAAATCCCCAAATTCAGATGTTAAACAATGAAGGGCTAGACACCAGAGCTAAACATAAAAACAAATATGCTGATACATGCCAGCACGTTAAAAGTGAACTCAAACATGTCAGTTTTACCAAAAAGAATAAAAATATCTTTCTTGAGTAATTTTTGAGTGATTTTTTCTCTGCTTGTCATTTTGCTGTTGATAAATTGATAAACCTAGCCAAAGCCAAATCTGTTTCCCCAGGACACTCAGCCAATACCCCTGCAGGCTAAAGTGAGAGTGACCCACAAACACAAATGCACAAATGCAGTAGTTTGTACTGTAGTTTGTGCAGAGGGGCATATGGAAGGGAGCCAGAAACAAATGAGGACAGCACAGGATTACTCAACATGTTGTGATGTGCCAAGGGGCACAAAACACAAGCCTCAACAACAGCAACCATCCCAGCACATTGGAGACTTCATCTCAAAGCCTGATCTGCAGGGCACCCAGTGGTCTCCCACTGAAACAAGTGAAAATGGTTCACATGCCTGCGCCTGTGCTCTGGCTGAGAAGCTGGGCTGCCTAGCGAAAAAAAAAAAAATCTTCTGGAGGAGATGAACAGACTGCAGCACCAGGAGAAATGAAAATGAGGTTGACAGGCTCCTTACAGAGACCCTGCAGAGACATGAACCCAAGTTCCAAGCTGCACAGAAGGAGGAACAGGAATTATTTCCACCAAGTCATCTACATAGAACTGCAGATTGGACAGAAGACTTATGGGAGACATACATTTACCTGGAGTGGAGAAGCTGGGGACCAGGAAGGGTATTTCATCAAGTCTGAAATGATTCTAGTGACTGATGTTTGAACAACTGAAGACTACCTCCATGTTTTCTGGAAGTATATTAGTTTAGAAACTCTAAAAATATTGTTTTGTTCTCTGCCAGAGAGACACAAAAAGTGTTTGGTTTATTAATTTTTATAATTTTTACCCTAGATATTGAAAATATAGGTGCAAATTAGGTTTTGAAAAGAAGCAGAATGCAGATTACCATGGTTCCTAAACTGGATTATGTAATCTGTAGATTACAAATGTGTTTTGTCAAAGACAGAAACTAATCTGATTCCATGTTCGTGAGTGGAAGCAGGTCTTAGTCTAACAAGAAAGGAGAATAAGGATGAAAACGGATGGTTTGGACTTTGAAGTATCTTCTACTCTTTGTTTCATAGTCTATATTATTAATTTTTCTACTTCTGGCTCCTGTCATTGTTATCCAAACATCTCATCTGTTCATTTTAATAAAGATGTTGTATCACTGTTTTCATATATACTTAGAATTTGTTAGTATTCATTTTTAAATCTGCTTCTGGTTGAGGTATCTATAATAGTAAAATATAGCCTATCACCTGGATTTGTTGGTGGTAGAGACTGTGGATAGTATCTTTATTTAAAATTGTCAATAAAATGTGATTCAAAGTATCCTAAATTCAGACGTAAATGTTGTCAGTGGCTGATATTTACTGCATGCTGCTGAACACTTACACAAAATTGCTATAAGAATGAGATTAATATCTGAATTCATCAGACACCTACTCTTGAAGGCCTTAAATATTTAAAAGGCACCATTTTATCTTATAGACAATTCAGTATAAGGCTTTTTAGCAAGCACACAGTCATTTTGCAAACTGGAGAATATGATACTTTTTTTTCAGTGTAAAAAGCATGCATCCCTCCAGAAAAGGAACTGAATTTATAGCTTTTTAAACTGTTTATGACAAAAGTGAACATTCCTTTGGAATTATTATATGAGAAAAAACCCCAAAAACACAGGTTTATTATAACAAAATTGTTTTCTAAGGTATGAAAATATAGATCCACAATGAGGATCTTAGCATAACTGAAACACCTCAAGTTCATAACAATGAAAGGGAATCTAGTTATCCAGGCTGTGACTTTTAATATAGTGTGGATTAAATTATTATTATTATTATTATTATTACTATTATTATTATTATTATTATTATTATTTATTTCTGATATCTATAAAGGTCTAATTTTTTATATGTTTTCCTTATATTAAAATAGATATGTTAAATACCTCTCTTCAAATAGGAATAATTCAATTCTCAATTCTGGAAGTGATTGTCTCTATTAACACTAGAGAAAGTATAGGCAGCTACCATAAAGAGTTTAAGTCACAGAGGAATCTTATTGTAAAGGTAAATATTGAAAAATTATTATTTTTTATAAATAGTACTTTGAAAACCCAAAATATTTTCTATTTTTATGTCAGAATTGAATCTCATTTCAAAGTTTCCCTTTGAACCATTGTTCAAATGCAATTTGATATGTTATTGTTACTTCTGTTTACTTTTTTCATAAAATAAGGAACTGTTCATGCATTTTCTATTTGTTTTGCAAGCCTCAGGAGTTTGGCAGTGTGTGAAACAGGAAGATAAGTGACAGCATTTGAGATGCAAGAACCTAATGTACCACAGAACTGAAAGCAGGCAATATTGATAAAGACAGGGGAAAACAAATAGCTACAGTGAAGAAAAAGTGAGAGAAGACAATGTAATTTCTGCTGTAATTAGTGTATTACTTCTATTTAATTAAAAATAAATGGTTATTTTACTTTTAGAAGTAAATGAAAATTTAGGGATGAAACCTAAAGGGTTTATATGTTTTAAAGGATAGGCATGTATAAAAACTGAGTTAAAAATAAAAGGTTTGCCAGAGCCTAAAACTTCTAAATGAGCCTGCTCAGAAATTTGGGTGAGGTTGTATCAATTATTAATCTCCAAGCAGAGAGGTTATGGTGCCCCTCAATACGTCTTTTTACTTAGTTTTAACTGATGAGGTTTTAGACTGTGATTATCTGAATAGTAAAAAGCATACTTTTGAAAATTCATGAAGTGAAAAGATAAAAAGAGGGAAACAGCTCCAGTAACATATTAAGTGATACTGTTGTGATATTCCCTGACACCTTATAACTGTGACATGCTAAAAGTGGTTCTTTGCAAACAGTGAGTAAGCTGACCCTTGCTGCTCTGACATATCTACTGCATTGGCTGTCATACAGACACAAAACTGGTGTATGGATTTCCTTCTAAATTATTGTGTTCTTAGTACTGGATGTATCTACAAACACTTTCAGCCTTATTGTTGTCTAAGGTACCAAGAACAGTTAGGATTTCTTTCCTCAGGCTATTTTGTATCTCAGTGCCAACCCCATTAATATTATCAAGTATATCACTGGAAGCCCTATAGAATTTTCCAGTCTTTCAAATGCTGCAGGATTTCCATCTGTCCAATGGACTTCTCTATTTACATTCTTGGATAAATAAAGGAGTCCAGTCTATTTTCTTTAACAAAGGCCAGGAATCATTTGCTGTGCAATTGTTAGACTCAACTGAAGTGTAACTAAAGCTTCTCCTCAATGATCTCTTACCACATGTTCTCTACCTATCATTCTCTGTATTATTTACTATTTTGTACCTTTAACTGGGGCATTTCTTACATCCAGATGGCTTGCTACCCTGGTATTAAGTACTTTCATAAGAGACTAAACTTGGACTTTTAGTACTAAGGTGTATAAAACACTTTTCTTCTTGCTGGATGCTTTGGCATACACATACTTCTGGCTGATATTTCAAAACATCTGTCATCATATCTTGAAGTTTCTCAAGCAGCTGGTATTTAATATATGTGAGTGACAGCATAAACCTAGCATTTTCTGAAAAAATATATGGAAATCTTCCAAATAAAAATATTAAAAAATGTACCTGTATTTCAATAAAATTTCCTATTTTTTAAGTAGTGTGAATAGGAAATATGTAACTGGATGTATTTTGCTTTCTATTCATTTGCTTTATTTCCTTATCTGTCTAGCAAAACACAGTAGAATTGTACCAGAGCATGCTATTTATCTGCAAGTGTTCCCCCACAAAATAATTACTGTTTGAAACCTATTGCACAATCAGAATAAATAAAAGGATTCACAGAAGAGCAGGTTCATTAACTAAATATCTATGAGAAAGCATCACATTTTAGCATGCATAAAATGATCCCAAAATAATTATTGATCACAGTTTTTCAATAGTCTGGTTTGAAGATAATTTCCCCTTATACTTTCACTTCAGCCAAGGAATTAATGAACAGCAAGACAATGTCAGATAAAATCATTTTTATAAGGTGCTATAAAACACCTTTTAAAAAAGGTTACAAAAAGGTGACCATAAAACATATACTTAATTTGTAGACTTAGGTGAAATTATAAAAGGGACAGAATATTTAGGAAAGTGATTAAAGGTAGTTTTTTACCTATCGCGTCTTTAAAATATGGGAAAAAAAATCAAGTCTACTATTGCACTGGATTTGGCTCTGATGGAATTTATTTTCTTCAAGGCAGACAATACAGCTGTTTTAGATTTATGACCAAATCAGTGTTGAGTGCATATGAAAGTTTTACCTACTCTTGAACAGTGCCTGCACAGGGTTAAGGTCTCTGCCTCCAAAGAGTGGGCTGGGGATGGGCAAGAAGTTGGGCAGGAACAGAGCTGGGCCAGCTGACCCCAACTGACCCAAAAGCTATCTCACAGGACATAACTTCATGCCCAGTAATAAAATCAAGGGGAGTAAGCAGGCAATGGTGTGGGGATATATCTGTCAGCTTGGGTCAACAATCACAATTAACATTTAGCCAAAATATAAATTTCCCCAATGCTCATATATACACCTTGAATAGAAAGGTGTGAGACTCATTTATGCTAACTCAAGGTTCTGTCTACATCTATGATTTGCAGTGCTCATATTTGACCTGAACTGAGTTGCTCTATTCTCTGAAGAGTTCACAATTTTATAGGTAGTGATGTCTCCTCTATTATTTCCATTTTCTTAGATGTGTCATATTGAAATATGCTCCCTTTCCTGCATTGCCTTTTATATAACTGTGTAGCCTAGGGGCCCTTGTCACAGTCTGAGTCTCCCTTGAGCAGTACAAACACAAAACAAAAAGGTGAACTTATCCCACAGATATTTCACAAGGTAAACACAAAAGAAGATACTGCAGACTGATATAAGAGGTCTCATTCAGAATACAAAGAGGCAGTGAGAGGGTATTAGTCATGACGTTAGGTATTTGCTTTGGTGAATAAGCTCAACTTTTAACACTTAGGAGTATGAATGTTAAGAAGAAATCCACAAGACCATGATAGTGCATTTCAGGCATTTAGGGAAATGGGAAGAAGAACAAGAAGGATAAGAGAGGGAAAAGAGATTCAGTTATTTAGCACAAGTCATGAAGGCTCTACTGTACATACATATAAATAAGTGCAGAAAATTTGAATCAATGACTGTGACTGGCTCACTGATTTGGATCTTTTTGAAACAAGAAGTCATAATTTAGATAGGGACTAGGATGGAAAGACCAATTGCCATACATTGCCTGCCCCCCACTCCCATGAAAAACTTTAAAATTAAAATTCCTTTTGTAATACTGATGCTCAAAAGAGATGTAATTAATTTTTTATATAAACAATGGTTAAAATATTTATAGAAAATATTAAAATTATTAAATTATTCCTAAAAATATTAGGCAGGTCAGGTACTGTACAAACAACATAATCCCAGTTGTCTGCACAGGTGCAACAAGAAGAATGCAATTTGTTTGATTTTTTCTTTAACTCCATGATAATTCTAATGTTCTATATGCATGGGCTTTAAAAAATGGTTTGCTTTTCTGATACAAACATATTTTTTTGTCATGCTTATGAGCCAAACATGAAAAATTTCCAATTGCAAATGTCAAAAGGCAAATGCAAATGAAATATCTAAACTGGGAAATATGGAATATGTTATTAATTAAACAAGTACCGCTGTCATAGTCTTCACAATTGCCAGACAATTTCACAATGGAAAAAATGCATGAAGTCAGGTTTATAAATGAAAGGGGACCTTTATTATCTAACACTCCTATCAGGATATGTCACATCAAAAACATTACCATCACACTCTCTAAATGTGTTCTGAAGGGACAAAAAATAAGAGCCAACAATTTTCAGCTTCAATCTTATCTGTGGATTTGACCCTTATATCAATATTTTTCACACTGTATGATTTAGTAAAAGATCAATTCAAAAGTCAAATGTCACTCAAAATTGAATCTTTTTTATTTTTTTACTTTTGAAGCTAGTAAGGCTTTATATTTCTACAAATAAACTGCAAAGGATTGTGAAGCTACATAGAAAAATTTATATAGATTTTCTTTAAATCAGAATCACACCAGTGGACTAAAAAAAAATTTGTAACATTTGAAAGAAATAATGAAAGGAGGTGGAGTCCATATCATGAACCGAAAATTCAAAGGAAGAGAATGAAATCCAAATTACAAGCTATCTGCTATTTATATAAAAAAACCCTCAAAATCTTCAATGTGAGAATTGACTATTTCCTCTTACATCAAAATAGTACTCCTCTAGGGTCTGCTCTTTTTGCCCCAGAAGGTGAAAGTTAAACACACAAACACACATATATCAACTGGTCAGTGTGCTTGTGTCTTGTGTAGTGCTTGCTAAAGTATTTTGTATGAGTTTCCAATTAATTAGAATTACACACAGTCCATTTTTAAATCTATAAATTAAATTAATTTTGATTTAGCACTTAGTTTTGTTTTTACTTGAATGTAACAATAATGTTAAGTTCCAATTGTAAAAATAAGTCCCACATTATCCACTAGGTAATTATCACGTGAGAAAAAAATACTTTTAAGATGCTATTGCTAAAGACATGCTTTCATGTGCACACAAACGCACAAATTCACACACAGGTATCTGTGTTGTGTGTATTGTACTTGCACTTGAATACAATAAAAGTGAGTTTAATACTGTAGATTTTTTTTGAAGGCTCTTATCCTAAAAGATACATTGAAAAGTTTTAGATAACTTCATAGGCATAAAGCTTTTCCCAGGACACATACTCTAGAAGACCTTTTTCATAGTGTGTAAATGTAACCATAAAAGTCCATCTTCACATCACATGGTGCTAATAATGTATATCAGATTAGGTAATTCAGAGAAGCATGAATTTTCTACTCTGTTATTTCAAATATGGGAGTACACTAAGCAACTAGAAATCATGAAAAATCTGAGGAGCATTTATACTTTTACACTATTTTGTTCTAAGGTAATTTTAACTCTGAAAGTGAAATCATACAAAACAGATGATGCTGCATTTTTAAGGAGGTGAATGTATCTGGAGGAGGTAATGCACTTCTCATTTTTTCTTTCCCCATTATCACAGTGACTGTCACATCCCTCTCATCTAGCACTGACAGCATAAGCTTGTGGCAGATGGATTACAGCACATGCCTGTTGTGAATGTTCCCAATGTTCTCAATTCTCACAGGCAGCTGAGACCTGAGGTAGAACTGATCTGTTTCGTACTACTAGTAATAAATGAGGAAGATCAGTATCAGTTATACAAGTATGGGAATACTATAGAAAGGGGATATAACCCATGAATTTGCGTATTTTAAAGGATAAAACATGATTTAAAATTTGAAAACTATTAATTAACACTAGCAGTGGGAAAATAATATCATGGGGAGAAGATATAGCAACTGATAAACTGATTTGTCACTTTGAAACATTAGAGACAAAATAGGTTTTATGACTGGAAAAAATGTTTTTGCTATAGTAGAGAACAAATGGTTGGCATAATAAAACCCATTACGGTGTAAAGTCACAATGTCTTTCCTTTTTTTCCATAGCTTTCTGTGCACTCAGAAAAAAATTAATTCCTTACTCTGGTGCGTTTTTTGATTAATTGTTTCTGCATTATGAATAGTTGGAAACAAAGTGTGAATTTTGTTACTACTTTTTTTTTTTCTTTTATTCCTTTTTTAATAAGGGTAGAGTGTCAGTGGTTAGAATCAGATTTTTAGAACATTACCGTGGATGGATTTTATAGAAAAATTCAATCCATATTAGATTCACAAGTAGGGCCACAGTCTAAAATTCTCAGCATCTAAGTGTTTCTAATGTGACAGGATCTGGAAGATTTAAACATAATAAAAATAAAAAAAAAATTGCAAACCTCAACCCTTTTCCTATTGATGCAGTGCAGTTGTTCTCTTTGTGAAGTACTTCAAAAATCAAACTAGGAAAAATAAGACAATGAAAGTACTCTTGACGTGCCAGTGAGATATGACTTAGGTAATGGAGTAGCTAGTGTACAGAGACAGGATGGACATGTGTCTTGAATTAAGTGAAGTTGAATATAAAAACGAGGTTTTTCATGCTGTGGATAGAAAAGAAAGACCTGCATTTCAAGTTACTTTATAATATTTACGTTGTTTGTGCTTTCTTCTCAAGTATAACTTTTCATTACTTTCAAATACAACATCAATTTACCATAAAATATTACCATTTTGTTGAAATGACACTTACATATCGGTAGTTTTAATACACTACAGTTTAACTTCCTTGGTGTTTTAATCATTTGGTTTTACACATATCCAAATTCAGACAACTGTAAATTGGGACTCAAGTTTCTATTCTATTTGTACAATGAAAACATAATTTCTTCTGTTGTTTAGAAGGATGCTGACAATCTGTTCTTCAAATGTGAAGGTGATAAAGAATCTTGGATTTGTAGCTAGAACATTTAACCCATTTCAAACACAAGCTCCTGAAGGACAGAGACTCTGTGTAGTCCATGTCCAGGTTTTAGACAACTTCCAAACCTTAAGCATAGTCTATTTTCTTCACTGTAACTGTTTTTCAGAACATGAAAATTAAGTAATTGAAGTTCTATTACAAAATATCAAGATGAGTTCAAGAAAGAGAGCAAATCTCTACCACTGAATTAAATATCTTTATTTTTACTGAGCTTTACAATCATGTGTTTACACATTACGAGTTTTCCTATTTACCCTGTGAATACTGATATTGACACAGGAAGTGTCAGAAGTAGGAAGTATTCATCTCAGCTATCCACAACCATCTAAAAAAATAATTCTTTAAATTTGAAGTACTTACCTTCATAATCAAGTAGAGACAGATGCTTTAAAAGTGCAGTCTGTGAAAAAGAAAGATGCCTGAGGCAATTATATTTTTAATTTAGACAACTCAGTTAAACCACAACACACTTCTCTTCATAGACATATTAGTGGATTTTAAAATTCATTTTCTAAATCAATAATTCAAATCAATTACTTTTTCAGTGTTTCTAATGCTTTTTCTAGGAAGCTAGGAGTAAAAAGATGACTAATATAATTTGAAAAGTTTGTCTCTAGCTGCTTTACTGAAACCTCTCTTCTACAAATTTTTGAAAGTGTAAACAAAGTCCTTATATCTACAGTTGTAAGAAAGATTGTGTTATTTACTATATAGTAATATTTTCACCTTTGTGCCTTCTAATTAATAGTTGCATAATGTGGACATTGCTATGGTGTTAGATAGAGACTAAGCATGTATTGCATTGAATATTTTGATTTATGGACTAGCCCTTATGTAAGGATATCAAAATACATGAGCGATTGCAATTAAAATGTCTTTTTCAGGTTTCTGGCAATCAAGCACATATACTTATTTCCATGCTTTGAGATTTCTGTGTTGGAGTTGTAGCTCTGTATTGCACTACTGTTTTTCTTTCAAAAATGAATATAATACTTGTGAAAGTGGATAGAATCATAATACTGAAAAATTAATCTTTCCAACAACAGAACAGATAGAGCAGGGGCAGTGATGGACTACAGTCTTCAGCATGTGGTCTGAGTCACTTTATGTCCTACTTACGAGTTCAAGGGCAGCTGTTATAAGCTGCTGATAAACTTAAATAAATGACACTATGTACAGGAGTGAAACTGCAAAAGTTTTCCATTTTTTTCATTAACAAAGTCTGATTTTGTGAACTTCTCAAATGTTCCTGCTAAAGTATTAAACATGGACACGGAGATCTATATTCTCACGTCTGTTCATGCAATGTAAAAATAAACAAACAAGCAACAAACAAACAAAAATATCCCAGAATGTTTGGTAATAAAAGCATAATGTTCTCTTATACCAAGGAAACATTTTTTTACCAAATATGCTTAATATTAATAAAACAGTGTTAAGTTAAAAAAAATAAGTAGAATGTAATAAAAGTTTAGAAACCTGTTGTTTCTTTAGAATTTTGGTTATATTATCTTACACCTGGTAAATTAAAAAAAAGAATAAGAAATATGAAAAGGTAAATCATGGCCCCTACTTTTTACAGTAACAAGATCCTGTTACTGTAAAAATTACAATACAGAAATTTGGAATGTCCAGCATTTTCCTGGTCTTTTCTGGCATATTAAAATGAGAGAGGACATTTTGTTTGAAGAAGCAGTCCACATCCAGAGCAAAAGGTAACAAATAGAAAAGCCACAACTACATTAAAATTCAGTTAAATTTAAAAATTTTGAGGGCTCATTTTAATAACCAGGAGTTCATACTCTTTAAAAGCTGGGCAGTCCCTTAATTGCTGTTATAGTTTCACCATCATTAATAGAAAAGGTTGTGTGAGGGGAACTGTGAAACCTAAGGAAACAAAAACAGCTGAAGCAAACATGCTACCAATGCCAAGAGAAAAAAACAAAACAAAATAAAACAAAACAAAACAAAAACAAACCAAGAAACCCCAACAAAACAAAACAAAACAAACAACAACAACAAAAATCCAAATCAAACCAAACCAAACCAAGAAAAAAAGCCACCTGAAAAAAACAAAAAACAAAAACCAACCAATCAAACAAATAAAATTTGAAAGACAGAATAAAGGAACAAAGTTTCCCAAACTGAGCCTGGGGCAGTTTAATTCAAACCAATGAGACCTTTAAAAATAACGAAAAAATCAAGAAAAAAATTAATAAATAAGAGACTTCACATTCAATTGAGCTTAAGAGGACCAGAAAGTCTTTGATATAATTTCTGAAAGAAATGATCGGATTTAATAAAAGTGGCAGTCTAGTCACATGGGAATCATTCCATAAACACAAACATCCATCAAAGAATCTGCAGCATCATCCCTGAAATGGGTTTGATCATTTGGGGGCTTGTTCTGAAAACATTTCTGCAAATATTTGACCCTTTAAACACCTAAATTAATGCCAGTAACATTCTTTTACATTTAAGGATGCCTTCACTTCTTTCCTCACTTGAATGTCTGCTAATTTGTCCTGCTTCTTTTTAAAATTGAATTAAAAATTTAAAATACACTGCCACTACAGTGCATGAACTTTTCTGGCTATTTCTTCCCACCTGCAAGCCAATGGCCAGTACCTTCCTCTGGAGGAAACTGGCCACATTCATGTTACAAATCATTTGACACTGGGTCTCAGTCCAAACCCCACATGGTGTGCTGTAGCTCTAAGATGTAATTACAATATCTTGTAGGTTTCTTTCACTGCAGAATGTCTGAAATGATAGTACTGAGCAAACACAAGTGTTGTTTTTATAGCAGAAAATTAAGGGCATATCTCATATGACAAAGAGTGTTGTGTAAGGATGTGCTGGGATGACTAGAAGGACACTGGAGGATTGTCTAGATCTAAAGAAAATGTAGAATTCCAGTCATAAGAATAATACTGAAATTGTTAGGAGTGTTTTGTTGTTTTTGTTTTTTTGTTTGTTTGTTTGTTTTCCAAGTAGAAACCTGTTCTTTAGCTTAAATATGTAGTCTGGGATTAAATTAACACTCACAGAGTATGAATAATAAGATGATCTGGGGATGGAGAGCTTTGGTGGCCCAGATCTCTGGATTCTTTGTCATAAGCACATATTTTTGCGTTAGTTAGGAACTAAATCTTTCAACAAATAATTCCTAAATGTTAAAAAGCTTCAGACAATGTATGATCTCATTCAACCCATCTCAGACACTATTATATACAAAGTTTATCTGCTCTGAATGCTGGCCAGAGAAGAATCTTATTTGATTTTCAATTTGTAATGAACTAAGGCGTTCTATAAACCAGTAAAATGTCCTTTTAAGTTCCTCGTGCAAAAAACTCTGGTACTGTGACCTTGGATCTGCTCCAATTATTTAATTAAATTTTCAGATCACTGGAAAGAGTCTAGGAAAAGCACCAATTCTGTAGTTTTTTGTTAGAGCTCTCAGTCATGTGCTGGGAAACAGGTTCATGTCTTCATCCAGCTGGTGCTCAGTTGGTCATAAACTATAGAACAAGTTCAACAAGAATACAAAGAGAGCGAGAGAGAGACTTGCCTAAGAAAACAGATAAGTCTGTTCCTGGACTATATTCTTGAACAGCATGTGCAAAGCTTGTTCAGTTTCATATTCTAAACCAAGGCAGATATAACGCTAATACATGGATAAACCTGACATTGCAGCTGCTTGCCACTCTCTTGTAATAAAATAAACAGGTTTCTTAAATGCTTTTTTGTTTTGTTTTATTTTGTTTTTTTCCATAAAAAACTACCTTAAAATTAGAGCTGTTGAAAATAGATGAGATTCTCATTAGCAAAAAGAAAGCTTTAACTGTGAAAAGATACCTCTTTTCTAGGGTAAATTATTTGGTATCATCCTTGCAAGTTGGGGAAATTTGTGTAGAGATTATGTCTTCCTAAAATAATACCAGGCTGTTTTCTTTGTTATGGTCTGTGTCACAAAGTCTAGCAGAGAGTTTCTTGTAAAAGAGTATGATATTATTGACTTGCACAAGGGAAAACAGTCTACGTGCTCTGTCAAAATTAATTGTCTAAACAACAAAATTATTTATATTCCTTTGCATTGCTGAAATGTTACTGTCTTTCAACTTCCCCTGGAGTTTCTTTTCTTTCAGAATAATTAGATTTCTCTCCAATTTTTTTCATCTAAGCTTGACTTTGTTATTAATAAATAAAGACACCAGATGCAAATTCTGCTGAAAGAAAGCTGAATATATCAGCAAAAATGGGCATCTGCACATTAAAATTGGATAGGTGATTGCCCAGACACATGAGGAAGTAAACAAGCTTGGAAGGACTGGTATAAAAATAGGTCCACATACATCTTGTTATATGCAAGTAAATAAGTCTGCCATTAATAGACAAAAGAACACGAGTTTTATATTGACCTGACAGGGCAGGCACTCAGGGCTTTCCCAAACTTGCTTTGGCCTAATGCAGCAATTGATATTACTGTTTATGATAAGTGTATTATTAATGTGACTTTTCTATATTGATTAGGACTGTGAAGGATAGTGTTACTGTAACAGGATTTATTATAATTGCTGCATTTTTATCATTCTGTTGAAATATTTATTGGGCTGTCAGTAAATTCTTAGCTCCATATAAATGGCGTGGTCTTTTTCCCCTCAACTAAATTTTGAGGTAACTTTGCAATTACTGCTCATAGATTCTTTTAAAAACTTATTTCTTTTAGCAGACTTTCACTGAAGTGGACATTCAAAGAGCACTTGGGTTTAGCCATGATATTGTGTTTGGAGTGTTTCTTTGCATTGTATTGCACCTTCTTATCTAGAACTGACATTACAACTCATTCAACACCATTCACCAGTGTCAGAAGTTTCACTGAACCTCCACTTAAAAAAAGAAAATAATGAATGCCACCAGCCCTTCAACAATCATAAATCATGACAGCCTCTTAGATTTCAAATACATTATATATTCCATCTAAATTCATAATATTGCTGAACTCTGTATCAGAAAAATGTATTAACAATTATTTTAATAATAATATACTTGATGACCTAGAAGCTAAAGATATTTTATTATTTCTCTTTTACAGGTGGGTAATTAATGTACAGAAACATTAGGGTGGGCTGACAGGGTCAAGTGTGTGAAATGAGATGAACTTATCAAGTCTGCATTCAATTGGCTTTTCAGTGGTTCATTAAACATATATGCAGAAATCAAAAATACATACTCATTAAAACTACATCTTATTGCTATCACACATTGTAATACTTGTTCAATTAAATATTTAATTAAAACTTGTTCATAAAATATTTGTTTTAATTTTAATGTTTTCCATATCCTTTGCATTCAGGGAGCTTCCTTGAGTGCATGTATTTCACTTTAAATGAGAGCAAACATCACTGAAACACAAACCTTTCCAGAATACACACTTAAGTATTTGGCTGTTTAGATAGTAGGAAGAAATTTAGCAGAAATTAAATGCCAGAAATTTTGTGTATGGTGCTGAAAGGTCACAGAAGAAGATTAATCTTCTAAAATAGTTTGAGAGGCTAAAAACCAATGTTTCTTTTTAAGGAAGGTCTGTTGGGTTGCGTTTTTTTCAGTTGTAGATTCTCTAGATATGGAAAGAATCCAATGGAAAAAGATATTTGATCCAGAGATGTACTGTACATTTGTGATTTAAATTAAAGTAACAAAATCATTGTTATTAATTCTGCTAAATAGTTTGACTTTATTTTGTATGCCAGTGTGTTACCAACCTTTGCACTATTATGTGAAGAAATACATTAAAACTTGTAGTCAAGAAACAAAAAAATTCTTACAGAATCGTTGTTTTGTTGACATAAATAGCCACAGAACACTGCCAAGCTATCATACACTGTTAGATAAAGTTTAATTTTAGTTTTATATGCAAGTATTACTGAAATGCTAATTTCTATATTGTGTGCGCATAAATTTGTTTCAAGCAAATAATTCACCACTAGAATTTATTTCTATGAAAATATCATAGAATCACAGAGTGGTTTGAAAGAGACCTTAAAGATCATCTATTTACAATCCTCCTGCCATGAACAGGGATGCCAGTCATTAGAACAGTTTCCTCAAGGCCTCATCCAACCTGGCCTTGAACACTTTCAAGGATGAGGCATCTACAACTTCTCCAGGCAATTTGTTCCAGTGCTTTACCCCCCTCTGAGTAAAGAATTTCTTCCTAATATCTAATCTAAACCTGCTGTCTTTCAGTTTCAAACCATTGCCCCTAGTCCTGTCACTATGCATACCACACTTACTGTAAAGCAGCAAAGCATTCCGACTGGGAATATGGCAAACCACAGGCTGGACCACATTTCAATGGTTATCATCAGCAAATCATGCACACTGTCAGGGGCTTTGAATACCTGATGTATTGTACAGGCACTGGAAGTTCAAAATAATCTAATAGCTTCCTACCACAGCTTGTAAAAGCTGCTAAGATAGTGTCCGCAAACTCTTCTTGGTAGTAGTAGATGATATAATGGTGGATAATACCTGCAGATTCCAGATTGGGACTTTTGGACAGTAGAAAGAAATTTTTGCACTGAGAGTTTGGATGAAATATGAGCATATTGCCTAAAGAAGTTGCAGAACATTGATCCTTGGAGCTTTTCAGCAACAAACTAGATAAAGCTAAAGCTGAACTGGTCCTGTAATGACAGTAGTCCCTATGTGAGCAGAAAGTTATTCTACATTACCTATATTTCAATGATTCTTTATGAACAAAACAAAGCAAAAAACAAACAAATAAACAAAAAACCAAACAAAAAACCAAACAATCCCCTCCCAAAACCCCAAACCAACCAAGCAACAGCAACAACAACAGCAACAACAACAAAGGGACTCAGACGTCTAGCAGTTTCCTTTTTTTAATTGAGAGAATCACAAATAGTAAGCAGATGCCTGAAAACGGTCTGAAGTTAATGAAGTCTTAACATTTCTTAGAACAGAAGTCTGTTAGTCTGGATTTCATTATGTGGAGAGATTTATTATTTTATTGTTCATAGAAGAACAAGAATAGCAATTGAATCATTAAGCAGAGAGACATGGACATAACCGGGCATCAATACTGTTTCACTTTTTTTAGTAAAATTTTTTCCACTTTCAGACACCCAGGCATTTCATGATACTTAGAAATGAAGGACAGTTCTACCTGCCTGACAAGCTCACTGACTTTGCTGACCGAAAATTTACATTAGGCCAACCATTCATACCCCAACTCTAGCATTAAGAGCTACAAATCTTATAAAAAAGTGGAGTTAACACTTTGAATATAAGCCTGTAAGTCCTGATTTTTATAAAACCATCAATGTGAGCAATGAGATTATATTAAAAGTCTGGAGGAAGATACTCTATTTGAGGATTTGGTGACCTTGAGCAATCCACATCTGGTCTATTAGGGCTTGTACTTAGGGCCTTCATAACAGTGTGTGACCACAGTGCATCCCCCCATACATAGAAATGTAAGGGAATGTGGTGGGACTCCGTGGATAACCATTGTTCCTGCATGCAGTTCTTAGATATGTGTAGCTAGACATGTTCTGATAGGCATAGGAAAGACCAGATTTCTTCCTGTCAAGACAAGATGCATAACTTTTTTTTCTTACATCAGATGTAAGGAACCACGGTACAGGGCTGAAAGTACATTTCTTCACTGGTGGGATATGCACAGTCTGCTGTGAGAGGATTGATCCAGTGTCCATCTGGTGCTGCTCAAAATCAAGTTCCCTGAATCTGAAGGGAAGCAAAATTTACTTCCTCTGTATATTTTTCTTCTTATTCCTGTCTTATTATTAAAGCTTGTTTTTTTACTGTGCGAGTTGCTCCTGTACCTTACCTCCTGAGATCCAGCAAGGATCCTTCTCTGTAACAGGCATAAATGTGAATAACAGGCATGGACTAATATATAACTCCTGAAACACATTTAGAGGCCCATGTCTCTGAAAAAAACAGTCCTACATCCATTATACCTCAGAAAATATGGTCTCTCTATAACTCAATCAAACCACTCTTGTTTTCATATAAATACAAAGTTTGAAAATCAATTACTCTCTTTGCTTTTCACAGATTTCTCTTTCTGTATCAGACAATAAATTTCTGAATAAAACCAGACATACACAAGCTAGACATCTGAATGTTTTACTTACATGGAGAAATTATTCCTGGCCACATATTACTGTAAGCAGCAGCAGCAGTAGGAAGAGTATTACTGGATATTAATTCAAATTACAATTTAAACCTTAAAAGCAGCAAATCATGTAACTTCTTTTAATAATATGTTTTTACTTAAAGTTATTACAAATAAAGTTTGGGAATTTTTTTTGTGTCTTGAACTTTTTTTAAAGTTTGTCAATGGTAATGGGTTAAGCTTCCTACTGAGAAAAGTTGAATTTGATAATCATTTGCTCTGAACTGAAAAAGCAAAATTGTAATGCATTATTCCAAATTCCACAGTTTATCACATCCCTCTGGAAAGATGTTGATCAAGGTGAAAATATTCAAACATTTTGACCTAGA
Organism: Eopsaltria australis; assembly: GCA_034509425.1. Taxonomy (NCBI): domain Eukaryota; kingdom Metazoa; phylum Chordata; class Aves; order Passeriformes; family Petroicidae; genus Eopsaltria; species Eopsaltria australis. Next base: position 599,011 of record JAVTVJ010000518.1, read on the forward strand.
GCCTGAGGTACATGTATTTTATTTTTAATTACCACTGGTCAGAAATTAAAAATTTCTGCTTTGTTCCAATGCTATATGTCACTCTAAAAACTATTGGAAATAGATAAATCAATTTTAAAAGACCCAGAGTTTTATATTAATCACTGGCTGATAAACATCTTGAGATAGACACAGTAAATTTTTTCCTCAAGGACTACCACTTCTTGCCATTGGAAGATATAGTCCTGTATGAATGAGGCAAAGTTGTACATTTCACATCATCTTAGTTCCAGAAATCATATTTTTTGGGATAATCATATCAGCACTAGTGTATATTAACGGTGGTTGTTGTAATGAACTTTGAATTCAGCTTCACTTATTGCAGGAAAAAGGCAAATTAATTTTTCATCCGTACAAATAGAGATTCTGGTTTCTGTATTTTATCATGGGAAGGGGAAATAATTTTCTGTTTCTTTCCCAAAATTAAAAAATTTCTGCACCTGCACAGTGCCACTTTCATGATTGAAAAAAGCTTTTTCAGTTTTCATATGTCAACTTTCAGAAGTTTTTCAACAGCAAAATAGATAGATCTTATGGCATAAGAATGAATTGTACAGATTAAGTTTTCCTCCTCTCAAGTTGCCCTCCTCACTTTGTTAATAAAATTATTTTTTCTTATGACAAACAGTCTCAGTTTAAATCACAGTCTTACTACATAACTTTATTCCTAAAACTGCAAAACAAAGCTACTTAACAATAAAATAATGTAATTTTATGCTTTTGTCCCAGTTGTAACATATCAAATGAGATATAAAAGATGTTTTATAATTAAAGATTTATTTGGTACATCTGGTAATTGGTAATATTTACTGGGAAATCAAATTCTGTACCTAAAATTACATAACCAGAAAAAATAGCTCAACTACCATCACTATTCCAGAAACTGTCACATGTCAGGAGACTATCCAGTTTCTGTGGTTGCATCTTCTCCAGCAGCCATCATTCTCTGCAGTTAACAACAGCATTTATAATCTATTTCTTGATAGTCACATCACAAAACATTTACAATATCTTCAAGCTTGCAATCTGTCACCCAAAACTCTGGCCATTAAAAAAAAAAAAAAAAAAAAAGGAAAACCTAAGACAATGCATCTTTCTGTTGTTTAATGCACTTCAGCATTTCAAAATATTCAAGTGATCTAGCATCCATCTATCCCTCACCATTTAAATCACTTCTCTTGTTAAATCTTCTGTGATGTTCATTCAGATGTATCAGAATCACCTTGGCTGTCTTCTTCCTTACTTTCCTTTTCCTTTTTCTAGATTAAATTTGCCTCATCACTGGAACTCAGTCATTATTCAAAAATTATGAAGAGACACTACTAAGCAGAGTGACTGGAAATCCATGACATATTTTAAGGACTTATTAAATCAATCTTTTCTTCTTTCTAGTCTGATTTCTAGAAATTTTGAGTCAAAAGTATATGGCCCAAATTTAAATCCCTACAAACACTTTGCCATAATATAAGAATCTACACATTTATAAAACTTTGCATTAATGCCTAGATCTTGAGGGAAGCTTCCATAGGGGTTTGACAAGCCATCAATGTACCAAATGCAGCGTCTACATTTTCAGTCCCCATTTCCCCGTTTAACCATGTGATCTTGAAGGAATGGAAAAATGGTGGAGTTTGGCACATGAAAACATTATCATTCTTCATAACAGAACATCTCTATCTGGCAAGACGATATAATTGTCACTATCTATGGTCACAAAATTCCTTTCTAAAGCTGATTCCATGTAATCAGCATCTTGTTCATCATTATATCTTCCTTAACATGTAGGCTTTGAAATAATTGCCATTCATTTTTCCTGCAAATATAAGCTGTTCTTGAATTAACAGCAGCCAGCAATAGAGCTGAGTTTATTAATTTGGTGGAGAAAATTCTACCATCTGTACCTTTTTAGAGAATGATGACTCTATGCTATCGTTTTGATACTCAGAATAATATCTGACTTTCTTTATCTAAGCAAAATTTGGCAGTAGTCTTAATAGGAACCATCATTTAAAAATAGTTTTTAGGAGTTTAAAATCTTTGGGAAGCTGCCTCTCTTAAGGATAAGTCTAGGGTATTTTGCCCTGAAAAAGAAGTGAGCAATATAAGTGCTAGTTGTTTCATTCCATCTCAAAATGATGGAAAACAAAGTCACAGAGGTCTAGCTGTGTCCAAATATATTAATCAATGGATCTCAGCGTGAGCTGTCACAATCTGCTATTTTATATCTTGAATGACTTGAAGGAATGTCAGTTACTTATATGGAAAATAACCAGGTTGGAATTACAGAAACAATACTGCTCATCCTGATTTCAGATTTTAAGGCAGTCACTATTGCATTCAGATAAAAGAAAATTTTTTGCCTCATTTATTGAATAAATGTTCATTTGAGAAAAGAAAAAAAAAAAAAGCCCATTTGAAAATATTTTGAAATATTCCTGAATTGAGAGAGATGGCTAAAAATATTATTTTGGAAAAGTATCAAAACAGCAGAGAGGATTTGGTGGGTGGGGGTTGCTTGTTTCCCTTGCATAGGTTTCTCTTTTAGTGTTTGGCTAATTTAGTCTAATTTTTCACTTGCCTTATTTTTTTTCACAGAGTGGATGAATAAAAAAGAACACTCTGTTATTCACTCTGATTTAGCCCTCCCAGAAGGACACGACGAAAACCTGAGATTTGTTCAGTTGGTCAGAGCATGGTGCTAATAATGCCATGGTTGTGGTTTGACTTCTGTATGGACCATTCACTTAAGAGCGGGACTTCATAATCCTTGCTGATCCCTTCCAACTTAAAGTAGTTTGTGACTAAGTGCAAACCTCTTAGCTACATATATCTCAAAAAGCTCCTCCAGTGAAACATCTTTAGAAAAGTCAGTGTTTCAGGAAGGTATGCAATTTAATATTCAGATTGTAGTTTGACCTCTGTTCTTTCTTTCATTTTAGTATTTATAGGTCCTATTAGAGGTTACCCACTTAGAGAACAAAATCCTCTTAATATTTACCAGTTAATGAATTGGATCATCAAAGTTTAAAGAGTCACTTGATTGTGAAGCTTTAAAAAGAATTCTTAAGTACTTCAGTACTCATGTGAAAATAAAGGATATCTAAGCTGGCAGTTCATTAACTTCCTTGAGGCTTTTGTTCTCCTAACAATACTTTTATTATGAACTTCAATGCTCCTGTTTTCCTGACAGTGAATAGATGGTGAATTTTCAGCAGTCTGTACATACTCAAAGTGAGACATTCAGAACTGCAAACAGGAATGCTACCTGTCTTGCTCAGCACCTTCTCATTCATCCTCAGAAACAAACAGAAAACAAACAAACAAACAAAAATAAGATTAATATAATGAATTTATTTAGGAGTCATCTGATTTAAACGCCTGAGTGTCTACCTTGTTTATGCATAAGTCCTGTTTAGATTTCTGGCTTATATGCAGGCACTGCTGTGATGCAGCCAGGTACCTAAGTATTTCTATCACTGGCTGCAAAATCATCAATTCTAGCTGAGACCAGACCACTCAAGTCCAGAGAAAGGTTCCTTGGAGTCCCTGACATGATGTAATTGTGAAAGTACTGTAAAAAGTAAACCTGGAACTGTGGCAATATGATACAAAATCTCTGCTACTGAACAAATGAGATGATAAAGAACTTTTATATTTCCTTATCATTGTTGTATTGGCCAAAAACAGGACATTCATTTCCCCCAGATAGATGTTATTTTCTGCTATGATAGTAACTTGCCAAGGGCTATACAGCTTGAAAAAAAATTGAGACCACAGATCCATGTCTCTCTTACAGAACAAGGAATTTTTCTTGTGATCAGGAACAATTCCGCGGAGTAGTTCTATTACAATTTCTGTCTTTTTCTTATACAATTATAAATAGAAATCTTTAAATTTAGAAAATTATTTTAAGATATCTGCATTACAGTCTAAAAGCTGTCATTTAGTATGATACCATGACTACTGGTCTAAATTGTCTTCTTTAGAAATAAGGTTGTGATTGGCAGATAGGTCATTCTGATTTTATATTTTTGCGTGTTTTAAATTTCTCATCTGAAAGTTTTAGCAGTTTAATTCCTTAAAAGGAAACACTCTGAAAGTCCCCTTTTCATCATCATTGCTCGGTCTTAAATCAATAGACTGCATTTGACCATTGCAGCAAAACCTTACTACAAGCTTTGGTCTTGCTAGTTCAAATGACTACTTTCCACAAAAGAAAGAACCAAGAGGCAAGAACTGTGTTTGGGTAAGAAATACACCACTGCTGTGTTTTCCATTTATTTTTATTTATGTGGTATTTATTTTCTCATCTGTTTTCTGTCTTCTGTCAGTAGAACAAAAGCACAGCTCAGTTACTGCTACTTACTACATACACGTACACCCTTTATCCATTGCTGAGACATACATAGACAGAAACTTTATAGATAGCTATATATTTATACGAGTCTTCACTATCAAAAATAAAAAAATAGTGACATGCTATGAAAATTGTTGGTTTAATTTCTTCAGCTTCTTGAATGATTAAATATTTCATTACAGGCAAAAGTTAGGTAGCACCAATAGTCATCATAAGAGATAATTTTTGAAAATACAGAACAACAGAGGAATTGTACATTAAGGATGTGAGTCAGCTAAAGAGGTTTCCAATGGAATCCACTTATCTGCAATCCTAATCAGGTTCAGTACATGTCCTGTTTGTAATTTCAATAGTTCCCTGGAACTGCACAAAGTGGATTGCACAATGTGGGTGTGGTAATGAAAGTACTCATTTTACCTTTGAGACTTTCAGTACATAGAAAAACAAGTTTGCCTAGCTATTCATTTGCTAGTATTGGCTAAAGCAGTAAGGAGGAGTATCATAACTCAGTCATACATCACAAGGGCACAGAGATTTATGAAAACAGGAATTAATTCTGGAGCCATACATACTTCTCATGTCCAGAGCAGGAAATACAAAACAACAGGTGTAAGCGACTCCTGAAATTTACTGTGGCAAAACAGACCAGAGAGAGTTTAGAGTACACATTATTTACTCTGTTCCTAATTTTCACAATTTCTGGCACTGTTTTTCATATTGATTTAAAGTTTTGCACTCTGCTGTTTTCTTCTGACAAAAGCCTAGCCAGCAATTGTAACACAAGAGTATAACAGGTATAAATATTTCCATTCCAGCTCCAAATGCTATCAATGTCAATCATAATCTCTCCTTTTCTCCTTCATGATTACAGCTTCTGTCATCTTTATTATGTTCAATTAACACAAAACTGTAAAGATGTGCCCTTCAGTCACAAACTCACGCAGTTTCCTAAAGCAAACAGGTTTAATCACCAATAAATTATATTACTAAATGAAGTAATTTGAATTGTAATGCAAAGAGTACAGCTCAAGAAGGCTGTCATCTGAACGGTTAAAATTTTAACTTATTTGAATTCAATGAAATTTTATGTTTGTGTTTTTTTAATTTAATTATCAGCAATTCTTTAATTCCAATGATAGCTCTTGGATACATCTTTCTAGTGCACTTTGTACACTTCTGCTTATTTCTGCCATTATCTGCAAAGAAATAGAAATAATTGAATTCTACTAATTCTAGGTACAGAGTTATCATTCAGGCTATCTTTTGGTTTGAATTTCATATAATTTAAGGTTGTTATGCTGCAAAGAATATGTGTATATATAATTTTTCTTATAGCTGTTGTATAGATTAAGCCTTCATCCACAAGGCAGGAGAAACTTCTGGAATTTTGGAAGTGAGTTTATAAATTTATATCCTCTCTAGTATTTATTGTTATAATATGCTGAACAAGATGTTCAATTTTAGAGCCTCAGCCTTGACTTACTTCTTATTTCAGGACTTGAATTTTTTTCTCAGCTAAAGCTTTTGCAAATTTTTGGGGGATTGGATTTCCCCCCCCCACCCTGCTACATTTTTTGGGTTTTTTTTGCGTTCCCCAACATTTTAAACTGAAATGAAATTTTTCTTAAAGCAAGAGAAGACCAAACTTGACATGTTTATTTCTTGGGAAACCACCGTGTTGCTCATGATCAGATTATAACCTAATAAACATTGTGTTTGCAGTCTGGATTATGTCTAAAGTGAAATATATATATATAAATATTAATTACCCCAAGTAATTAAAGTTTAAAAAGTCATTATTTTTCTCCACCATTTTTTCTAGAGAATGGAATAATCATGGAGACAGTATAAGAGTGTCTTAGCCACATGGGAATTTTAGAACTATAGTTCAAGATACATAACATGTATTAGGAAACTGTGTCAAGGTCTGTGACACTGACTGCTGAGTAGTCAGCTTATCCCTGTTTGTTCATATAACTGTAGTACAGGGCTTCAAGAAGGCTGACAACCTTATCTGAAATGGTTTGGGACACAGAGCTGAATGAAGCTAGGGGAAAAATATTTCTTCAACTTTTCTGAAGAGTTGTAAGTGTTGGAAAACTTTCCAGACAGAGAATGACATAACTGAAGTGTTGATTCTAATCTTAGACCTTGGGATAAATGAAGATGATCATTTCAAGGCCCATATAAAGAAGTGTAGCTGATACATCAAATTTTCATATTCATAGTAACTTCAGGTAAAAAAGAGAAAATTTTAAAAAAAGTAGCTCCATGTGTTATAGGAGAACATTCTTTGATAACATAATCCTAAATTCCTTTGCAGACAGCAGCAGATTTTGAGGGAGATCAACGTATTTTATAATATATTTTTTTCAGTTGAACATACTTTTTATATTCATTTTAGAGCACTGGATTTAGGAAACTGTCAAAAGATTGCTTGCAAATGCTGGCATTACCTTATGCCCCTGAAAAAAAGAGATATCTGAGACATGAGATCCTAAACATTGCTTCAATTCTTAAAAAGAGTGGTTGAAAAAGAATTTTCTGAGATCCAACATTTTATATGCTAGAGTGCCAGCTGTCATGCATAAGAGGTAGCCATAATATAATTTCCAGTTATGTTTAATAGATTCCACCACCTGAAAGAAATCTCCCCAGTACTACTAGATGGCAATGCTGTCAACTAAAGGAGGAGGGACAGATTTATTGCATTGACAAAAGATATCTAAGGGAAGACAGTTCAGGGGAACATCTGTGAGGGGTAGACTTGTGTCCTGCATGACAGCATGTCTGATTACAGCTCTGCCTTGAAAAGCATGAAACACCCCTTTCAGAAAATACAGGCTAACAGACGTACAGGAATTTGATGCCAGATTTGTCTTCAGCCGCAGAATGCTCTCTCATGGTGTTCTTTGGTCTGCAGATGTGCACTTCTGGCTGGACAGATGTGCCTGATGTTTCTGTTTCTCTCGCAGTTCTCTGGGGATATGTCATATTATGCATCACCTCCTTCTCAGTAGCTCTACCCTAACATGAACTCCTCTGTCATAAGGATTTAGTCAACTGTGGAGCTGTATCTTAAAGTTCCTCAAAATTAAAAATAACTCTTTGAGTTTTTTCATCGTTTTTTTCAGCTATAATATCCCTATAATTATTGGTACAACTATGGGATAATGCAATGAGCAGAGTCTGCGCAGATCAACATTGTTGTCAGAACTGTTCGTCACATTATATCTTATCTAATGTATTTGATCACTAGCCTCCTTTTGCTCTAGACCTACTTTGATACATGGCAAACTTAAGGCACCTGTAATACTCAGATGATTTTATCTCCACAAACGAAAAGTGGCAGCATTTTTAGCTTCATACATATTTCAGACATGTTTGATCTAGCAGCCCTTTATGGCATCTCACAGTAGAGAAAATCCAGATATTAGTAAACCAGAAGTACAAGTCTCTGCTGAAATTCATATCTGGAGAGCTTTGTGAAAATTCAGAATTATTTTATGCTTCTTAAAATACCTTATGGCAAATCAGACATTATTTAATAAGAAATCACATGAAAAAAGAAAAAAAATTGAGAGGTGTAAGGTCCAATAATATCTCTGTAATTTGAATTAGAGTTTGCAAACATTTCTTCAAATCAATAGAAAGAATGGTGTGATTTATCTTACTATAAATAAGATTACTGTAATAAATCAGAGAAAACAAATCATAATATGGTCATTTTTCTCTATGGATTTTGAAGGACACCTAAGATTACCTGCTCAGACATAGATTTCTAAATTGTAGATATCTGGAACTAGTCAGTGAAATAGATCACATACCAAGGCTCTGTATTTTAATGCCATTATTATTTGACTGATGTAATTATACAGTTAACAAAAAACAGTGGAGAGCTAAGGGCCAAACTCTCACCCACCCAATTGCTCATCCCCTCTCTTTAGTGGAACAGGAGAAGAGAACGGGATGAGAAAACTAATGGGTTGAGATAAATATAGTGAGATATCTTAACAGTCTAAACTTTGCAGACTTAGTTCAATTTCTTGCCAGTTAATATAGATTTGGATAGTGAGAAAGACAAACATCAAACCCCCCACCTTTCTTCTACCCTCTCCCAGGCGCAACTTCACCCTGCTGTTGCCAAATCCTCTCCCCACCTCGAGCAGCACAGGAAGGGACAGGGAGCAGTATTGTTGGAACACAGCAGTTTCACTTTTCTGCTATCCTACTCTGGTGCAGGCTTTTCCCATTGGGTGAGCTACTTTAGGAGAAAAATCTGCTCCCATGTTGGGTCTCCACGGGTATCATCTCATTAGGGAAAAATCCAACTGCTCCTGTATGCAGTCCTCCACAAGCTGCAGTGATTGTCTCCTCCATGTACTCTTCCGAGGGAATACCAGCTTTAACACTCTCCTTCACAGGGTAAAGAAAAAAATCCCCTCCCTCAGGAATTTTGCCACTGACTACAGCTCCCACTCTTTATTTTCTGACATTGGTGTTCACAGAACAGCTTCTTACTTTCATTTCTCCTCCTCTTCTGTTTGTGTGGCATTTTCTTACATTTCTTAAATGCTTTCCCTGAGATGTCACCCTCTTGTTGCGGGGATCAGCCGTGCCCTGCGCTGGCTTGGGTGGGGCCAGATGGAACTCACTGTGTTGGTCACAGACCAGAGACCCTCTTACTCCTGACAGCCTTGACACACATTCAAACCCAACACAGTGGTGTTTCTAATTCAGCTCATGAAAACCTTCACATCAAATGAACACGGAGCAATATCTCTGGTATCTTATGGAATTTCAGATCTGTAGGTAACACAGCAATTTTTGACCAATACTAAACGTATACCAAAGTGAATCCCTCATTTTACAAAAGGCAATAAAAATCTAAGACTGTAGAGTGATAACTATCTACTTTAGTTTTTCAAGAAAGGGTCACCTCTTAAGTTTTGTGGCTGTTTTGTAAAACACAGGCACTTCCAGAAAAGTAGATCTGTTTGAAGGGGTTTATAGAAAGTTAATTATATCAGCAGTCTAGGACTTCACATTCAGAGAGCAATCAGGCATCAAATTGTTGAATGGTTTTCAAATAAATGACAAGTAAAAATTACATTGGTATGATGGAAAGTCTTAAAGAAATTTCATTAGCTACCTCTGGTGATGGTCCAAGGTGAGATGAGATGCACAGAGCAGTGGGGCTGAAGATAAAGCAGGACACCCTATAGTGAATTAATATTAAAATCTCAGAGTATGGCATACTGCCAGTTTTTCTGAGAGATTTAGCTAATCTAATTAGAAGACAGAAGTGAGAGGACAAATTCTGTGTCTGGCTGTCAGCACTGAAATAAGAAGGAATACTGAGTAGTAAAGTGGCTGTAAACAAATATACTCAACACAAAAATAACCAAATGGCACATACTATTCTCTACTCTACCAGTACTAAAACTGGCTTTATTTTTTTATCTGAATTCACTATAGCTCCGTCAATAATCTTGATATTTTTGCAATGGATGTAATAAAAATATATTTTGCATAAAATATACAAAGCAAAAATGAGACAAGACAGGCAGATGAGACAAAGAAAAGCTGATCATAAATGCTTCTAAATAAACTCAGTGATGGGTTTTTATACATTTTTGTCAAAGGTTTGGGTTTTTTCTTCTCTGATATGAAGCAAGATCAGGATTAATTCTAAATTCATCATCCCTTTAGAAATAGAAACACTTGTGTTGAAAATTGTTGCCTGAATAAGGTAGTGGAAAGCACTATCTTAAGGGGTCAGAATAGAGCCTGTAATGAAAATACAATTTTATTCACTCATGCTTTAGAGGAAAAGGCTAACTTTTGATGGTTTTTATGACCAGTAGTATATAGTGAATTCTCAATTACATAGTGCATATATGTACCCAGTTAAAAAATATTACTGGTATTATTTTGGTATTATCAATAAATTTGCTTCTTTGGAGCTGATGCAAAAAATAAAAAATCCTATTGCATATAGAAAGAATTTTACCATCACAGGCTGTGAATAAGCCATAAGTGAGGTTTTTTAACATATCAACATTTCAGAAACAATCAGCTTCTGTAGTCTTCTTCTAACTACTTCTGATACATACAAAGTGAACAACAGTTTTGGTGGCAGAATTAGGAAGGTGACACATCAGCATTATATGGAAAACAACTAATTTATTTCTCTGCAGTTGGTGCACATCTGTGCTCATTAAAATCAAAGCTAAGATTTGCATTTTCTTCAGCGATGTAAGATGAAATAAAAGCATTTAAAGACTGAGCTATTCCCATCCTCAGAATTAAATATCTCCATGACTGCTGAGTGCTATGGAGGGGGAAAGGATCCAAGTTTAATGTCTGTTTTCTGTCACTTATCTGCAAAGTTAGCTTTTGTCAAAAATAATAATAACATTTCCATATGGATCTTTTAATGTTAAGTACACATTTAGAATTTTCTTAACATACATTCTAGCAGTACAGTCAATTCCTATGAGTAATGCTGTATTACATATATCTGAAGATGTAATGCTTTATTTGTTCAGACCCATCTTAAGAGGGAAAATAAAAAATTATGGCATTCACTGGCTGTCAGCTGTCTTAGAATATCTTTGCAATAATAAGACTAGATCCTCTAAAAAATCTCAGATTTTCACCAAAGTATCGAGTTAAAAAAATAAATAGGACAAAACCAAAGTACTCTAAACATGAGTGGTGCTAAAGACTAGATACTGCAGAAGCCTTGATAGTCTCTTGGGTAGGTGTCGTGAATTAACATTTTATGTCATTCAAAGAATGACCAGCAAAGATATCAGCAGAAATAGGTTTAATACAAAAGTGAGAGTGTGACAAAGTTCTTTGGCAAGGTCCACTCTACTACTTAGTAGTTGGCAAAAGAAAACAGAAAATCAGACTAAAATCTAAAATAAATCAATCTATAATTAAAATCAACATAAAATTATCTATTTGAATGCTGGGGATAGAAAAAGGGCACAGATGGGAAAGAGTAAGTATAGAAAGCAAGAAGGGAGGCCCCCTATTGAGTCACCAGGTTCAGAGTGGACCCCTTGACAAACCTAGCCCTAGACTCAATGGTTTAAGCCTAAAGGTTTTAACAGCACTTAATCCACAGCCTAAGTTAAACAATTCAATGAAAGATTCCATAGAACTTATTGTAGCACACCAGTAACTCTCTTATAGGCCTAACAAAGCTAGCGTACTTAAGTCTAAGACAGCAACATTCATAGTACATACTCTATAGGATATTCACGTTTGGATCCACACAGGCCCAAAGGGACATGTGCAAGGTGTATACTCATGAAAAATTTCCCTTGAGTTCATTGAAGCACTCACATCAGATGTCCTAATGTTTGAAGGACTGGGAATATCAACCCGGGCTCTGATGTCACCTCTTGGTAGTGGTCCTCCGAGTATAGCAACCCTGAGAATTTGCTTGTTCTCAGCCCACTCAGCCCAGACATGGCCCACTCAGCAGCAGGTTATAGAATCATAAAGTTTCCAGGGTAAGAAGAAACCTTAAAGATCATCTAGTTCCAAGCCCCCCTTCTTGGACACTTCCAGGGGTGGGACATCCACAACTTCTCTGGGTAACCTGTTCCAGTGTCTCAATTCTCCGACAGCAAAGAACTTCCTTTCAACATCTAATCTAAACGTACTCTCTTCCAGTTTGAATCCATTCCCCTTGTCTGCTGTGGTTATACCACAACATTAGGATGCAAATTTGGTATTTCTGCTTAAATACATAAACTGGGGGGAAAAAAATTGCAGCTTAGTACTACACATTACAAAATATTGAGTGGGACAGGCAGCAAAATTTTGCAAAATTCCATCAAATTTTAGGAAACTTGCACTATATTTAATGACTTTGAGATTTTTACTGCTTTCAAAAAAGTGGTCAACCTTTCTTTTGCTGGTGAGGGGAATGATGACAATGACATACAAACAGAGGTATGTTAAAAATTGAGTTTCTGCAGGAAATCAGTTTAATAAAGAAAGACTCCAAGCTTTTGATTTAACTGTGATTGCAACAACTCGTCACTTCTAAAGAATGAATTTTCCACATCTGCTGGGAAGTAAACAATAAACAAAAAGATCAGGAGCAACTTAGAAGAAGAAAACTCTTGAAGTCTCTTTAGAGAAAGAGTGACTAATCTTGGCTCCAGACAGTTTACATTTTTTAATTGAGATGTTTTAGACCTTGGTGGAAGAGATGTTCATGGAATCATCTACTTTTGCTGCCTTCTCACAATGGAAGTCACTGTCCCTTGCAAACTTATAATTTTATATAGGCAAAAATTTAACACACTTTGTGCCTGGACATGCAATTTAGTGTTAGCTCAGGTAAAATTTTAAAAATCTAATGTGACTACTTAATAATATAACTTCATACAGAAAATTAATAATCTAAAACAAAGTGTCACTGTGGAATAGGTAATATTTACCCTTCTATTTTGTTCTGCAGGCATTCTTATAATGTTTCCAGGAGTCCTAACATGATGACAGCCATGTTCCTCAGCAGAGAGATGGTCTGTTGTGCAAAACACTGATAATATTTCAAGTTCTTCCCTGCAGGACTTGCAGTATTTGTGATGGCAGTTCCTTTTTCATTGTCTTTGGGTTTGTTTGTATCTTTCTACTTATTACTACAGTCTAATTCCTTTTCATTTGGTTCCAATTACCCATTAAAAGTTTTACAACCACTTCGTCCAGTCTCAGGGGACACAAATTCCATTATATTTTAGACAATAGCATATAAAGAAACTGCAGAATTTGTAAGCATTTACTACTTCAATTTTATTTTATATTTTAGAAGATAGAATGAAATATTTCAGAAGCAACATCTGTTTTATGGTCTAATATCCTTCTGGACATGATCTGAATTTTATGATAAAAAATCATACAAATAGACATGGCTGTTGTGTTATATAGAATTCAACGCAGAAGATACAAGTTGCAACTCAAATATGCAATCTGTCCTCTTGAAGTAAAATTCAGAGATAATGGGTATGATGTACTTCAAAACATATATGGTGTAGTTCAGAATGAATTATTTAGAACCTTACAGGTTTCACATACAAAGAAAAATGTCAGTTCACTTTCTGTTAACAAAGGTATAAATCATTCTGGTTTTAAAATATTCCTCTCTATGATTATGCCTCCCATGTACATGAATGTACAAGGACCAATACAGGATCATAATTTTTCGTAAAATAGTTAAGAGAAAGTTTTAGACTTATAGTCTATTAGTGGCATCCAATCAGTCACTAAAAGTTTCTCTTAGCGGTTGGCAGTTTTAATTTCTAAATCATGTCTAATCAAACAGTAAAAAAATGCAGCAAATATTTCCAGAGAAAGAGGAGACATAATCAAAATTTTTAGGAACAAATACACATTTTCTTATGAGGTGAAGAGAAATTAATGCAATATCAGATTGTCTGTCTGAAAGAAATCTTAACATAACTGGACAAAGCTTTAGAATATATTTAGATTTTGATAGAAGACTTTATGAAATGAAGACTTCTAGAACTAGATATTCATTCCTTGACTTAAATAAAAACTAAAGGACATATAATGGGGTAGAACAATCATAAACAGCTCAAAAGGGGAAAAGTACACAGGAAACATTTTGCATCAGAAAAATTTTTTTGATAACAATTGTCAGAAATTATGTTACTAAAGTCTTAAGAGGCATGTAGAAAAAATAATTCAGCAAGAGATAGGTCAAGAAAAAAATAAGCTCTCTGATTATTTGTTTGTTTGTTTTTATGATGAGTATGATGGTATAGAACAGGGCTGGCTTCACAGGTTTTCCTTGCATTATCATCAGGGTCATTGACCTTTATTTCAATAAACTAATGGAAAAGATATGTCTATAAGATCTTGATTTTATTTTTTGTTGCCACTAACTGCTTTTGTGCTGCATTTGCACTGTAAAATCGTGAGTACGTGATGGTGTTTTTACAAACCTGTGGAGAATAAGAAATCATGTCATAATTTTCTTTTTAGGAGACCGCTAACAAAGACAAATATCTATGAAGATTTGTTATTATTACAATATTGCGATGTTTAATATATTTTCTAAGTACTCAATACTACATGGTAGCATGTATTTTGGATTTCTCAAATCCACTGGAAATAAAATAAAATTAAAAACTTCAACAGATTTGGTTATTTGAAACAGGAACAAGATTCCTTTTAAGACAAGAGAATAATCTTTTATCTTTCTTTGTCACTCTTTTGTTTTTAATTTTCTAATAAGCTGCACATCTGGAGGAAGTCAAAAATACACTAATTATATTCCCACTGTATGCCAGTAATGATCAATATTTTACATTCCATTAAAGTTTTTATGGAAATGTTAATGCTAGGTAGACAGAACAATTGGCAGTCACATGTCCATGCTTTGCTTCTTGTGACAGGTTTTCCTACAGACCTAACAAAATGTTTTTACAGACCTAAAGATGATTTACAGAATGGACAATCATTTTATATTTTTGAGATCTTTACTGCTAAAAGGTTAATGAACGGAATTCTGAAATTAAGTTGTTATTTTAACTCAGAGACATGATTTCATAGTTCACTGTTAATTTGTCATTGACATAAATGACAACAACACATCGATCTCCAAAATTTCTCATTTCCTTCTCTTACTGCTTACGACCAGTGTTTGGACTGAAATCCGTCTAATGCTCTTCAAACCAATACTGATGGGGTACAGCAGGGTAGGCTTGGAAATGGATAAGATGCCTCTTTCATTTCAAAGACAACAAAAAAGTCTCTTTGTTTCAAGGAGGCTTTAAGTCCAACTGGGTTGGTTTGGGCTGGAATAGATTTAATTTTCTTCTTTGCAAATATTTTCTGCTTCTCATCAGGCCAGTGAGTAGCTGAGGGTGCGGAAGTTGGGAGGGGACACAGAGGGGACAGCTGACCCCAAATGACCAAGCAACAAAAGCTGGGGGAAATAAGGACAAGGGGAGAATGTCCAGAGTCATGGTGTTTGTTTCTCCAAGTCACTGTTACGTGTGATGGAGCCCTGCTTTTCTGGAGATGACTGAACACCTACGTGCCCACAGGAAGTAGTGGATTAACTTAATGTTCTGTTTTTATAGCATGTGCCAGTTGTTGCTCTACCTGTTTTCTTTGCATCAGCCCATGAGTTTTCACACATTTGACCCTCCTTTTACTGCTAAATTTTATACCTATTTATACAGAGACATCTATATATCTTCAGCTATGCAATTTAAAGTATTTTCTTTATTGTGGTTTTCATAGGTAATACAGGCAGTATGATTCTGTAATCTTTAGATGAGCTGCAAAGGCTGGACTGAAATGAATATAAGTTATACACTGTAAGTCCTTTAAACTTGATATTGTACACTTAAAGAATGTAGTATTTGTTATTGGTAGAAAAAATAATGGAAGAAAAGTGAAAACAAAAAATACATTGGATATGGTGGTTAAGGAGAGTAAAATAGATGATGAGTACATTTTTCATGCATAAGATTTCTTATGTTGGTTATTAGCTAGTAACTGAAAAATACAAAATGGAATGGTATATCCTGTAAGAGATGATTTTCCACTGAATTCCTGTTTACTTTAGATGGGTCTGTTCTAATTTACTCTTCTTAACTAATTCAGCCTTAAATCATCTTATTTCTCTCCACCTTTGTAACTAAACTTGGATTTTTCCACGTACCTAGTCATAAATCTAGCTGTAGTCTAATAATGTTGCCAGCAGCTGCTGAAAGCTTTGTTCAGGGTGTTCAGGGTGCTCACATTAAATTCACTTATTAGTAGTGCTTGAAAATGCAGGTCAGCCTTTTTTTTTTCCCCCTTTATTTATGTCTGTGTATGCACAGATTGTGAGTGTTTATGTAGTGGAGAGAGATATAAAACAGATACAATAGCCATGTCTCTTTTTCTGTGTAAACAGTTCCAGGCAATCTCACATTCCCAGTTTATATGTTTTCCTTAGCACTTCCACTTGTGGCAAGAGAACTGCTTTATGTTTTACAAATTTAGACTAAGACTGTTCATACTTGTCTTGTCATCTAGCTGAAGTGAAATGTGAAAAAGTGCTAAGAGATGCTATATAGGATTTACTGGACAGCTATGAAAGCCTAATGCTGTCTTTGTGTGTAAACTGTAGCTTCTGGAAGGGAAACACTCACATTGAATATTTCTTTCCTTTGTGTGCTGGTGAAGAGAGCATCCTCTGTATCTAAATGATGGGAGAATTCATAACTAGTGGGATCTCAATTCTCACTGGCACAGAGGAGAGGTATTCTTTTCATTCCCACAAAATTTCCATGTAATTGTCATTAATTAGTATTTCTGTGCTCACACAGAAACTCCATCTTCCTTTCTATGATATCTATTGCTGGGAGTTTTAGAGACTTAATAGTTGTAGTGGTAAGTTTCCACCTTGTCTAAGATGAAGTTAGGAAGTGACTGAATATTAAAATCTACCTATAATTTCTTTGCCTTACAGAGTATCTAAAGGGATCAAAGTTTCTTTACACAAGTTTGCATACAATGTGTCATAAAACAGGGATTGAAAACAGGCTAAGGCAGAAGTTAAGATATAGAGTTGTTGGATAGAGGGTGAGAAAAAACAAAATAAAACAGGAGACAGGAAATTTGGAACATTTTATAGAGGAAGAATGATGCATAGTCTAGTAATTAAGGTGGGAGTCTAGGATTCACTGCTTCAGTGTCAACACCCAAATACCTCACTACATCTGGCCTAGAAATAAGTCTTTCATACAGCACCTTCATTCTATGTATCCCTGAAGGACTGTGAAATAACAATTCCTTTGGTCTGCCTGTGCAGTAGAAACTAATAGCCAGAAAATAATCTGAGACGCTGGTCATCTCATCATCTTCACTGCTTTGTTGATTACACATTTACTGTCTGTGTTCCAGTCCTTCTGACTAGCTTTTATACAAGACAGATATGTCTACAGGACATACTGCTTAGACTTTCTCTAAGGAATGTGAGAGAGAAAGTGTGAGATTGTGATGTCATTTGACCACACATAGGTCCCTCCTGTTTTCTTTTTTTACATGGTAGACTACACATATGCTTAGTTTTGTCCACTTTAGAGTATTAATTAAAAAAAAAAAAGTCAGGGCTCAGGTGAAAGCCAGAAAATTAATGGTATTCATCACATATTTTTTCCAATGTGGAGATGCAAATAAGTATTTTAAAGTTTAATTTTATTCTTTATGTCATTTCCTTAAAAGTTATAGTGAGAAGTATTAATTGTAAGTCTCATATGATACCTCATAGGATCACGTATGACAGGATTTGGGCATATGTGTACTTTGTGGGGAAAAGGTAAAACCACATGGTGATATGCTTTCCTGCAAATATGATCAAAGAGTTTAGTCATTCACTTATGGACTTGATTAGTCATCTTTGGAGGAAGTGCAACAGCAACAGAACAGAAGAAATTACCACTATTGGCCTGAATCAGTGGTCTATGCAACTCAGCATTGTGGATCCTGTTATTGCAGTACAAGTGCCTACAGGAAAGAGCATCACTTCTGCAGTTCTTTGCTCTTCCACCCATGTAGTCTTGGATTGAGGAAATTAAAGCTTACACTGCTGCTGGTTCCTTATAACATTTATTTTTGGCCGATGTTATCCACTCCATAACAAAGATTTAAATACCATGCAAAAAGCAGAAAATTGGAAGTTAGGAGGAATTTTCTTTGCATCATTTGATACAGTCTAAAACTATAAGAACTGTCTTCTGTAACATTTTGCCACATATTCTTTCATCTTCTAAAAGTCAGACATACCAATATATGTTATACTATAGTATGCATACATATGTAGTAGATTACAGTATTTAGTAAATGTACAATGCATGTAGTACACATATAGTGTAGCACACATATACACATACAGCATAGCACAAAATAGAATATATAGTTGGGAGGGACCTACAATGACCATACCATCCAATTGCCTGAACATTTCAGGGATGACCTTAAGCTAAAGCATGCAATTAAGGGCATTGTCCAAATGTCTCTTAAATATTGACTGGTTTGGGACAATGGCCACTTCTCTAGGAAGCCTGTTCTAATGTTTAGCCACTGCCCTTGAGGTAAAGAAATGTTTCATAATGTCCGGTATGAACAAGCTATGACACATCATTAAACCATTCTCATGTTCTGACACCAGAAACCAGGGAGAAGACACCAGCACCTCCCTCTCCATTCCTTTTCCAGGAAGCTGTACAGAGCAAGGAAGTCATCCCTCGGCCTGATTTTCTCCAAATCAGACATTCCCAAAGTCCCCAGATGCTACTCACAGGACATTCTTTCCAGCCTGTTCACCAGTTTTTTTGCCATCCCATGGATGCATTTGAGTGCCTTAAGAAGTTTCCCAAGAGTCCCAGAACTGCAAGCAGCACTCAAGGTGAGGTTGCAGCAACATTGTAAACAGCAAGATAATCCCCTTTTCACTGGATGGCGATGTAGTGTTCAATGCATCTTGGTATAAATGCATACTACACATACAGATACATATTATAGGATATTTATCCTATTTATACAGGACATACCTACTACTAACTATACTGCACATACAGTCTCTATGCTAGTAACACATTAGTCTATGTACTATTCTACACGCCCCACTGGGTGAAGGACTGGCTTATGAGCAGGACTCAAAATGTAGGGAATGTGGCTACACCTGACTGGCAACTGCTCAGCAGTAACATTCCTCAGGACTCAGTTCCAGAGGTTGTTCTCTTCAAGATTCTTATCAATGATGTGGGTGCAGGAGTTGAATGCACCATTAAAGAGTTTGCTGCTGATATTGGGTATTGTCCCTGCACATGGTGGGGGGCATAGGACTGGATGGTATTTGGAGTCTTCTCCAACACAAACCTTTCTATGGTTTTACAAGAGGTGGGACAAAACACCTTGCAGAGGGATTTATGTGTATTGGAACATTGCAATTTAACAATAGCAATTAAAAAAATCAAAATGCCGTCCAATTTCACCAAGGATGGACTCATGCCAGGCATAAGTACAAATTGGGAGAGGAATATCTGGAGAGCAGCACTGCAGAAAGGAATGTGGCAGATTCAGTGTGGTCCAGATGTGTACCCTGGGCCCAGAGAAAGACCACCACAGTGATCAAAGATCTTGAACACCTCTCTTATGAAGTAAAGTTGAGAGGGTTGTGGCTGTGTAGCACAGAGAAGAGAAGGCTTTTGTACAATCTGAAAGTTGTCTTTCAGTAGACAAAGGGGACTTACAGAAAAAGACAGTGAGAGATTTTCTAGAAAGGCCTGTAGTGTCAGTGGAAGGACCAATGCTTTTAAACTTTAAGAGGGTAGGTTTTGATTGGATGTAAGGAAGAAATTCTTTACAAGGAAGGTGGTGAGACATTGGAACAGGTTGTTCAAAGATATTGCAGAACCTTCCGCTCTGGAAATGTTCACAGTCATATTGGATTGACCAACCTGACCCAGTGAAAACCATCAGGGCAATGCATCTGAACTAGGTAATCTTTTCTTGTCCCTTCCTATCCAAACCTTTCTAAGGCTCTGGAATATCCTTAACAGCGATGTGAAAAAGTTGCATCACATTTGTCTGGAGCTTTCACCTCTATTTCATTTGTACTTCACAGAAAAAAAAAAAATGAGAAACCTTGACAGATATGAGGGAAGTTTTACCATATGAACCAATAATTATGTTCTGCCTTTATATAATTTAAGTCTATAATCAAGCTGAATTGAGAACATTCAGTGGAAGAAACCATCCATATGTGTATATATAATTCTCATTAGAAATTGGTCTCAGATAGGGACCATAGTTCGTATAAATCCATTATAGTACTGTTATGAGGAAAATGACTGGGAAAATTCTAATGCTTTCAGCATTCTGAGATATCAAATGAGTTAAAGATGAAACCTGAATTTTTCAAGCTATGAAAAGACAGGTGGTAACCTCTCCTGAGTCCTTTTCCAGCCACCTGCCAGTCTCAGTACAAAAACTAACACAAAAATGTAATACACTTTCATATCCATAGAAAGCCTTTATAAAGATTAAAGCTTTCCATTATCTTTCCTTCAGGAAAAAAAAAACCTTTTTTCCCTTCAGTGAGGTGTTTTATAACTGACTTCAACTGTGTGTTAGATTTTTTTTAATGGCTGTGATTCAGCTTATGGTTTCTTCCAATACTCCCCCTCCCCCAAATAAGGAGCAAAACTTGTTAAAAATTAAATAGAGGCAGCTACAAGCTGACATCTGTGTCAATATGAAGAACAAGGACAAAGTTTCCATGGCTCTCTTTTAAGAACAGAATGACCACTTTTTTTCCTGGAATTGTGAAAATAGTCTAAAGGCTTACACGTGTAACCTTTCTTTCTAAACAAAAGATGAAAGTGTTGCAGAAAAAAGAATCCATGTCCTATAACAGAATAAATAAATTAATAAATAAGTTCTTATTTGGGAAAATATTAAAGGAAAAAGCTAGAAGTCTATACACACCCTCTCAGATTTAATGTTTGATAGTATATTCCATATCATACTGTCATTTTTATATATATGTTGCTTACTTTTAAGTCGGCATTTTTGTCAGAAATTAAATGGCTTTGTGCTAAGTGTTTGTACCTAAGTGCTGCAAGCATAAATGTTGCCTATAAATAGAAGCTATCCTTAACTTTTTCATCTGAATAGAAACCTTTACAGTTGCACTTTAAAGACATTCTGACAAGTGCGGTACTCCTTAGGAGTAACCAGGTTTGGATCATGTCTTATTGTTCAGAATAGAACTACGCGAGACACTGTATGAATCGCAACATGTGAAGTTGCAATTAAAAAAAGATACTTTTCAGTAAGAACACATTACAAACGCTTAAAAGACAAAGGCTTTTTTTGACTGTAATATATTAGAAAATAGCCTTTTAGATGAGCCCTATTTTGCTGAAGTTTGAAGCTTAAGTTTGTAATGAGGATAATTTAGTCAAATGTCAACTAAATACAGCCAGTCATATCTAAGATAGTATATAGAATATAGCATGTTTCAAATCTGAGCTAATCATAATTGTATTGATATTTTCTTTAGTGAAAAATATATATCTGCAATGATTTTTCCTATATCATTCTTTAACCCAGGAGGCAATCTTCAAGAATATCAAAATGAATCCTGGGGAAGTTTTTCACCCTGTGTGTGACTGCGCACTGGAATGGGCTCCCAGGGGAAGAGGTCACGGTAGAAAGCCTGACAGAGTTCAAGAAGCATTTGGACAATACTCTCAGGCATAAGGTATCATTCTTATGGTGTCCTGTGCAGGGCCAGGAGTTGGACTCAATGATCCTGGTGGATGTCTTCCAAATCAGCATGTTCTATGATTCTCTGATTCTTTGATTCTGTGATCACTCCAAACGCATTAAAAATAAAGGACAGCTTTATTCGACAGTACGTTATAATAACACACCCACCTTTGTAGCAGATATGGCAGAGGAATCTTGAAAGAACTATTTGTCAAGCAAAATTTTAGAAATAATTTTTGATTCCTTTAAATGAAAAAAAATCTGGAGGAAAAATAAACCCTTTATACAGGAATATTTTTATTTTTTATTAAAATAAGGGCTGAAAATTAGTCGTTAGCTTCTCTCATTAGGCCATATCAACTGCAGTTCCTTAAGTTTTCTTAGGATAGATTCTCTAGACAGGTACTTTTCTTAACAGATACCTTTTTGATGTGACAGCTGTGAATCTCCTTAAGAATCACTGAAATATAGACCACAGCTCTAACTATGTATGAGAGAAAAAGAGAGTTGGGATGACAAGTTCATTGCTGTTTCATAGTTAAATTTGAAAACTGAAGTGTAAGAAACCTTCTTCTTAATCAAAACCATATTTTTACTGACATTTAAATGTATTTGTTATTTAATTTTCAGTATTTTTACAAAAAAAGTATAATTTTGAGAAATATAATATCTTTGAGCACTTACAGATTGATTTTGCCATGCAAAAAAAACCTTGCCTTTGTATGCATTTACTAGCATTTATTTGAACAGAAAAAAAACACCAGTACTACATTACTGAATTTCTTTGGTCATATTTGACACCTCAAAATCTGGCACCAAATGTAGCCAAGACATCTCTGGCTTTCATTACATTAATGTAAGAAGACAAGTGCAATCATTCTGGTAATATTAGATGCTTTTTTTTCACTACTAGAAAATCTACCATCCAAATATATCTTTCTCTTTTCATTGTCTGTGAAGAAGCCTCTGGCAGTCATCTTAGAAGAAGACAATCAGCTTTCAGTTTTCTAAAATTAGGGTAGCTGAGACCTTTCCTAAGCACCTTTCTGAGGTCACCCTACTAGATGTTGAATGGACTTAGTCCTGCCTGGCTTAGAAGTCAAATGGCATCAAACTTTTGGTTTATATTCTTACACAGTACATCAAAAGTTATTTCTAGATCCATTGTATGCCTGTATTTGCTTCAGATACACTCTTATTTTTCATTCAAGCTTTTACACTGTGTGTTTAACTAGAAAAAAGTAGTTAGCCAGTGAGTAGTGATATTTTCTGTTAAAAAAAAGATAATAATAAATAAAAACACAAACAACGAGTAAATAACAAAGATAACAAAAAACAAATAAAAAACCAAAAAAATTACTTAACAAAAAGGAATTATTTTGTTAATATGATATTGTTCTAGACTATGTCTATTTAGACAGGTATTTTGTTTCATTTTTAAATACAAGTCTTCTTTAATTAAGAATCTTCTGGTGTATGAGACGTTTCTTTTAACAATATTTCTAGACAAGTATCTCTTGAAACAGAATTTTTTTTTAAATAAGAATTTTTATTTTTCAATGGCAACATCAAATCAGCATGATGTACAAAGTTTAAGTGGCATGCATTACAAGATATTTTGGTGAATTGGCATTTAATGATCATAATAATTAGCACTTTTGCCCTTATCACTGCAGTGCATGGGCATCATGCCAGTTGCCTTTATATACTGCAGGGCCCTCATTCTGCAAATTGTAAAGCATTCTAAAAAACATTTATGCATTTATTTCCTAATCCCGATATCTTCAATTAGTCATTAGCAGAGGTATTGGATTTGACATAAGTCACATGTTAGACTTAAAAATATTTAACATTTCAAATTGTAATGCTCAAGAATATGTGTCATAATCAGTTTATAAATACTTACTGCAGAACTGAGTCACATTAGCAAGCCGCTCTTCCTTCTGTGTATTCCTGGAGGAAATAAACTGGACACATATTTTAATGTGAGAATACCGGACTACAAACAGAAACAGAAGCCTGTTTTAGACTTCTGAGATGAGAGACAGTCACTCAGTACTTTGCATTCAAACCACTGTCAATAATAATGAGAGTGTTATCCAAACAGCAAAGAGAGAAAATATCATCTCCATAACTTCATCAATTATACAGGTTAAATACCCTCAGGCAAAAGATGAATTTCAACAAAATATGCATCAAAATATACTTTTCAACCACTAAACTAGAAAGGACAAGAAGACCAAATATATCAAAACTTCTGAGAAATTTCTCTGTGTGTGATAAAGGCCCTTAATGTTAGGAGATGGATCATGAAACCCAAATGGAGGGAGAAGCTTTTTTCCAGAACAGAATAAAGTGTTTCTCTTTAAGAAATGAAGCATAAGGCCTGCAGCTCTTCTCAACACTCTCTTCTAGCAAATTACTTCTGCTTAATTCAGCAGCCTGTCCTCATGGATTGCTCTAGGTCTGTAACAGTCTTCAAGCGCTTTGAAGCGGCTTGGGCACTGAAAACAGAGTATGTATTCTACTTTGTGGCAAAATGTATGAAAGAACAAGAAATTTCCATGTCAGACATTTTTAGACTTACCTCCAAACTCAAAGGATTTGTTATCTAATGGCCAAGAGTTTCTTATCAGTTCTGTATAAGCTACTTGTTACCAAATTAGAGAAAATACCACACTTCCTGGCTGTTCTGCTTTCTAGTATTTTAAATGTACAACTAGATAATTAATGATTTTTTGTCTCTTAGAAAGGAAAGAGGAACTCAAAAATCTAATATTGTGTCAAAGTTGCAACAGTTAAAAAACACTAGTGATCTGATGGGTTTTTTTTATTGGAGTAGTCTATTTGTTGGTTTTTGGGGTTTTTTTGTTGTTATTGTTTTTGGTTTTTTGGGGTTTTTTTCTGTAGTACTGTAATCTGGAGCAGTGAATCATCATGGAATGGAATGAAATTGAATTCAGCTTCTGAATCTGCTAAAGCCAGTAGTTTCTGTGTTTTAAACATGCTCATTCAGAGCAGACACTCCGGAAAGGCAGGCTTTAATCTGATCTATATCCCTATAACACCACTGTGTGATTTTATTTTTGCCTATTTTGAAATTGAAAGTGCTATGCAGACACCCATGGAAAACAAGATTCTTCACTCAGCTGTTATACATTCAGAATTTGTGCAGAGATACATTCAAATACAAGCTTGTGTAACTTGTAGTTATGTCTGGTTTTTTTGTTTTAAGCTCTGGTCTGTGTGGTGGACTGAGGAGGGATCTGGCATCCTTGGAGGGATGCCAGACCTTCACCCAGCCCCACACGCCTACTCAGCTGTTCTCTTACTCCCCTTCCTCAACAGAATAGGCAGAGAAAATAAGATGAAAAAGCTCATGGATCAAGATAAAGACACAGCTTGTGCGGTGCAGGGTGATGGGGAATGGGGGTTGTAGTCAGTCCATAACAGTTCCTCTTTGATACTCTCTGCTCACCCTGAAATTGGGCAGTGCAGTAACTGCACCAAAACTATAATAAATTATTTTTCATTAAACAATGTCAGCACCATGGCCTTGGACCAAAATGCGTTTTTTTCCCTGCCTCCAGGTAGTTATATTAAAACTACATTATTTTATGCAAATTTTCAGTGTCTCTGTGGTTGCACAACAATGCCACTTTTCCATCAGATCATTGTAGTTTCCATTAAAAAAATAATGACATTTTCTTTTGTAAAATAAGCTAGGTAAAGTCTCCGTAAGGTTTGGACATGTTTATATGAGTTTAACTTAATCCCGTCTATTAATGATTCTTCATTAAAACTTCTTTAACAACAAATTTCACCTTCTAAATTCAATGTAACAAATAAGAATTTTTTGAGCTAAATGCACTCATCTTGAAAACAGAAAGCAGATATGCTCCAAGATCATACTGTAATTTGCCTTACTTTTTCAGCTATAACCACTTAGGGCAAGACTGTCAACATAAATTAAACATTTCTAGGGTAAGGAATAGATCTGGTTAACTTTAATGTGTTCACAATCTGATTTATTTTGTCGACTGTGTCACAGACTATTCGAGAAGCTGTTAGTATAGAAGAAACCAAGAAGGATTTACATCAAACTTTAAGCAGGAACAATTTTCATAGTTGTATATGAAATACTCTTTTTATAAAATGTTTCAGATTTTCTGTTGAACTTACATATAAAAGTATTGCTTATTTTCACTTCTTTAATATTTTTATTATTTTTATTATTGCTACCAAAAAAGTCTATTTTTATATAGAACAGAAAATTTTTATGTCCATGTTGACAATTATTGCATAATTTATATTTTGCATAATTTACTTTTTCATCTTTATCTTTTGTCTTTGTTGTGGCTACCAGAAGTAAGTTTCTGGACACACAGTGTTGGCAGTACAAAGCAATACCTGTCTTTCAAACCAGACACAGCTTTCACTGACACTGGACAGATCAAGATCGAGTCTTAACAGCTCAGCCAACACCAAAAATATGGACATAACTTGAGTTCAGCAGGCTTTGGATCAGGCTCAAATGCCCATGTTTTTCCATCTTCATTTTCCTCAGGCAAGCAAGTCTTTGCTTGCAGGAAACCCATCTGGTTCTGTGGTGTAGGAGATGGCTGCAGGAGGTCAAAATGTGAGGAGCCCAGGCTGGTGCAGAAATGTCTTCTGATCCCAGGAAACCCCGGGGCAGCACAGCAGAGCTCTACCAGTCTCTCATGCGGAGAAGTTAAAGCAGCTCTGGGCAGTAGCTGAGCAGTAGTTAGAAAGAAGTACAGCTGAATCTTCCCTATTTCTCATGAATCAGAAAAAGAGATGTTCATTTAGAGTATGTGCAGGAGAAAGACTGTGCTGGATGCTATTTTAATGTACTTATGTCAAAATTGTATTTGTACATTTTGTGGTTTTATCTGAAATCCTTTTTTTAATGTGAAATTCTCTAACATTGACAAACCTTAGCAATCTGTACCATTATTAAGGAGTTTATCAGTAGCAA
Source organism: Eopsaltria australis (assembly GCA_034509425.1). Taxonomy (NCBI): domain Eukaryota; kingdom Metazoa; phylum Chordata; class Aves; order Passeriformes; family Petroicidae; genus Eopsaltria; species Eopsaltria australis. Next base: position 625,731 of record JAVTVJ010000518.1, read on the forward strand.
AGGTATGAATATAACAGCAAGCTGACAGAAAATATTTTTATTGTAGTATAGTTACTAAATGCACTACTAAATTGTCAAAAAAATCATACAGGACTTGGTGTTTAAGACTTTTGTTAACAACTCAGATCGGGTTCAACCAAAGGTCAGTAAAGCTTTGAAGAGAAATTTACTAATGTTTTGGAGTGATTTCTGCATTTTATACATGTATTTTGAAATAACAGAAAGTACAGAAAAACCAAATCACTTAAACAGGAAATAGGTACCTAAATCTAAAATTTTAATTCCTACTTGTCTGTCACTGAAGTGAAAGGACTTTATACTAAAGCAGATTTTACAGATAGTAATACTAAATATTTCCAAGTTAGAAGTCCTGAACATCTCAGCATCTGCCCAGTTGTTCCTGAAAACCCCAGTTTAAGAAATGACAACAAAATGTAGTTGAGCCACCTGTATACTTCTAAAATGTTTTTGATGGAAGATTGTGAAATGCCTTTAAACAAACCTGACAGGCTGAAGTATCCTTTTGTAATATGAAAATATGCACTTCAGTTTCCCTACATGCATGAAGGATTGCAAACATACATTTCTCATCCTCATGACAGTCACTTAAGCACTAAAATGGAGGCTGTCAGTTAGGTAAAAGAAACGACAGTAACACTTTCATAAATATAGAATGGCTTGTATTAAAAGGGCCTTAAAGGTCATCCAGTTCAAACCCCCCTGTAGTGGCAGGGGTGCCTTTCATAAGACCCAGTTGCTCAGAGCCCCACCCAACATGGCTTTGAAAACCTCCAGGGATGGGGCATCACTTCTCTGGGCAACCTGTTCCACTGTATCACCACCCTCACAGTAAAGATTCTTTTTTAATATCTAACTTTAATATATTTTCAATTTGAATCCATTGACCCTTGACCAATCACTACATGACCTTGAAAAAAGTACCTCTCCAGCTTTCTTATAGGCTCACTTCAGATATATTATGGCTGGAATTAAGTTATCCCTAAGCCTTCTCTTTTCCAGGCTGAACAAATCAAATTCTCTCTTTAAAAAGCTTGTTGTGTTAGCAGATTCTATCAAGATTTACTGGGCCAGGACAAGGAAATGCAATGTCTTTTTAGCTTAGAACTGTGACATTTAACCAGAAATTAAACCTCTTCATTTACTCTCCCTCTTCCACTAATTCATTGTGTTGATTCTACTTTCTAACGAATTTTAATATAAACAACTTGCAACAAGACTGTGAGCAAAGAAATAAAACCTACCTCCTTCAGTCCCCTTTCCCAAAACACCTACTGGATTTGGAATTTTATCTTCTTAATCAGATAATTTAAAATTATGTACTCCTTAAGAGGAGGAAGAGAATAAATTGTGCTAGAATTATAAAAGTTTTCTGAATTCGGAGCTATGATACTTCTACAAAGGTAGAAAATGTGTGTAAAGCAAGTAAGATATATTTAGGACTGATTTTCTGTGACACAAATGAGACAGAAGCAAACAAATTGTTTTCAAATCATATCAGTAGTTTTTGAAAGAGTGACTTCTCACACGTTTTCACTGGCAATCTCCAATGTGGCATCAGACATAAGACACAGGGCTCCTCAGCACCTTGCTACATCAATGTGCTGGTAACTCTGGATCCCACTTTCAGGGCTTTTCCTCTTCTTGCACACTGTGTAGGAGCCTTTGGTTCCTAACACGGGGTCCTCAGTCCCCTTGCATGGATAACTCTGAGCAGAGAGGCACCCATGCTTCTTTTTACATCTAACAGTTTACATGTGTTGTAAAAACACACATAATTGCCACAGCATATGCTCAGGAGTTGGATACAGCTGATTGGTGGGTCAAAAAGGTAAATCTCATTTTCCCAGATATAAGCCTTCAAAAGACAGGCATAATAAGTAGATGTAACTCATTTCACTGTTAAAGAATGTGCTAGAGGGCTCATCACTCTTCATTGACTTTGAAAAATATCCAATAGAGTTTATGAAGACTAAAAAGCTAAGTTGTAAACTGTTAATCCATTTCAAATTATGCCTCCATACTCATAAGATTATTAAGCCTTACCATTTAAATCAGCTTTCAAAGTACTCAACCTTGTCAGGGTTTGGCCTTTTAATCTTTTAAAACTGAATCCAGAGCAGAAATTTTCTGAATACATTAATTCAATTTCAAATACACAACTTGAATCCACAATTAGTCTTTTTTCTATTTTATCCAATCATGCAATGGTTGTTAAAACAGAATGGCCTCTGTCTTTTTGAGGTCCTTTAGGCAAATCACATCGTGTAGCTATAAAATAAAAATGGTCTAGTCTTGCCTACCACTAAAGAGATGTTTGATATAATGCGTTATGCATTTTCTTCACCAGTGAAGAATACAATGTGAAAGTCTGCAAATTATTAGGATGAGATTCCAGTAAGGGAATTTTGTTACATCTTGTATGCAACAAAAAATACAATATTGAAATGAAACTTGGATGCTCATAATGACCATCATTAACTACAATAATTCGTATATATTTTACCTTTGTTCAGTCATTTGAATGCAAATTCAGGCTATTGTACAGATTCAGAAATTTAGAATTTAGAATTTAGATGGCTTGTTTCTGAAATATGTGTTATGTAATTTTAGCCAGTATGAAGAAAATAAGAAAACTCTCATTCAGCTCTATTCTGTTTTCAATTTTAACATTAACACTGATCAAAAAAGAAGCTTTTGCTAGTAACTTTGCTGAGAATTCCAGAACTTTAAATACAGCTGCTTACGAAACTTAAAACATTTAAAAGACTAATTTATATATGCCATGGAATACATGCTAATTCAATGTTATATTTAACATATGTACGTAAAACTTAGACTTGTAAGTTAACTGTATTGTGGTGCAACATCCATAGCAATTCCTAATGTCTATAGCAAAAACTATTGCAAATGCCATTATTGAGCCTGTATATGTAAAACTGTAATGAATAGATTCTTTCCGTAACTAAAATACAATTTTGACTTCTAAAACAGAGCCAGCATTCCAGTGAATCCTGGAGAGAAAAATGCATCCCTTTTCATCAGTTAATGAGGTGGGATATGTGGTTAAACTTTTTTGCATATTCCACAGAATAAGAAAGACATTTACTTTTAAAATGTTCATCTGTGTCTTAGCACAGATAACTTTGTTGATGTTGACAGTTGTTCTGTAGGCTAGAATCATCCGGAACATCTTAAGCATGCATTTGACAGCAAATGCTTATATAAAATGATTTAAATAAGATGACAAAACCTATTTAGCAATACTAATGTCTCTGAAATAACGGAACAACTGTTTCTAAATTATATAATTCAAGAGACAGATTGTGTCAGTACAGGCAGAACAACTGCAAAATATAAAGCACGTGATGAACCAGAATACACCAACACAAGCAGGTGAGATCCATATTCTGTGGAAAGTTATTTGTTCTGGTTGCATTGGGAATCATATTGACTAGAATATCCTGTTACAGAGGTTATGAATATAGGAAGGATGAAGCATTGAGACAGAGAGAAAGCAGCAGATGTTGTTCATTTAGTTAGTTTTTAAATATTAATGAGAAGATAATATTGTTTAAAGAACATATTGTCATTCAAACAGGTAAATAGAATCAATGAAAAGACTAAAACTCAACCCATCCAAAAAAAGTCAGCTGATTGAAAAGACGTAATACTAAGCTTAAGTTCAAGCTCTTCAAGACACTGTCCAGAATAATAATTTAAAACAGAACTGGTCATCCTTGCTTCCCCTCAATTCCTTCCTGCTTTCTCCATAACAGCCTGGAGGACATGCTGATCTTCAATCTAAACAAACCCAAGCCATCTCGCCTTTTTTTCTGGACCAGTTCTTTAGGCTTTCTACAATTATTCCACATCTTTCCTAAAGAATGGTGTAAATTTTGTGAGCTTTATCATAAAAAATTCATAACATAGTGAATACCTCCACACTTGCTGCTGAGCTGAGAAGTTGAAATTCTTTGTACCTGGGAAAGAGAAAGTCTGTAACAGTGAGGATGTGCAGCCTTGAGAGCTGTCAAAGGCTGCTTTACGGTCAGGGGATAATCAGACAATCCAGGCAAGAGAGGCTAAAGGAACATAGAACATTGAGGTAAGTACCTACATTTTGATCAGCAGACTAGTCTCTGTGCTCCAAGGGCTTTCTTACCTAGCTCTTCACTGACCTTGATGGATGGTTAGACACTTAAATTAGTGTTTCTCTAGTCTAACACTTCATCGTCATTGATCATTAAAAAAAAGTTTAAAATAATTTAAAACTATTAAGCCATGGGGAACTACTAGAAGAGAAACAGATTAAGGAGGAACACACTCCTAAAACTATTTTTTTGAATACTCTGTGACCATAAAACCATTAAGAGTTTTCCATATTTCTACACTCTTTAAATTACAGAAAATTGAAGAACAAAACATAAAAGCTATTTCTGAATATGCAGCATACATGTAATTGTAGAGAATAATTGAAATATATCCCTTATAAGTAGCATCAACCCCAAGTGAATTTACCAGAAATACCACTCTGCATGTGTGATCCTTTGTATGTATACCGTGGGAGACTATGTTTGTAGAATGGAATATCATGCATGTTTTTTTCAAAGTTTGAAGTCATCTCCACTGTCACAATATTGCAACATATTCAGAACCGAATGTATTTGGAAATTCCTCCAGATAAAAAATTAATATTCCTTTTATCAACTGAAAAACTTGTACAGAACCAAAAAATTTTAAAGACTGGATTTTTTTTTGGTCAAAGTTTGGCTGGCTCACTTTTCCTCATATGTCCTTTGCCAGGGAACCATTCTGAAAAGTAAGAAATTTATTCCTGCACAAGGAAAAGGAAATAGATTCCTTGTACACTTTTCCTTTCTGAATGGCCTCACCTTATTTCTGTGTATAGTTTTGCTTCTTAATCTTATCTGAATTAGTCAAAACAATTACAAAATGTTAAGTATAAATGCATGATGTGCCTGTTAGGCAAATGTCATGGATTGCATTTTCTCTGCAAAGGTAATTTGGATAATAATATGTGAAAAGGAGAAAACAGTACACCATTTCTACTAAATACATATGTACTAATAATTTCCTATTTACGGAAAAATAGTCCTGGTATGGCAAATTCGATCAAATATATGGTCCTAGGCTCCAGGGTATTTTAATAGCATTGCTTTTATTTATCCTGTTTCTGTGCCACAGATTTTTTTCCTTGTCATTGTTTTTTTGTTTTTTTTTTTTTCTGATAGAAATGTCTGTTTTCTATTTTCCATTTTTTATACTGCTTAAACTAAAATCAAATGTTACCTATTATACAGCTATATGAAATGCAGTGATGTACCATATGAAGAGACAGAAGAAAAATTTGAAGATAGCTATAATATATATCTATAAAAGCTTGGAGATATGTATATTTTATACATAAATATATGTATGTGTGTGTGTGTATAGGAATATATATATATTCCTTCCCTTCAAAGATGTAGTCAGCGTTAGATCAAGATATTAAGACACTTAAAATTTTAATATAAAGTATTGGAGATCATTACCCTTAATAATTTAATGACTTAAGACAAGCTCAGTAATAAAGTAGAGCTTTATGCATCAAGTCAGATTTAACTGTTTGACTCAGATTGTAATACTGAAGCAATATATGCTAAAGAGTATTCTCAAAAGGTACTTTGCATGAATTTATTTTTCAAAAGTTGTAATATATTACACTCAATATTTAAATTTTTGGTTCAGCACATGAAGTACTGTAAACACTCAGCAGTACAAAAAGTCAGTTTTCAAAATGCTTTGTATTTGAAGAAACGTCCCATAAAATTACAGTCCTAATTCTTTGTTTGCCAGGCCGTTGGGCAGTCAGGCAAATTGGCTGTTAAATATTTGTTTAAAATTACTTTCTACTGTGTGTACTTACTTAAAAATAATTACTCTTGGTAAAAAATCTCTAGAGAATTAAGCCAAAGTATTGTTTGTCTTTTGATTACCAACTGATTTTCCTCTATTTGCACTGAAAGGATGAGAGGCAAATGCAGACTTAACAGAGATTCATTCACATTCAGTGTTTTAGGAGTGTAGTTTAGAAACATAGTAAATGGAAATTGTTTGAGCAACTGGTAGAAATTATAGATAATTAGTATGGAAATTAATGTGATCAATTAATTGGGCAACCAATGACTTAATGACTAATCAGACGTATGAAAATAATTACAGGAGGGAAAGAATTAAATGGAAGTGACCATAAAATCATAGAAAGCCCATAAATGCTATATTTATAGACTGTCAATGCAATTCTTTTAGGCAGGAAAGATTTTCTACAAAGGAGACCCAAGGGACCTGCACTGAATTGCCTTTGCAAGACATTTCCTGTGAACTTGGAAAAGTCCTGACAGCTCTCTGTGAGGTTTCCGTCTCGTACAGCTTTAGGGAACTATGATAAAGGTGTCTGCGTCACCTGTTCACCCATTATAGTCATGAGGGAAAAGCTTTTTTTTTACAGCAGATTCATCTGATTGACTTTAAATATCTACATTGTGAAGAGACAATGAGTCTTTCTCTCATCTACAAAAAAAGACCCTGGGATGAATTCCATTTTACATGTCTTTCTTTTGAGAATTGTAAAATGAAGAATGCAGTCCTGCCTTTCTTCATAGAAAAATAATGAGTTTTAAATCTGAAGCGCTGTGAATTGCACGGAGTTTATAGATAAATATGAATCTCTGGATGTAGAAATAGAATTGATAAATCCAATTATCAACAAACGATTCTGATATATCAATCCACTAATGAATGAGCCATGACATGATGACTTACATTGCTTAAAGGACAGAGAGAAATGCCAGATTTATAGGAACATAAATAAAAGGAACATGAAACTCAGTCCTAAAAATAAGTGTGTCCTGAGGTCCTCCTCTTGTTCTTCTACAAATAAATTTAAAGCAAATATACAAGATTAAGTAAAGGTCTCAAGATCACAGATGCATAGAATAGTGTAGGGCAGAAGGGACCTCAAAGAACATCTAGTCCAACCTTCCTGTAGTATGCAGAAACATCTTCAACTAGATTAGGTTGCTGAGAGCCCCATCCAACCTGACTTTGAATCTCTCCTGGGATGGAACACTCTTTGGTGTTTCACCACCCTCATTTAAAAAAAATTCTTCCTTATATCTAGTCTAAATCTACCTTTTTTTAAGTAAAACTTATTATCCCTTGTCCTATCTCAACAGTTCCTTCTAAGAGGTTTATCCTCGTATTTCTTACAAGGTCCCTTTATATATTGCAAGGCCAAAATGAGGTCATCCTGGAATCTTCTCTTCTCCAGGTTGATCAACCCAAGCCATCTCAGACTTTTCTCATAGGAATGGTGCTCCAGCCCTCTGATCATATCTGTTGCTTTCCTCTGGGCCCACTCCAACAGGTCCACCTCTTTTCTGTGCTGAGGAACACAGTGCTGGATGCAGTACAGGTGGTGTCTCAAAAGAGCAGAGTAGAGGAGACCTCCATTGACCTGCTGGCCACAATTCTCTTGGCTCTCTGTCCAATTTCCATTCATCAGCATCCCCAAGTCCTTCTCAGCAGGGCTACTCCCAGCCCCTTCGACCCCAAGCTTGTTTTGACACTAAGGGTTGTCCTGACCCAGATGCAGCACCTTGCATCATATGATTCACCTGAGGCCACTTGTCCCCTCTTGAATGGCATCCCGTCCTTCAGGTGTGTCAAGTGAACCACTAAACTTGATTTGTTCTGCAAACAGGCTGAGGGTGCACTCAATCCGCTCTATGTCACTGATGAAGACATGAAAAAATACTGATCCAAATATGGACCCCTGAGGGTCACCACCTGTCACTGATCGCCACCTGAACATTGAGCCATTGACCACCACCTTCTGGATGTGACTATCCAACTAATTCCTCATCCACCAAACAGTCCACCATAAAATCCATCTCTCTTCAATTTAGAGGGAAGGATGTTGTGGGGGACCATGTCAAAGGCTTAATGGAATTTCAGATAGATGGCATCCATACCCCTTCCCTTATCCACTGATGTAATCATTGCATCATAAGTCACTGGTTTGGTCAAGCAGCGCTTGCCCTTGATGAAGCCAATGCTGCCTGTTTTGGATCACTTCCCCATCCTTCAGTTACCTCAGCACAGCTTCTAAGATGATCTGTTCCAGGATCTTCCCAGGGTCTTCTCTTTTCTGCCCCTTTTAAAAATGGGTGCATTGTTTCCTTTTTCCAATTACCAGGAACCTTACCTGACTGCCATAACTTTTAAAGTATGATGGAGAGTCGCTTGGCCACTACATCAGCTAATTCCCTCAGGACTCTGGAGCACATCCCATAAGGTTCCATAGACTTATGTATGGTCAGGTTCCACAAGTGGTCACAAACCTGAGCTGCTCTACCCTCTGAATGTCTATTTTATTTTTTACTGAATGACTAGCACTTTTTAAGGTGATGCCTGATCTATAAAGATTGGTGTCTATGGTGTCAGGAACTGGAGTGAGAACACTAGTGAAGACCAATCTGCTCTTGACAGTGAGCAGGTGAAGTGTCTTATTGAGAATGAAAAACAAAAAAAGAAAGAGCCTTGTATGTGGATCAACTTATTTTGGAATGTTTAAGTGCACAAAAAATGGGTTGCTTATTCATCTAAACCAGAAAAAAATGTTTTAAATGTTTTTTAAGGCATAATGAAAAATGGATTTTCAGATGTGACCTGAAGAACAGAGATGGGGACTGCATTATGAATGTTTTTTTTAAAAAAAATACAAAACAGAGACAAACCAGTGGGTGGAAGCATATAGATGTACACATGAATGCTTGTGCATATTTTACACATTTTACACACACACAATTTCTTTAAATGTGCTATTCACTCATTTTCATTCAGAGAGAAATTTTATACAACAGCACTTACTTTGAAGGAGAAAGACATCCATCTGTTTGATACGCTAAACAATTTCTAAGCTGAAGGTGTGACATGCTATTAAACTTTATCTTCTTAACAGTATTGCTGTTCTGCAATCATTACAAAGAAATTGTAGTGTGGAACAATACACAGAGAACATCTGTAAAAAAAGAAACATTTTAAATGGTTTTGTGAATACATGCCCTGTGGTTAGACATAACTGTAGAATTGTGTTTGGATGAAACATGAGATGACAGTTAAGGGAACACACTAATTTAATAACAGTTGATGAATTAAGAAACTGTATTACTTTTTAAAATCACTTAGGAAGTCTCCTTTCAAACCCCTTGGTAGTCTGGTTGATTCTTCTGGACAGCATGTCAAAAAGATTTGGAAACACACAATCTGTACAAACCACCGTGTGTGGTTTAGCTTCTTTATCACTTTCTGAAGAAACTTACATCAAAGCTTTATATTTCCATTCCAATAAATATGCTCTGTACAAGGGTTTTCTTTTTGGGAAAAAATAATGCTGATTATCCCAAAATTTATTCTAAGCTGAATACATAACCTGTAGCACCCATCATCTATAAATATATTTCCTTTAAAAGGAGAAGAACATGTTAATCAGACAAAGTCCAAGCATTCTTAAGGGTGATAAACCACTCCTTTATATTTATATGCAACAGAAACCAAACCGTTTGCATAAATGTAAATTTCCAGGAAAACTCTTAGTATAATGGCAGTAGTGTCTAATGATTATAGTCAAATACCACAAATTTTACAAACTCACTGTTGGAAAAATGAGTATGGAAGAATTTGAACTTGACAGTTGTGGCTTCGAAAATGTTTTCAGAAGAGTCAGGGAATGGCTATGACTGAAGTAAAAGAAGAACTTAACATACCCAAAGGATAAATCCCAGTTCTCAAAAATTCCTCAGAGAGACATGTCAGTTACTTCTTAAAATGGATTTAGACCTTTTCATATTTACCCTTGATATTTTCATTTCTATAATAGATTATTTCAATGAATTCTTTATTAATCACAAATTAACATGATGCCTGATCTGACAAGAAATTAGTGAGTGCTCCTCTGAGTAGAAGTGGAAAGGCAGTGTCATCATACATAAGAAGACAGAACTTCTGAAGCAGATGTATTTTAAATACAGAAGATATGGTAGTTTATAGTACAGACATGTTTCTGTGTACTTGTACACATTTCTAAACAGCAAAGGTTTTTGCTCCAGCTTCTTATTTGTCAGTATTTGAACCTTATTAAAATCTCAAAGCTACCACTGAACAAATTGTTTAACAACTTCATGAAAATACAATATTAAATGGAATAATAAAACACCTCCCAGTTAATTTTGTCTCATGCTTTTGGAAGAGTCAACAATGTCTGCACCCAGGAGAAAGGTGTGTATTTTCTCCTCCTGCAATAGCGATAATATTTTAACATAAATACTTTTTTATTTCCTCCTAGGAAAGACTGAGACAATTGGGTTTTTTCAGCCTGAAAATAGACTGGTTAGGTGGGACTTAACTGTGGCCTTCCAGTACCTGAAAGGAGCCTACAAGATAGACAAAGAGGCATTTTTTACAAGAGCACGTAGTGAAAGAGAAAGGGGGGGCTGGACTCAAACTCAGAGACAGTAGGTTTAGATGAAGTATTAGGAAAAAATTCTTTATTGTGAGAGTGGTGAGACACTGGAAACGGTTGTCCAGAGAAGTGGTGGCTGTTCCATCCCTGGAGATATTCAAGGCCAGGCTCAATGGGGCTTTGATTAACCTGGTCTAGTGGAAGGTGTCCCTGACCATGGCAGAGGGTTGGAAGTAGATGATCTTTAAGGTTCCTTCCAACCCAAAGCACTCTGCGAATCTCTGATTTATGGTACTTGACCCATCATAGTGTCTCTTTGTCCTGTCTACAGAATCCAGGTTGTATTATATATATATATTTAGTCACAATGGCTGTAAGAAAGAAAGACTTACCCTTTTACCCTGGTGTTTTGTGTCTTAGAATGCAGCAATGATTAAAATTTTTAGCTATGCAAAACCAAAATTCTCACCATTGATCTTAGAATCTTCAGCCTAAATTTCATACTCCAAAGATGGAATAATTATGCCCACAATATTCTTCAGATTGTTGTCCAGCTTCATTTAAAAACACTCATAACAGAAACTTAAAAGCATCTCAGTGTATTTAATGCTTTTCTACATTTCTGTTAAAGTTTCATGGGGGTTTTTCAGCTTCATCTAATTTAATTTTCCCCCATTAAATTTTAAAACCATTATTATTTTTGTATTCCTTTTATCTTTGTACCATAATTTTAGATATTTAAAAGATTGTCATCTTGCTTCTTTCATGGTTTTCATTAGGATGACCAGTTCCAGTTCACTCAATTTTTTCATAGAAATCATATTTCCTAGACACTGATAATTGTTCTGATATCTTGTCTTTTTCCAGCTGTTCCAAATAATTCTTTAAGTATGGCACAAACCTGACAGTACATATTTAGCTGAGCCCTTTGTGGTTTTGAATAAACAGGAAATATCACTATTTGTTGGACATCTGTTTTCTTTGCAAAAGTCTTTAATCAAAGTCAGTTCAACTCTAATATTTCACCAAGCAGTTTGAAAGTTTTTCTTTTATTTAGATGTGAGGTTTATGCATGCATACATGCTTCTGCATGTCCATATGTGCATGCTCTAGACCATGGATATTTTATATATGCATATATGCATATTTTAAACTGTGATTTTGACTATGATGTTTTATTTCTTTGAAACATCCGGTTGTTTTACCCTTCATATCAGCAAAAATGTTTTCTTCATTGTTACTAGAGAGTACATGTGATCACACTCAAATAAATGGTTCAACTCTCTACTGCTTCTACCTTAACCTCTCATTAACTAAGGTGAAAAAGACCTGTGATTCATTGTTGAAGAATCCAGATTCTATCACAGAGAATGAGCCTCATTCTCATTCAAGTCTGCAAAGGATATTTTAACACAAATAATATGTTATGTGCAAATATATATAAACTTTTATGCAATGAAAGTGAAGTTTTGGAATTCCTGATTTTTTACTGAAATAAACAAATGAACACATCCTGGAGTTAAATGATTTAATTCAATTTTCTGTCTGCAAATATACCTTTATGTAATATAGTTACATATTACTTCTGAAGACTGTGAAACTACAGTTTTTTCATGGAAACTGAACAGGTGACACATCTCTGGGATACTGAGTTAAATTCTTGTTATTAGAACTCTGAATTCAAGCCTTACAATGGGATTTTTTCCATAAATCAGAGAAAATGTCATTTGCTGTTAGATCCCACAGTAAGCTAATAAGAATGACAGTTAAGCTATTTGCTATAAACTGTAAGGGAGTCTCTCTGGAGATATTTAGAAAAAATGAATGAACAGTGCATTTGCAGCTTTGGCTATTTAAGTAAATTCTATCAAAGGACCTCAGCAAAATAAAGAAGAATCCAATGCAAGTTTAATACTACTTTTTTCTTGTGATATCCATCTCTGCAAGTCAAAAGGGACAAAGATAATACCTTTTTTTATTTCTCACTAATGTGGTCATGTGCACACAACCACTATACAGAGATGAAGGCAAACAAAGGATTTATCCTATCATTTCAAGGACTTTTTTATTCCATGTATTTTAAAAACTCCATTTTACATTAAATCAATCTTTGATAAAATATTTATTACAGGGCTATCCAGTCTCTGCAATGCCTTTGCCAGTATGAATATGACTAGTGTTAGAGCAAAATATTAATAATTATAGAAATTTATTAAATTTACTACTTAAACTCTCAATGAGTACTTGAGAAAGAGCAAATCTTTAGTACTTCCTTTATTATAAAAATTGGTCCTGCACTATTTAATTTCTAACTTTTGTTAAAACTGTTTATAAGTTTGAATTTTCAGAGCAGAGGTCCCTTAGGTATTTTTTTTTTCTTTCTTGTGTTTTAACACTTGCACAGCCTCCACTAAGAAGGATTACCTTTCTTTCCACTATACTTCATCCCATATATATGGAAAGAAGTAGCCTTCATTTGAATAACTCACAGCACAGTCTTGTTTGGAAAGTATAATTCTAGGAGCAAATCTAGATAAACAGTATAAACTATAGGAAAATACAGATCTTTTAATTCTTAAAAAAATGAACTTGATAATTTAAAAAACAGGATGTGTAATAGGAATAATATTGTTGCTCTAGAAACAAATTGGAATCCACTAACTTCTGATTCACAAAGAAATACCACCATAGAAAATCCACATTTTAAACTAAATGAAACAATTAATGGAAATGCAAAAAGTTTTATGCCTTATAAACTAATGTTCTTTCAGAAAGATTATTGTGAATTGTTCTCTTTGATCTAAAATGGTGCAGAATATGATGTGTTCAACTCTCATTCACTTCTGCTGATGAGAGGTTGTTAAAGGTGTGATATAAAAGTCAGTCTGCTTAAATATTGTGTTGCTGCTTAAACCTTACCCTTTTTTTCTGCTTTATATGTATTACTCAATCCTATTGATGCCATACCTGGCTGTCTACTTCACCAGAAAGTTTAGTGAAAGTGTCTACTCAAACTTTGTTATAGGCAAAATGGAGCACATCATAAACACAAAGCCTAAAATTTATTGTTATTTCAATTAATGTTTTAGCTGTCCAAATCATCTAATACACAAAGTCCTTGCTAATAATGCAGGTTTATTTTCAAAGCAGGTAGAGGCCCCAGCATCAGTAGTTGGAGGGGCCATAGCCCTCTGCATCTAGTGACGGTCCATTGAACCTTGTAAATTTTTTATGTAATGCCAGGATTTCGTCTTTGATAATGCACCTAATATGCACTACAAACCATAAAGGAAATACTTGCTATGCCAGGTTTTTTTCATACAAACAATTCAAACCTTTTACCAGAGATGGAATAACTTCTTGAACTTACTGCATTGATAACCTGTTGATGGGCCAGCCAAGTTGTGTATTCCAATGCACGTTTAATAGGAACGATTGACAAAAACGTAATGGCTGCCGGAGTGCAAAACCTGATCCATCACTACACTAACAGCTTGACAAAGACTAGTAGGTAAATAGGTAGAAAAACACACAAACCTCTGCCACAGATATGTTAGCAGTGAACCTTTTCCTCTCAAATTTTTGTTCCTGTTTTGCTGGTGGAAACAGAAAATATACTCTCTTTAGGAAAAGTCTCACAGGTAAAGCTGAAGACTCTGTCAGATAATGATGTTTAAATAGAAAAGAATAATTATGTAACATTAATATATTACACAGCTTACTCTTGCTCCACAGCAGTTTGTTGTAAAGAATTATACCTATTCCTGCATATTAAGGAAAACTAAGTAGTTTTTTATGACTTCGACACTTAAAAACAAGAAAAGAAAATTAAAAACTAAGGAACAAAAAAATCAAATCCATCAAGACCTGTGGAAATAGGACAAGATCTTACACAGAGGGTGACTTTATATTTTTATAAATATATTAATTTTTTAAAAAAGACATTTCTCAGTAGCTACCATCTCATGTCTCTAAACTAGTTAGAAGGAAATTACGGTAAATGATTTTGATCCATCACTAGAAGCAGTTCCAGGCTGTGGTAATAAGTTCCTTAGCTCTTTCATCTACCATGTGAACATTAAATACATGGTGCAATTTATCTCCTTCACAATCTCCTTTAGAAGGCTGGAATAGTCATCAGCAACTAATCCAAAAGCCGCTCCCGCAGAGGCTGGCAGGGTTGGCAGTCAGTTGGTATGAGACATCCTAGCCAGGAATGCATTTTAAGAGTTTGGCACACAAACCTAGCAATTTGTATTCTTATACAAGGTTAATGAGAACTGATAATCTTAGTATGCTATGCAAATGAGCTGTTGTATTTTACACACTTTAGGTCAAATAAAAATGTCTGAACTTCAAATTTGCCAAGGATTATAAGAAAACAGGAATAATAACATAAATAACAATGTATTTATTAAAAGTTGTTCATAAATACATTCAACTTTAAGGAATAGAAAAACATGTAAATCCTAAAGCAAAACATTCAATTTAATTTTGCCTGTCCAAATTTATTCTGCAACAGATATTAAAACTCGTATTGGAACTTCCATAATAATCTGCTATTTTGCAATCTGTATTTCCCTTTCTCTTATAACTTCTATGTAATCAGGCCTTCCAGCAATCAGCTAGATGGAAAATTTTAAAGATATAATGGAAGCTGTTGAATAAACTTTTTCAAGAGGAGAAAAATATAAAATTATAGGTTTATGTCGAAAAATTTCTATAGGGGTCTTGGAAAGATTAGAAGTCAGTAATATCAAAACATAACACTCTGACAAATTGAAATATTTAATTATTGACAACTGTGTTCAACTGAGAAAATAGGTGTCAGAAAAAAGTCTTCCTGTGGGGAGTTTGATGGCATATTTTTCCATCAAGCTGTACTTTGATGGAAAATTCCAAGTCAGTTTGAGATGTAATTCTTTTTCTTCCCCTCTTCATATAAATATTTCTTTCCTTGTTTGCATTGTGATCTTTTTACCCCAAAAGAGAAAGGAACAAAATTAATGAGTTATACGCTAGTAAATTTATTAGGACCTTTAGTACCTGTGTTGTTTTAAAAGCCCACTGTAGAGAACATTGAGCAGTGGTGAACAGCAAACACTTATACAGTTGCTACCTAAAACCCCACAACTTAAATTTATGCAGGTTGCAAAATTTGACATGCATGAAAAAAGAAAGTGAAAAAAAAAGAAAAAAAAGAAGTTAAAGAGATGGATGATAAAGAGAAATATGAGAGGTTATGCAGAGAAAAACTGATACATCTTGTATATTTTAATGATTTTTATTTACCTTCTTTTTATTAAGGATATTTTATTTACCTTCTTTTTATTAAGGATATTTTATTTTTTTTTTTGGTGGGGTATTTATAGTTTGGGTTTTTTTGGTTTTTTTTTACATTAAAGCATTATGTTTTTCAGTTCTCTCTTGGATCTACCTTTTAGAAGTGAGACTGAGGATTCACTGCAATACCAAGAGAATATAACTGTGTATTAAATCAGCTATATTCCATAGCCTTTTTGGGCATTTGTTGTCTGAAAAACTATTTTATGTAGGAAGAAAACTTTCAAATCTTTGTGACAGTGTTTTTTCATATTTAGGTAGAAAATAATCATGTTTTTTATTGATGTTCACTGTCAAAGAATTACATGATTAGTGTCTAATCTTCTGCTTTTAAATTGTAGGAATAAAAAGCATTTTTTTGTCTATTTTTAAAAAACTTTTGTACTCGTGTTCATGTTTAATCTCAAGCCAGCATTTTTTCCATTGAATTTTTATGGATGACTATCTGTGATTATTTCAATCCTTCACTTCCTCCTCATGTGGCTAAATAATTGGTCTGGTAACAACATGTCCATATTTGTACTACCTTTCAGAGGTTTCATTTACAAGATTAACATATAACATTCCCATCAAAAGCATACAAATTATAGGCATTTCTAAGTTAGGAAACAACTTCCAGATATAGGTCTAGGTAGGTCTGAGAAATTTGGTTTCCACAAAGATATACAAGTATGTTATATGTATACAAGTATAGATAATGAACTTACTTACAGCCATCCTAGGACAAATCAAAGAACCATTTAGTGTTCAGTCTTCAAAAATAGCTAAATTATATACCTAAAGACTATAAGAAACATGGAAATATAATAAATATTTGCATAAATATTTGTCCTCAATCTGTACGGAAATATTGGGTTTCAGGTAACAGATAACATATCATAGAAGGATTTTGGAAAGGCTGATTACTAATTAGCATGAAGCACTGCACTTAGACCAAAGAGTCTTGTTCCAAGTGCTACTTCATAATTTGAAAGATTCAAAGTAAAATTTTTATGTTAAAATAATTTTATTTTAAAACATACATTGCTCATATACTGCTTAATAATTACCCTTTTGACAAACAGAATATATTAAGTACTTTTAAAACCTAGAAGAATCTTTGAAAAACTAAGATTGTTACCTTTCAAATGTGTGAACAATTACACCAGCAGTATGTCAAGAAAACAAGGATTATTAATTCAACCAGTACAGAAATGGATCACTCTTCAAGTGTTTCAGATAGTTTCAGCATTTTATTTAGAAGTCTGTAGTCATCTATTCTGGAAGAAAGTGCTTTTAATAATAAACTTAGGTAGTCACAGCTCATCATCACCATCATACCACTATCAGAGAAGTATTGTTTAATTTGACGCATTGTTCATATTACTGCGTCTCTGTATCTTACACGAGTTACATGAAAGGCTCTTATTTCATGACAGTGTTTGGCGAATACTGCCTTTTTCCTCAACTTCATATTTAGGAAGGCTGTGTATAGAAAAGAAAGACTAGACTATTTTACCCTAAAAAATATTTTGTAGAATCATATTAGAACCACAGATATTGTCCCTGGAAGGGACCTCTGGAGGCTGTCTAGTCCAGCCTTCTGCTTCAAGGGGCTGAGGTTCCATGGGTACTTTAGGTACTGTATCTCAGTGCTGCATTAGTGAAAAAAGTTTTGTTGTTTTCCAAACGTCTTTTACGTGTTTACTATTCACATTTACCTTTATAACTCACACTGTGATCTTCTTAGTATTCTTGGGTGTTAGAAAATATGAGGGGAAGAAACAGACACATACCTTTTAGTTTTTCAGGTGACCGTGTCATGGGAGTCTTCAGAAAAAAGTTTGTGAGGTATTTTTTAACATATGATCAGGTCTTATAGTTAAGAAGAAGTGCTGGTCTTACCTAGCTCTAAATTGTGCTGTTTGGAAAATGATTGGATGCAGCAACACCCTGATACTTTCGTAAGTATTTTTTTTTTCTATGTGTATCTGTGCAGACAAAACCATAGACTTCTAAGATGCTTCTGCATCACACTGTATCCGAAAGGCATAATCCTTAGCTTTAATGGCCCTTGGATCAGGGCATTCATCAAAAGTTCAGAGAGGATTTTTTTTCTACATGGTTGCTTTTATATGGGAAAATAATAAAGCTTCTGTATATTCTGTAGTCATTTCTATGAATAAAAATAATCATGGAATCTGAGACTGTAAGAAGTTCAACTTCAGATGACATTTCAATCCTTAGAACCTATAATGAACAGTCACTTTGGAATCTATAGAATATGATTTAACCTTCATAGTATCATGAATGGCAGCATGAAGATAGCTATCCTCAGCATGACATTTCCCTTCAGGAAATCTGAATGTGTGAGTGGTCAATAGACAGCAATGCCACCTCCCCTCCATCTCTCCTGAGGTCATATATTAATTAAAGACAGTTGTGTAACACACGAGGAAATTAAAATCTCCAAATATTAATCTGCATTTCATTATTATTTCATAGAAACATTTACCTTTTGTGAACAATGACATCTAAATGCCACATTTCCAATTTAGTGATCTTTTACCTTCATCCTTAAGTAATGTGATACAACACTGTGGAACATTGAACACCTTGAGCAAGATGAGAAAAGCAATCTAAGTCT
The DNA here is from genome assembly GCA_034509425.1 of Eopsaltria australis. NCBI lineage: Eukaryota > Metazoa > Chordata > Aves > Passeriformes > Petroicidae > Eopsaltria > Eopsaltria australis. The sequence goes on from JAVTVJ010000518.1 coordinate 644,243, forward strand.
TTGTTGCTCAAGAACATGTCCTCTGTAAAAAATGATGGACCTTTTTCACTCTCCTTCAAGTAACCAAAATTCCAGGGTGCCTGTCTTCCAATATACTAGCCAAGAACTGGCAGCCTAAAATCTTGCTTGCATCAAGCTTGAAATTTCTTGTATCAAGTTTCATAAATATCTGATATCTATGGGGTCTAATCTAGCAGGTATATCTAAAGGACATTTGAAACACAAGGTCTTTTTAAAAGTGCAGTGACAACAGCCTTCCATTGTCACTGGAATGACATACACATATTGTATGTCATTCAAAACATGCAAAAAAGCACACTTGCATAGATGACTAGTTAGGCCAGATCCTTCTGTTTTGCATGCCATATGAACTGTGTAAATATACTGTACTGTAGGGATGGGAATCCGTGATATTCTGCTCTCTGAAAAGGATATATAACAAAGATACAAAAGAATTCATCTAGTTTTGTCCCCTTGCCCAGGAAATGTACTGGGTTTTTTTTTTCCACAGTACACTACACCATTTCTGTAGGGAAAATGAGGGGAAAGTGGAAAATTATATTTGAAAGCTTTTTTTGTTAATATAGCTTAGAATGGAACCGTCTAATATGCATTTAGCTGAAATATGTGTCATTATGAAAGTGTTATGTTTGCTTTGAATTTTGAAAAATGGAAAAATGCTGAGCTGTCTCTTAATTTAAAACTAAAAATAAAACTAAGTTTTATGAGCTGACAAAATAAATTTCATAGTTTCTTTCAAAAAGCAAGTTTATGCTAGCACGCTGTATGATTTCTTCATTTACAAAAGGTTTTAGATTTCTTTCTATTTGAAAAACTAATTATATACTCTTCTGTAGTTTAATTGGTAAATAATCACAACTAGAAGAATTTTAAAAATTCTCAGCTTGTAAAAAAAAACCTGAAAATGAAATTATCTGGATTAAATTTTCCACAAAAACAAACAGCTGAAGTTACAATAAATAACATTTCGCCTTGAAACATGAGACTATATTGTTTCTTCCTTTCTGTATTCTAACATTCCATTTCATAAACTATAAGTAAAAATCAAGTAGAAGTAGTCCTTGCAGTAGTAATATTCACATATTGTGAATGGTATGAAGTTAATGTCTTAGAACATGAAACTTTGGTAAATGTTTCATGAAATGTGCTGTGTGCATTTACTTGCACTCCATCTTGGTGAAGCTGAATAAAAAAAAAAAAATTCTTCATTGCATTTTGCTTTCATAGAGATGAAGAGCATCTGGCCTTTTATGTTCCTCCTCGAGGTTAGCTGCTTTCCATTAGACTGTGGCTCTTTAGAATTTGTTCTGTTGTGTCAAAAAGCCAAGGCTGACTGTTAGGAGATATGCAGGAAAGAAAACAACATGCTTTATCTTTTCAGTATGGAGATTAACTTCACCATATTGGTTCCAACTACAGTTCACTTCTGTTTTAAGGAACAAAAAGATTTGATACCAGCTCCTTGAGCAACATCAATAATATCATAAACCAGAAAATTGAAAAAAAGACAGTTTTTTACTTATAACACAAGATTGTCTTCCCTGTCTCAAATCTCCAATGATGATCAGGTCCCAGAGGAGCTCACCACTGAAGGCAATGTATACACTGAAAGAACTCTCCAAGGAATACACTTCAATTCCAACAGATTGTAATGCCAGAGGGCAGTCTATGGCTGAGCGTGAAATTCATTAATGGAAATGCAGGTATTCTGTGTTAGGGAGTGCAACAGAAGACAAATGTGACAGTCTTAAAAAATTTTCTGATCATTTGAATTGTTTGATTGGTCTTTAATCCCATGATGATTTCAGTACATCTACATGAAACTTGCAGATTGTTTTGGTGTGACTGATAAAGTATATTGTTGTATACATTGACATCCTCAGAATGATAATCCAGAATTCCTTTTGGTGATGACTTTGAGATTCAGTCTCCATTTTCTTCTTACCACTATTACTTTATTGTGTGAAATAATGTCTTATTTGTGGTAAATACCATTTTTTTATTAAAACACAAGAAATGGATCTTTCTAAGGAGGTGTGGTTTCCCATTCTGGTCAAGCTTATTTCTTCAGTTTAGCATACTATACAACTAGTAATCTCTTTGTAGGTAAGTAAGTGGCACCTGGCAAACATCTTCCATTTGGAGTCATACAGGGAACGCTTTTGTCATGCAAAGAGGGGCTGAAAACTGATCCTCAGATTCCAACCAGAGAAACAAAGACTGCAAGTTAAAAAGGATTATATTCTAATCTGATAGGTTTGACACATCACTGAAAATAAGTAAAAACTGTTTTTCATTCTGGAATAAATGATGGAAAGGTTGATCTGTCATTCAAATGGAAAAGAATGTGTAAAAATATTAAGCCTTATCTGAATAGGCAAATACCCTAATTGATATGTACATTTATAGTCTTTCTTGGATAGGGTTTTTTAAGTGTGGGGTTGGGTTTTTATTTCTTTTTAAAAGGTTGGAGAGACATCATTGCAGGCAATATAATCAAGTGCCAATACTAATAGTCTGTGGGAAAATTACCTGTAGCAGGAAGAAAAAGAAAGATAAATATATTTGTCTTCTATGAAGTTGAAAATGTAAGAACAGTTTAAAATAAAAAGTGCAATTAATAGTTTTAATATGTTTATTTAAGGAACATGTCTGTGGTGTTACTAATATATTTTCTTCACTCAAATGTGAGGTGAAAAATGGTAGTGTTGATTACCTTGAGGTACCCTAGCAACAATGACATAGCTGCCACTTACACCAGTGCGCTTGACGAAGCGCTGTTCTCGCACTCAATTAAACTATCATGCTGACAGGAGAAAAATGGATCCACTTTGTTGCACACTGTCAAACAAGCCTTGCCTTCCAACCTCCATTATTCTAGCTAAGTAAAAATGTATCAAACCACTTAACTGTGCCTGTCACGGAAAAAAAAATAAAATACAATATGACAATAGGGTTTTAACGAGAAAATTTATGAATAGCCTTCCCAGTTTTCCGCAAGCATTGCGGAAAATGACATTAATGACACATTTCTGGTTGTTCTAATATTCCAAGGAACTTTTAGAAATAGAAATCACATCTTTCTTTCTTATGTGATGCCTTTCCTTTGTCATGATTTTATTTTTATCAGCAGACAAGGATTTTCTTCATCTGAGGAATGACCATATAAGAACAAACGTTTGTCCTTTTTTGTTATGGCAGTATAAATTTTCCTCATACTTGGAAAAAACACTATCTGAATGTAAGGCAATTAGGCAGATCCCTGTCTTCTCATTATACAAACTCTCACTACATGGCAGTCCAGTAGGCAACATAATGACAGGAAAGTGGACAGCGAGCCACATCCTGGTGATTCCTGGATACTGCCAAACCACTTGCTGTGTTACAGACTGCCACAGAGCACAGCTGTCCTTACAAAGTGAAAGGCATGACTCTCCCTTCTGAAGGAAAGCTAAATGGTAAAGGTCTCTTTAATCCTGCTGAGCAAGGCTCCGATACAGCTGTGTATCTGACTTGCTTTGACATTAATTTAGCTCACTCTTCTTTCTGATGCTTTGAGACTGCAAGGGAAAAGAATGTTTGCCACACAGTTGTCCTTAACGTTCTGCCAAGTAACTGTTAGCAGCTAAGCAAAGTGACATCTGTGCATGTGGCAATTGTCTTTAGTCTGAAGCTATTTCTCTTAAATCTAAGCCTGAGGGCTTGAATCACCATTTCCCTGTGTCTTGCCAATTGCAGGGTGTTATTTTTACACACATTTTTTATTTGGAAATAACTACAGAAATCAAAGACACTGAAATAATAAACTCTGTTATCAAATGCCATTTACATTTTTATTCTGATTTTTTTCTCTACACTAATTTGAGGTCTCTAAGGATTTCAAAAATAGCAATTCAGTGGGTCTGGTTCACTATTCCAAGCTTTCTAGTGCTATTTCCATCGAATAAATTAAATTTTTAACTGCATTTAATTATTCCATATAATAAATTTATTTGAAATTTTTTTCCTGTGTGAAACTAAATTCTTTAAATGGAGATATCTAGTGTCACTTTAATGCTCTAACCCTCCCACCTGCCCTCCAGTTGCTCCTCCAGATCTAGGCATGGATTTCCATGAAACACATTCACGTATGCTTGAATATGCAAGTACATCTAAAATACCATCATATAACTAATTTAATGCAAAGTTATTGCATTAAACACGTGTATTTTCCCTTTTGTCTCACCCTTACCTGCACAAGCAATACTCAGTATTGTCTTTCCTGGTCTGGAATAAGGATAGAAACAAAACAAATATGTTGTCACCACATTTACTCTTCATAATCTTCCAAAATATACAGGTTTTCGGAATAAATTATTCTCAGATATAGAAAGAAGAAATAATACTTCTTCTCTAGTAACTGATATTTTGATTTTTGTAAGCCATCAAGTTTTACTTTAATAACATACTGGTAAAACCTCAAAAATATTAATAAGGAAATTGATTTGTTAACAGAGACAAAATGTGGTCAGATCCTCAAGCTACAGAAATTAGTATAGCACCATAAAAGTTGTTATGTCTATGTAAATTTGAAAGAACTGAGAATCTGACTTTCGTATGTAATATAGGAAATTTTTCCGTCAGAAACTTATGTAGAAGAATATGAAGAACTCTCATTTGTATATACAAATACATAAGACATGGACAGTATTTTGAACTAAAGAATATATCTTTTTACGTTGAGTTTATCAAGACTTCAATGCTAAATTTAGCATACATATGTATACATTTAATAATTAAGCTGATTTTTCACTTTACAAATAGGAATTAGAAAAAAAAACCCTCATGCATAGTCAGTTTAAAAAAGATTTGCTTAGAGGAAGATAAATGCAGGTCAGAAATTGTGTTTTGGCACCATGTCAGTCATGCACAGAAATTGAATGGCCTTACTGCACTCAGGATAAAATGCTTCTGTCCACATGACAAGAGTGAGACTCATTGTGTTTAATTCCCAAATAGTTTTAAACTTGTGCATGCAGAAGTTGCTGCCTTCTTTAAAAAGTGACCTTTAAGAAAAAGACATTTAAAAATCTCTTTATTTCTTTTTCATTAATAGAGAGCAGTTCCTTGATTAGCTTGAAAATCAGCCAGGAATAAGTTTTTTCTTTTCTTGTGAGTTGGAAAGAAAAAAATACAAAATTATACAGAATAAATAGTAAATATAAATCTAGCGAGAATTCATTGCAAAAATAAACCTGCAGTGTTCTGCGTGTTTGTAACCTATTTTTCCCACAACACTTTATTTTCTTCTAATTTCAGAAAATATATTTTTGTACAAATAGCTAAATACTATTCTTCCTCATGTGTGTATTGTTGCAGTTTTTCTGTCTGAGTGTTGCTTTGGGTTAGGGTGGGAAAGGACCTGTATTTGCACTTGGAAATTCCTAGCCACAGCAAACTTATTTCCTTCAAGAATATTTAAAGCCCGCACAGAAGTTATTTATATACATATGTATACATATATAAAAAAACCCAAACTTATTAAACACAGTAACCTATTTACAGCTGATTCTCAGTAGCTTTTAAAATTGCCCAGGATTATGAGTTGAAACACCAGTGATGAACAATATTTTATAGCAGCAGCTCAAGAAAAGATTGTCCAAACTTAGGTAAAGCTATCAGATACGGAAAGTAGCAAAAGGCTTGCAGTTTTCTTTGTTGAAGATGTTGGGTAAACATAGTTACATATTTCTCCTTCCACATACTGATACAGAATGCACATGAAGTTCAGTGTAAAATACTTAAATATTTGCAGGCTCTAGGTGAATACACAAAAATATTTTATCTTTTTTTCTTTTTAACTCATGTTTAGTACGACAACATTTCAACTCCTTTCATAATTATTATAAGGGTATGTTAGGTGTAGTTGTAGACAGTGGTCAGGTATTCTGTGCTAACCTAACAAATACACTCTAAGGTTATAAATACAAACACGGGTGTTGGGGTTTTCTTTTTTTGGTTTTTGTTTTTTTTTTTTAAGGAATCTAATTAAATGGAGGGAAAAAATAAGGAGTAAAGGTAATGAACAATTTTTCCATAGGTTGGGAAACAGAGAGCAGAACAGAGAGTGCCATACACACCTTTTCAAAATGATGAGGAATAGTGCAATAAGCAATCTTCCTCCCACAGTTCAACCACACAAAATTCTTGTTTAACTTGGGGTACGACATATTGCCTGCACACTACCCCATGGCTTCCCACAGTGATCCCTGAGTTTTTCTTTGCTAGGATTACTGCTGTGCTTAAGTTCTGACTGTTGACATGTTATTATAAGGCACTTTTATTTACAATGATTCCACCTTAAAGTAAAATTACAGAAATTCAGCCCCAGCCCAATATATTATCACTTCACGTTTGCTGTTCCAGGACTTCCAGATAGTCAGGCTCAGCATGCAAATTAGCCTTGAGTTCAAAATACTCATTTTTAGTTTGTTCTAGAAAAACCTTTCTTGGCCTGGAGTACATGAGTGTCTCCATTAGCTTCAGCTCTTCATGTGCTCCAGGATAACGAACTTCCATGTCAGGCTGGAGCTGGACAATATTTTTTCTTAGGTACTCTGTAATCCCTAGTTGCTGCAGTTCTCTCTCTTTTTCAAGAATGTTTCTATACAAGCAACTAGCATCCTGAAAAGACAGAAATTCAGCAGATTGATCTGTAGCCTTGTATTTGACATTTGGACCTGTAAGTGGTGAGCTGTTCTCTCTTTCCAGGAGACTTCGGCAAAGGTATTTGGAATCATTAGCTTCCTTCTCACTTCCCTCCTCCTGTTGCTGCTCAGTATGCTTGGGGCTGAAGGATGGGCTGTGGTACACCTGAACCATAGGGGTGACAATTCGTTGCTCATAGAAAGTGGCAGCTGGCCGCTCAGTGGTGTGGTGTGTTGTCTTATGTCCGTACATGCTGTACTGAAGGTGAACAGGGCTGCTGTCCCTCACTTGTTCATCCGCTTGTTTCTTTTTGCACCTTCGGCGCCGATGCAGAACGAGAACAACTATTCCTGCTGCACAAAATACAATAGTTATAAACACAATGAGCAGTCCTAATATTAGAACAGAAAGTGGGACAGCGTCTGTAAGGGACCGCAGGATGTTGTCTGCAGTATTGGCAGTAGGAGAAGAAGTTGTCACAACTACAAAACTGGCATGAGTTGGTAGGGCAGGGCTGTTTATTAAACCTGGACACAAGACTTCGCTGTTTAGGGATTTCAATTCCTTTTTTGCTAGGTGCCCGGGAGATTTACAAAAAATATCACCCATCATGGTATTCTTACTCAATTTTTGTATCCATTTTTGCAGTCCAACTGAATCACAAGTACAGTCCCAAGGGTTGTCTTCAAGTTCAATTTGTACCAGCATATCCAGCTCATCCAAGACATTGCTCACAGGCAAATGAGCAAATTGGTTTGTTTTCAGATTTAATCTGGTAAGGGGAACACCTGAAAAGATATGGGGTGGCAGAGCCTGCAGGAGGTTGTTATTTAGGTACAGGACTTTCAGTTTTGGCATTACATTAAATGTCCCTGGCAAAACTTCTTTGATGGCATTATATTCAAGGTACAAGTACTCAAGGTGTTGAAGGCCAAGGAAGAGATTCTGACTAAGCTTTGTAAGATGATTGCCATTGAGATATAATTTCTGTAGTCTAGTCAGATTCATAAAGGAACCTTCCTCAAGGATCTCAATCCGGTTGTTCCCCAGATGAAGCATTTCCAGGCTGGCATAGTCCACAAGGTCTGATTTCAATAACATCTGAATAATGTTTCCAGCTAGGATAAGTTTTTTAGGATTTGGAGGAGGGGGTCCTAAATCAGACAAGCTTTCAATATTTCGCTCCTGGCAGTGCATAAGAACTCCTGAGACCATATGGCTGGTGCAGTGGCAAGGGACAGGACAAGAGATTCCTGGAAACGTAGTAGGCTTCGGAGTATGAAGCACTAAACTTGGTTCTTTAGTAGGAGCTTTCAGGAGAGGAATCACCTTAGTCAATAGGTGATTATCACTGACAGAGGTGGTTACAACCAAGGGCAGTGACCCTGAAGGATCTTCAAGTTCATTAACAGGATGGGTGGGACAAAGTGATTCTTTTTTCAGCCGGCTTAATATGCTGCCTTTGATAACTGAAGGACTATTGCATACAACATCACCTATTATGGACTGAGGAGGCATGTTTTCTAGCCATATCTTCAGCTGCAACAAATCACAGTTACAGGCCCATTTATTGTCTTCCAACTGAAGGTCTAGTATTCTTCCAATGTGTTCCAAAAAGCCAACATAGGGCAGTGTCTGTAACTGGTTTCCACGCAGATCTAAATGGGTCAATGGCACAAAACGAAATATGTTTGGAGGAAGATATTCAATGGCATTATCATTCAAAATAAGCACTTTAAGCCTATTGAGCTTGCTAAAGGCACTTGCTTCAATCACTGTGATGAAATTGTTGTCTGCTTGAAGAAACTCCAAATTTTCCAATCCATTAAACGTATCTTCTTTAAGTATTTCCAAAGAATTGTGATTGATATGAAGTTGCTTAAGAAGGCTGAGACCATTGAAAGCCCCAGGCTCAATATCTGCTATATTGTTAAAACCAAGATGCAGAGAAATAGCATTAACAAGGCCAGCAAAATCATTCACGTGTAACATACTCAGACCATTGTTTAACAGATTAAGATGGAAAGGCCGTGATGGTGGGACATTTATTTCTGATATCATCTTGATGTCTCTTTTGTCACAGTTGATAATCATGGTATCATCCTTTTCTTCACACGAACACAGACTCTGACAAGACCCTCTGACTGAAGAAAAAGAAGGCTGTGACTGGAAAGGATCAGATGCAACCACAATTGAGCATAGAACAAAAATCCAAAGCTTCATCTTGTCCAGCAGATTCTATTAAAAAAAAAAAAAAAGAAAGAAAAAAAGAAAAAGAAAAATAATAGAGTCATGATTTCACAGAGTTTGGGCTGTTTCTTGGGTTCTTTTCCCCTGGGGCAATAGCAAGAAAAAGACATTTCTAATGCCTGTCATTGAGCTACTTCACCTTCCAAGCAATATCATATTGTGTAAAACTATTGAATTATTTTCTAATTAGAGAATATATATTTAGTTTAATGTTCTGAATGAATAAAAAATCATAAGGGGAAATCTTCAGTACTTTCATGTGGATATCCAAAGTAGGAAATAATCAGGAGTGTGTTGGTTTTATTTATATGCTGTATAGACTGCCAGTGGACAGCAGTAATGAGTTACTGTCCCAAGCAACTTATATCAAAGCTAGTATAATATTTTGAATCATTGCTTTGTGTCACTTCATAGCACTGCAAATTGTAAGAGTACCTTTCTAAGATTAACTTAATGCTATCCAGCTGCTGAAGAGGAGAAATAAGATTTGGTTTGGATCAGTAATGTGTTATGAGCAAAAGCCCATTCTGCCAGGATACAGGGAATCTCTCTAAGGCTTCTGCATTACGTATGGAAATCAAAGGGTATTTCCCCTGAAATCCTTGTACCCACAAACTAAAAAATAAGTAGACAAAATAATCATCTCTCTTTATTTAAATTTTAATGCATATGTTGCAGCTGATGGATATTTGGGGAAAGTGGGGCCACAGCACACAGTAGTGTAATGTTTGCACATAATATACATATAAAAAAATTGTGTACACAATTAAAGTTAAAAAGAGAGAACTGACAATGCAGTACATGTCAGAAGAAACAAACAAGCAAGGGCAAACTTTTTTAAGATAAATATTAGACTCCTCCCAATGATTCAAATCACCAGTTTCCACAGTGAAATGTATATGGAACTGACTGTACTTTACAAATTAAAAGTTATCAACAGTATCAGCCATATGTTATGTAATATAATTATCACCTTTCGAGCTGATCTTAAACTTTGAAACACTTGATAAAGGCATCATTACAATACAACTATGGAGTTTCAAGCAAAATTTAGAGGTTTAAATCAGTAATTTATTATTGATTTGAATTAATTTGTACTACAGCCTATTTGAAGGTTCTCTGTTTCTTTCTGTCAAGGCTACCTAATTAGCAGGACCAATAGTAACTCTTGATAAATAAGGTAGAGTGAAATCACTGTTTATAATCTTTAATTAAGTATTTCCACATTTACAGAAAAGTAAATAATAACAAAAAAACCCTTAAAATGCAATGGATGATTTTAAAAACAGTAATGTTTATGGGGTGTGCTATTTGTTTGAGGACTGATATAAGCAAGATTCTTAAGTAATCCATCTAATAAAGATCAGAATCTTTCAAACTAAGCTATTGAAACATGTAGTACAGAATGTCACTACACAACCAGCTGCGTTAGTTTCTGAACGATGAGAACCTTTTACAAGGATCAATTCAACTACATGCATAAACATTTTTATAGTGTGGCCATATGATTTGGCATCTCATCAATGCGTATTTTAAATATCATGCACCTTGGTTACTAGAAACTATTTCGCAAGGCTTCTCTTAGAACAGATGGCAAAGATTTACACATGTAGGCACTTAAATGCTGTGGCATGAGAATTACACAAATACATACACACACACACAAAATGAACAACAGTAAATGTGTGCACAGTGAATTTTGTTTTTCTCCATTAGTAGCTTCTGATAAGTGAGAGTAGAAATATGAGTTTAGAAGTAGTAAGTGCAATTCACAGTGTCAGAAAAAGGGACCTTAAAAATATGAGCTTTTATCTTTGTTTTAGTAGATGCAATATAATTTCATTGTCTCGTATAACCCTCCTTGAACTCCAGCTGCCTATTTAATATATATGCCTTTAAGTCTGTTTTCCCAAGAAGTATTGGATAAGGCACACCACGTCAAGTTGTTATTTGGAAGTATGCAGAATAATTCCAGGATCATATTATGCTAGAGACTTATTCTTGCTTTACATGCATCACTATCCTTTCCAGTGACCCAAGGTAAGAAATACAAGCTCTTGACACAGATGCCAGCTTCAAACCTACTCTATGACTAATTCAACTTTATTTCTGTACACTTTGTCTCATTAGATATTCCAGAGTCAATCCGCATCAAATTCAAACAACAGTTATAAAGTCCCTGAGCAAAATTAAATGAAAAAAAAATCTGTAAGGCATGTTGGATTCCATTGCATATTGAGAAATTAGGTTATAAAAATGAAAGCCCTTCTCTCAGAGATTAAAGTAACAACATTTGTAATCAATTGGAAAACATTCACATTTTAATCATCCTCATACTTCTGTAAGCAGCATTGCCAGAACTCTCTCACACACATATATATACACACAATAAAAATTAATAGGAGAGTTGTATTCTTTTTTCTTCTCTAGGTTTTTTTTTTCTTTTTCTAAACATTTGGAAACAAGTAATGAAGACGTCACTGGGCTACTATTGTAAAATAAAAACTGCTCTCATGTAACAGATGATTAACATTTGACTGAAAGAATTCACAATACAACAAAATGTAATTTGAAAGACTTGAAAACGGACCTTTTCATGTGGTGAGGTTTTTCAGCAAATTCCACATGGTAGCTTAAGGTTTTTTTCATTTTATCTGCTTTCATGTAAGTCACTGCTGACTGCATACTGTAACTAAACTCTAGGAATTCCAAAAGACTAAAAAATGTCACAATTCTTTCTATGAGGCAAAGTTGAATGCTTCCAGAAGTAGCCTCCTTACAGCAAAGACATCTCATGCTTGCTAAGTAATAATTTATTTGATTTTAAAACATTGAAATAGCTTGTTTCATTATTCTTGGGGGTTTATTTGTTTGGTTGTTTTAATGCAGCTATTTTTTTTAAAAAGTGTTGAGAATTTTCAAAGCCCCAAGCTAAGAATTAGCAATTTCTAAAATCCTTCAGGACTTTTTTTTTAATTCTTAAGGGAATCACAGTCAGATGATGCATTTAAGACCAATTTTGCACTTGAGGAAATAAAACCAAACACTTCTTCCTCTCCCCCAAGGGATTAAAAAACAGCGTTCCCTTAATACACATATTCTACACAGTAATCAGTTTGAATAATGTGTCTGCAAACTGTTTAAAATACAGTATAAACTCCCATCATTTTACATAAAACTTATACAAAACCATGTAGAAAAAGAAATGTAACTTGTACTGAGAAATGAAATACTCATGTGCTTAGCTAATTAACTAACTGAAGTCTTTCTTACCTGTACAGCAGCAACACTCCCCGATACACTCAGTAATGCACAGTTGGAGCAGCTGTTTCCATACGATGTAATTTCTCCCTCTGAAAAATGCACACTTTCTTCTGAGTTTCCCTTTGCTGCAAGCTCCGGCAATACTACAGCTTCATAAAGTTAAAATCCTTGTTCAGAAGACAAAGTACAAAGCGTTCGATTGAAAAAATCATCCAGGCAGCCGTGCACATCAGACCATCCTGTAAGCAGTTGTCCTTTTTCCTCAATTAAAATTCACAGCATACTTCACAGCTAGGCTGACTTTTCTGCATATAGTTAACTGTTTGCAAGCATTTGGATGCAGTAAACAAACAAGATGCTCAGCAGAGCTCGACTTGATCTCTTGGTTTGTCAGATTTTTAGATGCAAGCTGCTCCTGTGTTCTCTCTGTTCTTTCTAGTCTTTCTTGTTAGCTCAGTTTGTTATTAGTCAGATTGCCAGGGGCTGGGAGGTAGGCGTAAATAAAGAGACTTCTTGGCTTTTGACTCAGCCTTTAAGCCCTTCCCCACCAGAGAGCTTTAATCTGCCAATGTCATTTAATATAAGATACAGCTCCACCTTGAGACAGATCAGCTCCTCCTCCTGCAATTTCTCTCACCTACTTTTCCCCTCATCTAAGTGAGCCTCAGAAAGTAAAATTCAGCTAAATATCTTCTAGATTGCTTAAGGACTGTTAATGCCTAATTTTGCAAAACAGTAAGCATCCACTGCAGCTCTTGCAATTTCTTCTTTTGGGCAGACTTGCATTTAGTCTGTATCTGCAAATGCTTGCTTTAAAAACCTGAAAGCATTCCAGTCCAAATAGACTCCACAAAACGCACCACAAGGGAAACTTTGTCCTCCGGAATATATGTTTATCATGTTAAAGTGCAGAATTATTCAAATATATAAATGAGACTGTAAAGCTCTCAATCCAGTCCACTCAGTGTGACTGGGGTAGGGGTGGGTTTGCACAGTTGCACATACTTTATTTTGGAAAAATAAATCATGGAATATTAGTGCTTATGCTTGCACAGTGACTGTCGTCAGCCCTTTTTAAAACTGCCCATCTTGTTCTGTAGGAAGAAGGCTGGGTTAACTGTAATAGTCTGTTTTACAGATGTCAGCACAGCGTTGGTATCTGTCCATGTGAGATTGCATTGTATTTGCGTGAAACACTGCTTTGATAAAAAAGGATCTGGTTTGGGGGAGGGCATTTTTAAAGGCATGTATCATGCTTAAGGTATTATTTCCTTTGTGCTCATAAACAAGTAATTAGCAGATACAGTACAGCTACAGGAAAATATTTATTCCATGCAAGAAGGATTTTCCTTATCCCTCCTGCACTAAATGGGAAGGTTTTATAAGCTGCAAATGCTACTTCCTTGTCCATCCCACTGCCACAGGACCACAAAACCTTTTGTAGAGCAGCAATAGATGTGGTGCTCCAGAGTATTTGCCCTCTAGAGCACAACATTTCTGTTTTGTTCTTATTGTGCCTTCGATTACTCTACAGACTGTTTATTACAGCCTCCAACCAGTCGGATTCCAGTAACTTCTTTTGCACTGATAGCTCTCTAGGTGGCTTCGTTGACCTTCAAAGGGCTATTGCAATATACTGTTCCATGTGATGAAGGTCATCAGGATCTTGTCCTATATTTATACTCACTCATACACATAAACTTTTATATATAGTCATATGTATATATATATATATATATTGTATTATTAGAATAAGTTCTGCAGTACTTAATTTTCTGAAAATAAAATATATAATTTAGAAAAAAAATAATAAAAAAGAGAAAACATTCCTGAGGAACAGCAGCAATTTGATTTCCATCCTTTTCAACATATCACTTGTTTTTTTTGCAGTTTACTATTTTTAATGAACCTTTTCACCCAATCTAGACTTTCATACATTTTACTGTTAAGGCTCAAAGGTTCTCAGCTATCTGTGACCAGCCAAATAAATCATTATCTTCTTTATTAGTTTTGAATATATGAATTTAAATTCATATTTCTATTTTTTACTGAACATTTTTCAAGTGTTAATACTTGCAGTTGGCTGTTTGAGATAAAGAATATTTCTAAATATAGATATTCATGTTAAAAGTGAAAATAACATCATTCTTTGCTTTTGAGTCAACATCTACAAGAGTAAAACATAATCACAAAAATATTTCCAGAAATCAATTGCTAAAGACAGGACAGAGTTTCCTAACCTAAGCATACAGAATTTAAAACCACTGAGAATGTTTATCAATATTTGTCATTCAAAAACTGCATCTTTACAAAGTTTATAGAAATGGCTAATGATTGTTTTTCTACCATTAAACAGATTATTATAAAGAATGTGATTTTACAAGTGCATCTACATGTCAGTTGAACTTGCACAGGGTTTGTACCCTGTACTTCAAACCTTCATCTTCATCAATTGCTCTGAAAACTTTCAATTTTGTGAACCTTGTATAAATAAAACTTCAACCTGTCAGGCTTATGTTTACTGCAGGCTTATGATCTACAAATTTTCCTTCAAAATGTTAGTTTTCATGTGCATTATTAATTTGTTACTTCATTGTTTAAAAATAACAGAAGAAATAAGCATCTGCATTTCCTATTTCAGTGAATAGAAAATACTTTTCCCAAACACTCACAACTCATCATCACTTCTCAGAATGCAAACAAGGAGCCATTGATTCCACACAAGATCTGGGAGGTAGATAATATATTCTCCCCTGCCTGCAAGAAGCTTCAAGCCTGTATCAACAACTCTTCACCTACATTTCTTGCAACATGAACCCCCTGAACTCTGCTTGAGTACAGGTCTGACAGCTTAATATACCATATTGAATGGAAGCATTTTCCTGGAACCACTAAGTAGCATCTTAGTAGCAACTATTTACACTTGAGAGAGTCTGCTGAGGAACTCAAAATTCAGACATACATTATAAATTAAAATTGTATATAGAACTGTCACCAAGCTTAAGATTTAACTAAGTAGCATCAAAGAACATGGCATATGCACAAAAACACACACAAAACAAAACAAAAAAACCCCATAATGTAACTGTAATTATGGAAGCTACCAGTGCCTACTATAATATTTAATTCATATATGGAACAGCTATGTCCCTCACTGAACTATTGCCCCTTTTTATGTATTGGGATAGGTCCTACTCAAAACCTTCTGCTTTGAACACACTGCTTGTGTGGCTTTTTGCAGTCATGAACAAATTCTTATTGAGTAAATAAAGGTCAAGATTTCCCTCTAAAAGTGATACACTGACCTAGCAGCTGTTCTCTAAGCATTTAGTTTCATTTATATATGACCCTTACTGGGAGGCAATTATCTGAAAAATCTGCTGGAAAAGATCTTCAACTTGTAAGAAAACAATCTGGTTAAAGGAAAAAAATTATATTATCCTAATCCATTTTCTGACCAAATTAATTTAGACTCATTTTTGTATACCTAATATATAAGTACACAAATCATAGAATCACAGAGTCATGGAATGGCTTATGTTGGAAGGAACATTAAATATCATCTAGAGAATCATCTCTCTCATCCTGCTGGCCATGCATCTGATGCAGCCAAGGATATGGTTGGCTTTCTAGGCTGCACCTACATAGATGTGACATTGTATGCCATTAGTATTACCATCATGCAAGAATCACATTCCCTGAAATAAACTATTTCAAAGAGAGGCATATTGAAGTTAATATTCTTTATATTTAATTTTTCAAGTTAAAAAGTCATATGATCTTTTAAATGTTCTGCTTGAGTGAAAATGCATTCTATCCTACTATACTTAAGAGCATGATTCCTTACAAAATATTGGAGTCTTAGTCATTTAATAACATTTGATGCAATGGAAACAGATGAAACCAACATGTTTTTTCTTGCATACTCCTTCTTTAGTAATCCTGTTTTGTTTTATTAGTCAACTCACTAAAAATGTGTACTGTTTCTTTCTTCAGTATCTGTGCAATATGTCTTGAATCTTCTTTATTTTCTTCTTTATTTTTGTTGTTGTTTTTGTTTTTGTTTTACCCATGGACAGAGAACTTCCAGTTCTACATAATAGAGGATGAGTTTAATATCAAAGTTAAAATCTCCTATCCTATTCTGAGATTGTTTATCTTGTTCATAAATTTTGGAATTGGAGTGAGAAATATTTCTTGCTCTGAATCAACCTGTCGGAACATATAGATTCTCCTTGCCTTTCCTTCTGAACTTGGCAATATTTGAATGTCAATTAAAAAAAATTCTAGAGGTGACTGGTCTATGGAGAACAAAAGTCACCTGAGTACTTGCAATCTTCAGTCATGACGAATCAGTTGCATATTTTTCAAAATGTATTTTGCTTGCCAGTGACCCAAGAACATGCACACAAAAAAAACTGAGTCATGGTTTGGCATTGTGGAGCATGCTAATAGCACAAAAAGATCCCTGCTCATTGATTTGTACTCGTTTTCTTAGTAATTTTTGCAACCCCAGAAGCATTATTGTCCATTGACCTTAATTGCTGTAGGTTTAGACTGAAGTGATCCTTTCCACCACCACATAGTCATTCAAAACTTTCTTTGAAGCTGCATGGGATAAAGTGTCTTTTGTCCATGTAGAAGAGAAAACCTAGTGTGAAACAAATAGAATTTGCTTGGACTTCTGTGGACTGATTTATTTTTCTGATTATTTTGGGCTTCCAGTCAGTATCCATTTAAAAAATACTTGTAAGTTGATATATGCTAGTTATGTTTTACTTACTTTGTTTTAAACCATATATTACAGTCAGCCAATTAATTACAAACTGCACCTCTGAGTAGTCAGTTTCAAATAAGAATTACAAATATTCCAGTTGAAGTATAGTCAGATTTCTTTACTTTTATGCCTGAGAGCAGCTGACTGCCTAGCTCTCATAAAACTTAAAAAAAATCATTTCAGTACCAATAGTTGATGCAGCCCAAAGTTATAAAAATTGTGTAGATCTTTTGAAATTAGTAATGGACTATTTTCTTCTTCTGTACTGCAAAAGAAGTAGAAATAACCACTGGGTGTGCAGTAACCAATAATCAGAACAGAGGGTATGACATGATTTACATATGTTTACTTTTCTTTTTTTGGTGTTACAAAATTACTATTCTTATTCTTTTTCAGTAAGCATGAATACGAAAACATGAAATATTAAACTTCTGTGTAAAATTATTTTCTTTCCTTTAGTATATTAATAATGCATTGATATTTAACATTAGTATCCTGTTAAACACAAATGAGTTTCTACACGCTGACTATGCCTAAGCTTATTCATGATGATGTGTGCCTGGCCTAACTTAATTGTACATTACATACTACCACTATTCCACAAAATCCAGCTAAAATAGATTACATGAGGCAATTTGGAAAAACACCTTAAGAGTAAAGCTGGTAGTTGTCAATCAAGTTTGGTGTTTTCTTAGATTGCAAATAGCCATAGCACTCAATTTCTTTCTCTTGAGAGTACTATATACACACTCAGTAAGATTCACAGACCCAGCACCAGTTTAATGAAGTAGTGAATTAGTATTTAAGCTGCGCTTTGAAAAAGATTTTCTCTTTTTTTCTAAGAATGTATACCCTTTACAAAGGCACTGGGTTCTGAAGTCCAGCTTTGAACACATTATACAGGAACTGAAGCAAGTGAGCATACACGTCAAAGAACACTCTTTGGATCTGTAAAGTCAAAGGTAGTGCTCAAGAAAGTAGTAGATCTTGATGGTTGGTAGCATAATTCTCACCATTCTGACTTCCCAATACAGGATTGATGTGAGCTAATTTTCAGTCTAAAAGTTCATTAATTAAGTCCAAGTTCATCAATCTATTGTTCTTTTTTTAAAATATGTGGGCATATCTGAGTTAATTTGTCTTGTCTGCCTTAAGATGCCACAGTCTTTGGAATGCACTACTCAGGAAGTCACTGTAATTCACTGTGATATCCAGAACTTAACTATCCTAAGCTGGCAGGTACCACTGGATGCTGGATCTGTCTGGGGTGGTCTTTATGGTCACAGCAGTGCGTACAGCGTTATATTGTGGATTTGTGACTAAACCAGTGTTGATAGCACAACAGTGTTTTTACTAATTCTGAGAAGTACTTGTGCCATGTAAAGGCTTCCTGTTTTCCCAACTCTGCTTCACCATGGGTAGGCTGGGAGTACGCAAGAAATTGAGATGGGACACAAGCAAGGCAACTGACCCAAACTGACCAAATGGATACACCATACCATATAGTGTGAGGCTCCACAAGAAAAAGTGAGGGGAGGACCATTTTTGGGAAAGTACTTGCTGCCCAGAGAGAAAATGGGCATTGGCCTAAACATGGGAGGTGATGAGTGATCACTTTTACATACTTTTTTCCCTCTCTTTCCTTCCTTTATTGAACTGTGAGTGTCTTTTTTATCTTTTGCTCTTTATATTCTCTTCCCCATCCCACTGGGGATTTGAAGTGAGCAAGTGACTGAGTGTTGCTTAACTGCCTAGGTGGCTAACCCACAGCACAGAGGTACAATAAAGCTCCCTGTCTCTAAATCCACAGTGGCCATTTTTTCTTTTGTACCATATCCATATAGTCAGATTTTTCAGGAAGTGATAGAACTGGAAAAAAAAAAAACCCAAACTCATTATTTTGTCTTTACTTCCCAAAAGTCTGTAAGTAAATTCAGTGCTCTCTGGTGCGGTTGCTGCATGGATGAATAAAGACTGCAAGAGTATTGGACTCCGACAGGAAGTACACAAGCTGTATAAATCTGAACACACCTGACCACAGATACAACTCAGGTAAGGTATAACAGATCTGTGCTGTTACATGGAGTTACCTCCTTGAGTATATTTTCTTAGCTTAGTATTCTGCCACGTCGCCATACTCCTTGTCTCCACTCACACTATTATCACAGAGCAAATAGAGAACATTAAAGAAATTCAATCTATTAGATATAGAACTCACTTCAGTCTTTCTGTCAAAGTGGGAAGACAACACAAACCCACATCTGTCAATGATCTAATTTTTGGCTTCTATTCTCAAACAGACATTTATTTTTAGAAAGCAGTTTTAAAAAATGTAAGGTTCGTGTTTGTCACTATAAAAATAAACAGATTATCTAGCAAAAAAACGTACAATCAACAGGGTAAGGAGTGTACAGTTTCCTGAATTAAAGAAAATATTTTATGAATTCACAGCAAATTTCCCTTTTTTGAAGAAAGTGTATAGCTATATCTAAGCTCATTTTTTTCAGAAGATGCGTCAGATTTCTCTTTTAAAAATGTATACCTAAGGTTTACAAAAATGCTGAAATGCACTAAGAGGAGTTTTTTAATCACTTCAGCATGTTATATCAATAGCTGACCTTGTAATTTTGATGGCATGACTTCAGACTCACATGGTTCTATTTCTAAAAGAGGAATGGGCTTATACAATTTTATTTAGCATTACTTTTTATTAGGCAGATGTGGACTCCTACTTTGCTTTATGCAGTCAGATAATGCAGACCAAATGAACTTTTGTTTTCACTTCTGAGGTAAGAATAGGAATTTTTATTCATATAAGACTGCATCTTGCCTTGGGCTGTTGTTTGTGGTTCAGATATTGGGAATTCTTACATGGACCAGGAAGAACATTAGTACAGCAGAATCAAACATTTTTATTCTTTAAAAGGGAAGAAAATCCTCTTTAGGCTGAAGAAAGAAAAATTCAGTTTAGTGTCCTCAGGGGTGAGGGATAAGGACAGGAGCAGGAATATTTTCACTGAAAAAAGATGCAGAAAGTAGGTCAGGAAGAGTGAACTTTCTGTTCTTTCTTGTATTATAGAAGATGAGAATAGGGTAAAGTAGTGACTGTATTGAGAAAGTTCATCTCTCCAGCTGTGATCATGTTGTTGCACACCTTTATTTTTCCTCAGTGACACTAACAGATACAAAAGGCAGAAATATATACATTATTTCTGCTTCCAAAAATCTGTCGCCCTACACTCTGCCTGCTATGTAACTTTCCTATGTTTAAAGTATTTTCTGAACACTTAACCTTTTCAACATATTGTCCTCATTTTTTATGTGGAATTTTATAGACAAAGCAGCTTTGTCTAGAACCCATAGTAAGGACAATTTCTGAATAAATTTTCTGAGTTTTCCATAAATCTTTATCTGACTGAAAAATGTAACAACAAATGACCCTCTACTGGCACCTGTGAAAAGCCATATGGATTTCACTGAGTCACAGACATCAGCAGGTGTGAGCTTCTCTGTAGGACAGGTACTGAGTCAGTAGCTGGGACTGGTATTCTGCATGACATCAGGCATAGATTTTTTCACCACCATTTCTTTCAGTATGGTTGTCACTATCTCAGTCTAATTAACAACTGAGAATGTGAATAGTGAATTAATATAATGTGCAGTGTAACCTGACTGAATAAATATGAATTATTTCTCCCCCTCTGCTTTCAGGTTGTAGTTAGATTTGTTTTGAAAAGATAAGAAAAGAGGTTTCAGAACGAACCATATTTTTCAATTTAGAGAGCACCTCTCTTTATTGAATATAATCTGTTTTCTATCTTTATTACTGAAAATATTTTTCCTTTTGGGAGTTTTTTTGCCAAAACTGAACTTATACTTTTCATTGACATTTTGCATCTTTCAGAGGCCTGCTATACGGAAAATTGACGTGTTGATGTTGCAATGACTTCAAATCATGAAGCAGGTTGCAGAGAGAGGCTGTAGGGTCTCCATCTTTAGAGATATACAAAACCTGACTGAGCCTGTTCCTGGTCACACTGCTGTAGCTGACACTGCCTGAGGCACAGAGGGTGGACAAGATTACCTGAGCAGATCATGCCAGCTTCAGTGGTTCTGTGATTCTGTGAAATTCTTTGGGAATCCAGATTCTGTTTGGTTCAGAATTTTAAGGCACATCACTTTAAAATGATTCTCAGAACTGGATTACTATATCTCAAAACACAATAATTAGCATGTAATTGGTCTTATTCAAAGTCATGTACCGTAATTTTGTTTTTTACCATGGAGAAAAATGTAAAGAATACTTTAATTGTCTTAAAACATAATGCAAAATCTCTTCAATACCATGCTAAAGTAACTCAATTCATACTAAACAAGCTTAGAGAAATCCCAATATAATAAGAATCTTATTTAATAACAACTATTATAACTACATGTTCTTTGTAAAAGTTTTATTATTCAATCATTCAGGCCTCTAGACCAATCTTTGATTAATTTGTAATATTTTTGCATTGTTTGGAGCAAAACAGACAGTGATTCCATCACAATTTAAAATAATTACCTAATCCAGTTTTGAAAGATACATTTTTAGGACAAAAATGTGTGCCACGAATTCTGCTTTACTTGATATTTCTTGTTCCAATCTATTGTGGTTTAACTCCAGTCAGCAACTAAGCACTCCCCATCCCAACAGGTGGGGGGGAAGAGAATTGGAAAGGTAAAAGTGAGAATAATTGTAGGCTGAGAGAATGGTTTAATTGTTGAAATTAAAGAAAATATATTGTAATTATTAATAAGAACAATAATAATAATAATAACAATAATAATAATAATAATAATAAATAATGCATTTTAATGAAAACAAAAATAAGAGGAAAACAAACCTCAAGGAAGACAAGTGATGTAAATGAAAACAGCTGCTCACCACCAACCGACTGATGCGCAGCTGGTCCCTGCACAGTGGCCCCGCTGGCCAACCTTACCCTTGGTTACATCTTCCAATTTGGCACTGTATCGTATGGAATATGCCTTTGGACAGTTTGGGTCAGCTTTCCTGGCTGTGCTCCCTCCCAGCTTCTGTTGCACCCCCAGACTCCTTGCTGTTGCAGTGTTGTGAGAAGCAGAAAAGGCCTTAGCTCTGCGTAAGCACTGCTCAGTAATAATGAAAACATCCCTGTGTTATCAACACTGTTACCAGCACAAATCCAAAGCACAGGTACTAGCTACTGCAAAGAAAATTATCTCCCAGTCAAAACCAGTAAAACAGTGTGCAAAACAGGTAATCAAATCCACTGAGACATCAGTTTATGCTCTTTAAAAAAACCTGCCTGCATTTCTGTGACATTTAGTATATCATTTTGGAAATGCATTTTATTATTAAGGCTACTTTAAAGAAAATATTTTGATCATCAAAGGATGTAATGTTCAAAGTACTGGACAATTTGAGTGAACTTCCTGCTAAAACATGAGTGAAAGAATAAACATTTATAGAACTTAATTTGGAAATCACAGGCCTTTTGCCTAAAATTCAGTTGTCATTCTAAAATACTCAAGTAGTTATATTGTTTAAAACACAAAACAAGCAAGCATTGACATTCAAGGGACTGATGCCAGTACATGGATTATCAAAGTATCTTTTACAACCATTCAGCATAAACACATATATTCCTTAAATAATCACTAATCTGAAGATCAAAAAAATATACTTTAATTAAAATGCACTACAGTAGTCTATTAAAACAACATAGTTAGAATCAGTGACTCTATAGGCTCAGTGGATCCAAGTAGGAAAAAATACGGTGTATTTTTCCATCCTAGCAATGCTGTCACATTTTGTTTTCAAACTTTTACATTAACTGTTTTTATGTTTCAGTTAACTTTTTTTATTCTTTTGTCACTGTCAGCATTATGCTAATTCTTTCATTTCCTATAAATATTAATTGTATTTCATTGCTACGGGGTTTTAACTGCATCTTTTCTTAATTGTGGAAGTATCAACTGTTCAAGAGCTTGAACATTAATGTTCTCATTTATTATTTATACAGATAGCAAATAAATTATAATAAATAACAAGGAATGTCTGAATTTGAACTTTTGACTGCAGATCAAAACAATGCAATGTGAGTAATTAAAATTATATACATAGAGACAGTATTGTCTACATAGATAAGTCCATATAATTGTAAAGATAAAGAGTATATTAACTATGTGTCATCTTGTTGCTATCCAGTTGTGTCACTTTTTCCCAGGTGACATTGATTGAGGATGACCCTGCAGAGTTATTGGAAATAAATCCATATATTGGGATTTTTTAAATAGTTACTAGTTTATAAGCAAACAATTAACCAAAGAGAGTTAAGTAATATGCTACCATTAAACATGCTCATACCTTTCCCAGCACTAGCTTGCAATTTTAATTTCTTTTTCATCTTTTATTCTCTGACATTTGACCTACAAAGGAAGAAAAAAACCCATCAAAACATTGATACCCAATGTTCTGAATATAAAGAGATACTCATAATATGTAAAAGTTGTTTTCTTCATCTATTTCTAATAATTACCCTGTATCATAGAGAACATATGGAGGAGCAGTTTCTAAGCACAGATCAGTGAGATACAAATGTAAATTCCACAAAAATCTGTTCATTAGTAGAAAGGACACTGAGCAAGCTGCAGAAGTCTGATGGCAGACCCTCAGCATGAAGCTGCTGGATCTAAGTTGCAATATGGTTGACTTGAGAGCCAGGTGGTGGCACAGAGGAAGGTGTCCCCTGGTTATAAACACAATTCCATGATACAGACTGTTTTATCAAGTAAAGAATGTGGAGCTGATAGGAACTACAGTAATACTACTACTTTAATATTTTCCAGTTTATATGAGAAATCTGTTATAATTAATTTTGCCTCATATTTTGCACACCATCACAGCAAATAGCACTTGTTGGTCATAATCTGTAATTCTTTTGTAACAAAGTACTTATGTGAAAAGACAATGATTCAACAGGAAATGAAAAAAGACTCTAAGAAGGACTTTGATTAATTTTTTAAACCATGGTGCTCATTATAGTTCCTTTTGTATTATACATACGTGCTGATAATATACCATCATATTATTATGACTCATTTTCAAATGTTTGTCTTCGGGGTTGGAAGGGTGGCAATTCAACAGAGAAATATTTCCATTCTTTATTCATTCTGAAAATTTGCATGGAGTATATTTGAAAGTCTTAAAATGCCCTGGCCTTCTTTGAACTAAGTATTTGTCAAAATGGAAAGTTTCACAGTCTTTCTTATGCAAAATGATGTATCTAGATTCAAGCGAAAACAGAACTTTCAGTGAAGGCAGGCAAGACTGCCTTGTATTTATAGCTCAACACCACCCTCTCCTGGTAGTACCTCTCAATTAAAATACCATCAGTGGACAGTTCTGAAAATTTAAGTCTTTTTGCATTGATTTTAAAATATCGACACCATTTTTAGTAATTCAAACAGTATTTTTAATTTACTGGATAAGAAAAAAATTTTTCTTCTTATTAAGAATGTAATCAACTAAAATAAAATCCCCTAGTTTTACTAGTTTTCTAGTTTTAACACCATGAAACTAAAGTATTTTATTTTAGGTATATTTAAAAGTATGCAAAAACTTCTCCAGCAGTCAGATTGTTCACAGCCCGCGTGTAGATAACACTGTTATATTTAAATCACTTAGAAAACCATTATTTATTCCCTCAATTGATTAATCTAGAGTTAAAATAATTAGGGAAAAAGAATCACGAAAGAAAAAAATAATAAATTTATTACAATTATAATATGAAATACAAATATAATATGAAAAGCTGAGGAAAACTTGAAATACTGGGAAGAGCAATAAGCAAGGAAGTAACTTATGGACCTTATCTATTTGGTTTATACATTGCTGAAGTATAGGCAGCTTTTCCTTCCCTCTACCTGCAAGCCCTTTGGAACAGCTTCTTTTGCATTTCTATGTTTCCTATCACAATCAATTTCCAATCCTGACTGTGTCTTTGGCAAAATTTCAACAGGTATCTGAAGAAGTGTATTGCTACTGTAAAAGTAGTAGTCTATCCTGTCATGCAAAACCCAAGAGAAAAGATGTTGTAAAGGTCATCTGGAATCAATTCCTGGTAACGTCTTAATTATTATTGATTCCAAAAATAATAAGCATGTGAATGTGTAAACTAAAAATTGATTAACCCTGGCATGAATTTTTTTTGGGGGTCAACATCTTTTTCACAGCAACCAAATGAGAAGCCTTTAACTGAATCTGAGCTTGGTGCTAGCATCAGCATCACTACAATTCAAATAATAATTTTATTTCATGAAATAATGTATTTGTTGAAATATATATGCATGCATATGTGCATGCAACTATCTAGCAGAGATTGTAACATTTTCACATTTTGACCCTAACAACACAATTGAAATTTCTGCCCTTCACTTCA
The DNA here is from genome assembly GCA_034509425.1 of Eopsaltria australis. NCBI lineage: Eukaryota > Metazoa > Chordata > Aves > Passeriformes > Petroicidae > Eopsaltria > Eopsaltria australis. The sequence goes on from JAVTVJ010000518.1 coordinate 669,704, forward strand.
CTGAATCAGCAGTTTCATTTGGCAAATATAAATATGCAGGTTTCTGCTTAACTCTTCCATATATGAACTTCAATGATCTTATTCATGTTCATAATTTTTATTTTTTACTTTTATATTTGGGAATAGCTACAGTAATGCAATGATGTAATTATCTGGCAGTATTTGCTATCAATACTTGACCCAATTACAAACTACTATTTTTTGTTTGGTTTTATCTGGCTTTTTTTGGTTGTTTTAAGATGTATTCCTGCAGATTAAAGAGCCAAACCAAAATATGAAAACCACTCACCTAGGAACATGTGTGAGGATGATGAAAATTGGATTTGATTTAAATTAAATCAATATCTCTGATTATTCTCTGTGTTTATTTTTACCTTAAGGAAACAGTGCTATGAAAGTGTGTTTTTGCCTTGTACACCAATAGTGGAGTGGGAAAAAGGGATTCATAAGTTATCAATAGTCAATTATGTTTGCAAATGTTGGTTACCCAAAGACATACATAATAATATAAATTAGATAATTTACAAATAAGATCATTTGAATACTCTGAAGAAACAGCTGTAAAACAAGACATTGAATTTATTTTCTGCGTTCCCTGTGGTCTTAGAATGAAACTTTCCCTCTAAATTTTGTTAAACTACCGATTTTTAGTTTTCCTGATCAGATATAGTAAAATCCAAATTGCTTGAATTTAAGAAATGGAGCAAGGTTTTGTGTACTTCAATCAGAAGGTTCTCTTCTTGCATGTATTAGGCTTGTTGGCTTATTAGGGAGTGACATTATCTGCAAGGTGGTAGTTGCTTTAATGAAGATGCCTCATGTAGATGAATTAGGATATCAGGTTACAAAAGGAGGAGGATGTTACTCATAGTAAACATTAGGGATACCATATACAATTCCTGTTTTCTTAAACTTTGATTTTAAAATAACACCCTTGTTTTAAAGAAAGATTTGTATCTGGGTTTGCAGTTCTTTGTTCCTAGTGATGCACCAATATATCTTTTGCATACCTATTTCCACTGAGGCTTCCATCTAAGAACCTTCAAGTTCTTGTCCTATAAAGGAGGTTTCCAGCGTTGAAGGAAAGGATAGCTAATGTAAAGCACTTATTAGATAGTGAGTTTGATTTTCATGAAAAACAACAGAAGAGAAGATAGACAAAGACAAACAGGTGTCTTTTCTGGCTCTTTAATAAGGTCATTTTTGTAGATTAGGACACCATTAAACTTCTGATGAAATTCCTACATACTTCAGGGAAAAGAAAAACACTTAATTGGGTTTTGATTGACTTACAAGCTCAACCTACCTTAAGAGCAAGAAATTTGCATCTTTAAACATTTCTTCATCCTAAACCATAATATCCCACAAATGAATGTATTTCACACTTCCAGTATAACAATAATGAAACACAGTAAACCATTGGTCATGGAAAAGCCTCATAGAGCCACAGAATGGTTTGGGTTGGAAGGGACATTAAAGATTGTCTAGTTTCACCCCCCTGCCATGAGCAGGGACACCTTCCACTAGAACAGATTGCTTAATGCTCCATCCAACCTGGCCTTGAAAGATAAATCATTGTTATCTACTTTTAAATACCTGTGGTGTCTTAAACCATTGAAATGTTGTCAAAAGCTGGCAAATGACGTATTGTAATATTGCAACAGAATAAAAGATAAAATACAACTTGGCTGTTTAAATATAGTCAAGAGTTATAACCTTTCAATTACATTGCTTTTACCCCCCCAGTAAGAAAGACACTGTCAAATACAAGCTTGTCTTATGTTGTTTGTTATTTAATGGTTTTCAAACTCTTCCTATTTCATTCTATTTTAAATTATTTAAAACTTTATTGAGTTATTAGTCTTTGATGACCTGCTAGCTCCTCTCTTTACTATGATAAATAACAGTACCAAGTAAATACAACAGTAGACTACAGTATGTTAATTATAGTTTAAATGTTACTACTTTATTTTAAATATCCTATTATACTCACATGCTATACAAGCTACTGAGTAATCTGAGTTCAGTGTAATTAAATAGAACATTCCTTCCTTTTTTCTTTCTTGAGCTGGCTGTTGTGTATGTTTTCTTATCTTTTCTAGAAACTAATCAAGCACATTACATATTTTAATTTGTTGTAATAACCTGTGCACATATTAAAGAACTTGAAAGCTGAAACATTACATAAAGAGATACCATCTTACATGAAACAGATTTTTTTTCCATTAATAAGCACATGCTTATCCGATTTATGATGTGGGTGAACAGAAAATAATTCTTGTTCACTTAGTGAGTTTTTTGATGAGCTGGGTGTTCTTAGACTAAAACACACAGAAGATATTTAATCATATGGTGTCTATCCAAACAAATTTGTTTTCCTTATGACTCTACCTTTTTTTTCCCTTTAAGAATTCAGAACTTTAAGGCCCCAAGAATTGTCTTTTTTATCTTGACAGTAACATGATCTTGTCCATGCTGTAGTAGCTGAATATCTCCATTCAGACCACACATTTTTCTATTTCTGTGCTTCTACTGCTGGGAAAAGCATTCAGAATCATCATAAGTGCAACAGAGATCTCAATTTACACAGCCTACAATATGGCTACCAGCTGATGATCCTGAGGACTACATCCTCCTTTCGTTCTTACCCTGCAGTTACTTCTTGTAATCTTAAGAACCATTTGCTCAACATGTGAAAAAAATTGCTTTTCAGGAAAATGATAAATAGAAGCAGAATCTCTCAAATTATTCAGCATCCATAAATTCCTTTTATGTCTGTTTTTTAAAATTCTAGAAGCATATATATATTTATCTAAGAAATATTTTCCCCCAGAAGTCTTGCAGATATCAAAATTTATTTCTCATATCGATTTACAGATTTCATTATTGTGTCAGGGCTTTGAAGACACTGTTAAGCTTCAGTGGGTTGGGCCAGCCTTACCGGGAAAACCCTGACAATGGACCCAGAAGCTCCATTTCAGCTTAGGCCTGAGTATCCATTGCCTCTGACCAGCTCTGTCCCCTGATGTTCCTGACTTGGGTTGGCTTTAGCTGTGAATTTTCACTTTGTGTTTGTTCAAGGATCTTTGGACTGTTGAGGAGACCTGTTGCTGACACCAGCCTTGCACTGATCACCCTGTTCTGCTGCTGTGTAGCTGCAACCCCTCAGTATGGGCAGGGTCTGCACTGGGGTTATTTTGGCTCCATTCTCCTTCTCCTTGGAAGCAGACCCATTCCTGCTGCTCTCTGACAAATGTCATTAGGTCATATCGCCAGCTTGGAAAAACTAGGTTTGAAACTAACAAAGAAAACAAAGCAATAATATCAAAGATAAGTAAAAGGCACTGTCCATAGTATCGCTGAGTCGCAACACAGAAGTGTAAACCAGTGAGAAAAGAGCAAAGATGTACAAACACATTTGCAAGCATGCAAGAATAATTCTAACTGGGTCCTAGAGAAAGGAATAAGGAACCATCAACATGAAGGCCATGTTTTTCTTGACAAAGAACTCCAGAGACTGAAATGCTCCCATGTGTAATCTAAATGAAGCCACCAGTTTTAGGACTCTGAGCAGCCCGGGAAGGGTGAGCCTAAGAGCAGGAAGAGGGGTATAAAAGAAGTATGTGTACAACAGTTTAACTGCATTAATATTTCTTATTTCTACACAACAGTGACATGTGGACCAAAACTGATTAGACTCTAAAAATCTTATTTATATTAGCAACAAATTCTTGACTGCACATATCTGTAAGGTATGCTTCCTCTTTCTCTATAGCCAGATTTTAAGTGTAACACCAGAGCTGGTCCTGATGCTTGCATAAATGCATGTTTACCCAGTATATCCTTTGTGGGCTCCAGACACTTTCCAAAAGTTGCAACTCTTCTATAATTTGACCATCACAGCTGTAAAACCCTCCTGAATTATTCCACACAGGTTGTCTCATAAAACATTAACGGTTTGTGTTCAGGTTGAATCCCAGCTCTCTACTGACTATTGAAATAGGTCAAGAAAATACATTTTAATGATATAAACCCTGAGCTGAATCTCAGCCAGATAAAGACTTGTTTAGCTATGTATAACTGAGTATAATGGCAATACAAAGAATTCACACTTTTACTATTACTATTTACTTTTACAATTCCAAAATGCATTTTAGCATTGCCACATTAGTTTTTGTAGAGGTTTTATAAAGACATCAATAAGCTAATACAAGATAATTAAGTGCATGTTCAAATGGGATTAAAAGGTTCCATTCTTTCTGATGTAGTATGTGAGAAAATTTTATGAAGTCAACAAGACACAATGTTAAGCATGTATACATTTATTAATATATTTGTGTGTATATAAATTACTGGAAGTGTATGCTATATAAAAGGAGTTAGTATGAATATGTTCTGTTAACAAGCTATGAAATAAGCCATATATAAATTTTCAATGCTATATTTTATTTTAGTAAAGATAGCAATCTGTATCAACTTTTTTCCCTCACTCCCCAGGACATATGGAAACACTACTTTCTCTTTTCCCCAGTTAACATTACTTTTTCCTTTCACAATTGCTCATGTATTTTCTTCCCATCATCTTGTTCCATTACTGATTGCATGTCTCATCAGTAATTTAGCAATTATCTTAAATTATGTCCCATGTAATTTTTAAAATTATTTTGACTCACATACCTTAATTAATGGTATTCAAATGAATGTTTGCATTTGAATGTGTCTTTCATTCCTTTCTAGTCATTAGCTAGCTCAGGAGTTCATTTGCAGTCCAAAATTACTAACTTGTCACAAAAATAGTACTTCTAGAAGGAATTCTGTTTAATGTATTTAAAAAGTTATCCATCTCTGCCCTCTAGTGGCCATGTCGTTCCTCAGTTATATCTTCACAGGAAAAGACTTCCTCAACAGAGAAACAAAATCCTTATTGATTTTAGCTTATTTCATCTTAGTTTACTAAATTCAGCCAACTTCCTTGTACAAAATAGTTTTGTGTAATTCCTTTAGATTCATGCTTCCATGCTTTCAAAATAAAAACCAAATACTTTGCAAACAATCAAATGAGGTAATTTTTCCATCTCCAGTACAATACAGAGTAATTTTTAAATTATGTTGCACTGCAGTTTCATTGAATCCATTTAAGAAATTTTCACTTTTGAAGCACTGCAACATACCTAAACTTATTCAGGGCAATTTTCTTGAAATTCCATTTTTTTTATTTATTTTTTTTTTTAAGACAAACTGTAAAAGACAAGAAAGGGGGAAAAAAAAGGAATTAAAAAAAACAACACAAAACCAAAATACTGTGCTACAGTAATTGTTTTATTATAATAAATTTAATAACCATGTTTTAAAAGGTAAGCCAGTATAATTTGTTCTTTAGTAGAAAACAATTCCAAGATATGAGCTCAGCATTAGTGAGATTCTTCCCTACCTCCAGTGGTAGACTTTTGCTTCTAGGCTTGATGTCAAGGAAAAGAGCCACTTCCTGGCTGGCAGCCAATTCTAAAAATCCTCTTTTGGCCCTAGGAAGTTTTCTTTTTCCACACCACTGAGACCTGTCTGACAGTTCGTTAATCATCTCGACATCTCAACCGAGGTGCAGATGGAAGCTTCATCTGCTTCATGTCTGTTAATTCTGTCTGCTCCGGACTGCTGACTCCTCTTGAACCTTCTCTTCAAGTTCATTTGCTCTCAATAGATGGAGCAGCCTCCTCCATTTGGCAAGTTTCACCTGACTTTCTCTTGCTCTTTGGAGGAGCACAGAATTATAATTCCAGTTCAAAGGTAGCTCTAGAGACATCAGTCCTAGATCAGTAAAAGCAGGACATATTTCAAACCTGAATGTTATTGTATAGGGATTTGTCCTTTCACCCTTAAAAATCTTGAGGGATGAAGACTTCACAGCCTCTCTAGGCAGTCTGTTCCAGTGTTTGATCACTCTCATTGAAAAGACTTTTTGCTTTTTCTTCTTGTCCTATCACTTAATACTCTGGAGGAGTCCTGAGACTGAAAAGACTGGCACATGATACCAGCTCCTCAGGGCTCAGTATTTGTGCCTGTCCTATTTAACATCTTTAATGATGATTTGGATGAGGGGATTGAGTGTACCCTTGATCAGTTCACAGATGGCACCGGGTTAGACGGAAGTGTTGAATTTCTTGAGGGTAGGAAGGCTCTGCAGAGGGATCTTGACAGACTGGATTCATGAGCCAAGGACAACTGCATGAGGTTCAATAAGGCAAAATGATGGGTCACAAAAACAATATGCAGTGCTGTGGCATTGAAGAAGAGCGGCTTGAGAGTTGCTCAGCAGAAAGGGACTTGGGGGTGCTCGTTGATGCACAGCTGACATGAGCTAGTGTGTGCCCAGGTGACGAAGAAGGCCAGCACCATCCTGGACTGTATCAAAGTTAGTGTGGCCAGCAGGACCAGGGCAACAATTGTCCAGGTGTCCTCAGCACTGGTGAGGAGACACATTGAGTGCTGTCTTCAGTTTTGGGTCACTCGCTTCAAAAAGGACTTTGAGGTGCTGGACTGTGTCCAGAGAAAGGAAACAGAGATGATTTGGGGTAAAAAAAAACATCTTTTGGGGAGTCACTGAGGGAACTAGGATTGTTTAGTCTGGGGAAGGCCCAGGTGGAACCTCACTGCTCTGTACAATCACCTGAAAGCAAGTTGTAGTGAGGTGGCGTCAGTCTCTTCTGTCATGTCTCAAGTAAAAAGACAAGACAAAATGATTAGAAAAAAAAAATGTTCACTGAAAGGTTTGTTAGGCTTTGGAATATTTTGTCCAGGGAGGTAGTGGAGTCACCCTCCCTGGTAGTGCTCATGAAGCATCTGAAAGTGGCACTTGGCTATATGGTTTAGGGGTGGTTAGGGTGGTGATAGGTTGGTGGTTGGATTGGATGACTTTGAAGTTCTCTTCTAACCCTGATGGTTCTGGGGTTCTTTGTGATTCTGTTACTGTCAGACTTCAGCTGTACCTACTTGTTCTTTTCCATTGCCTGACAGAAGCAAGGACATCCCTGCATGAACAACTATGCTGCTTTTCCTTACACTCAGAACCCTATGCTCATCTTTGGTATGGTCAGCATTTACTTTGGTGGTGTCATTATTGCTTACATGGGTGAGCAATAGCTCAAGTGCAAGAAGCATTTGTCCAAGGCCTCACTAATTTCTCCACACATCCTGGATGCAAGATCCTGACAAACAGCAAATCCTCTCAGACAGATCAGATAGTGAGAAAATGGTGCCTTCACTATTATCCCATCCTCCCCCTGCAGCACGAAGTTTCTAAACAGCATCACAGACTGCTCTATTTTTGTGTCATTTCATACTTGGTTTCCAGATATGCCTTTCCTTGTGAAAGTTGTTCCTGCTTATCTGTTAGATTTTAGTTCCTCTTCTGTCTGAGCACATCTGCAAGAGAAAAGCTTTTTTTCCTGGTGCCTGAAAAGCCTCTCAGCCTGCCCCAACCTTGTAGTCTCCAAGCTTTACTGTTTCAAGCACAGTCCTAGCTCTCCTCTCCTAACAAAGTAGGGCTGAGGCTGTTGGACTTCCGGGGCCTCTATGAAAAACTTATCCATTTTCTTACTGCTGAGTCCTGCTCTGGTGTTTTGAAGATTATCCAAACCTTTCTGCAGCCCTTTCAGTAAGTGACTCAGTGCCTAACTGAAGTTTATCTGCATGAGAATGGGAGTGCACCACTAGCCCAACTCTGTCCTGGGAAGGTGTCTATCATTCCTTGCCACCTAGCACTGGGAAACTGTCCTCTTGCAGGACTCAGAAGGGTAAAGCCTTCTGGTCTGCCCTTGAAGTCCACTGGTCAATGCTAGCCAGGACTGTGTCTTGTGGTGCCTTACTGCTATGGCTATACCAAACTTGGCAATCTCAGTCTGTCTCAAGCAGTGTCTTCAGGACTGCTTCCCTCACAAGATGACTGTTAAATCCCCTTCTTGTTTATCTTTCTCAGTATGAGATGAGGAAGGTGAAAGGACAAAACCACTCTATTGTGCAACAATCACTTCAACTTACTGCAACCTGTGGTGTTTTATTTGTATGACACTATGTATATTATATTACTCTAAAAAGGGAACAGACAAGAAATCTCCCAGGTGTGCAGCACAACAGTCTACAAAAGTACTGTTGAATATAAAGATGAAAGTGTGATAAAGAAGGAATAACTAGGAACCAGAAGGGATTACCTAAAACTAAACAGAGGAAAAAGGAACTGAATTTCCAGGCTGAAATCAAGCTAGGAACAAAAGACGAGTCTGCAAGGACACAAGAGGCAAAAAATCCTTTTTGCTTTATTCTTGTCTCCTCTGAGTTTACTTTTCAAAGTTACATTTCCTACCATTTTTTAAAAAATGCACTGTATCTTTTCCTTTTCAATGGTGCTCACCAAAGCAATGGCAAAACATTTTTGGTAGACATCTTTTAAATGTGTTGTCAAGTTAGGTTTTTTACCATAATTCTCCTAGCATTTTATATTAGTTTCAATAGCAGAAGTCAGCTTCATCTGTACTTCTGAATCAGTTTCTGTCATGAATACATTTTTAGGAGACATTCCCTGAGGGAATCCAGATATTCCAGTGTGGTGTCTCTATTCATTTTATACATAAGCTTTAGCATCTCCTTAATATTTGAGAGTAAGAATTTTTGATGCCCTGCTCTGCTTTTTGGTAGTTTAATTTCTAAACAGCATACTGGCTTTTTTTAGACAGTGTCAAATTAATTTCAGATGGTTTTTCTTATGGCTGCCTGATCCACATTCCTGGCACATGCTTCCTAGGTTTGTAGCTTGGCACATCTTTTCACGTTTAGCTCATGCATACATTGTGACTACTGTGTTTTCTCCTTCCAAACGATAACCACCATTTCTGTTTCTGTCACTAGTACAGGGAAGGAGGTTAAAATCTTCTCAACCCAGACCCAGGGTGGAGTCCAGTATTCCCTGCAACCCAACACTAGGAAACCATGTCCTCTCACATAACTAATTAAGGCATAGTAGTGAAACAGCAGTGTACTCAAGGACTACTGCAGCACTTCTGGAACACTATCAGCAATTACTTACTGTTGATTTATATATGTAATATTTAACTATTTTTATTTCTTCACATTTTTATTCCCAATACATGAAAGCAGTGAAGCATTGGCTTTTGTACACAATCCAAAATATACCACTTACTCCCTTCCTCTCTGTTCTTTAGTGACTAAGTGACCTAAGGTTCCTCTCAGGAATTTAATGGAAGAAACAATAAAGGGATAATAGAAAGGGGGAATAAACATGTTGTTTTCTTACAATACTTCAGTTCCTCTAAATTTTATCTCAAGCTACTTTTTATATGCATATTATCCACAGTGTTACGTCAGGCAGTGTTAAACTGCCTCTGTCATGGGAGGTACCTGGGTGTTCTCACAAGAACCTGAATGTATATTAACCCATCAAAATTTGTGTTTCATGGCCTTCCCCTACCCATAACAGATCAAGACTGCAACTATGTCTTCAACCAACAGACATCTAAAACATTCCAATCAGGAAAGCTATCCCAACACATCTCCATAATCACAATGATATCAAAGCCCTGTGACTGCACACATATCTCCAGCTTCTCCTGATTGTTTCCCATACTGCCTGCACTCATGTACAGTGTAAGATATGAGCTAAGATGCAAAGGTATGACCTAAAAATAATTTAGTTTTAAGTCCACCAGATGGCGTTATTGAGAGGCTTAATTAAATTCTTTCACCATAACATTTTGTTAAATTATGGTAACAATTAAAAAGGGAACGAGGGACAGTAAGAAAAACAAGACTCATTATTATTCTTCTGAATTGGTAAAGTAAATCATTAAATAACTCTACTACAGTATATAAGTTAGGCTCCTGGAAGAATTTTTTTGTTTAAATGAAATCTAAGTTATAGTTTCTCAGTTCTTGTGCGTTAGAGGAAACATTTATTTCCAGTCTCTAATGCCCTCGTATCCCTAAATAGCCATACAGGAACATTTACATGTAATTTAATTAATTTATATGTAATTCTTTAAATGGCACAATTATAGAAATATCTTTTAAGTCTCTAACTTTTCTGCAGATGAATTAAAGTTTTACTATTGTTTTTTGGCATGATTTTTTTTGGTTAGTTGGTGGGTTGGTTGGTAGGTGTGGGGTTTTTTTTGTTTTGTTTTGATTGGTCGATTAGTTGGTTGTGTTTTTTTGTTGGGTTGATATTTTTTTTCATTTGATAGAATAAACTCAGAATGACATCTGGTGTAGGAACCAAATATGTTTTCTGACTCATGTAAATGCTTGATAAGGTTGATGATATTGGATCCCTCCTATCGAACTCCTAAGTCCTCAAAATATTTGGTAAGACAGAACACGTTGTATGCCATGACTTCTGAATTGCTGAATTATGTTCTTGTTTTCTCAGCATTTCCATTTAAGTAGAACAATAAAGAAGAAAGAGAGAGGAAGTAAGCTCACACAATACCTTTAAGCAGCAACATAAATCTGATTTAAACTTCCTCAGCCATTTATACCAAGAGGAAAATCTCCAATTATATTAATCAGCTCTTCAGAAGCATCTCAAAAGTGTCTTGTCACCCAGAAAGTCATGAATCACAAAAAATATTTTCTAGCCTGTCAAGGAGGAAAAAATATGTTTTCTCCTAAATAGCTTTCAGGTTCAAATCAAAGCTGAGGGTTTGGAAGGAGAGGTGGAGAACAGGATGGCCTCTGTTCTTGCTTTTTCTATAGTTTGATGATGTTTTCTTCACTCTGCCTTTGTACATTTGATGGCAGTGTCCGTAGGTGTAGAGGAGTATGAGTCAATAGATGACCACAGTGATTTGTGAAGGAATTGCAGTACTTGCAAGTATAAGAAAGCATCCACAGACAAAAGGATAGGAGTAAACTGTGGTTGTTACTGCCTGTTGCAGGTGCATTTGACATCTCTGACACTCCCTTTGGAGGAGTGAAGTTCCTGCACTCAAATGGGCCTTCTGAAAACTTCCCGAAAAAAGTGGGTGATAAATACTAGGACATACCCCACATCCTTAAGTGCTTCTACAATGTGACTAACCATATCAATAGTGACCAAAATCAAATTTTCTAATAGAAGCAGCGATAAGTTATAGCTCCACTTCTCAAGCTTGAGTGACTGCTAAGCCCCAAGTGGATATTCTGGCAATATCCTAAATCAATATTTGAGAAAAACTTCAGAGCACAGCAGCTCTCTCACCTTCCTTTACAAACCAGATTTTGGAAATTAGGTCAGTCAGTAGTTCCCAGTGCTAAGATTAAGCACTTGGTCAGGAAATTTGGAGGTTCAGGACTCTAGGATATCCAGTGGAGTAAACTACAGTTAGTAAGTTCCTTGAAGAGAAAAAAAACAACTTTGAAAGTAGTGCACACATGATTTTGATACTTCTACATGATAATATTTCCTAGATTCTTCCATCAGCTCTTTAATTAACATGTTTTTTCTACATGCTGACAGTTCCATAGGGTTATGTGAATTAAGTAGCCTCTGAGTAATTGGAATTTGACCTCACTAATATGCTTGTATTTCCTACATAATTTCATATGCTTCTATTTCTTGAAAATATTTTTTGTAAGCAAAAATGTAAACCTTAAGCAGTATCAATAATTATTCAGTGGTTGTTCTGTATTTTTTTCAATTAAAGATGTGTTTTTTATGTTATATAATGAAATGAACTCAGCTAAATTACTAACATTGTTTTTTCTTCAAAGAAAAATGACAATTTTTTTGTTTGTTTTCATATGCCTCATACTATAGAAGTCACTTATTTCATGGGTCTAAAAAGCAAAACCCTTACTCACTTTTTTACAGGGACTCTCAACTTTTCTCTTTTCCTTTTTCTTTTTCCTGATTCTTCCTAATATTCTGAGCCTGAGTTTTCTTTCTGCAAAAGTGATTTACTTTCAACAGAGGATAATCATAATTGGGATAACAACAATTAGGTTAATCAGCGCAACACCCCTTCTTCATCCAAAGTACTTGTGTCATCTAGGAGACCCTGCTTGGAAAACAGAGTGTGTGGGCTTGTAGTCTGAACTTTAAGAAGACATGTAATACAGATCTCCCACTCTGTCCAAAATACACATGATGGTATAGTTTCAACTTTTCCAACAATAGTACTAAATCAAGGTGGTGGTGAATGCTGTGTTTTATGCTGAAAGTGATGCTGCCAGGCTTTGTTAAGGGAGCTGGTTGTAAACATGCTGATTTGAATGGACCTTTGGAAACAAAACCTGGATTTCAAATGCCACGAGGCAAAAGATAGGTTGTGAGGTTCTTAGCTTTGCTTCTGTAGTGGTGTCTCTCAACACAGCTGCATTATTCATTATGGTTCAGACCAGAAAGGTCATTTTTCTCCTTGTTTGTCCATTTTTGAGTAAATTGCTAATTTGTACTTTCTATACTAAAGTGCTGTTCATGTAGGGTTCTCAAAATGTACACAGTGGACATCTTTCCAATTATACTTTGCCAGAAAATGCTGTCATTTCATCTGCTGATGGGCTTTCAGCACACAGAATTGGCCTATGACTAGGTCAAGGTAAAACACTGGAAACTGCTTACAAAGCGGATTCCAAGGTCCTCAGCACGATTTCTTTTGCTGTACTCTTTATTGAATTAAATTTGCTACTAATGTAGAGAGACTGTCACATTTATGGAAGTCTTGGAATGCAGAGAACTTCACCAATTCTGCTGAAGGTGTCTAGAGAATCTCTACTGCCAAAGAGGTGTTGCTATGGGGTTTTGTTTGATTGTTTTTTTTTCCTTTTTATTTGTTTGGCTTTTTTGAAAAAAAAATTACTAATTAAATTAGGTCACTGTATTTTTTCCAACTTTAGATGTTTATAAGAATGGTTATATCCAAACAGAAATAACTGAGCTAATGATTTTCAAGGGAGGTAGCCTGAAGTCTTTTTTTTCCTGAACTGGGGCTTAGCTTTCCTTGAAAATAACAGATACATTGAGGAAGAATGAGAAAAACCTTCAGAGTCTATTAGATGTTAAGAATTCTCCAGTAGATGGAGGTAGAGAATAAGGTGTTTTAGAAGACATATGAAAATACTTTTTTCTCAATGGTAGTTTGTACATTTTCTATCAATCTTCATAGGCTGTTTATCTAACTTTTAATAAGTTGCTGTCTGAGAAGATGCTCAAGAGACCACAGGCAACAGTACCAAGATGACAATTCAAACCATCTCTGCATGTGAAAAGTGAGTTGAACAAGTTAACAAATGGATTAAGAATAAATTTTCTGCTTTCCTAGCTCTCATTTCACTCACTGTCTTAAAAAGAAACACGACCCTATTTGTTGCTTTATGCATAGACAAGCTCTTGCAAATTTTAAATTTCAGATTAATAGATAAATTATATCCTTTTTATCTAAAATAATTTATTTTAACATGCAAACTCTCATCTGCATTATTTGAGTCACCATCATACTACTGTGGGGGAGTTGTTTGTTTATATATTCTTTTCATTATGCTAACACGTCATAAGTACTGTCAATTTTCTTCATTTTTCAGTTCTTTTGTGAAAAAAAAAAGTGAGTTCTTTACTTTACTGGCAGCTTATTCTTCTATGATCTCTGCAGAAGCAGAAATACATTTAAATTAAGGGAAAGACTATGGAAATATAAAGACTAAAATAAAAAAAAAAATCCATGTAGTCATAGCAGGAAGATACTAATGATGGAAAAAAATACAAGGTCATTTCTAATCACATATTTTATTCAGATTTGCAGCCACCCAAAAATGAGTGGCTTCCCAAGAAGTGGTATATTTTTTTTGCTTGGAACCCTGAAAACATCCACCTGAAGACAGACATTTAGCCTTGCCATAAAATATTGACTACTGTTACTCAGCAAAAATAGATAAAAAATCTCCTTGGAGAACAGCTTGTTTCTGACATAAGGAGTAATTTGCATAAAAATATCTTAATTTTATTTTTTTTTCCATTAATGTGTTTATTATAGATATTTATGAAGATTTTATCATGGTGGCCCATAGACACTTTGTTTGATTAAAAAGATTGTCTCTTTCTGCCTGGCAACTTGCAACACATGCTTATTTGATGTTAAAAATTAATGGAAACCTTGAAAGTTTTAAATCAGTCTTGGAAAGTGGTGAGGATGAGTGGTCATTGACAACCCAGAGGTCAGTATCTGAGAAAACTTTTGTGTAAACTTTTTCCTTTTTCTTGTGGCTGGTACTCCAATGGTTACTGGTGTTCATGATCACATGCAAAAAAATCAACTGTGACTAAAAGAACTTGATACTAAGGAGCAAAAATTGAGCTATGAGAAGCTTCAGGCTTTTTTATTTTTCATACAGCCTTAAAGATATGTCAATTTATCAGTAGTTTAGAATAATGCCATGCATATTTTCCAAAAGCCAGATTTACGCAGGAATTTATATTTTCGCTTGATCATATTTCTGGAGAAGACATTAATTTATCTCTCACTGTGCAAGAATTTTGGTTTGTTTGTGGCTTGGGGTTTTTTAGTTGGCTGATTTATATACATATATTTATTATCTTTTCTCATGTAATAGAAAAAAATCTTGAGATTTCTGAGGATTTATAGAAAGAAGTGGTTGAACTGAAAGAACAGTTAGACTTAAAGGACAGACTGCCTTGAAATCATCCTGAAGAATAAGGCAAAGCTGTGGTGCAGGTCTGCAACCTCTACATCAATAATGCAGTGGTCTCAGGGGCTCTATAGTGTTGGGTAGATGAGCAAAAGATCTCTTTCATTTAGAAAGAGATATGGAAAGACTGACCTTGTTTCTCAAAAAGCAAGTACAAGGAGAAAATTTCCTTGGAATACCACAGAGGAATTCTTGATCTTTCTTACCTCAAAAAGCAGGAGTCTCCGAGTAAGAGTGGTTGCAGTATTTCTTTTTTTTCCTTCTTTGCCCATGAATTTTCTCTTACTACCACTTCTTCAAAGAAAGTTTTCAGGGGGCTTTTTCTTTTTTTGTTTTTAATCCCTTTGCATAATGAAATAATGTTTTCTGGCAGTTATAAATGAGGAGCAGTGTACAGTGGCATAAGACATTATCAAATAGCATAGTGTGTGTGTGTATATATATGTATGTATGTATATATGTGTATATATATATGTGAAAACAAGAGAAGGGTCTTTAAAGTTGTATATTGTGCCCTAAACTTTTTCACTAACCATAACAGCCTGGTTTTCTGTCACTTGCTGAGATATGAACTATTTTAGTAATAGTAAGGATTATGAGGATTTGATGCATTCTCATCTTAGCAAGAGTTCACTTAACCAAAACATTGGGGATTTGGAATATATCAAAGACAGCAAATACAGAACATTTGTTTTTCCCTGTGTCTTGCTGCTCTAAAGGTCAATCAATCTCCCTCTTCTACCAGCCTATACTGGGGTTCTGGTACTGTTCTACAAGCATAACAAGTCAGTTGAATTTGTTGTTCTTTGTGCTAGAAGCCCCTGAAGTCATTGACCAGAGAGGAACTTTTGTAGCTTTGTTTATGAAGTGAGCATTCAAAATGATTTTCAATACTTTCTGCAGTTCTTTATTCCCTTTATTCTTTCAAGTGTCTGATTTTTTCATCAGCTTTCCTGCATTAAACCAAAAGTGCAGTCCTGACAAAAGGTCTTTTTGATGACAGAAGGAGCTGCAGGAGAGATTGATCTGTACAAGAGAGGTCTTCTATGGTCTGAATGTTTTCTGTTTTTCTTGCCTTATCTATGGATCTGAGATGAGTGAATGATCTCTTCTTTTACAAATCAGGATCCCTGGTTAAGCATAAAGAAAAATAATTGTTGTGAAGGGGGTGGAAGTTAAATCAAATGTATACTTTGAAATCATAGGCCTCTGGTAATCTTTATGGCTGTAATCTAATGTGTTTTTTCAGGGTCATATGTTTTGCTTACATTAGTATAACTGCAAAATCCATTTTAAAGTACTGTACTCCAAGTCTTACCAATTACACAGTGGAAGGATTGGCATTTCACTCTAACCTCAGAGTTCCCCCTTACATTGCTACTGCTGCACGTCTCTGTGCTGCAGTTGACAGTTTCCACCTTCTACCTTTCCAGGCTGAGTTCATTTTCTAGCAATTGTTAACTGCTTTGGAAGTACTTTAGTGTAAGCAATAATGGATTTAATGAAGAGTCCATAACTGCCAAGTTA
Source organism: Eopsaltria australis (assembly GCA_034509425.1). Lineage (NCBI taxonomy): Eukaryota > Metazoa > Chordata > Aves > Passeriformes > Petroicidae > Eopsaltria > Eopsaltria australis. The sequence goes on from JAVTVJ010000518.1 coordinate 685,919, forward strand.
TTTGGAAAGGACAACCATACTGTTTGCTTTGGGGAGCAGAGCGCTTTCTCTCCAGGTATTATGGCTCAAGAAATTGTATAATCATCTCAATCACCTCATCCTAAGATTTGTCATTTCTAACTTGTCCTACTGTATCTGATTGCTTTTGCCAGTGAGTTTTTCAAAACTTAAAAAAAGAAACCTGTGACTGTTGCCTGTTCTCTTCCTTTCTTTTAGTCTCTAAGCACTGATGTCCCAAGCATACAACCCTATGACTTTCTTCTGCAAACGCTGTTTTGTACTATTTTCCTTTAAAGCAAGCAATACTAGTAAGGTTGATAAATAAAAATTTTCTATTCTAAAATGATTCATGCATAACCAATGAGAAAAGAAAAGAACAAACCTTTACATACCATGATATGTACCTGTATCATGCTAGATAAGTATAATTAGTGCATCTTTTTGGAGTTTTTTTCCTATATATCTTAGACTAAACCAGGTTTACATGCAGTTACTATAGTTATGTCCCATTTCTTTTTACAAAAGAAAAATAAACTAAAAAATTTTATGAAGCCTTTTACAAGATTTCTAGCAGAATGTCACTCTTACAGTAACGTATAACCAAACACCTATTTTGGAGGGTCCTTTCTTTCTTTTTCTGTCTCTGTATGATTTTTATTAAGCTTTACTATACTTTTTTTTGGCTGACTATAGATGTTTCTTTTAGTATTTCACTATGCCATAGCAACCTCATTATCTGCAAAAAAAAAATACACAGTGGAGATATTATGTTCAGGCACAAAACAATTTAACTAATACTTTTGCCTTAATAACTTTCACTATTGCAGGTCACAGTCTACTATACTTTCAAAGATTGTGCAAATTCTTGTACACGGAAGAAAGTAATACACTATTAACTGAACAGAATAAATCCCTTGACACAGAAATTTCTGGCAACTGCCACTTGGTTCACTTGCTTACTTTGTGGAAGAGATGGAGCAACTTGGTTGTTTATACTGATATCATTATGTAAAACTACTTACTAAAAATTTTGAAAAAGAATGTTATTACTCTTCTTAGGCAGAAAGAAGTCACATTGGAGTTTATTCGGGGTAAACCCAGGAAGTCTTCTCTCTGTTTCATGCCAAACAAAATCTTTATGACAGCACTAGTAAAACCTTGCCAAGATACCCTGCCAATGTAGTAGGGCTCTATTGCAAGGATATCCCTTAACAGAGGAAAAGGAAAAAAAAGGAAAATAAGAAGAAGGAATAAAGAAGAAAAGACAGCAATGCTCCCAGCCTCAATATATTACTACACATTTTTCATAAACTTCATACTTATGAACTGAATTATTACTTGGATATGTGCAGATGCACAAAACCACAGTTGTTCTTTCCACCTGTGTAAATAGTATGTGATCAGGTGCAATATTTCACTGTTTTCACTGATGTTTGTAGTGTTGATTTCTTAACTCTGACAACTACTGTAATAATTTTTTTTAAAAATTAATAATTAAGCTACTCTAACAATTTATCAAATTATGTTTTCATCATCCATGCATAATTGTTGTCATTCACAATATACAAGGTGTGATTTTGAAGTTAACTTTGTAATGAAACAAATCATCATTATTTATCTTTTTATCATTTGAGTGTTGACTTTTTTTGCCATGGACCTGTGCTTTAAATTTCAAGGTCAGCCGAACTTATGAAAAAAATTTTCCTCTTCAAGTTCTCTCAAACTTTGAACTTCATTAACTTAATAACAAAATAAAAAGTTAAAAAAGTTCTTCAAGAAACTTTGGTAGTTTCAGCATATAACAAAAAAATTCTGAGATTTATAAAATTATATATAAAATGCAATATAATTCTTCATATCTTCAAGTCAATAGTTATAATAAAGTAAAAGGACTACATAGAAACATTGTTACAGGTTTATAATAATATTTTATTAATTTTTGTCTGTAAAATGTGGCTCAAACAAAAACAATTCAAAAATATTTTGGCTTGACCTTTAATATATCTATCTTTCAGGATCAGCAAGAAAAAAAATTAATATTTTTATTCTAAGCATATTAATATATTTATATGCCTTAGTTATCTGTTTACTTAATACCTAAAAATAATTGTGAAGTTCTTAGCCTATATTTAGAAAATGAAAGATTCATAGTAGTGATACCTTTGTTTCCTATGCAGTGTGTGGAAAAAATTAGACATAACAATTTAAACCTGGTTACAATGTTTAGAAGGAACACTTTGCCTGAGGCTGAAATACTAAAGCAGAAGAATACAGGTGACAACAGGCAGTCAGTAAGAAATACTTGCAAAGTGGTGAAAGTCAGTGGCTTCAGTTCAAAGCATCAGGGACAAAGTTCAACTCAGGTCAAGACCCCGATATAGCTATGGATGTGACTACTAAACAAATCTGGGGTTTTGTTACTCGTTTGGAACATAAAATTGAAACAGAACACGCTCTGGAGTATCTGCAGACAGTTTTCTTAAACTTATGTGGGTTCTGGTCCCAAGTATCATGGATTTTCATGTAAATTTTTTCTTGCAACCGCTACATGAAAAGTACACAAATGGACATGGCAACAAGAAAACAAGGAAAGAAGCACTCAAGTGTCATACAGAGTATCTCTCTTCTAGCACAGGGAATCTCAAAGACTCTCCTGCATGCAGAACAACTTCTACAGCACAAGCAGAGAGAGTGACAATGGAATCATGCTAGGGAGGCTTCCCAGCAGTGACTTTCAAGTTTTGTGTCCACTGTGTAAGACTTGACATAGCTGCAAAATGACCTATAAAAATTGATGTCTTTAAATATTAGTGCTGGTTTACTGGCTGTATTGCATTGTGGAAACATGTTAGTGGCATTTTGGGTCATGTGAATTGATACCACACTTGCACAGCTACTGAGACTATTTGTGGATCATAATTATGAAAATTTTCAGGAAAAAGGAAAACCAAACAGGATTTCTTTAGCCCTTTTTTAATTAAATAGAAGCAAGGCAGACTGTTGAATTGACCTCTACATCCTCTTTGCATTTCAAAGAAAATTATGAACTTTAATGTTAGCAAATTTTGTGAATGAACATCAACCGTTACACCTTCAACATCCCACGTGGCACTTTGTTATACACTGCTTGTTTTGATCACATTGCAAATAATATTTTTCTTCCCTAATAGCTCATACACAAGTATTAATACAGCACTATATTAAATAAAAAGGTTGAAATTGCATGCAGTGGTAAATCACCAGGGCAACAGGGAACTCTTCATAACCTTACAGTGTTGATTTTCCATTTCAGAAGCTCTAAAAAATATTACTTTTGCAGAAATAACCATCCAGCTGGGAGCAAAAAAGAAAACATTATTTTCAAAGGTGGTTAGAAGGTGTGAATCAAACTATTGTTAAGTCATTTCAGTTTTGTGTGTATGTCTGTTTATATATACCCACAATTTAATGTGGGCTTTTACAGTTAAAAAAATAAATGTCTTCAAAAGAAATTTATGACAAGTTTTTGAATCACGAGGATTATTATTAATATCATGCCACATTGCTGTTTTACCAGTACTGGAAAATTGTTTCCACTAAAACATTCCTTGCTAAATTTCAAAATGTAAAACTTTAAACCTTCTCATTTTCTAAATGTTTTATCTCAGATACTTTGAATGTTCTGATCTAACTAATGCTACATTTGTTGCATATGACTTTTAAACTAGATCATTTCTTTGTGGTTCTGGAATAAAATTTCCACATGATCACATTTCCATGACAACCTGTGAACATGTGAGATAATTTCTACCATGTCATAAATTTTCACTAATCTTAAAAATTTTCTTTTACCCAGTACATACATGAACAGACTAACCAGAAGATGAATAGGTAGAACACCTGGAGTAAAGAATAGAACTCATATGCCCTGGACAGGCATGAGATCAGAACTCCGTTTAATTTCTTTTGCATTAGACATCTTAATTACCACTATCTTTAATGAAAATTCTGCAGGCAATAAGAAGAACAGAAGTTCTTACAGACTTATTTTAATCAAGTTGCATTCAATGGGCTGTAGTAGAGAAAGGGTATGGAAAGTTATGTCAGACACTGATAGGAATTTTCTGAATGAATTAGTGATTCTTGTGGCATTAGATGGAGAACAGAGGGGTTGAGATTTTACTTCCTTCAAGGAAAGCTAGAAAGTCATTAATTTAAAAAAGTATGTATATCTGCATGCAATATATACAAGAATATATTTTAGTAAGATTGCAAGAAGTAGAAGTCAAAGGATTAACAGTAATTCAGACAAAGAATTTATGATCCGTATAGTTTTATCCTAGAAGGCTCATTTTCTATTTTTTTCCTCCAGCTCTTTGATAGAGTAGCTGCAGAGTCTCTACTGAGTGTTACCCTAGGAAGCATTTTGAAAAGAATAGAGACACAATCTCTAATCATCTTAACTCTTCATTATTTTTTTTTTTTTAATTTTTACTCTGCATATCATGGAAAGAACAATATATGCTTCTCACTTATAGTATGGTTCTGCACCCAGCTATAAAGTGGTGAGCTTGTTTGGCCCAAGTCACACATCTCCCCTGATTTCATTTGATTCTGACTTGTAAGTTGTCCTCAATGACTTCCGTCACACCAGCACTGGTGTATTTTCATGGTTACTTATTGTCGGATACATTTGCAACATCATTGCTATGTTGCCTATACTCAACTAATATAAAGTAGTCTTCGATCAAATGTGCAATACACTAGAGCTTTTCTAAATGAGAAGAATGGTTAGTGAAAGTGCTAGAGAATGACAAGGGGAAAACCTTTATTAATGCAACTAATAGAAGTGACAAAACAACAACACGGAATATTCTCAGAGGTTTTGTCATTCTAAAATCCCAAGCAAATATACACTGCAGGAGTCATCACCCTCTTAAAAACCTCCAACAGTGATAAACTCATTTTTCTGAAAGATTTGGGACAAAACATGCTTGTCTAACACAAGGCCTTCAGGGAATCCCTTTGGCAGGGGTTCAAGGGCATCACATCTGAAGAGCTTCACAGACATTAGAATAAAAAATTATCCACATACACCATGCTAAAAAAAGACCTGTAGGACATCTGTCTAGTTAAAAGTCCAAGGACGTGTCCCTGTAGAATTCCCCAGGGTGTCAGAGGAAAGAATATCTCTGCACATCACTGCATATTCTTCATAATTACTGCAGGGATATTACCAGGAGAACTGCTGCAGGGAACAAAAATCCTTTGGGTCACGTAGATTATTCCCCTGATTATATCAATGTGACACACTGTTGTACAGACCATTGTGGTGTAGGTTGTCTGAAGAAAAAATGATGCACTATGAAAATGAACATTTGGATACGTGGAATGATTTTCAATTGTACTATAATATATATCTGGGGGAGCAGTTTGCATAATGAGTCTCTGAAGTAACGAATCCCATTGTTCTTTATCCACGGGATCTGTAGAGCAAAGACTAGGCTATCTTGTAGCCATGAAACACATTCAAATGTAACATAAAGAATACGTCATATTAACCAAAAGACAGATTCTGGTGGATCGCACTGGTAGTATGGATGTTCTGGTCATCCAGAGGGAAAACCTTGCCCCTCAGCCTTCAGCTTCTCAGGTGTGGAAAGTAATATTAATTGCCAGCTTTCAGATTGAAAATTGATTTCCGTCTGCTTCATGCAGCATTGTTTATCTGCTTTTTCTTTGGTTAAAAATCACAAAGAAGCAAGGACAATAGTTCTGCATCAGGATGAGTTCGTTCTGTCTCGTAAGAACTTATTTGTAAATCTCCATCTGTCTGTAACTATTGGCTCAAAAACACTGGCTGGAGCTGAGAAATCTGCATGTCAGCACGTATAAATTCACACACAGACACCCAGGCTCTGGCCTGAGTGTGACACACATCAGGAAGAGTAAGGGAGCAGCTCTTCAGAGTATCTTTGGGACTGAGGAGGGGTCACTGCCTAGAGGTACAGGACACATTATGGGATGCAGGGGAAGAGCATTTTGGGATAGTACAAGATTTACTGTGGGGTGCTTAGAGAAATAAGTGAAAGTTGGGAAAGGGAAGGAAGTTGTTGCTTTGTATAAGACCAAAAAGAGGAACGTGGAGCAATAAGGTGACAAAAAGTTTGACTCCATGTAAACCATGGCTGTTTGTCCGGCAATGCTCTGCATGTCATCAGCACAGTCTGCCCTGCCTTATAAAATGCTGTTTCTAACTCCTTTTGTAGTGAATGGACTCTTGTTCAGAGTTGAGATGAAAATGAAGGACAGAGTCTGAGTGCCAGCCCCTACAGTCAGCCCACACATCAGCAGGCCATGGTGTCACAGTGCCAGGAGCTGGAGACAGCAGAGTGGACTCGTGCCAACAGCTAAAGTGGGACCCAAGTGTTAAAGGGATCCATGTGCCCGTGCTGCCAGAAATTGGAGCAAGCTCAGCTGTGTAGGTCACTGTGTGACCACTAGCAAACATCAACCCAGAATAGTCAGAGAGCAGATGAAGCTGCCTGGAACCCCAGGTTATGTCTCTTTTGGAACAGACTTTTAGTATCTACGTGTTTGAGGATGCTGCAAGACATTCCACTTTTTTTCAGAAGGTAGTGTGAAGTTTGGTTAATGTTTTATTTAGGTAATATTATTTGATCTCAGGGTTTTTCCCCCTTGAATATGTGTTTCTTAGAGGCATCCCGAATGGATTTGGAATCAATATATATATAAACCCAGGATAAAATTATTTGTCTAAGTGACAGCACAGACATGGCTTGGGATTTTTGACAAATCCTGAATAAGGAACAGGGTGTGATTGACATACATTGGAGACCTATGCACTCTGATTCAGAGTACAGAGGGCTAATTGAGAGCAGAGCAATGAGCATGAAATTCAGGGAGTGTGATAGAGTTCATTGCTTTCTTGAAGTCAACTGTGACTAAAAGTTACATTATCCATAGTAAAATATGCTTTGTTCCTTCTTTGTGCTTGTTCAGAATGTGTTCATTCAGAAGGCATTATGTTCAACTATCAGATTTACCTGTGAGTCAGAGAATTCCTTGTAACCTAACATGCATTTCCTAAAAAAGAAATTAAAACATGGAAATAATTAAAATATAAAAAATAATATTTAATATTTAGAATAATTTCTGCATTACACATATGCTGAAAAAAGCTGAGTTCATAAAACAGTCTTCATGCAGAATATCACTTTGCTTCCTGGATGTATCAACTGATACTTATCTGTGGTTTACACACAAAAAATTTTATTCAAATTTTCCATAGAGAGAAAAACAACTGAACAACTAGGTAGATTTTAAGCAATGCTCAAAATAACCTTGCTTATCTTAATTTCTTAGAATATAGACTTTTTTTTTATTTTGGTACTGGAAAACCGCTGAAGTCCTGCTGTTCTTGGCAGCTTTTCACCTGAAATAAGATGGTTTGAGCTGTTATTGATATTTTTATTTGTAAACTCTTTATGTTGATTTAGGCAAAAAGATATACACACTGTGCATTGCATACTGCATGATCCCAATCTATGCAAATTTTAATCAAGTCAAATTTCTCTTCAGACCCATAAATCTCTGCAATAATATATATTTCTTTATACTCACTTTGTTTCCTTTCCAACATGATGCTACCAAGGGAAAACATTTGGATCTATAATACCCAAAATTTCTCCTTAAAAGGAGAATTTTAATTCTTTAGAAAGTTAGCTTTCTCATGTTTCCAATATTGCTGATGCCTAAATAATTACTTTATTTTAGTTTAGATCCTGTGAAGCCACAGAAAGAGCAAGGGAGTACTTTTATGGATCTAAGTCATTAATATTTCTGTGAAAAGAAACTTTCTAAGCAAATTTTTTAGCCATAAATAAAACTACTATTTAAAAGATATCAAGAACAATTCTCCAGCCAAACCTTCAGTGCAATATGGTAGCTGGTTTTCATTGGCTCCTCTTAACGAAATGTCTTTCTTAAAAACATTACTGCATTGGCATGAAGTTAAATGAGGAAAGTTAAAAGAAATTATTTATAAAAATATGCCTTGTAATTAAAACTATATGACTATAACAGTAATATTATATATATGTGTAAAAGGGCATATTGGCTGAATTTAATATAAGGGCAGTCAATGGAGATAAAGTAGAACAGACATCTGAATATTCAACAATATAGAGTTTTGTTTTCAGATTAAAACACACAGTGTTTCTATCCAGATCATCTTAGAGGAGAATTCAGTGGACAACTGAAATAAACAGGCTCAGGCCTGTTCCTATGCTCTGTTGATTATCGTACATCTGACAGATGATCAATACCTGAATAACAACTCTTCAGGCAAACAGTTTTTTTGATTTATTTCCATTCCTTGCTATGAAGCCGAATTGTCAAGTATTGGTAAATGTCGTCATTCAGAGCTGGATAGGTAAGGAGACTTCACTTGAGTTGATGGAGGTCCCTGAATAGGGATTATCTATAGTGATAGAAATTGTAATATGAAAGTCAGAGGTAAGATTATGGTATGAAGGTTGTTTTGCAACCTTCATGTGAAAAATTTTTAGAGTGTAAAGCGAGAGAAAATGATAGTTGTTTTGGTGCCAGCAGGAAGCAACAGAGGCATTTATGCTTCTGAAAAATTCGTTGCATATGCTTTCAATATTCATTTTGTAATTTTTCTCTTTTGATCTGCACAGTACTAAGCTCACAGGGGAGATTTTTTAAAGATTGCAAAATACAGGGCCTTTTTAAATTAGAAGTAGATGACTACTCTAAATCTCAAAGTGTCAATAACAAGGAAGGCATGTTTGAAGAGGCGTGTTCCAATGATGATAGTAGTTCATATAAAACCTTCAAAAAACATAAGGTTGTGAAATGCAGTGTGAGCTGCTGGTTCTAGGCCATCTGTTCTTCAAAGTGATAAGATTTACCTTTGAAAAATGTCATGTCAGTTCCCAGGTAGTGTGAAAGTGGATACATTTAGCTCATCTAGCAAGGCAGTTCCCCATTTTTTTATGTTTATGAGTTAATGCTCTGTGTAGTTGTGCCAATATGAACGGCTCTGATAAGTTTCTTCTCCTGTGGTGATGATTCAGTTCCCTTGGTTGACATGACATGGGGGTAAAAACATGATTCCATTATTTAGCTGAGTGCTTGCTTCACAGTTATAGTAGGATCAAGTATAAAAATATCTGTTCTTCTATAAGAAGGTGCCTATTAATTCTCTAGTTGCATAAGACTAAGGCTATGTCCTTACTCGGTCTACACTGAGGAGGCAAGAATTTAGGTTTTCAAAAGGCCAAATAATTCATGACCCTAGGATCATTATTTTCCGCTGAGATTCAGGCTCCTAAGCACATAAATCACTTTTAAAATGTTATGCTAAGTTATACTCTGGGCCTCTGAGATAAGAAAGGTAAGACACATGGAAAAAAGTATTTGGCAAATGTAGTTTCAACCACCTAAAGAACTAAAAGGAAACAGAAAGATGTTTTTCTATGACTCAGATGCATTAAATACTAGTCCTTCTAGCATTTGGATAATCTTTCTGCAACAAAACAGTGGTGGATGGCTTGGTAGTATCTCGAATTTGATGACAAGAAGGAGCTTACTAGTCATGCTTTGCATCATTATCATATATATTACATTCTGTAATGACATGCTGACATAAAAATATACGGATTGGAGGCTTTAGCAGTGCAATTATGATGAGTTATTGACAAAAACAAACCAATCAAATAAAATGCACACCTGGAATTAGGTGTATATGAGCAGATACTGTAACTAATGAAGGATAAAATGTTAAGAATATCTATTTCATGGGGTTTATTTTTCTTTTATAAGATAAGCTGATCCAGGGAGAGTATGTGTCCTATTAAGAAGAAATGGAAGTGAAACACTTGAATAATAAATTTTGGTTTACTCAAGGACCTAGAGTGATCAAAAAGGTAAAGCTACTTCAGTGATCCATCCTCAAACTAGGCTATACTGAAGTTTCATATCAACCTTTGACTGTAACTTTTGAAAAATAATAGGTATAGGACTGAGCATCCTGCAGTTGCAATCTTTCCTGAGGCCATTCTTATAAGGCAGGTTTTACGAAGTTTAATATTATCCCTGCATTTTGCCTACAAGCACAGCCTCAGCACTGTCTGGAATTTGATCTGGATAATATGTCAAGTTAAAGCTACACTGTTTACTGTATTCCTTTTTTTAATATTTAACAATTATTTTGCATAAACTTAGAGGCTGGAATATGGAAAAAGTATCTCATAAAACAAAAATCCTATGTATTCATCAGGAGCATGACCTAAGATCTTTTTCTTTTTTTAAATAAGAGGCTTTAAATATTGAGCTACTTAAAAATACACCTTAAAGATGTTCATCTACAGAGTCTCTATTAAAAATATTTTTGAGAACTGGTAGTCTTCTTTCTCTTTAGGAACTATTTACATTTTTCCATTTTTAATACTATTTAAATAGGTAAAATTTGTTCAAGGGGAAAGAAAACAGCCAGAAATCAGGATATATAGCTCTGCAGTGATTCACTACAGTTGTCCTCAGTTTTATTTTAGATGATGTGTCTTCATAAATTCAAAGAGTTAGCCTCTGAGTTCATCTTTCATTTCCCTGGAAACTGGAGCATTGTGGATGAGTACTTGGCTCTGACCCAGAGCTGAGTCATAAGCGGTTTCGGTGTCTGTGAGAGAGTCCAAGACCTCGCCTGAAGTCAGCAGCACAAACTTAATTCTGTGTATATCCTTCCCAAGTCACTTCTCACAGGATTGTTCTCATGTAGTCCGGGGACTTAAGTGATATGTCTAAATCAGAGCCTACTTTACTTCTCTGTCTCTTAAAGTGAATGCAAAGAGAAAAAGAAAAGCCAGAAGGGGAGGGATAGTTTCAAAGAGATGGGCAATCGTGCTTACGTCTGTGGCTAAAACAGTGGGCTCCTGACTTCACTTGTGTGCTGCCTTCACGAAGAGAGGAGATGTAGGTTTGTGCATCCCTTCGTGATGGCAGGGAACTTGCTTGAGGATTAGGACAGGCAACTGGGACACCAAGATTCTGTGACTGTACATGCTGTTACTTCTGGGTGCAGTGCATTGCATTCCCTCAGTGAAACAGAGAAACCTGTTTCCTAACACAGTCATTTCAGTAGGGCCCAAACAGCTGTGTGTATGACAAAAAATATTTGAATTCTACTTTCCTCACCTGCAAAATCAAACTACTCTATTTATTCATAATATATTTATGAAGCAATTAAAGTTAAAAAAAGCAAACAAACCATTACTGTTCACCCACATGTTAACTGGAGCTCAATATGGCTACCAAATATATAAATAATGCTCTGAATTTATGATCTTGTCAGTGATGATCTAATAAATTGGCTGTTTACCTGAAAAACAGGATGAAAACTAAGAGACGGTGAGCATTAATCATGAACAATATGCTAGATTCCCAGGCAGCAGAATGCTATATATACCTGAAGCTTTCTTCATTTATCCTCAGCACTCAAAGTAAAAATAACTTTTTTTTCTTTTCCCAATGTGTTTTACATATAAACAAATGTTTAAATATATTTATGTACAGAATTACTTCAATATTACCAAAAGTGTATTGTGGTTGTCATAGTTATTGTGAAAAAGCAGCTCACTTTTCGTTACTAGTATGAGGCTTTTTAAATTGCATGCTCAATTTCAGCAGTATTTGAAAAAGAAAATGTCCTTGCAAATCAAGTTTGGATTCAGTGATGCATCTTGCTGTTCTTTTATTCAGAAGAGCAGACCAGTCCTGTTTGTTTGTTTATTATCTACATAGATTTGGAGCAAATTTATTGTGGGATGTCTGAAGTTCCTTAGTGAATCTCAAGGTAATCTCATCTCTAATACTTTTATATAGTAGCTATTTAATCTTCTTTATAGAGAGGACAGAATGACCTTATTCTTTACTTTTTCTAATAAAACTTCTTACAGTAGAGAATCTCAATGAGGCTAAAAACAAATTTTGTCTTACTGAAAAACAAAAACATGGAAGTGTTTCTGAGTTAGGAAGAACCTTTTTTTCATAAGCTTTAACTGCAAAAAAAAGTTTTGCTGATTAATCTCTTGCCATTCTATGGTTAATTTCTGACAATGACTGGACTATAATGCAGGAAAATATAATTATGGTTTCCACTTAATTCTGGGGTATTAAAAATAAAGGTATGTATGGTAATGCTGCAATGTAGAAATATGTCCTAAAATCTATTTTCATCAAATAAATTATTTTATTCACTGAGTTTAACCACTTAGCATTTTGTCCAGTTTTTCTTTTAAAATGACAGATACTGTCAACATTCATATTAAATTTCTTTCTGTAAACAGATAAAAGTGCTCTATATTGACAGGGTTTCAAAAATACAGGATGATTTTAAAAAAAGTCCTTACACACAGAAAAATATATTTAAGGTGATTCACCACTGTCTTTTTGACATGAAAATATAACAACTTTAGTTATGGCTTCAACTTTGGCTAAAGTAACATGAATGTATAGGTTAATCTGTACAATGGTCCAGAGGATGCCAGAATTTTAAACATCATGTTATTTATCTTAAATTACAATATATTTAGATTAGAAGTACTTGTGTAACTTTATATTTAGTTGTCACCATCATAACAAATTGGTGTAATTGGCGTTAACCCAGTTCACATCTTTGTAACTATGATAATTAGTTACAATGAAAGTGCCTCCTCATATATATTTATCTCTGTGTGTGTATGTATTTGCATACATATCTATTTGTGTGGGTGAAGGATGCACACAGAAAGAGTGGATAGAAATAACAGTAATTAGAGTAGCTGTCATCTTCAGTGAAAGGCAGACATATCTGCAAAGTTTTGAAAATTCTGAATTTTGAAAGATTGCAGGAGGAAGAATCAAGTACCTTTTGCTCTTCCTGTTCAGTCTTTAATTTCAGGAAGATTTTATTTTTCCCTGCTGTGGTATACAAAGCTGGAGGGAATATGTCACTATTTGGTAATTTACATTACACATTACATTTACATTATACAAATTAATGATAAACTTACCCTAAATATTTCAAAGATCCTGCACAACAATACTTATTCTTTAAAATATTATTTTACTTTATTTTACTACCTGCTTTATAAAATAGATACAAATGGAATTTTAGAGGTTTTATGAAAAACTGTCCTATAACTACCTGACAGCACCTTTCTGTTTAATGTGTTCTCCATTGTACTGCCAAATCAGATGGTAGATCTGTTCAAAATCATGGATCTCTTTAGTCTGTGATGGAAAAATATACAGAGATATTCTGAGATCACTGATATTTCCAAATCCTTATTAAAGATGACAATGTTACAACGAGAACAAAAATATGTAGAAAAATGCCGGTTGGTGACATTCACCATTCTATCAAAAGCACATTGGACTTCAACTTAGAGAGGAATGAATTCTGAAATCCACTTTATCTCCAAGTCTCTGAGAAATATTGCAATGTCATTTTAATAAATATTAGGAGGCCATTATGTTCATGTGGACAAAATTAAACAGAATACTATTAATTCTATGATTAAATATAGTCAGCAACTGAAAATGTTTATACAACTACCCTGTTGATATCACCAGTTCATGTACCTGCTGCTTGTTTCTTTTCTTCTTTTTTTTTTTAATCTGTGTGTCAGTGTGTCTCTATGTGTCTATGTGTGTGTCTGTGTGTGTGTAAATGGTGCTTGGTGGTATCTCCAGTTCTTCAACTGGGGAAAAAACCCCAAACTTTTGGTCAAGACAATTAAACCTTGTTATGCAACTACAGATTTTTATCTAGTGAACAGAAAGAAAAGCTCTAAAAATTTTAGATAAAATATTTCACAGATTTTGGAGGATTTTGCCACTCCCTTAGAGGATTTTAGCACTCCTAGACAAAAAAAGTAGATTTAAAGTTCATTTATACCATGAGTAAAACACACAAACCATGAAGTGAACTTATGAATTATGGAAGTTTCCCAGTTTGAAAGCAATAGTTCATCATCACAAAAATCCTATTTATGCTACAGTGAATGAGCTATCTTCAGATAATAATCAGACAGCTGTTTGTTATGATAAATATGGATTAAAGACCCTTTGCAGTTTATCTACATATATTTGGTTTCATAAAAATTTCCTTGACATTGGAGTGTTTTCGGAATCGATTAAGCATATTAAACCACTGATAATGAGTCTTCACAAACACTGGTATTGAGTTTGGATAAAAGGAATTTATCCCTTGACACAAATTAACTTTACTAGAATGTGTAAATGAGTAGCAAGTGGAAAGTCTTTTCTGTAGTTGCTCTAATTAGGCAGTAACATTTAACATCACAAGAATCTGAGATAGTGGAAAAGACAAATAATTGAACTTATTGTTTCTGTGCTTGTTAAACATGAATATTAACATGTTTGTTGACACTTTTCAGAGTGATTCTAAATAAAATTTCCTATAGTCATGTGGAATATATTAATAATATTACAGCTCAACTAATCTAAGTACTTGTTATGAGTTGTTGAAAATTTTAAGATTATACTTAGCTAAAAATAAATCCTTGGATCTTCAGTTTCACATGGTCAGTTCCCTTTTGGCTGTGAGATTCTGGGTCCACACTTAGAAACACCTAACAAGGTCAGCAGCAGTTTGTACATTTTCATGTTGAATTATATTTATTGAATACAAAACCATGTAAACACAGTCATTATTTGGTAGGGGAAGAGTTGGAAAATAAATGGAGGTATTCTTGACACCTTGACAATAATTAGGGTCACTTCATTCACTTCTGTGACCTGAAAATTAACCAGTGATTTGGTACCATATCAGACATTTGCAGTCTTGACCAAGTGATTTTGAAAGGGCTTTAAAAGGATTTAACATATGCAGAAAGTTTTCATTTTTTTGCAAGGGTATAGGAGAGGTGTTTCATTCCCGTTTTTCCTCCTCACTTAGATGGCCCATAATCCCCCAAATGATATCAAAAGAGATTTAAGGAAGATGAAATATAAGACAGGTGTTAAAGAAGAATGTACTGTTAAGATAGAGGTTGACAGTGTCTTAGCTTTCTATTGATCAGGGTGGAAGAAGGAAAACGCTAAAAATCAAGCACCAGGGTATGAAGATGAGAGAAGAGAGAGAAAGATAGAACCTATAGTTAGATCCTGTTTTCTTCATAAGTCAGTGGATTCCAATATCTGTTCAAAAATAAGTGTCTAAATATTACTGTTTTCTTGCATTGACATTGCTATGTCTATAAAAATAAAGCAAACACAGCTTATCACACAAGTTTGTCACAAGTATGAAGGAAGCAAGCATGGCTGAGTGTTTCTTCAAGTGCTTATGTGAAACTAATCATTATATTTAATTATCTATGGGGCTCACTATGAGGTTACCTGAACCAAGAAAAAGAGGTATACATAAAAATTGTCTCTGTGTCATCCAGCTAAATAACAATCTTTCAAGATGTTTCTTTCATTTCACAGTATTTTTTCTAAAAACTATGCTGAACATCACAATCAGAATCAATGGTATTTAAGTTTTTAATGTTCTTACCTCGTGGAGCAGAAACTGCAATTCTTAAACTAGTAATAATGGTTAACGCAATAAGATACTCTATTTGCAGAGGATTTTTTTATTATTTTGCTTTCTCTTTTCCTGTTTCATCTTAAGCCATCACTGCCACCTCTGAACTTTAATCCTTGTATTTTATCTTTCATTTTACAGTCTTGGATATAGAAAAAGTTTCTCAGATAAAAGTTAGAGATTGAAGTCAGAAACTGTCTAGACTTTCATGATTTCTTTATCTGTTGCCTAAGGACAGATGTATTTTACAGCATGCAGCCTGCTGAGAAAGTTAATGTTTAATTGAATAAATGCCACTGGATATTAAAAAAATCCTCATTAACTGTGATGTCTACAGAATTATGGGAAACAAAAATACCATAAACTGTTTATTGGTCTTCCAGACTGAGTTTTCTGAATTCATGAATGGCAAAAACCAGGAATTAGTGCTTCAAGATATCTATCTAATCCTGTGTTCCTATATCTCCAATTTAAACAATGGAGGATGCACTCAATCCTACTGTCTGTGTCATTAATGAAGATATTAAAGAGCATTGACCCCAATACAGACCCCTGAGGGACATCACTAGTCGCCAGTCTCCATCCGGATATTGACCAGTACCCTCTGGAAGAAAGCACCCATTCAATTCCTTATCCATCAAACAGCTCATCCATCAAATCCATCACTCTCCAATCTGGAGAGGATTGTTGTTGAGGACTATGTCAAAGGCACCACAGAAGTCTAGCCAGCTGACACCCACAGCTCTTACCTTGTTCACTGATGTGGTCACTCCCTCAAAGGCCACCAGACTGGTCAGGCAGGATTTGCCCTTGGTGAAGCCTAAGCACTTCCCTGTCCTCCATGTGCCTTAGCAGAGCTTCTAGGAGGATCTGTTCCATGATCTCAGGCACAGAGGTGAGGCTGAAAGGTCAGTAGTTCCCAGGATCCTCCTGCACGGCCTTTTTAAAGATGGGATGCTTACCTTTTTCTAGTTACCTGAGACTTCATCTGACATGACTTTTCAAATATGATGGAGAATGGCTTGGCAACTTCATCAGTCAGCTCTCTCAGGGCTCTGGGATGCACATCATCAAGTACCACAGACTTATGTATGTTCAAGTTCCTTAGGTGGCCATGAACCTGATTTTCTCTATTCTCTGAACATGGTTTGTTTTTTTGGTTTTTTTTAGCTGAGTGTCTAGTTCTTTTTAAGGCAATGCACTTGATATCTCTTGATAGATCAGTATCAGCAGTGCCAGGAACTGGAACAAGTGTAGGTGGGTGAATGAATGTGTGAGCACTAGTGAAGATCAATCTGGTCTTGCCACCAGGTCATGAATTTGATCTCTTGCAGTGGGAGAGACTTTGCCCCTCCAGTCCCTGTCTTGTGATCCATCCTCTCAAAGGATGTGGGAAGAGAGGCTGCCAGTGAAACTGAGGCAAAAGTTGTTGAGTATCTCAGCCCTCTCCTCCTCAGCTGTTAGGTTTGCCAGTTGTGCTCATCAGGGGCATATGCTTCCATTTGCCTTTGTTTTCTGGCTGACATATCTGTAGAAGCCCTTCTTGATACTCTTTGTGTCACTTGTGAAGTTCTATTCCAGCCATGCCTTGGCATTCCTGACCTCATCCCTACACAACTGAGCTGTGTCCTCATGGTCTTTCCAGGATATCTGTATCTGCTTCCACTGCCGGTGCTCTCCCTCTTGCCCTTCAGTTTGCTCAGCAGATCTCACCTCAATCATGGCAGTCCTTGTCTTCCTTTCTTGTATGACACCTGGGGATCAAGAACTCTTGCACTCTGTGGAAAGCATCCTTAAAGGTCTGCCAACTCTGTTCTCCTTCCTCATTCCTGAGGGTGATTTCCCAGGGTGTTCTGTTGACTAACTGTTAAACAACTGGAATTCTCTTTTTCTGAAGTTCTTTATTCTAAAGACTTTATCCTTCACCTGACCCATATCCCTCAGGACTGTGAACTCCTCTAGTGTAGGACCACTGCAGCCCAGGCTGCCTCCAATCTTAATGTCCCTGATTAGCTCACTTGCATGGGTGGCCAACTCGTCTAGTAATACATTCCACTCTGGTGAGTGCATGTAGGGGTGTCCTGGGCTGCCTAAAGCTCTCTGTACTGCTTTCCCAGCAGATATCAGTGTGGTTGAAGTCCTCCAGCAGGACAAGTGCCTGCAAACATGATGTTTCCAGTGGCTTGAGCAAGGAAGTGGCCTGTAGTAGATATCAAACACCATTTTCCCTTTGATGCCCAGTCTCTAATTCTTACTTTCAACTTGCTCATGGCTACAATTCAGAAACATCTCTGCACTCTATCACTTTCTTGATGTAGAGGGCAACCCCATCACCTCTTCTTCCTCTCCTGTCCCTTCTGAACAGCTCGTAGTAATCAGTAGCCACACTCCAGTCCTGTAATTCATTCCACCAAATTTCAGGAATGGCAACTAGGTTGTAGCTTTCTAGCAGTATTTTCTAGCATCATTCTGGCTTCCATCTCCTCCTGTTAGTTGTCCATGCCATGGTGCAGTTGATTATAGGTATGAGCTGTCTCAGAGAGAAATAATGAAGAAAAAAAATCTATCTATTAACACACTTTGACATGAGAAAAAACATCAATTATAAGGCATTTTTTTCATGTGGAAGTCATGACATGAATTTTGCCAGTCATAATTTTGTGCTGTCAAGATTATAAATAGAGGCATCATGCTGCATGCTGGAGCAGAGTACTCCACTCTCACCACTTCCAGTGTAATAATGCCTTGCTGAACTAAACCAGGAATTTTTCTCAGAATGCTCTAGATACATTATCCTTCTGGCAAGATAAATTTCCTTCTACTTGGCTCTATTGTCTGTTTGTTCTCAGTAACTTAATTGAAAAACAAAACAAAAAGTTTACTACTCTCAGTAAAAGAACAGCAAAAAAAAGCTCCACTAACATGACATATAAAGGAAGGACTTAGAAGTTTTGCAGGAGATAATCTATTTTGTGTAAGATTGGAAAGAATAGTATTTCAATGGCAGTGGTAGCAGATAGCTCAGGGTATGTAAATAAATGGAGATTTTCCTGTTGCACTTCACAGTGCTTTTGAAGCATAGGCTGGAAACACCTAACTCACAAATTTAATATTCATCTTACTTAAATACCTATTCAGATATAACATGCGCATGTACACTTACGTTTTCTTATTTGTGTGAAAGATTGACAAAACTCAGATAGAATAAGTTGAAACCAATCTGACTATGAGTAACACAGGTTCTTATAGTCCATGTAGCATTTCTAATTCATTTGAATCTTATGCGGCTTCATTTATATATAGGAAATGCAGATCCAGCCATCCAAACTCACTCTTTCCACACCAGAGCAGAGAAAAATTGTCTAGACGCTGTAAGTTTGCAATTTTTTTAATTCTACTTCTTTTTTTTTTCCTCATTTTTTTCTTTCATCTGTAGAAAGGAATTAGATGTTAGAGCACTAACTAATCCTGAAGAGACCTACTCTATGTAGAGTAAAAAGGTGATTTCTTCTCTACATGGGCATTAACAAAAGCCAATGCAAAACAACTGAAACTCAATCCTAAGCATGAAATGAAGCTTCCTCGTGGAGATGATGGTGGAATAGCTGTTTCACTCTCAAACGTTAGTTCTTCTGAGTCTTACTTAATTATCTCCTGTGTTCTCCTGGGCTGTTATCAGTCCATGTATAAACCTATGCACTACTGAGATAAAAGTCTTGCTTTCACTCTTTGGTCTATGTGTCTAAGTGTCTCTGTGCATGAAATTTTAATTTTCAATTTCAGGAGGTTTTAGGATTATATTTAGTTACTTGATATGACATGTTCTCTGGATAGCATAAACCTCAAAACGTTATTTTCTGCCCAACATATGATAGTATGAATTTAAAGTGACTCTTATTATTATTGCACTGAGTATTATCATGTGCAAAACTTAAAGATGAGTAAATGTCAAGTTTTATCTTTCATCAAAATAGACTAGAGTGCCAGGATACTTATTTTCTGGCTTTTTTTTTAGCATCCATGCCGCTACAACACTCAAGATTTATGATTCTCTATTAGCATGAGCTTATTCCTAGCCCATAGACATTCTTATTAGCTGGATTTCCAAAATCCTTACTACTAAGTCAACCATTTTGGAACACATATGATATATTTTTATGTAATCTATAGGCCTAGAGGTAAGAATTAAGTTTCCATTTATGTTCATCCATGACCTGAAATTGCATTTTGTATCTCAAAATACATAGTGTCTGAATCTTAACCAGAATTTAATTTATTCAGGTGTTGTAATGACTTCCTGTACAGATCATGTCACCTTGAATATATTTAAAGTTTAGATCAACTAGGCTATTTCAGTCTTTAGATCAATGTCTTATTAATTGCATTGCTTTCACATGAGGAAATCTACTACTCAGAACTTTAATGGCACCCACTGTATTCTTTGGCCCAGAATTCATCTCGCATGGCCAAATTTATGACAACATGTAAATTGCACATATTTTGCTTTTTCTTTGTTTTGGTTTGGTTTTTGGATGGTTTGGTTTGGTTTGGTTTGGTTTGGTTTTTATTGTGGGCTGTTTTCATCACTGAAATAGAGTGTACTAAGAGAGACACCTCTGTCAAACATGTTACATTAAAAGTTACAATAAACAGCATATAAAGTTACATTTCTTATTTTATTATCTCTGTACAGGTAAATGCTGCCATTAAAAACAAAACAAATCAAACAAAGCCCATTGATTCTGTATGTAATATAGAGACATTTTATGTAGCCATGTCTATCAGTCCTTGTCTACAAACTCAATAGTATCAACACAGTTCAGAACACTCCCTTATAGTAGACGGGTATGAAAGCTCTCTGTGCCTTTCCTTTTGCCTTTATACAGTTCATGTAGCCTTGGAGTGTGGCTGACCTTGAAGGGGTTTCTTTCCATAGTCTTTTGGATTGATTGAGATAAGCAGTCCAGGACCTACCACTATTAAGTACAAGCATCATCTATTATCTTTCACAGGAGTGGTGTCCATTTGTCTCACTGTTAGATGCTATGGATCTTGGTCTTTCAGTCCTTCCCATAATTGCTTCATAATGCTCCATGCAGTAAAATCTCCTGGCTGCCCTCAAAGGCAATGCAGAGAACTACCTATGTCTGCCAAATAACAGGCATTTACTACAGGGCAAATCATAGCCACTTTGCCTTCAAGGAGGTGAAATATTTTTTGGCTCAGTTTCATGGCCTGAGGTAGCTACATTTACTCTAGTGACTTTCCTTAATTGGTTTGGTAGTGTGTCAGCAGCTGACATGTAATGATATGAATTAAAGATCCTGCTAGCATATATTACTATGCAAATTATTACTGAAGGCGAATTCAGATGTCTTCTATTCTTTTATGAACTTTACAGTTTAACTGTAGTCACAGTCCCATACTCAACACAGAAATTCACGAGACTATTATTCCTGCATGCTGTCAGAATGAAATTGTGCTGCCCTGTGTAGTAAAGGAGCATCCTTACCTCTACGCCTTGATAAAAGCATGGCAGAATTTCAGTTTTAGGCTTTCAAATCTATCAAGTTTAAGTCACTTAACATTACTTTCTACCATCACATTCAACTCACTTTTGAAACAGACACCTAGAGAGACATTTTCTGTTATTTTAATCTTTTTAGAGAATATATTAACCAAATTGGAGCAAAGTTCCTTCAAGTCACAGAAAAGGCTTAATAATACGCATCTTTATATATTCTTCTCTGAGAATTGCTGAAGAAATCTTCACTGAAGTTGAAACCGGAAGAGCTGAGGGACTTTACCTCCATCACCCTACTGAAAGTATTTAGGCTTTGCCTCCAAAGCAATGTCATGCAAATATCCATGTTTACCACACACTTTCTTTACATCCAGCAGTGGCCTAGCTGGGAGAGCAGAACCAGTAAATCCACTTTACCCCTTCAAAATGTGCAGGCAGAACTGAATGGCACATAGAGATATACTCACATTTCTGCATTAACCTACCGTATCTAGAGTGCTACACTGCTTCCTGTATCTAAGTTATCTCTATGTGACCAAAAAAAAAGTAAAAGCTTTTGAAGTTTTCACCACAAGCTGGCCACCAATTCTTACTCCACACTTCTAAATGTATTTTGGTCTCCTAATTTTGGTGTCTTAATTTCTTTTCCATTGTAAGGAAGGGTTGATTCACAATACCATCTGAGATCTATGTTTACTCTGCTTTTAAGAGTTAAGACTATGGCCACCACAAGCATAATTATGATTAGAATCTGTAGAATAATTTTTCCTTTTAATAGCCATGGCACATTACTAATTAGAAAATTATTCTTTTTACACAAAGTAAGCCCAAAGAAAATTAAATAATGAGTGTTATTTAAATGTTAATATGAGTAATATTATTATGGCTTTGCCACTATGGGAATGAGTGCAAAAAAAAAGAACAGAAAAATAACAGAAATCTTATTAATGAATAAAACCGAGTCAGCAATGATTCTAAGATGAAGACAGAGTGTTCTTAGATCCAAAATATTTTAAAGTACTTTTAGCTGCAGAATATTTTCTAGCAATGAAATTATGTTCAAACAAATACAAGTACAACAATAAACACAAAAACAGAAAGCTGAGGAATGCTAGAGACACAGCAAATTAGCCCTTTGCATATTTACAACTCATAAATCAACAGCACTTTGAAGTAATGCAAAACAGTTTAATAGAAATGAGAAATGTGTCATAGACATCAACAAAGCTCCAATAAATTAATATTAATCAGAAGTGTTCTGCTATTATTAGAAGAAAAAGCAAAAAACAACAAACAAAAACTAACAACATGGTAGTGCAACACTACTTTAAATAGTTGGAAAACACAAAATTCAAAATATTACTTTGCCTCTTCATTTAAAACACAGGGAGGTGGATTTTATAACATCAAATGTAACTAAAATAGAATAATGATAGGCAAAATTTTTGTTCAGTAACTTGTCATATTGGCAAAAGAAAACTAAATTAATTTATTACTAGCTATTTTTAAAAATATTTTCTTTAAGTCAAAGCAAGTTCTGGATCAAAATTCTCATCAATCGGATGAGAGCTTAATTGAAGTGCAGACTTTAAATATACAGTAACTTATTTTTTGTCTCAAATAGTATGTAATATATAATTGAGTTAATTATCTTTTCCCAAACTCTAGAGTTACAGTAGATTATAGGGTCTCCTGGCTGAAATACTGCTCAGATGCTTAAAAATCTGATTTATCTATCTAGCCAAATGCAGAAGTGACATATAATTCCGTTCATACAACATTAAACATCAGATCAGTAGAAGTGCTGTTTTTCTAAAATAGAAATGAGATTCGCTACAATTTGGTAACATTTATCTAAAGTGTTTCTAACTATATTGACCTTTTATTTGTAATATATGGAAAAGTAAGTAATATACTTAGAAGCCTTTCATCTGAACTCATGGTAAGTAGCCTAATATTGTTACACTGTTGAGCTGACAAAATCAAAGGCACTCCTTTTTGATTTTACCAATTCCCTCGGGCTCATTACAGTATTTCCTGGACATTAATTTGACTAATTCATCTAATGAAATCAGGAGAAAGCAAATTTGGAGGAGGGGGAAGAAAATGGTAAGCAAATATATTTCCACTTATCACTGATAAACTTTATCAGTCTTATGCCCAATAACACAAGCAAAGGCTGTATATTGTTTCTAGCAAGGATATAAAATTCTTTCTCAAATAGTTTTTGCTAAGAGTCTGAATGTATGTCAAGATCTATGCAAGAATGTTACATGATTAATTTGTACATATATAATTTTTCTATTAATGGTTAAAAGAGCAGAGCTTCAGAGAATTATAAACCAAATTGCAGTTCAAACTAATCTAGGTATATCAACACTGCAGAGCATGAAAATAAGTGGAAGGAAAGATAAAACAAACCATGAAAACTGGAACATGTTGATTTTAGTAAATTTGCTCTGAAATAAGAATTGTTAAAATAAACAAGAACAGCATCTCTATTTATTCTTTCTGAATATTATCTGTGCCAAGGAGTGGGGTAGAACAGCAAAGGCATCTGCTCAAAATTAAGGTAACTCTGAAAAGGGAAGAAATTGGGAAGACTGAAAGTGAGAAAATAAAGTAAAAACTAATAGTACCATAATACTGAAAAGAAAAATTTGGATGAAAATGAAGCATGAGAAATATTTGAATGTAACAGGAACCAATAAAGGGCATTTACACTCAGCTTCATAATACATATGACACCACTCATGACAGGTATTATCTTCTGAAAAATGGAAATAGATAGAAATTTTCCTTTGAAATGTACTATGATTTTTCTCACCCTCAAAAATAACGTAAGGAAACAAATAAATGTGTTTGTACATTAAAATGTTATGTTAACTTTACTAATTCCGTGTTTTTTAAATAGTGACATTTTCAGCAAGAAAAATTAATAGATGCAGATATGTCAGTGATTCCACAACTTCTCTTATGTCCATATTCCACCTATTTTTTTCCCATGGGAACGAAAATTCTTATCTATTCTGAGTTGTAGTGTCCCTGAGATTCAACATCTAGACTGGTTTATTTTTTCCTCTCCAAAAAGCACAAGTTCTTTCAGAGGACTTGGAAAGAAGGTGATATACAATGGGACAAAATACTATTTTATTAGCTAAGAAGATTATAGGAATGCTTGTTGTTGTCTCTACTCTGAAAAATTATCAGCAGCAAATAATTCAGAAAATCTAAGTATACTCACTGAAAACATAATCTTGTTTACAAGCAAGTAATATTTTATATTCTTATTAATACAATTATTTTTTAGGCAACAGAAATGCTAGAGGGAAGTTCAGTGCTCTACAAGGCAGTATCAGTACTAGGATCACAAGAATACTACATCAACAAGGATGCTTATTTTTGTTCATAGTGTTAACTTTTTTGTTTTCACAAAGTCAAAAATTAAAATCTCCATGGGCAGCTCTCCATAAACAATTAGAGTCTTAGGAAAGGTAAATAATTGTTGTGGTGGTTCCAAGTCCCCAGAAAACCCTTTCCCCCCCCCCACTAGGAAGCCCGGGGCTGGGGACTCCCCTGGCGCAGAGCCAGGGGTGGTTTGCCCTTCTTGGGGGCTGGCTACCTTGTCCCCAGCTGCCACTCTCCTGTCTTTTCACCTTTAGGCTCCAGAACTCAGTACTTGATTGTATTATCCCCTTCTCCTCCCCGCTCCTTTCCCAGTTGGTTCCTGTCCCCCGATCCCTCCCTGGTTCCTCCCCCGAGCCCGTCAGTGATTGGTTTGTAATCCCTCAATAAAAGTCTGATGCAGAAGGTGCCCCAGGTCTTTCACCTGGGTGCCCAGAGAGCTGGCGATACGGTGTCTCTGTTATCCCAGGTGAGAGAACCCTCCCCCCATACTCCGGCTCATCGGTTACAGTGGCCACCGTATAGGGGGACGCAGCCTGCAGCAAGGGGCGTGAGACCCAACAGCAGGGAACCCGCTCAGGTTGGGGACGCTGGCTGTAAACGCCGTAGGGCTGCAGTCTGAGACCCTGGTGGGCAGCTGGCCGGCCCACGCCAACGGCCGCAAATAATTTCTACACCAAAGCTAAGGTAGAAAGATAAAACACAGGTAAAAGAAAGTATAATGAAGAAGATTCACAAGCTTTAGGTGATTGAGATCCAGATTCCATTGGTTTTGTATTTAAAAGTTTAGAATAATTCCTTTAGAAGTCTGCAACTTGATGCTTCTCAAGTAAAAAGAATTAAGCTCACAAGCTTCTTAAGAAATTCTTGAAAATTAAGTGGTCTGAGGTTTAACATTGTGTAGATGAAAGTGAATGAAAAATAGAAATGTTGAAATTGCTTATGTACTAACCAATAGAGAGAAAGATAGAAATAACTGAAGACTGTGAAGTTAAGATAACTAATAAAATATTCAGTTATAAAAAAATAACAGTCTTCTAAGTAGTATTACAAAAAATGTAGGAACTAGAGATGTACTTTTGTAAACAAAACATGAAGCCATGAGCTGGTTGGAAATAAAGACTATTTTTCATGCTCTCTCTCACTGAAAGAAAAACATTCACAAATCAAATACATCACCCTGCTGTGCTTCCAGTCTTTGCGAGCACATCAGATAGGCTGGTGAGTTTGCTTTGCAGGCAGAATTTTGGAGGCTCATCCATCCCTAAGATTAATACAGCACTCTGTTATAGCCTTTATGATGTAGTAAGGCTGTATTTGCAGTCAGGTATTGGCTTCTAAGTTTTATATTCAAATCTTAAACTGATTAGTGACATTAGGCTTTAAGTCACAGCTCTGGTGGTTATTTATGGATTACTGAACTGTAGAAGGTTTTTCTAGAGCAAAAACAGCAATGCAGTTTTCAGTTGAAATCTGATTCTGCACTAAATGAAAAAATGTTTCTGTACAGCTACTATCCTGACCACATTTCAAAGTCAAAGAGATTTACTCTTTGCTTTATTGCTGATTTGGTTTTCTGAGGAATTTATAATCTATATGCAAAATGGTTTAGTTACAATTGATGCTGTCAACATTTTATTTGTGAGTGTTGTCAGCTTTTTGGATTTTTCCTCCCTGTCTAATATGATTCACCTTTGAATGCATTATAGAAAAACGGTTATGGTAAATGGCTGAATGGCTGAGCCCAGAAGGCCCACCTGAGGCATGATTTTTTGTTTTATTTTCTATACAATAAATAGGGAAAAGGGAACAAAAATAAGGAGATCTGGACAGAACACAGACTCCTGCAGACATAGACATAGACATCTGTATAGAACAAAACACCTGCTGTTTTGCCAGCAGGTGTGTGGGGGGGGGATGCAGGAATGGCTTCTGGAAGAAGACACTAGAATCTAGTTCCTCCTGGCCCCAAGAAGGACCTTCCACTGGCCAAAGCTGAGCCAACCAGCAAAAGTAGAACCACCTCTGTAATAACCTATACATGAAATGGGAAAAAATGGCTGCACAACAGCTGCAAGAGAGGAGTGAAAAAATGTGAAACAACCCTACAGACACCAAGATCAGTGGAGAAGGAGAAGGAGGGGTTGTTCCAGAGATTCCTCTGCAGCCTATGATTAAGGCCACGGTGAGGTAGGTTGTCCCAGTTAAGCCCGCAGGAGGGCCATGGTGCAGCAGAGATCCAACCTACAGCCTGTAAATGACCAAATCCCAGAGCAGGTAGATATGTCCTGAAGACAGCTAACGTCTTTGGAGGGCCAATGCTAGAGCAGGTTCCTAGCAGGAACTGGTGACCCTGGAGAGGACCCTGTGTTGGACAAATGGGATGGGGAGAAGGTAGGTTTAGGTTTTTTCTTAATTCTCATTATCTTACAGTGTTTGATTTGCAATAAATTAAATTAATTTCCCCAAGTTCTGTCTCCTTTGCCTGTGATGGCAAGAGGTAAGCAATCTCCCTGTCCTTATCTTGACCCACAAGTTTTTCATTATATTTTCTCCCCCTTTCCTGCTGATAGAGTGAGAGAGAGAGAATGGCTTGGTGGGCACATGGCAGCCAGCCCAGGTCAATCCAATACAGACAGTAAATCACACCAGTGCAGAAATCACTTGGTTCCACTGTGGATCTAGCATGTGTAGTCAAAATCCACAAAGCACACCTGGAAAAATCCAAGATTTTCTCACTTTGAGGCTCTTTTCTTCTGAGAGTTTGGATTTGTAGTTTTTGTCTCAATTACATAAGACAGAATTCAAAAGTTGGCACAAATGGATCCTGTCCCAAAGAATTCAGAATATTTTCAAATAAATCTGAGTGGAATTTTGCTAAACAGAAGACTTAATCAAGTCTGTACTCTTCAGGCATAAAAACTGAGAGCTATGAAGGAATGCAGAAGAAATAATCGGACAATATTGTAATTATTGTCCTTTAAATTATTTTAAAATTAGTGCTGAAAATTTTCTGCAAATATCTTGTTAGATGCACTTGAAACACAACATGGTATCTGAATCATCAGCACAACTTTCTCATGTTTTGCCTCCATCATTGTACTTTTTTCATCTTGCTTATTTTCAATGCTAACATTATTATAAATAGTACTGAGGAGCCCAGAACAGGACACAACACTCCAGATGTGGCCTCCCTAGGGCTGAGTAGAGCCCCGACCTGCTGGCCACACTCTATCTGATCACCCCAAGATACTGTTGGCCGCAAGAGCACATTGCAAGCTCATATTCAACTTGTCAACTTGCTATTCAGTGACAGATTTTCCAAGTTTCCTTCTAAAACAGGGCTGTTTAAGTGTGTAAAGTCAGATGAAGCTGGTATTCAAAGAAACAGTGGCTTCAATTCAGTTGCTTGAGTGTAGGAACCAAAAGCCATTTGAGAAGCTTTGGTTAAGAAGGCTGGCCCAACTCTGCAAGGTCAGGAAGATACAGACCTCAAGCAGGTCTTTTGTCATGCATGCCAGCCCCAAAGGAAGGTACTAGACAAACTAGCCCGTTTCAAATATCAGGAGAAGCAACTTTAACATAACTAAATCAGGTTCAATAAATAGAATTTTTTTCTAGCAGCAGGAAGACAATATCTGAAGGGTGAAATGGGAGTCTATTCCGGAAGACCCCTTTTATGCAGACTACTCTTGCAACAAAGAATACTGATTATATAGATAGGACTTCTGAGGGGGGAGGGTTATTTAAAAAAACTTAAACAGTTGAAGTCTTTGTATTGCTTAAATCACAGTTAACAGCAGTTAAATGTTACCAGAAAAGATAATTCAGACTTATATCACAGAATGCAGCTCTCTTAGACTCAAAGTATAGAGAGATATTACAAACCACCACAGCTTAATGACTTATTTCAGTTTCAGTAATTGTCTGCTCTTAGCCATTTCTGCACTTAAAACAAAGTGCTAGTCTAAGGATTTTTAAAGCTTATTTTTCTATCTCTAAATTGTTAAAGTTTTAGTGCTTTCCACTTCCAAATATAACCAGCTCCTGTGGTTTTGCTGAAGATCAGTTAACTGACTGTAACTTTATATGTGGAGGCTGGGTGGGGAGAGGGAGGTTTTGGAGTGGAGGGGAAGGGCCACTTGCCTTTGTGGTCACTTTGCACCAGCAGTGACCTTCATTAAAGGATGCTAGTGGGAGGAAGCTTCAAAATATTTTTTTAATCACACTTTCAGTCTCTTTTTCAATAACTGAAAAATTATATTTTCAAAATATCAGGAGGTTGTGAAGGATAAACCAATGTATGAGACCATGAGTAAATCACAAATGAATTGAAAAAGACAAAAAGATTTGACTGCATTTTTGGTAGCACCAAAATAGTTAAATAGCATCAGCAGAGGCTATACAGCAACTTTGTGCATCCAGGAATAAAGGGAAGGCAATAGGGAAAATAGCAAGGATGTACCTCCTTAGAATAGCTGTCTATGGAACAGTGCTTTAATGGTAAAGGTGTATATGGTTAAAGCTTTGCTAAAGGAGATTTTCAACAGAAAAGTGTGGGAGGCTTCATTATTGTTTTGCTCTCTGTTTAGGTTTCTTTTTCCACATCTGTTAATCTAAGCAATTGAATAAATAAATAAATAAATAAATGCCATTACAGCATCTGTCATCTTTCTCAAAAGTGTAAGCACAGTTAGTATTGTCCTTCAAGAGATTTTTGAAAACCTGCACCTTAAGCATTCCGTTAAAGAGAGTGTACCCAAAGAAGGAAGTTATCCACTAAGGATTCATAGAATATATGACTATTTTCAGAAGATAACGTAACTGTGGGTGGAAGTGGGATGAGTTAAGCACAAACTCCCTAAGTTCTCTTTTAAATGGAAATCTATCTTTCCCTTTTGTTTATCTGATAAATATATACTTCAAAAATATGCATATATTAGTGAAGTACTTGGCATAATACTGGAGAAAACTTTTTCCTAGATCATTTTTTTTTTTTTTTAAATTCCCATCTGCTGCATATTTCTAAAAATGTAGATACCAAGGTATTTTATTCTTGGTTTATACACTAATATGGGAAAAATACAATTCTTAAACTAGAAAATCCACAGGTTATGCACTATACTACAAAATTATACATATAACCAGGCCAAAATACCAACTATATAGATATATCTAAGTATTTAGGTATTCTGAAGTAGCATAATAACTATGGTAGTATAAATTTGTAGACGGAATCATGGAATTAATTAGTTTCAAAGAGACCTCTGAGATCATCCGATCCAACCTTCGACCAAGCACCACCTTGTCAATCAGACCATGGCACTGAGTACCACGATCAGTCAGTGTGTGTGGGTTGTGGCTTGATTAGCCTTAATTAAAGATTTTGTCATAGGATTTGTATTCAAGCTTATGAGACTACAGAGTGTTAAGGTCTTTACTGGGCAATTTTGAAAGTTCTGTGCTGAACTCCATCTACTCTGAGCTGGCTTACTAGGGAGCTGGTTTACTACTGTTCACTATCAATCACATCCTAGCAGGTACACCTGGAACCATTTACTCCAGGTAAAAGCAGGTGATGATTACAAACTTTATCTAAATTTTTAAACATTTGTTTATTTCTGGGCTTAGTTATCTAATTAATTTTACATTCAGAATTCTTTTTATATAGTTTAAATCACCACAATTTAGTCATCTGTATCTGTCTTTAAATTATGTGAGTCTCTTCCGCTTGTCTTAGGTCATTATTTCACTACTGATAGAACAGTCACTCTATCTGTCTAACAGTCATTCACACTGTCTCCTTCCATTAACTATACTGAGTGAAAAGAGGAGCTGCTCGATTCACATACTTAACTTTTAGCTGGCTAAAATTAGATTAGACAAGTCAGTCTGCAGATCAACTTATATTTCTCTTGCATTTGAAATATCTTGAATCTTACCATACTGGCACAGTACTTACATTTATAATAATCTGAAATCTGCGTATGGACAGACAAGTTGAAAGAAAGGACATATTTCAAAAGTTGCACTTGTCTATCATAGAAATAAATTTGTAAAAACATGAAAAACTGGGCATCATCTCATACAACTAGTTTGGGTGGTTAAGAATCCCATCAAGATGCAGAAACGTTTTCTCTCAGAATATCCGCTTTCTTCTGAAAGTAGGAAATAAAATGTCCTCCCCTTTCAGGAAGGCCTCCTATGGATTACGGAAAAACATGACATAGGAAATAAATCTATTCAAATTATGATGCATTTGTCAGAGTATCATAATTCAACACAAAGTTGAGGTATCTTTATCCCTCAGATATGCAATTCAAAAGAATTGGGGTATTGTTTTCTTGGGTTTGACTTTTTCCATGTGTTAACAAATCAGAAATTATTATCTGATTTTCAAGAACTTTTCTGATATAATCTTAATTTGACCAAAAAGTAATTTCCAGAAAGTAAGACCTCTTCTTTTAAAAAATGGCTGCTAAATTTTGCAGTGTTAGGGCAATACTAGAAGTTTATACATGCTTCTTGAGTGCTGTACTAAATTCAACACAGAAGCAATACAAAGTCACTAGAGCAAACCAGTAAAGATTTATATCAGGTGGCTTTCATTTGCAGTAGTGGGAAATTCACCCTTAATTTTCTTTTTTTTTTTTTTTTCTTTTTTTTCTTTCTTTTTCCCTTTTTCTTTTTAATAATCTAGAAAAATGGAATCATAAATCATATTTAGGTCACTTTCAGGTTGACACGTTGG
The DNA here is from genome assembly GCA_034509425.1 of Eopsaltria australis. NCBI lineage: Eukaryota > Metazoa > Chordata > Aves > Passeriformes > Petroicidae > Eopsaltria > Eopsaltria australis. The sequence continues at coordinate 717,215 of JAVTVJ010000518.1, forward strand.
TTTAGATGATATGAATCATGTAGTTTCAGCCAAATAACTACTCTAGATCCGGGTGCTATGCAGTAACAAACAACATCATTGGCTGTGGCACTGCTGATGATACACAAAACTGTATACTTCTGTCACATAAAAATAGGTTTCTGAAAAACTTTTTCTGGTTATTATTTTCTTCATAGCAGTCCATACAGTTTTGTGTTTAGGGTTTGTGACTAAGTATTGAAAACACGCTGCTGTTCTGAGTATTATTGAGAAGTGTTTGCACAGTGTCATGGCTTTTCCTTTTTCCCACTTTACTGCCCACAGTGATTAGGTTGAGTTGGGTTTTGTCTTGTTACTTGTGATGATAATCTTCTTCCTTCTTCCTTCTCCCTTCTCTTTCTTTTTTCTTCTTTCTTCTTCTCTGATTAAGATATCTCTATCTCAACCCATGAGTTTTCTTGCTTTTTCTCTTCCTAGTCCTTCCCCTGTTGCTTTAGGGGTGGTGCCGGGAGTAAGTGAACAGGCAAGTGGAGCTTTACTTTCAGCATAGGTTAACTTACCAAAGAACCGAATCCTCTAGCAAGAGGACAAGGGAGCAAAATTATATACAACTGTTGCTGAAATTAATTTTTTTATTCATTTACTTCCTGTAACATTCCAGGTTTTTTGCCAGTGAATGTGATTTTTCAAATATTTCATTTTCCTTAGTTATATTTTGTTGCTCTATTGCTTATATAAATAAAAAACTGCTAAACCATCTGAAATTTCTAATAATTCAAGTTGCTGAATTGTCAGCTTATAATAAGAAGAATGATAAAACTATTTTTGCAACTTCTGTATTTATTCCTGGTAATTCAGTTCATTGTTGATCTTGTTTATCATGCCTCTTTACCACAGAAATAAGAATATCTCAGAATAAGAAATCCATTAATATTATTGTTAATAGGAATACTTCATTATGTACTTCAGAAACTTATGATTGATCTCGTTTGTAGAGTCTTTTCAAAGAACAAAATGAAAAGAAAAAAATCTTAGAACTCCCAGGCTTTCTTCACCCACAAAAGAAATATAATCATGACATTGAATTAACAGCATTTTTACACAATGAGAACAGTCAGACTGGTATATACTATTTTAGGCAGTTACTGGATGATTCTGAAGTGTGGACGAGCAATGATTTCATGGGGTTTCATATCTGGGGTGAACTTATCCAGACAGAAATCAAGACTTAGAAATGGTCACCTAGTGGCGTTTTAGATACCCTACAGAATAAGAAACACCTGTAGTGTGTATAGTGCAGGAAGCACAGTGTGTGTGTGCCCTTTAGGCTGGCAGGATACCATAGGCCGTACAGGATACAGCAGAGAAACTCAAATGGTGCGTAACACCTGAGTACTCCTGGGGAGTGACACTCATTGGTGATAGCAGTGTGTGTGTGTTTGAGCTGGCTGAGCTCTCATTAGAGTCAGCAGGTATCTCAATACTGTATAATTTCCTTTGAACAGAGCTTGAAATTGAATTAATAAGTAACTCTATAGATGATGAGGCTGTAGTGCTAGAGCCCACTTTCTGCTCTCTCTTGTTTAACATTGCAGATGGACCCTCAAAAGTCACAAGGTTTGCATTAAAAAAAAAAATTCACCACAGATATATAGTTGACCTAATGAGGTACTTGAAATCTAAGTTATTTTAATAAATTTCATCCAGTTAGAATATGGAACCCAAAGTCTTCTCCAGGGTAAAGCAGCTGACAAATGTGCTTAGATCGAACAAAGTAAGAATCACCTGTTAAAAAAGACAAAACACGTTTGCTGGTTAGCAGCATGTACCTGAACTGCTGGCTTTCCCTGAGGAAATAAAGGGATGGATTACTGTTGTCAGATTTATGTAGCCATTCAATGGCTCATTTATCACAGACCTTTGCTTCCCTTGCAGTCACTGGAAAAGATTTTCTTTATTTAAGATGAAAACACTGATCCCCAAATAATGAAAAATATTGTGTTGTCACTGACTAAATTGCTGCATCTAGAATGTATGCATTTACCTAATCAGTATGTGCTCACAGCAAACTCCTCTTTTTCTCAATGAAGTATATGAACAGCTTTTTTTAATGCCTATAAACCAAAATAGATTTTTTTCTCAAATATCTGATTATATAATATTAACATATTATAGTTTTAAAATGATAGTGACTATTTTGAGTCTTGTATTTGGACACAGATTATGATTGATACCTACTGTGAAGAGTAATCCTAATCAAAATAGAGAATATCAATGAATACCATAATTATTATGATAGTTTATAAAACTAAATAGAACTAAATCCAGAATGTGCCTTTATGAAACTTTGCCGAAGTGTATTAAGGGAAATAATGATGGGGAATTCCCAGCTATAAACCCGCAGATTAGAAAATACAGCATTGGTGATTAAAGTAGAAGCAGTTATTATTTCATGTGTCCAGACTTCTTCAACTGATGTGCTTATTTAAAATTTCCAAGACAATTTAATTTCAATAGAATTTTAATAAAAAATAACCAGAAATATTTTAAAAATTAATCATAAAAAGTTTATAATATAATTATTCAGTTAATATAACAATGCATTTTTCCAGTTGTTGCTAAAATGAAGTTTTTTTACATTCCTGGAACTGATTTTTAATATTATTGTGCTTTTGATTCCTCAAAACCAATACTGTATTAAATTGTGTTTTCCTGCTATTTCTTCTATACAGTTTTTCAACTTGATTGTTCATTTTTCTGTGTAAATTTTATTTCCTACCCAGTCTATAAGCATTATTCCTACATCTAAAGTTACTGCGTTCTTCAGGTAACAACTCTGTACTCCTCCAAATGTCTCCCAAAACATCTTTCAGGATAGAGTATGTTTATCCTTGACCAGATTAATTACGTAATATTTTTTCTTTTCATTTCTCTGCGCAGACTGCCAGAAGAGTTTATACTATCAGACTAAATTCCAGACATTCAAATTTAAGTCAGTATATCTTTTCTGTTATAACATCTGATGTTATAATAAGTCCTTATGGAAGCAGTAATCATGAAGAAAATGGCCAACAATTAAGAATAAGGGTCTAAAACATGTCCACAGGTCAGTAGTTCACTATTTTAACGGGACAGTGAAAAAGGAGTACTTGAGGTCATGACTATAAAAAAAAATCTCACCTGAGTGAATCAAATATTCCTTTTTTTTCCTCCATGAATAATTAAAGTCAGCAACAAAAGTAGCAGTTTTCTGGACTTTCTAGTGCAAAAATACTGCAGTGCTTAAAATTTTCATCATTCTAGTATCTGGAATTATTTGGAGGGGTGAGGCAAAACCCCTTTTAATATGATTTTATACAATTACACTGAAGCACTGGAAAGGGATTTTTTCATCTTGTGAAAGCTCACTGACAAGAATATATTTATGATTTTCTAAGTTAAGCCAGAAGCAATGATATAATAATTTTCCAAAGATCTCGGTAAACAGTAAAATTAAAAAGAAAAAGCCTAACTAGTTCAACTTCTCTCTTTATGATAAAATAACCTGGCTTAGTTAGAGCCTTGGGCTCTATGCCAAAATTTGAGACAGCCAAAATTTTCACCAGAATGTTGAATCTGAAGATGTCAGTCATCTGGATGTACTTACACAGGTAAAATTTAATGCATCAAGGTTTTGGGCCCCATGGCAATTGCTAACTCCGTCGCTCAGGTTAGCTTGCTCAGAAGGACAATTATTTTTCAATGCCTTAGCAAACTTGCTTACTTATCCATTGATTTTCCCTTTTGTCTTATTTTTCAAAGCCTGGGGCATATTCAATATGTACTTAAGTATTAAAAATATTGGTCCAAAAGCATTCCCAAAATGGAGGATGAAAGTGGAAGCCAGAAGTTTGAAGTTAAAGTAGAAGTTAGTAGATAAGTGATCTGTATCGATGCAACTGGTAGAAGTGAGTAGTGCTCTACTTAAAGGGGGAACATGCGCTACTGAGGATTAAGCAGTGTCCTCCAGTAGTGGGAAAATGGGATGGGATTTATTCCAGCCATTTGCAAGAGCTTAACTCTGTGCAAGCTTCATCCTGGAAAAGTTTTATTCCTCAATTTTTATTTTTTTTTCTTTTATGATCTTCAAGTGTTACGTTTCTCTTTTTGCTCTAAATATCTTTGAAAATACTTTCATCAGATGGTTGACACATCATATCAGCATTATTACTGAACTGTAATGATGCTTACCACCTGAAACTTCAAAAGACAACAGCAAGGTCTAATCTTAACAGCAAGGTCTAATCTTAACTCGTGAACACATAGAAGCATTTATGAGTACCTGAAAGATACTTTGATGCAAATTAACAAAGTATATTAATAACAATGTCAACAGAATCTCACAAAAACAATAAAAATCATTACAAAGTGGTTTGGAAGAGAACTTTAGGATTACAGTAAATGAGAGTAAATAGAAATAATTGCATGGTTTGGAGGTATCAATTATGCATTACTTTGTTTCCTTCTAAGGAGATAATTAAAGGCATATTTCAGGAATATTGACAGAAAACAAAAAAATTGCAAAGCCTATAGAATTCAAGTCTAAAGTCAAATGATAGGCAATCTCATTTGTCATCTTGAAAAAAACCCCAGAGGATGCAGTACTACTTTACATATCCTAAGAATGCTTTTCAAAAAGCTCAGTTTAAAACCTTCAGAGAATCTAGACAGCAATTACATTATTACCTTTGACATCTTTTAGACATTGGATTTATTACAGGTAAAGATGGAGAGTGCTAAATTTATCATCTTTACAGTTAGAAATAGCCTAAATAAGGTTTGGCTGTTTTATACGTTGGCTTTTTTTCATTTCTGCATAATTTTATCAAAAGTGTCTGGACTGCAGCTTTAAAAATAAAGAAAGAAAAACAGAAACTTCAGAAAAGCAGAAACCTTTGCTTTTGCTTAAGAAAATAGGAATGATGATGAGGGAAATAGCAGTTCTTTCCAGTAAGTACCAATTAGATTGAATATGTGCACCACAACATTAAGGAAAGAACATTTTCCTCCATTTTAGATGAAACTTTTACATTTGGCAAAGTAAAAATGTAAAAAAGAACAGTTAGGATAGAACCCAAAAGGATGAAAAATCTGGTCATAATATAGTCTTACAAAGTACAGTGCGTTTTCTCCTATACTTTTATTTAGACAAGGTATCAAATTTATTTGCTATGGAAATACTTTAGCATATGTGTCATAGTGTGAAGGTGATAGGTCTACTGTAAAGTTTTGGGCTATTTTCCAATATATTGAATATATTGACAATATATTGACAGCATGAGCCCACAGCAAGTCCAAAGAGTACAAAATGGGGTGCTTTGTACCTTTAGACCTTAACTGAATGAAGGTATTGTCCCTGCATTGCATTTATTCATCTACTGAAAATGAAGCCATTGTATCAATTTCCATGCCATCTCATTCTGGAAATATTGTCGCTAAGATAAAGCAAATAAAAAGATGGAAAATGCAGAAGTGTAATGAACAAAAAATGCACATGTCTATACTAACGGCAACAGACTGGATTGTGTTTATTTCTGCAGCGTATTTTCACTGAATGAAGAATAAGTTAAAAATTCTCCACTGGTGAATTTTACAAATACTACTTCTCCTCTCTCAAACATCTTTGCATTTATACAGATGTCATTATTTTTATAGGAACACCCACAGCACATTCAGGTTTGGCATAGTGGTATTTTTTAATGCTTTCTGAAAAACTAATAATTTGGAGAGGTTACACACATACAATGTACAAGAAAAGAAAAAAATATATTTTGTTCTTTCATGGACAATGTATTACTGATAGGTATGAATTGTTATTCATTACCTAGGCAGAGAAACAAAACTGTAAATATATTATTATTATTTAACAAATCTCTAAATTCTTACTATTATTTGGAGACCACAAAACCACCAATGTTAACTAGAAGAGTATTTTAATCCTGAGCTGGCATTAGACCAGTCCTTAAAGGAATAACCCTTTCTTTGCTAAATAACAACTAGCAAGGTCAGGTTGTTTAATTAATTCAGGAACCATGTTTGTGCATTATAAGTCTTGATGATTATGCAGTATGAAGTATTTTGGACTATTCTTTGTGCAAATTATTAGTATTTAAAGAAGTTACTTTTTTTTCTGTTATTGTTAAGTGGATTTTTACCCTGATTTTAGATTCAGTTATGCCTTAACAGAGTAAGTGGATTTTTCTTTCAATAGTTCCTATAGGAAAATAGGAGTCATTACCTGCTTGATTATTAGGGACCTCTCCACAGTGACAACCACACATCTACCTGCATAGAAAGGGCAATGTTTCTTTCTTGGCAAATTTTATTAGCAAGTATGTCCTAAAATATTTGTTCTGTTTCAATTTTTGGACAGTGAGAAATTACTATGAACAAGATTAGTCAATTAACTCAAATAAACTGCAGATTTTTTGGTCATATCTGTCTGGAAAAGTAACTTCAAAATAAACACTGACAGTGCCCAAATTTGGTCTGAGGAAAATTAACCTGCATTATAAGCTAGACATATAGATAATTTTTTCTCTATCTTTGATCAAAATTTGAAGTATTTAGAAAACCAAAATGCTTTTAAACTACCACATAAATATTCATATAACCAAATTAGAATACCAAAACAAAAATTGGAAAATTAATATGGGCATAATTGTATAATTCATACATTGCATTATTGAGGACAATTCTGATTTCTTCAGTGGCAAATATCACTTCTGCTTACTGTTGAGGTAACCAGGAACTCAAATTTAATCAGATCAGTTGAAAGTGGAAAATACAAAATTAATCTGGGTTGAATACATATAAAATATAAGTTCAATTATGAGAACAGAAGGAACTATGGAAAAGAGAACTGAGTGGCAAAGGAATCATAAATAAAATTTTAATTATTCTTTCACATGAAATTCCAATTTTTTTTCTGGCAAAATGGAATGCTGATTACAAACACTTTTAGAGTACCAGAGCAGATTGTACAAAGGAATCTTTCCCTCCCCAGAAATACAGAATGTGAAATCTAAACTTTGTGCTGTCAATCACCATCTTAGCACTTTCACTGTGAAGCGATTAACTGTTCTGAAAAACATACATTTTCTTCGATGGAAAATAATAAAAAAAAAACAAACCAAAAAACCCCCCATAAAACACCACCATGATCACATCAACAATAGCAGGAGCAGAAATATGACATAGCAGAAGTTGATAGTAAGTGCCCAAAGTCCTGTAATTTGTTGATGATATTGCTGATGGAAAAGATCTGAAAAATGATACACCAAGACAACTTAATAAACGTGAATAATGAAGTAGGATTCAAAGACAAGAGAAGTAGAGAAAGGAATATTTAAAGGAATAGGGAAAGTTTACGTTTTGGGTAAGTAGTTAGGGTAAATGGATGTCTCAAGAAAACTGCAACATTACTTGATTCCAGAAATTCTCTGTCAGCATTTCTGAGTTAGACTAAAGAAACTTCTGTCACAGGGGAGAGCAGGCCATTTCACATGATCTAAAGTCAAATCAGAACTGAAATGGTTTATTGAGAACCTGACTTAAGAGCAATCAATTAGCTATATATTTAAGATCAATATAAGCAATGCAGCAGATAAAACACACTTACATATTGCTAACATCATTCAACACAAATAAACTTCCAAACAACCTGTCTTCACTGTTTCAAAGTTCTGTTTCCTTCTCAGGTGCCTATCAGTGGGTCTAGTCAGGTGGGCTCCTATCTCGGCAGGAAAGGCTGTGTGGAGTTGAAGAATAACGCTGCTGCTGCTGCTGCTGTTTCCTTAAAGTGGAACTTTCTGTGGTTTAGTTTGTGCCCACTGCTGCTTGTAATATCACTGGGTATCACTGAAAACAGTCTGGCACCACGCTCTTGATGCCCTGTCTTGTACGCATTGATAAAATCCCCCTCCTAGTTTTCTCTTCTCCGGGCTAAACAGGTCCAGATCCCTCAGCCTTTCCTCGAAAGGGAGATGCTCCAAACTTTCACTGGATCTTCTCCTGTAGGTCCTTGTCCTTCTTGTACTGAGGAGCCCAGAATAGGACACAACACTCCAGATGTGGCCTCACTAGGGCTAAGTAGAGGGGAGGGATCACCTTCCTTGATCTGCTGGCCACACTCTTCCTGATGCAGTCCAGGATACCATTGAGCTTCTTGGCCAAAAGAGAGCACTGCTGGCTCATGGTTATGTTGCCCACCAGCACATTAGCATGTTCATGGTGAGTAGAAGTAAAAGGACTAACTTTTACAGGCACTAGATTATTACATATAGTACTGCAGCTATAGGAGTGGAAGCTGCTTATATGTTTACCTAGAACTCAAACGTCTTGTACACAAGCATATATTGTTGCACCATGGCACTTCTCATAAGAGATTATCATTTACACCAAACCATAAGATGGCATTTTCAATTCACCTTCACTTAAATCTCTAGTATATTAATTAATTTTATATTGTCATATTATATTATCATGTTAAATTCAACTATCTACTTATCTTTAAAAGAATCAAAGCCCTTTTCTGTTTCAAAATGGCAGCAAGTGTTAAGTGTATAACTACAGGTGTATGTTAGATATCCCTCGTCTTTTCTGTTGTGTCTTCAACTAAAAGAAAACTTCAAATAATGAATCTGAGATTTTTATGCTTTTATTGCATTTCAGACTTTTATTTCTACTATTAAATCTTCAGTCAAGGCAACATTATCCTCCCACTTTATTCTGCAAGTCCCCTGATCCTTTTAAAGATTATTGTTGAGCATTTCCTTATATTACTGTGTGCTTTCTTGAAAGATCTCAACTGAAACCAGTTACCATGAGCCATGACAACATTTTGAGATTAGTAACTAAAGCTTTATTAAACGAAGGTTTAATAAAATAAATTGAAGCATGGAATCTGATATCTTCTGTTCTGTTTCCCACTGCACAGTTCCATAGATCACAGTCTTGTTAGAGCCTTAGACTATGAAAATATAGATGATAACCCACCTAAATAAAAGAGAATCTTCATTGACCTTGATGAACTTTGAATCACTCCTGTACTTCCTTTTCACATGGTCCTTCTGTATCATAGAGCTAATATCAATTGCTGACACTTTAAAGTATTTCCAGTGCGTTAAATTGCAGTTCATAAAACCCAACGTATCACAATATTTTCCCAATTCTCCTTCCAGTTTCCCACTTCACAGTTCAAATAGAATTTTTCTTTGTTTTCATTGTTATTCTCCCTATAAGAGTGTTTCGTTTCTGCGTACATTTTTCCGTGTTCTTTTCCGTGTACTGTTGGTCTGCCGTTTGCGTGCCCACCCGGATTCGGGCAACCGCAGGCCGACATGATCCTGAGTGTCCCTGACCCTTGGAGGGGGTGGGACTCTCTGGAGGGTTCAGATATGATCCTGCCAGTGGGTTGCTCGAGCAGCAGGTGTTGCGCTACGAGCAGGGATAGGCGCAGCAGATTGCTGAAGAGTAATGAGAGGGACTCTGGTATGGGTATTCTGTGCAGGTTTTTAAGCAGCCTGACACAGAGGGAGCCCAGGGACCAGGAGCCCTGAGCACCCCCTGACATATGCTTATAAGGGAGAACAAGAACCAATTGAATGAAGGTCCAGGGGCGGAGTTAGGGAGGGTCCAGGGCAAGCGGTCCAATAGGGGAGGAGAAAGGGAGGAGTTAGGGGGAAGCAACAAATCAGCAACCGAGTGAAGATGAACTTTCTAGAACAGGAGGGGTAACTGACAAACAGGGGGGCCAATGGGAGAGGCTTAAGCACAACCGCCAAACCCCGGGCTAAACCACTGCCTCCTCCATCCCCAGGGGGAGTTCTCTGGTCCCAGGAGCCCTCCACCAGGGCCCCCCATCCTCTTTGGGACCTTCCGAGGCCTTTGGCCCTTCAATGCAGCGGCTCACAACCGCAACAGTGTACCCTTCATTTCTTGCCGAAATCTGACATTCTGTCAGCATTACATAAGATATTATCTCTGTCCAATTTAAGTCCTGTACTATATAGTACATATAGTACACCTGTGAACACTGATTTGGAATGACAGATAGTTCCACTGAAAATGTCTGCATTTTATCACTTGTCGGAGCCATTTCTGCTGTATGTATGAGTGTAGAACTTTTGGTACTTGCATTAATGTACCAAAAATATGCAATGGTTCTATTAGATATTTTACATTTATTTTCCTTTTGAATATCTGTCACTTATTTCCATCTGCTTGTTAACATATTAAATAGTTTTCTTTTTTTCCTGGAAATTATAAGGAGGAAATGAAAAACATGATGTTCAGAAAAAGTAGATTGTTTATTCTCCCTTATTGATCATACACAGTATCTAGCAATTTCCTAGTAAAGCCCCTGTTGTCTTAGTATAAAATAAGCAATATTTACTCCTTATATGGACAAAATGAAAACAGTTCTTTGCAGCTCATTGAAATTTTATCCCATTGAAATTTTGTGTGTTATTTTTTATTTTCCAGTATAACTTTAAGAGATGACAAACAGGAAGTTTTGACAATGAAAACCTAAGAACATAATGAAAATAAATATAAATGTTGATAGCATAGGTTTCTTCACAAGGTACTATTTTCTTTACTTTACAGTATATGTCTTTAACTTCCTAATCAATTAGATTAATTAAAACCAAGGTTATTTTCTCTCTAGTAATATAGTAAATAGTGTAGGGTTGGGTTTTGTTCTGAACATGAAAAAAGGAGAACATCCTGTTCTAGAGAAGTTTCTTTCAATGCATATGTAGATGTGATTTTATAGCTATAATAAACACCTCTATCTGAAAAATATGATTTAACCCTAGACCAGCAACTAAGCATCACACTGACACTCACTCACTCTGCCTGCGAGTAAAAATGAGAAGATTCATGGGTTGAGATAAATACAGTTTAACAGGTAAAGCAAAGGCTGTGCACACAAGAAAAGCAGGCAGGTGTTCAGCCATCTTCAGGAAAGCAGAGCTCTATCACACATAACAATGTCTAGGGAAGACAAATGCCATCACTCTGAATGTCTTTCCTCTTCCCTCAGCTTTATATATAAACCAAAAATCCAACAGAAAACAATCACCCACCACCAATACCAAAGCACAGTGATAGCAGATATTAATCTATTTTTAAAAAATTTTACAGGCTGGTCATGAGAAAATAACTATTCTGGAGAATATTATAGATTAAGTTAAAGGTTTTGCAGACTCACAGTATAAAATTCAGTGCAAGTGAAAACAAAAATTAAACAAAATTGTGTAGCTGGCTGACACCTAAAAACCCTATAGCTATCTAAGTCTGGAATTTAATTTTTAGAACCTTTGTGGAAAACATGAAACAGAAAAAGAAACAAGTATATTTTCAGGCCTAGTATGAACCAGACAGGTCATTGCATCCAATTTCATAGAAACGGCAAAACCCACAACAAATTCCTTTCCATAAATATGTGAAAATAGATAAAGCTGTTTTCTCCTAACAGTCTGCTGAAGTGACTAAGATGGATTTCAGTGTTAACTTTCATGCCTAGTGTCAAGAAAATGATGGACAGCTCAAATTACCTAGTACCTAATGATGCCACATCTTGCATCTTCTGACACATAATGATGACACCTGCAATAGAAAATTTGAATACTTCTCCACCACACCTCATATCCCTTCCAGGCCTTTTTGTTCCTTTTGCTCCTATTGGAAAACAGATATGAAACTACACTGTAGTAGGAACAAGCACCTATTTCACCATCTAAATATATCTGTAACTTAGAGTAGAAAAGTATTTTAGCGTAAATCTTTACTTTTCCTGCAAAGTGTTTACTCCTTGGATTTCTTCAACACTTTCATGAATAACACTCATCCTCTCAGCATTTAAATGGTTAAGTTCAACTCCTCAAGCTCTCTGATTCATTAATAGGACAGCTTTTCCATATTTCTGATCATACAAATTGCCTTTATTTGCAGCAGCTCCACAATTACCTTTAAGCATGTATGATTGCGCTGTGTCATGTTTCAAGTGACTCTGCGCACCATTAAGAATATTTTCCTGTCTCTGAAACACATAACTTATTTGATTTTTTGTTTGTTAAGTTTGTTTTGCTTTCTCCATGGCTGAGTCATAGGTGCACTTCAAAAGTCATCCTTCAGCTGGGAAGTATATCCATGTCTACTTGTACTGCTGAATCCTTTAATTATAGGTGTTGACCTTGAATTTATCATTAAATTTCTTCCTCCATCAGTTATTTCAGCCTTCCAAGTAATGTTTTTCTGTATTTTATCCCAACTGTCCTTTTTATTGACAAACTCTTTCTATGACTTTGTGTCATCAGCATTTTTTATCAGCACATTCTGTGCCAAGGCCAAGTGGAAATATTGAGCAAGATTTTCCCTAGACTTATCCTTTAAGAACATAATTTAATTTTATACAGTAGAATCCAGCTCCTTAATTTATTCATTAATGTTCATCTATGTAATAACATAATCTTTGAAAAAGGGATGACTGTTTATGCAGAGCAAATATGCCCACAAGAGACATATTAATATATATAAACATCTATAAACATTTTCTAGGCAATATATAAATGAAAATTTGAGGTTATTCCTAATTTACAGCTAATTAAAAAGACATGGTGATTTGGAAATGAGAAAAAAAATTTAATCTTCATAAAAATTTGCAATAATAAAAATAATTAAGTAACAGGATAGATTTTTTTTGGGGGGGGGAAACCCAAGCGAGCACACAAAACAAAAAACTCAGCTGCAACACCACAAAGTGGTTGCAGTGTACTATGAACCATCTGTAAAAAGAAATTATAACTCTGCAATAAAACAATAGTTATTGAAAACTTTCAGAGTTCATTATAACATTAAGAAATAAAAGAGCAAAAATGTATATAAAACTTCCATTCTAAACTAGCCTTCCATGGAATTCCAAAGGTAAACATTGTGTATCTAAATTTATAAAAAGGAAAGAATCTTGGTCATCTTGTACCATGTTTACAGTGGTTTACAGTTCTCTAAAGGATCGCATATATCTCCACTGGATTATAGAATATCCAAATTTAGAAACCGAAAGCAGATATAAGATGTGGTGTTTAGAATAGTATTTCAATTTCAGCTAGTGCTTTTAAAAGTATGTTTTGGATATTAATTGAGTTTATCATAATAGTTCTCTTGAACTCATTTCTGGTAGCTCCCTTTGTTTAAATGTCACTAAAATCAAGGAAGATTGTGACAGTTTTTTTCCTTGTTTCAATATGTTTTAAAACTTCATACATCCTCATCCTATGAAGAATCTTTCATGAAAATGACTGCCTCTCAAAAATACCATTGACTTCAACTAAGTTACTCTTATATGTAAAACTTTCTAAATAATTGTTTCTTAGTTGCTTTCAGGAAATTGGGATGCTTCTGACATTTTGAAGTAGATAGTTTTTTTAAACATCCGCATTCAAACTAAATTTTTGGCACTTACAATGAATATTTGTATGAATAGGAGTACATTCTAGCAGATATATGATATTATATTAAACACATTATCATATTCACACATCCATTTAGCATTGAAAGCATCATGTTGATTGAAACAAAAAACAGTGGGCAAAGTAGTTTCAAAGTGTTCTGAAAATATATGAAGATCTAAATATTCCAGACTAAAAAATCGTCAATATATTTTAAAATTTTAAAAATCATTCTATCTTTTCTTTGTGGCACAGTTTTTCTTAAATCTTGATTTCACCTTAAGAGAATTTTTAAATAATATATGAGTACTATTCATACTCTAAACAAAAGCCATAGAAATTTTCATGTAAGAAGATGCATTGAAAATTCATTTAAAGACATCTTTTGTGTACAATTTTAAGTGCTTGAACTATTACATTGTAATTATCAAGAGTAACTACAGATTTGTGTGGTATTAAGAAATAATACCACAGGGACACTTTCCACTAGACCATGTTGCTCAGAGAGCCACCCAACATGTGGCCTTGAACACTTTTAGGAGTGGGGCATCCATAACTTTTCTGGCCACATGTTCCAGTTCCTCTCCACCCTCGCAGCAAAGAATTTCTCCTAATGTTCAGTCTAAATCTACTCTTGTTTTAATGTGAACAAGTATTTCATATTTCCACTTAAATATGAACACATATTTTGTATAAGATGTCATTCTGTTCTTACCAAAGTCTGTGAATGACCCTTTGACTTCAACAAGTAGAATGATATTTATATTAAAGTTCTTGCAGACGAATGGCCAAGTGTTATTGTTAAAAATTTTCAAGGGGAAAAAAATTGCTTTGAATTTAATAAGACGTGTTAACTTACACTAGTTAACCTAGGAAACTGGGGTACCTAAGGTATATGTATCTATTCTTTGACTAAAATTGCATGACAGGTGATTAAAAGTCAAATTATATATTCTCATTTCAAATAGAATTATTCTTATATTTAATCTGTCCCTAGACAGATCAGAGTTCTCATTTATTTATGTATAAGTGAATTTTTCCACTAATCTGAGTATATATATATGTACTAGTTTGAAAGCAAACCAGTGAGACATTCCAAGTCAGAACTACAATTTAATAGCAAAATTAAAATAAAGGCAGAAAACACTGGCTTAAGCTGGCAGAGTCAGGATACAACCTGACACCCTGCTGGTGAGGGTGTTGGTAGCAGTCTGATTAAATGGTGGTTGCAGTCCTCTTGAAGTGACAGATGTGGTTCTGTTGAAGTGGTGATCCTGTAGAAGGGTCTGGTCTTCCTCTGAAGGTCCACTGGTAGTTATAGAGATCTTCTCTGCAAATCCAGTAGGTAGGGCTACCCGTGGTGTTCCAAGCCTCGGATTATATCCAGATAGGAATGCTTGGTTCCTCCCCCTGGGTGGAGCATCTCACAATGGATGATGTAATTTTATCAGTCATGCAGCAAGGCTTGATGGTCCATTAGCAGAAGATATGCCCCTGGAGGGAGGATGGGTCGTGGAAGAGACAAAGAACACTGCCCTACCTGTTTTTACCAGCTTATGAGGATGGTGATAGAATATATAATGTTGGTTACATTTTGCATTGTAACCTAAGAAAATATGTATTTTTTTTAAGATTAAAGTTCAGTGCTAATCAAAATTCAATTAAAATATGGTGTCTTTTGCAACTTGGGAAGTTTGATTTATGTCAGGATGTTAAAAATGTGCAATCCTGACTCTGCGACCTACACCAAAATTCCCTCTACTGAGGTCTTGATTTTTAAATATGCTGCAAAATACTTATCTGAAGTTATTTTGAGAGGATTAGATTATTTAACAGTATTTTTATTGGTGGATTGTGATTAAAAGATGTAACTCAAAATTAAGATTGCAAATTTAATCACAGTAAACAGTTACTGTTTAGAGCTATTTTTTTCTAACAGATATTTTTCTTCAAAGGAAAATATTGTATCCTTCTTTATGCCTTCTTCCTTTTGTTCTAACACATAGCTTATATACCATCTCCACTTCCATATATTAGTTTTTATAACTGCCCCTCCACAAATATGTGTGCATTTTCTTATAAACTCTGACTTACACATATTACAGCTGATGTGTTGGGTGAACACACCATCCTCCATTATCTTTAGTATGGAGTAAATAAGATTATATGAGCTTATCCAGAGCTGAAGACGGAAATGTGCAGAATGCCTTCCCGTGAATTGTTTTCTGAACAAACACCTATTTGTCTATCAAATTCTGGGTTGTGTAGAAGAAAAAAAAAATCTCATTAAGTTAAAGTCAGTCTTTGAAAACTCCCTTTATTTTCTGTATTTGAAAATCATGTAATTTATCTCTTGAAAACGGCTTTAGCATTGGCATCATTTGGAAAATAATGTAATCTTCTGATTATTTTCATGCTTCTTTGATGGTTTCATGCTGGTTCCACAGTATCAGATATTGATATATGTCAGAAAGATTATATACCATGTCTATAGGTGAATTTATGTTTATACTACATCTATAGGTAGATTTATGTTTGTAAGGCTATGTGTACATACAGACATACTGCAAATGCAATCATATTTTCTGTGTACGTACGAAATGTAAAGCAATTCATATTGTCTGAGCAATCTACACATATGTGTAGCCCACAATCACTAGTACATTGCTGTTGTTCAGTCCTTCATAGATAGTTTACTTTATTTGAGGCTTCTGGGATTAGGGGGATTTTTCCATGACTGCTGAATTTAGTATTAAAGTGCGTAGCACTGTGCAACAATGATTTCACAGTGTTGTCAGTGTGGCCTCTGAAGGCTAAGCAGGAACATTTCATTTCCATATATTATCCATAACCTTCAGGATACTAAAAAGTAGACATTCATCCTTAATGCAAAGGAAAAAAGGAACTTTATTTTCAAATTAAATGTTAGCAGATTGCAAACCCTGTACATCACAGTACATCACAAACTCCTCCCTTTTTGTAAGTTATGCATGTTCGCACAACTATTACTATGCATCTCTCAGAAGACCTTGGCTGACTTCTCACTATATCTTTCCATCAAGTGGTTGTAGAAAGCAAAAGGATTCCCTTCAGCCTTGTTTTCTTTACCTTAGACTGAATAAACCCCAATATCTCAGCTTTTCTTGTGTCATCTAGGCTACAAGTACATTGTTCTTTTTCCAGACTGTGTCAATCCTCCTGAATAGCAGTTCTGTCCATCAGACTGTGAATCACTTCCACCAATTTTGCATTGTTTGCAAACTTGCTGATAATTCATCATTTTCTATAATCCGGATGATCAATAAAGAGATTAGACAATAACAGCATCATTCCAAGCTTTGAGGAATGTGAACATTAACTTGTGGTTACCTGGACTCCATACTGCTCTTCACAAACCTTTAATCCTGACAATTCAGCCAGTATTCTAAATCCCATCTTTCATGAACATATATAACTCCTGGGCAGCTAATTTCCTGTACAACCTCTCCTATACTTCCTTTCTGCATCTGGGTTAACTCATTTCCTTTGCTCATCCATTCCAGTTCTCTTACATTTGTCTGTAATTTTACATTTTAGAATTGACCAATCTTGTTTCTTAAGCAGTTTATCCTTGAAGATCAAGCAGAAACTACATAAGTATTTTTTTGTCCCTTCAGTGTCATCACTTGGCTTGTACACTTCTTCAGGTCACTCATGTTTCATACATAAAATGCCTGTTGCCTTTTCTGATCCTATATTTTTTAATCTTTCTGCACCCAGTTCTCTCTAATTATATCATCCCAGAGATCCCTTGCAAGAAATAATGGACACAATACAGTTAAACTTTCTCCCTTTCTTTCACTCTTCTCTTCCCTGCAAGTGAATATTCATTCCCTATGTATTCTCTTTTTTCTTCTCATTCACTTACCCCATCACACTGAGGTAGAAACCTGTAATTGACCACACAAATTAATCACAAGAAACTTCATCTTCATTGAATAATAAGGGATTCAAAATATGATTCCTTTAGAAATAACTGTATTTGAGGGGCTTAAAGTAAAATACTTTAATCTAGAACTGAATCTCACCCTTTCATTTAATTTCTATAATTTCTATATTAAAGTCACCACATATAGAGATGGACTTAATCCAACAGGGAAGAAATAATAATCTCCAGAGAATTAATAATTCCTATTTTCTTTCATACTATTGGATGAAAGCAGCTAAGTAACATGCTTGTTGCTCACTCACCACCCTCAGTCAGGAGGAGAATCGAAGAAAAAAATAATATGATGAGTCGAGATAAGAACAGTATAATCATTGGAAAAAAAAGTAGTAATACTAATTGAATTCATAATAAGTACAACAGCAATCACAATAATCTAAAGGAGAGAAAAAGAAAGAAATAGTATGCAAGAGAAACAAGTGCTGAACAGTATTATTGCTCACCATCCACTGACTTTGCTTGTCATCCCCTGCCTGTCCCCAAGCAGTGACAGAAATCTCTTGGCCAACTTCCCCAGTTTATATGTGGAGCATGAAATTCTATTATATGAAATATCCCTTTGGCCAGTTTGGGTCATGTCCTGGCCGTGCACCCTCCTGTCTTCTTGTGCACCTGCTCACTGAAAGAGTAATGAAAAATGAAATGTTCTTGACTTAGGGTAAAGACTTAGCAAAAACTGAAGTATCAGTTTGTTATCAACATTATTCTCATACTGAATCCAAAAGACAGCACTGTAGCAGCCACTAGCAAAAGAACTGACTCTATCCCAGCCAAATCCAGGACACATGGTCACTTATAGATGAACATATTTGCCTTGCGGTGTCAGTTTATTTAGAAAAAAAAATACCTCCAAATAACAAAACACCCTACGAAATAAAAAAAACCAAACCCAAACAACCAAACCTACAAAAAAGCAAGCCAAAACCAAACTAACAGTTAAAAAATACATAGAAATATTAAATTTAAAAAATATATAATTGCCTAATAATTATTTAAATATCCAAAAACTTCAGTATTGGAGCTGTGCTATCCTTGTTAGCAAGTCTTTCAAGGTCTAGGGGAATTTTACATTGTTAAGATAAAGCTCTGAAAAGGGCTTCAAAGAGCTGAAAGACCAGAAAGAACAGCAACCTAAATCCATCAATTTATTAATTACTTATAATGTAAATAAAAATTTATTAGCATATATTATGCAATCACAACGTCATAGAAAAACTACAAATATCTAATTGCTTCAGAAGATGGTTGGTTAGTTGGTTTGTTGGTTGGTTAGTTTGTTGGTTGGTTCGTTGATGCTGTATATCACTACGACTAGACAGTATTTTTCATTTCTTCTGTGTAAGTACAGAATATATTGTGAATACAGTAGCTGCTGGGGAAAGAAAAGATCTGGGGCTACTTTGTGCTGTCAGTTGAAATTAATTAAATTGTCTTTGTTGAAAAAAAGTCATTATATGTATGATATATAAAGGACATGAAGTAGCCCTCTCCCCAACCTGGCTTCAGCAGGCCTGAGCTGGATTATTATGTCTAAATTTTCCACTTCAGGACAGATACAGATGAATAGAAAGGGATTAGAAAAGATTTTATGAAATATGAATGAAAAGAGATTGAGTGAATCCCTGTTATTCAGTCAAGGATGAACATTAAAACAACTTTCAGGACTGCAAAGACCTGCTGCAAAAAGGAAAGGATAATTTTATTTTCTGTATCTCTGCTGGATAACGCAAAAAAAGGAATAGATTTAAATTAAAGCAAAGCATATTCTTGCTAAAAAGTATTAATAACTTTAAAACAGCAGGATCAAATGAAGATGTTTGATAAGAGGCCTACGGTCTTAAAGAACATGTAGAGGAAAAAGTGCTAGGAGTATTAAAAGTGTGCTTTACTGATCTCATCATTAGGGACCTAAAGGATTAGATAATTTCTTAAAGTCCTTTCTAATGTTATTCCTTAAATGCATGTTTCAAGAAACAGTATATTCAGACTTTCAAAACAAACTATTTCACAGAACTGTTGGTTTGTTTTGGGACATTGTATCTTTTGTTTTTTTAAAAGCTTAGCAATTTTTCTCTCTCTGTTCATTTATCATGAGCAGTGAGTCATAATGATACTTTGAGCAGCCAGCTTTGAAACTAGACATTAAAGAACTTTTAGAATTTTCCACTGATATTTTGATACTACAACAAAAGACTCAAAATGCTAGAGTTTTTTAATGTCTCTAACACAAGATCTATAAGTGAACCACTCTCTCTTAGAATCATGAAATATCCTGAGTCGCAAGGGACCTCCAAGAGTACCCGGTGCCACACCCTGACTCCACAAGGTCAGTCTAAAACTTAAACTGTATGTATGCAAGAGCATTGTTGAAATGCTTCTTGAACACCAACAGGTTTGGGACTCTCATCACTTCCCTAGAGAGCCTTTTGCATTGTTTGTGCACTCTCCCAGTGAAGAATTTTTTTCCTAAAATCCAGTCTGGGCATTCTCTGGCATGGCTTTGAGTCATTCCCTTTCTCCTTTTACCACACACCAGTAAGATGAGATCACCTTCCTCTCTGAGCTTGTTCTTGTGAAAAGTATCACAGAAACATTAATTACCATAGGCAATATGGTATCAGCATTTAAAAGAAATGGAACCTAATGATCAGCGCTCTAAAACTGAACTGTACTGACTGAAGAAAAAAAGTTACACAAATTGAGCTGATAAAAAAATTACCTCCATCTTTGTTATGTATGAAGACAGCTTCCAAGCTCCTTGGAAACCCAAAAAACCCCAAAATCAGAAAACAAACAAAGAAAACAACCTCTATTTATTTCTGATGATCAAAATATTTCTTTAAGAACTTAAGTATTACTGAAAACTTTTAAACAATGAGACAGTGTTGTGGTTAAAGGTTTGAGAAACCAGGTGGAAACACCAATTCGTGTAGTGGTTTCAGTTTGCCTGTTCAAGTTTCTGGCTAAACACCAGCACACTTACCAAAATTTACCTGATTTTTGTTGTGAGAAAAGGATTAGAAATAGGCAAAGCAGGCTCAAATTTTAAGACTATAAGGAAAGTTTATTAATAAACCTAAGACAAAGAGAAAAAACAAGAATCAGAACAAAACCCTCAGACCACCCCTCATCCCCCCACCTCTCCATTTCTCTCCCCCTGACAACACACAAAAAGACAACACTTCGACTTTCAGTCAGTTTACCAACTCTGAAATAGTCTTTGTCTCAGTTCATTTAGGGAGAGAAGTCTCTTTTGCTTATACCATGGATTTCCAGTAAGAAAATACAGTATTTTTAAATGGGTTTCAGCCTCACAGCCAGCAGCTGCCTGGGAGGAAACATCTGCTTGTTGTAGAGGATCCTTCCAACACCTGTAACCTTCCCACAGCCACTACGGTGGCTCATGAACAGACCACGGGGTGCCTTTTTAAGAATGAACAGTTCTATTGCAGCAGCAAAGGAAATCCCCTTCTTCTGTGTCTAGCAACGCAGGTGCTTAGAACATCATATCCCCTTTGGACTATTTCCTCATATATTACAGGAATTTATTAGCTTAGTCCCAAAAACAGTCTCACAAAAGAGTTTTCAGCTTCACTATTAAAGCACTCCTCATACTTCTCCCTCTAGGTATCGGCTCTGCTTTCCTCACTGACTTTAAAGTCTATATGTTGCATGTCTGTAGGTATCTTCACGTTCTCCTCTCTGTGTGCAGGGAAGGATGGGTGTCTGGAAGTTTAGTCCAGGAAAGGAGAGGGTTAATCTCCCTCTCTCTCTTTGTCTTGGGCAGGGCTGGCAGAGCTGAGTCAGCTCAGTCTGGAGCAACCCAACAAAGATTTTCTTGTCTCAGCTGAAGCCGAGCGGAGCCGATCTGACTTCCTCACCCGCAGCTGCCATGAGGGACTGAAGGCCAGCCAGGGTCCCCCACTCCCTCTCTCCCTCTGTGCCATCCCAGCCAGAAGCCAAGCCATGTGACCTGGCCGAGCCTCACCATGGGCACGGAGGAGGGAGAGCGACCTCTTCTCTCTATGAACTGGAAGTCTAAAAGAGGGAGTCTTCAGATTCTCTCTTGGGGGAGTCTTCAGATTCTCTCTTGGGCTTATGAGTTCTGGAGGCGGAAACTGCACTACCTCCTTTTGGATGTACTGTGACCTCTTTCCTTCTGTACTGGAAACTTCAATTAAGGTTACCCCACGACACACAGTTTAACCTCATCTAATTTATGCAAAACAAAATCCAATTTAATGCAGGAAAATCTTTTGTGTCTTTATTTCTCTATGTTTGTTATTGATATCTTTATCTATATTTGTTATATTTCTCTATTTATTGTTAAGAGTTTACCAGATACAATAAAAAGCTTCCCAGTTTGAACTACATTGTTTTTCATTCTCTGACATAAATTGAAAATAAAGGACATGCAAATTTGAAGTCATTCCCTTTTTAATGGAAAATACATCCTATTGTCCAGTACAGGTTCCATACTTAAAGGGTTTTTTGTTGTTCTCAGTGATGATGCTGTAACTCATACTTTTATGATTCAGAAATACAGTTCTCAGCAGGTGCAGTTATCTACTATTGCTACTAAGTGATCAATCCAGCAACTTAAGCAATTCTCTACACACCTTAGTCTACCCAGACATACTTGCAAGATAATATCAGGGGATATTTTGAGGTTGTAATATCTTAGGAAACTAGAAACAATCAATTATATCCACTATTCTGACACACACATCACATAATTTCCTTAGTATTTTCTGATATTCTTTGTTGATGTTATAGGATAATCACAGCTCCTGTTCCAGCTGTATCATTAAATACTGGGTGAAATTGGAAATAATGCAAAGGGCTATAAAAGCTGTCCAATTAAATTTTTCACCTTAGTTTCAGATGGCTGAAGGTCAGTATCACTGTCCTGTTCTTCTGATGGTTGAATTTGTTTATAGTCATTCATGATGAGCAGGAACTACATTTTCAAAGAAGTATTAACCAAAACATATGATGTGTTTGGTAATTTTATGACTATTTTAAACACCAGAAAAGCTTTTAGGTATTGAAAAACAAATCTTCTGTTACTGCACTTGAAAAACGCACACCAGGAAAAAAGATCATTTGTGTTAAATAATTTAATACCAAAGTAGCTCACGGTATTAAGTTTTAGAAAAGATGTCCCTAAGTGAGAGCAATAACTTTAACTGGCTAAAAACATGCCCAGCAAGTGTAACTACGAATTTGCCTTTCATTTTTGCTTCTTCTGAAAGGTAGAGCTATTTCTGGGAGTGATTTACCTTGTAACTTGAGTAAGTGTGGCATTCTCTTTTATTCCTACTGAGAAACAGCACTTAACAGTGTACTTGTAAACAGGACCATGGTTCACCACATGTGACTTAGACTGCTTATTTCCTGACACTGAACTGTGTATGCTTAATTTTCTCTTAATACAATCTTTATACGGAACTAGAGTACAGTAAAATGTCTTATAAATGTCTTATCACTTTGTTAGTTGAGAACATGTATTAAAAAAGTGATCTAAATTAATAACTCATCTGAGTTATTAATTATGAAGCCTATAATTTGACAATTAAACTCTTCCCTTATCTATTTTTTAAATTGGCTCACACTGAACTTCAGAAATTACATTTGCCTTGTTTTTTCACCCTGTGAACTCAAGCTATTTGAAATGTAGCATTCAACAAATACATGCTATTAAGTCTTAGCTCTGAAAGAATCATCAAAAACATGAGTGCATGTGTGTGCTTATATAAACACCACAAATATTAAATCGTATTTGAATTAACAGAAGAATGTCCATAGATAACTCACAAATAATTAATTTTATATATCTCATTTAAAATAGAATTTATCAAATATTTTGCCAGTGGGTATTACATTGAAAACGTCACTTGGATAAAGCTCAACCTTTTCAAATACATACACATTCCCCATTCCCCTTAAATTTTCAGATGGAAGATTTTTCAGACTAAACATTGCATTTTTGATAAAAGTCAGACATAACTTTTCCCGAAAGGTTTTGTCCCTTAGAGAAACATTTTGAATGTGGTACAAGGATTTTCCCATTAAAATCTATATTCTGAAAGATATACCATCAATCTGATTTCTATACAGACCTAAAGAGAAAGTGGCATCCATGAGATTCTACAGATGTCTCTTTTAGAGCACCGACCAGAACTTGGGGACCTCTTGGTCCTGTATGTTACAAGAGATGCTGTACAGTATTTTCCATATTCTCTACCAAAACTATGCCTCTTGAAGTTTACAGCAATTTTCTCCTTTTGAACCAATTTTTTCCTATAATTTAGTATTATTGGAGAATTAAAAATTTGAAAATCTTTAATGGCTCTCAGAAAAGAACAAAAAAGGATGCATAAATGCTACCCCACCCCATATTTGCAGTATTCTAATCTCATTATACCATTCTTGCTGTTCCTTTGTAGAATTATTCTGAACTGAAATATACCCTATACACTCTAATATATTTTGTCTCTTCAGTTTGAGCTGATGTAGGATAGAAGATGTGCACAAAGTATACAAGGTATGTTTTCTTAAATATTTCTGTACATTTAAAATAAATTTTGTGCACATTCATGCTTTTGTTTTTAATGAAAATAGTCTACTGCTGAGAACAATGACTAAATTTTGAGGCTTTTTTGTCTCAAATGATGCCTTAACTTGTTTTCAACAGTTAAAATACATTCCTCAATATGTAATTATCTGCATTTTATTTTCTTGATTATTTTTAAATAAAACTCCTGAGGAGGAAATGAACACACAACATTTTTATTTATTTGTATTGTAAGCAAAGGAAGAGATGAAGAGAACTGAATAGCTACAAGTAAATGCACACAATAGAAATAAATTCAATATACTGTAACACTTTGTGTTTTCTTACAACAAAATTGTTGAAGAAAATTCTTACTTTCTTAGCATTCTAAACGTAGCTGTCTCCTGAGGACCTGGACTTGTCACTCATGAATTATTCAGGTTGTAAAACAGAAACTAGAGACCTATAGGAACTGCATCCAAGAAAGAGACATACTGACGTTTTAAAATTTGTATGTGGCAGCAGCTGGGAATAGTTCTGTTAGTATTAATGTCAGGATTGCTGGTGCTACCAATACTAATTTTTGTTATAGAACAGCTAAAACAAAATTTATGGTCTTCTTGCATTTGTCTACAGTAGAAGGTCCACATGTCTCACCTTCTTAGAAAAGATTTGCGTGAACTAGAAAAAATGCCATGTTTTATTAAATAATTCATTAACATCTAAAAATATATGGTTATGCGTTCATAGTACATTCTGAAACTTAACAATTCATATTTATTTTTCATATAGTTAAATGTAGAGGCAATAAGGAGTATAGAGAAGTATTTATTGATTCAAACATTTGCGCATGTAAGGATATAGATCTATCATGTTAGTCAAAGAAATAAGGGATATTTCCAAACTTTAACTCACCCACCACAGAATTTGAAAGTAAAAACATGAATCAATGGTATATTATCAGAATAATTTAAGTATTAACATAATTTCATCAGTGTGTAAGATATTAAAACCCCCTTATTCATGAAATCAGCAAGGAGATAGTATCACTATGTTTATGTTTATGTTAATAAACCTCTGAGTGTTTGTGAATTGTTAAGTGTAGTATTTGTCCCAGCCTAGACCACAGCTCCATCTCAGGGTGAAACAAAGTGCAAACCAGTTTCTTGTAATTTTGCATTACCCAGCTTTCCTGAAAGGGAAACGTGGAAGTAACAGACCATGGTAATTTGAATGCAATTTCAACATCATTCAGAAGGTCAGCTGAGATTCTGGTTACATGAATAAATTATAACTATGAATATATGATTCAAAATGTAATACAATTGAATGTAATTAAGCAGCAGTATAAAAATGAAAGGGTGTGTCTGAGTAACGTTTTGCAGAACATTGCAAGTGATTTCTGCTTATGATGAAGCTGACTAAGCTTTTAGCAATAGCATGGCACTAAGTTCAAACTAATAAATCCTTCTGATTGATGGTTCAAGTTAGTACCAAGATAATGTAGTGGTACTAACTTCCATTTAGAGTGGAGCATGGGCAGCTTCTGCTTTCAAAAAGTGATACAGATTTACATTGAAAGCATTATACATGAAGGCATTGGAATAGTGTCTAATTACAGAATGAAAATGAGGGATGAAGGGAATGTATTTTGAGTGCATGTATGTGTCACGTGAAATTGTGCACACACAATATTTTTAAACTTAAGCAATTAGAAAGAAGTAGAAGGAAACTGTTTAGGTGCATATGGCTGGTCAGAATACAATTTACAGTAGCACAGAACACTCCTCAGTTTTCATATTTCTGAAGGAAAACACATTATTTCTCCCCTATGCTCCTCCAATGATGTCATTCTGTCATCGATTTTCTTTCATTTTATTTTCCTTATAAAACTAACAAAGTCAACCTTGTATTAAGAAAAATCAAGTTTTGTCCTACAGATAATGGCACTTGCTGTGTTAGAAAAGGTTAGGTTTTACTGCAAATGACAACCATAAATGCTGTGAAGTCCTTTCTTTGTCCTACATATTAATGTGCATGTAGAGTAAAAACAATCACATTTTAGTACTTTGAAACTCCATTCACTAGTATCTTACCCATTTATTGCAGAAAATATTGGAGGGTGAAATAAAAACTGATTAAGAAATATGGGAAAATGTAAAATCTAGGTACTTAAAGGGATCGTTTATCACAAGGCACATACAAATTAAAAGAAAAGCAGGGAAGACAGAGGAATGCAGCTATTCACCATTATAAAACACTCAGACCTCAGCTACGCTAATAAAGGCAAGCAAGTTTTTTTTTTTGGAAATAATTAACAGAAAAAGTCATACTTTGTTGAGTCATGGCAATTGGAAAACTATTGGCCTTAAAAGCTCCAGGAATTACTTGAAGTGAATAATATTGCATTTAATTACTATTACAGAGCATTCAGATCTGAGCCTCTGTATTGAGCTTTTTTATGGTATATTATTTGCCCTTTCACATCACCTCAGGGGAAGAAAAAAAACATATCTGTAACAAAGTAGAGAGTCTTAAAGTAGATGTTTGCTTACCAACACAAGCCTATCTCTAATCTCTGGTGGCTAAAAGAAGTTCCCGTTTCATAAATTTAAGAACCACTCTGGTTTCTCCTCTATTTAGTTTATCTATGCCTGCTTAGATCAGAAAGGAAGGAACAAGATTGGTATTTTGAAATATACGAAACTAACAAGTAATGTTAAATTGCATGCATTTTCCTCAGTTTCTTTCTTATAACTCTGCTAGCCAGACCAGTTCTTAGGCCTGTGTAAACAGTCTGTTTTATTTTCCTAGAGACTGGCTGCATCAATGAAAAAAATCCTTTCTTCACTGGTGGTGTCACTCCATTGTCAGTATTTGAAAACAACACCAGAGCTAACAGGAGATCAGTCTCTAAGATTTTCAAATTTAGAAAGTTATGGTAAGCCAGTTGAGTCAAACATTTACAGCCTAAGAAGAATAAGCCTGTGCTGTGATGGGGACCTGTAACAACCAGCCATCACAGAACGCCAAAACTACGTCAAGCAATTCAGAAATAGATTGAAGCCTATTCTTGGAGAGAACAAAGTGCTCTTCCATCTGCTTGACTAATCAGATTGGATGCCTGGAATGCAGAAGAAACTTATTAAGACAATAATCTACTGGAACCCTATACATGGTTTATTACAGTATTTCTTTAGAATATACTGAATTAATGCAGTTGAAGCTATGTCCCTGTTATATTTTAATATTCATGTTGTCTTGGAAATAATAATAGGGATTCCATGGTGTAATAGATAATTCATGTCCAGTTTCCAAAGAGGAATAACATCAACAAAAGAGACTTAATCAAGAACATTTAAAATATCAAAAGATGCATATCTGTTCCTATAAAAACAGACCTGGCTGTGAGGATAAACAGTGCAGTACCTCTTGTGTGTTCCTGCCTAAAAACATTTTTTTCTCTCAAAAATAGGGCAGCCTTCTCTCTATTTCTTTTAAGAATACTTTCTGTCATGTAGCATCCTGGGACTCATGTTTCAACACTGTGTTAGCAAGCACCACCTGGCAGTGGCCAAACTATTTCTGGATGCATTCTAGCAGTCATGTAGCAGCTCTTCATATTTTTTCCTGGCTCCATGTGCATTCCTAGTACAGACACTCTACTGAGTATTTGTGAAGAAGTGGAACATATGGGTTCACGACTTTATTCTACATGGAACAAAAATAATGGCTTGGCTTTGTTTTCCCAGGGTTTAGTAAGTGCTTCAAGTACTGATGGACTGGGAGGTACTGTAAGGTTCTTTTACTTTTTTCTTGGGGAAAAGAGAGCAAGATAAGGGGGAAAGGATAATTAAGCTAAAGAAAAAAAAAAAAAACACCGAAATATCCACAGGTTTTATGTCAAGATTGATAAAGAAAAAAGAATACCAAACTTGTTAATTTCACTGCCTGACTGCTCATAGTATTGATGCAGGGAACAAGTGAATCTGTTTTTAATAAAAAGAGCAATTAAAGAACTCTGATCTTATAAATTTGAACAGTAATTTTGGGGAGATACATTTTGAACTTAGACCTGAAATTTCTGCCTCATCTCCCTCTCTTTGTTGATCTATTATGTACTACAAAAACTCTTTTGAATATCCATGTCTTAATTATTTTGAAAAAAAACATGTTTGAATACATACACAGACTCATAGAATTATGGTTTGGGTTAGAAGGGGCCTTAAAGAATGTCTAGTTCCAATCCCTTTGCCATAGTTAAGAATGCTTTTTTCTAGACCAGGTTGGTAAGGTCCCACCAAACCTGGCCTGGACACTGCAAAGGTTGGGGCATCCACAACATCTCTGGGTAACTGTTCCAGTGCCCCACCACCCTCACATCAAATACAGTTTAGGATTTTGCTTCTTTGTAATGCTGAAATACTTTACTGTGCTGGATTTATGCCTATGGTGATGCTGGTCAAGTCCTTTCATCTATCTGGAAAAAATAATCCTAAAAGTTTCCATTTTTTGCAAGTGAAATTAAAGTTGGGAAAATCAGTACCAGCAATTTATGCTCTGTTGTGCATTTTATTATGTCCTCTAATTTTACAGGCTCCAAAGGGATTTCCGCCAGACTTTTTTAAGCAGAATTAAATTAATGTACCGTGCACAGATATGCCAACCCACTTATGTAAATTTTCTTTACTTACAGTACAGAAAAAATTAATATGTGTGTATATCTGACCATTAATATTTACAAAGGGAAAAAGAAAAAAAAAAGTGTCAGCTGAACACAGGCAGGTGTTACTATTGCTAATTGTTAATTTTTTTCATACAAATAACGCTTTGCTGAGAAGTTTCTCCACCAGGGGTCGCACAAAGACTGCTTAAGCATACTCTGTTAAACTGGAATAATGATCACATTGGGAGTGAAAACACAATCAAACCTCAAAATAGTGCTTTGATCCATAATAAGCAAACTATTAAAACTCCTGGGGATGACTCACTGCTGCTTGTTTATTGTGAATGCAAGTAACACTCTAATTTTATTTTTTTACTTATAAAACATTGAAGCGCATAGGAAACACAGGTCTTGCACTTGTTACATTGTCATAAATGATACTGCAAAAATGATATTATTTCATGTCTCATATTAGGATAAACTATACTAATATGGTGTCAATGCTGCTTCAAGTAAAACTAAGGAAAAGTCTTTTTCCTCACAGGTCTGGAGGAAGCAGATTTAAGTTTTGACACAGCCCTAAACCAGTGGTTCTTTTTTCCTGTCTTCTGTAGTGATGTTGCTACTTCTGCTGTGGAAATGACAAGGCAGTAATGATGAGACCATCCTCATTTCAGGGTGGATGGTGTGGTGTCCAGACCATTGTACTAGGGAGGAAAAACTCATGCATCAATATTCTGGCTTATTGGCCCCAACACAAGCAGCTTTTCAGAAAAGAGCCTGGGAGTTCTTGTGGATACCAAGCTGAACATGAGCCAGAAATGTGACTTTGGAACAAAAAGCATCAATGCTGTCTTGGGCTGTATCAGGAGGATTGTTGCCAGTAGGTCAAGGAAAGTTATCCTTCCCCTCCACTCAGCTGTAGTGGAGTCTTGGGACCAGTTCTGAGCTCAGTACAAGAGAAATATAGATATAATGGAGAGAATCCAGCAAAGGGTCATAAAGGTGGTTAAGGGACTGAGACATATTTCCTGTGTGAGAGAAATTCGTTCTAGAGAAGAGGAAGTTCAGGGGGGATCTATCTCATCAATGTGTAAAAATATCTGAGAAGGTTGTAAAGAAGACCGAAGACAGCACCACACAGTTCTCAATGTGCCCTGTGACAGGTCCAGAGGCAATGGGACACACACTGAAACACAGGAGGTTCCCTCTGAACATCAGGACACACTTCTTTACTACTAGGGTGAAGGAGCACTGGAGAGATTGCCCAGGGAAGCTGAGGAGATATTAAAAATACATGGGACACTATCCTAGAGAGTCTATTTGACCAGGGAGTTTGGACCAGATGACCTCCAGATATCCTGTTGAACTTCAACCTTTCTGTGGTTTATCTGGTCTAATCCATGTGCATTGGTAAATCACGATAACTTGGCTATGGCTTTGGAAATACTGACCTTTCTCTTGGTATGAGATAACAACAGAAAAGAACCCTGCCCAATCCTCTGATTTGTAGTGAATATTGTCCCTAATTTTAAAAAATAATAATATATAATCATGAGCAGAAATATTTGTGAAAATATCAAGCTTTTCCCATATTCTTCATTACATTCCTTATAAATTAGTTTATGAGAAAAAAGAGATTTAAAGCACCTTTAATATAATTCATGGTTTTGCTACAAAATTCATTATCCATTAAGAGAATGAAGCAAAATAACATAAGCACTTACATGGTACATAGACCAGAAATTACTTTCTTCAAAAGATTAATCCAGTATGTATATGAGTTCAGTAAACAGCCAGTGTGCACATATGTTTTCACCTACAGCAACTTTCCAAATGAAACTTTTTCCATGATAATGATAATTTTATGTGTATACAAAGGATGTGTTTTGTGTTTCTGTGCATAAATATGAACATTTTTGTACTTACACATAAGTATGAATATTTAGAGTTAGACATAATTACACTTCTTGCATTCATGACAGATTCTACAGAGTTTTGTACAAAAATGACTATAAGATGACTTTTTTCATAAATCTCAGAATCCTACAAGCTAGACAATATTTATTCCGTAAATTATGATTGTCTGTACTAACAGTCTAGATAAAGTCTGCAATCCTTTTCATTTTAGCAGCACTTTCTATTAACATAGTCACAAGTGGTTTCCCATAGTGTGGTACTATTACATAAACCTGTGATCATTTGGTTGGCAACAATATCTATAATAGCATAGCATTGTCTGTGGCACTTGCTGATAAGTTTAAGGAACAGTTTATATTTGATGAGCGCTCTACTAGAAATATGCACATATAATTTGAAAAATGTACCTGCTGTCAGTAGGTACAATTTCAGAATACTTACTTCACAGAGAGAGGGAGACTGTAATTATTAATCCTTTGGACATTAATTAACTTTCTTTTGGCTGAATTTCTGTGTTTATTAATAATTAATGAAAATTGGCCAACCATTTAACATAGTACATGCAACTGTTTGATAAGCAGATACTGCCTTTTAATTTCATCTTACAGTATTTAATAATTTAAAACAAATGGGACAGGATTTTGCTTTATGCTAATAATGTGCCACTAATAACTGAAGAATCCCAAAAACATATGTTCCTTTTACCTTGATTTTGCAGTTTTTGATTAGCTCTGTAACAAAGAAAATTAAGTAAGTCCTTGGGTCATAAAAAATATCAAGGAGAATAAGCAGAAAAAAGCCTGTTTCTCTACTTTCTCGAGCTAATGACACACTAGATTTAAAAGAATTAATGACCACCTTTCTATATGATGATATGCACAGAGAACTAAACAATGCCTCATACAGTGTCCAGAATCTTAATTGCCAGGCACTTCATGGAAAATCTCAGAAGAGGGAGGTGTTTACCCTCAAATAGAGAGAGTAATTTTTTTGCCTTCTAGGATTCATTACATTACTAAGCAGAATAAAGGGATAATGTCCTGTCTTCGTCTTTAAAATAAAATAGGGTTAATTAAAAAAGGTTTTTTCTTTTGTTTTGTTTTGTTTTGTTTTAAAATGCAATGCTATAGATTGGATCCTGTTTTCTGTTCCATTTGGCTTTTCATCTACTGGATATGGGAAAAATTGCTGTCCAAAGTGTGCATTTATTTTAACTGTACCACTTGTCTCCTCTTTTTATAGAAATATGATCCCTATTGAACTAATAATCACTAATAATCAAACATAGGCACAAATAATCAAGCATGGGTAGAAGTGTTCTGTTATTTCAATCTGTATTTGGAGGCAAACCTTTGAAAATATATTTTTTGTCTTGACAGCATATGCTTCACATTCACATTAGCCAGAAGGATATAAATACTGACTACTAAAATTAGACTTCTGAAAATTATCAGATATTAATAGGTTTCAAATAAAGTTTTAAAACTTTTCTGAGGACCAAGTTAATTCTATAGAAAAGGCAAGTGAGATGACCTGAACAATTATAGACCATTTTTCCTAATATTGGTTCCAAGAATAATAATGCAGCTGATGATGTTTGATGTAATTTATTAACTTTTTTTAATGATTAACTCAGGTTCATTAAAAATGCTTTCAAACTGATTGGCTATTTCAGTAAAAACTAAAATCTGAATGATATTGTTTCTAGTGCTGAAGGATTACACCTGCATGCTTGTGTGCATGTTCCACTCCCTTTGAGAAAGATGCTGTTGACATGATTGTTATTCAATATTTTAAAAACTAACCAGGTATTAGGTATAAAAATGTGATTTGAAGTGGGGGTCATGACATAGGGATATTAGTTGCTGTGCTGGTTTCAGCTGGGTAACAGTTATTTTATTCACGGTGACTCTATGGGGCTGTGTTTTGGATTTGTGCTGAACACAGGGTTGATAATATAGAGATGTTTTAATTACTGCTGAGCAGGGCTCACACAGAGCCAAGGCCTGTTCTGGCTTTTGTACTGCCATGATGGAAAGGAATTGGGGAATACATGGGAGGCAGAAGGAGGCACAGCCAGGACAGAGAGCCCAGTCTGACCAAAGGGTTACTCCAGACTATATGACCTCGTGCTCAGTATATCAAATGGAAGAAGGAGAAAGAGGGTGACTTTTGGAGTGATGGTGTTTATCTTCCCAAATCAGTGTTACGCATAATGGGGCCCTGCTCTCCTGGAGATGGCTGAACACCTGCCTACCCATGGGAAACAGTGATTTAATTCCTTGTTTGCTTGTGTGAGTGACTTTTGCTTTCCCCAATAAAATATCTTTGTCTCAACCCACAAGTTTTCCTGCTTTTACCGTTCTGATTCTCTCCCCAGTCCTCCTGTTAGGGGAATGAGCGAACAGCAGCTGCGTGGGGCCTGGCTGCTGTCTGGAGTTAAACTACAACTGTTGCCCAGGATCTCTATACAACAAAAAAGATATGAGTAGATATGAAAAGACATGAAAAGATATGAGCTGCCTTTGAACCCATGTTAACTTGATACTGATATGGTTTCTCATATCTAGACAAAGACATTTACTGCACAGACTAGAGTTGCACTCCAGCCACAAGTGCCTCTTCCCTTCTCCTTAAGAAATGAATGAAATTTAGCCTTTAACATATTGTCAAGTACTCTTTTTATGGAGTTGAGGAAACATCCTGCATGGAAAATCGAAATCCAGCACCTACTGCTACCTCTCTTGTCAAGCAATGATTGCCTGCTCATTTAAGGACAGCTTCTGGATCAAGTTCTAGTACTGTTGTTAAAGCAAGTCCACTGTGTATAAATGACCTCAAGATTTACCAGATAAATTAGACAGCAAAATGCTCCCTGTTACCTGAGTATCCAAATTTTACAAGGATCACCAGAGTCAGATTCATCTTGCCTAACTATAGACAACTAATTGATCATTCGTTGTCTGTAACCAAAGTCATTGCTTTAAGTCCTAAATTATTCCTCAAAATAGAGATTAATACTCACCATATTTTTTTTAAAGAAATGTCAACTAATGCTAGAGTACATATAAAGCCTGATTCTGTCCGTGTGTGTTACCATATCTTGATAAGGTCTTGTCACTTAATCCTCATTGCTCTACAGAAGCAGACAGGCACGTTGTGATTAGCCTACAGCTAGTGATGAAGGGTGAAAGGAGGCTTAATAGTTCATTTCTGGATTTTGATCAAATCCAGAAGGAAGCTAATCCAGATTTCCTAATTTGATTTCCTAAGCCAGCAAAGGAGATGATCTCTGTGTTCCCACTAGCCTTTACCAGCTGTTCTGCATATGCTCACAGACACATTAAACTGTAAGATCTGCACTGTGCAGCCTTCCTACATTCTGATATCCAGCATTATGCCAATGCATTAGTGCTGTTGCAGTTCTGTGAAGATGCAATGTTGTGCTTTGATGCTAAAAAAATGAAAGTATATTCCTCACAGAATCCCAGAGTTTCCACGATTTCTCAGGGATATGCCATATTTTCTGTATGTTAGCTTTCTAATGGTAAGAGTAAAGCCTAAACTCTACCCTTTTGATATCCTAACAGTTCATGAAACATTTAGTTCATAGATCATTCAGCCATCCTGTACCTGAACAGGGCTTTTAAAATAGGAGAGGGAGTTTTTACATGGGGAGATAGTGATAGGACAAGGGGGAAAGTTTTAAAGTAAGGCATGAGAGATTTATATTAGATGTTAGGAAAAAATGCTTTATTAAGAGGGTAGTGAGGTGCTGGGACAGTGAATTTGTGGATGTCCCATCCCTGGGGTCTGGTTAAAAGCTGGATTGGATGTGACCCTGAAAAACCATGTCCAAGAGGTGGCATCCCTGTCTGTGGCAGGGAGATTGGAACTAGATGATCTTTAATGTCTCTTTCAATCCAAGCCATTCTATGATTCTATGTTTCTATGGAGTTAAGCCCTAGGAATCTTGGGGTCTCCTGGAAAGACTACCACTGAATGAAATATGATAAGTTTTATGTTTGGAGGATTTGGGGGTTTGTTCTCTCACTCTATAAAACATTTTGCAAAACATTTTATTTAAGGAAGTTCTTTGGGCTGCATTGTCTTACAGAGTCAAATATTAATCACAGTGGTCCTATCTGGTGGTAGAGTACCTCAAACTGGTTTTGCAGCCTAGTTTTAAATACGTGTTTAACACCTTTTAGAAAGAAAGTGCTGGTTTTCATTAATCATCAAAAAGGTGTCTGTTTTTTAATTCTGTTATTATTTATGTTGCTATTTCTATTGCATTCCTCTTTTCCCATTTCTTCATTATTTTCAGAAAATGTCTTAAATTAAATATATTCAATTAAATTAAAAGTACATGATTGAAAAATGAAATTCTAAAATCCATGACGTGTCAGTGGCCAAGTTAAAGGCAATACAACATTCAAGTTCTAATCCGTACCTCTGCTAAGGAGTCAAATGTGACTCATGGAATATGTAGGTATTTCTGGTCCCCTTATATATATATCTGCATGCAAATGTTTTTGTTGGTTTTTTCCCCCCAATCCTAATATTTTTGTCTGAAGTGATACTAGTAAATATTTTCTAGTCTTGTAGTATGCAGAATAATGAAAGGATTTCTTTTGTGGCATTATGCTGTGCTATACTATTAGAGCATTATGAAAACCTGAAGAAATAGTCATGTTCATATTATGTATTACTTGCTTCTTAGGAGGCTTTGTATTGTTTCAAAATAAGATACAGTTTTCTGGAATACTGCTGTGAAAAAATGTTCTGTCTCACAGACTACCCATTGTCTTCTCTGCTTACAACTATAAAAACGGGATTTGTTTCCCTTCTGCTTGGAGATATGTATGATGGGAAAATACCTCACACTAAATGCCTAGGTCAGGTTAGTGTCAGTCATATGGTGATGATTAGTACCTTAGAGAATGCAGAGTGGAATCTGGAGTGGTTTCTATTGAAGTAACTGTTATACAAAAGTGCAGCTTCCACAAAATTAGCATCAATTCTGTGTTAGAAAACATACGTATTCTTTGGTTTGTTGAAACGAAGAAAACATTTTCTTCTGGTCTGACTCACTGTTAAAACTACAGCTTATGTTAAGGCCTTGAAGACATTTAGATAAAAGGCTTCAAATTTCCATACTTCTCACTATCCCAGATTTATGGCTTGACTGTGCACCAGGGAAAGCAGACTGAGCTTCTTCAATCTAAGGTCATTTGCTGATTAGGACATCACCTAGCACATTATGGTAGACCTGACCTGAGGCCTAAGACCAGAGAAAGATGTTGAAAGAAGAAAGCTTACAAGTTTAAAGTCTCATCTACAGAGACTATAAAGCTCCCCAGAGACTGAATTTGGTATCAGTTTGGCTCAGAACTTAATGTCTTTGTTCAGGAATTTAAGTTCAAATATGTTAGTGGAATTTTTCAAAATTTCCAAAAAATCACATTTTTTGTCCTTTACAGTTACTGTAAAAAACCTGAAATTGATTCCAGGGACTTAATGTAGTGGAGCTCTCCCTACATTCCATTATTGTACTTGCAGTTGTAAATTATCGAAGGGTTGTGCCCTAAATCCAAGGTATCCAGTAAAGAAATTGTAAACCATGAGAATCACACATCATGTTGGCATAAGATGTGTAAGCTCAGAGATACGATATAACAGTGTGGAGAAATAGTGGTATTATGACACAGCAGATCACCTTTTCCTACCACATGGTCGGAGGAAAAAAACAGCCTGTCTTTATCTTCCAAGGTTTCTGTTCATTGAAGGTTTTCTACAGGACAAAATGAATTCTTTAGCCTTTTTCTGGGAAAAAAAAAACCTTATCTGACTTGATATTCATTAATTTTTGAAGGTTCTTTTTTCTCTTGCTCACACCTTCAACTATTACAATAAAAATATTAAGTTTCATTTACTGGTAAACAGAAATAAGAGTTCTTACATTTTCTTCATCATTATAATTTTTTTTCTTTGAAGTGTTTTACCAAATTTCATAGAATTATGACTCAATTTTCAGACAATTAGATAATTTAGCTCACTCGTTATTCCTTGGTCACTGGTGTATTACAAGAAATGCTGTAAATGTCAGGCTAGTTTTATCTTCTTTTTTTTTTTTTTAAGGTCAGTTTATATCCTGACTTTTTTTCAGTTTGCCAAATGTTTTCATTTCATGCATCCTCTCAATATCTGCTTATGTAGTCCAGTAGCAGCTGTATTTCAGGACCACAATCTTTCTCAAAGCTTTCTCATAACAGCATCAACACCTCTACCAGAGATCTCAGTACTAGAAGCTTAAAAAAAAAAAAAAAGCAACAGTGATAAAACTCCTTTTTTTTTACTTCTAAGCAATAGCATACATAACAGTCAAGCATGCTTCAATACCTTCAGAAATCAGAGTATCTAGATTCCACAAAGTAAATTATGATTTCTCTGTAAACATCACTTTAGATGGAAGCCTAATTGCATTCTAAGACCAGCAG
Organism: Eopsaltria australis; assembly: GCA_034509425.1. NCBI lineage: Eukaryota > Metazoa > Chordata > Aves > Passeriformes > Petroicidae > Eopsaltria > Eopsaltria australis. The sequence goes on from JAVTVJ010000518.1 coordinate 754,314, forward strand.
AAAACATTATAAAAAAAAAAATTCATCTAAGAGATTATGTTAATTTGACACTTTTTCAAACATCAGATAAGCAGTCTAATGTTCATTCTGTCACGGAACTTGTTTTCTCATCTGGTGCATTTTTCCTTTACTGTGTTGATTGCACGTTTAAGTAGTTCACCTTCTTGGAATTGTAAAACCTGGACATTTAAAATTTCATAACATCCAAGCTTGACCTGGTTTCTACTAGAGGCTATGAGTGACTGCAGTGATGTGGAGGGTTGATGCTGGCTGCATGCCAGCTGCCCATCAAATTACTCTATTACTCTTCTCCTTAAGCTGGAGGAGGGAAAGAAAATAGAACAAAAGGCTCATGGTACAAGGTAAGGACAGGGAGACATCACTCCCCAGTAACCATCATGGGCAAAACAGACTTGAATTTAGAAAATGAGTTTAATTTATTACCAATCAAATTAGAGCAATGGGAACTAAACTCAAATCTTAAAAAATCTCCTTCTCCTGAACTCAACTCTCATGGCGGACAGTTCTCTGTGAACTTCTCCAATAGAGTCCTTTCCACAGACTGCAGTTCTTCATAAACTTCTCCAAAGTAGGTGCCTTCCAGATGATGCAGTCCTTCAGGAACAGACTGCTCCCATGTGATTCCCCTAGGGGGTCACAAGTCCTGCAGGCAAACCTGCTCCGGTGCAGGCTCCTCTCTACATAAGTCCACAGCCATAAGGCTGTGCTAAGAATCTGTACTGAGCTGAGTATCCCAAGGGATCACAGCCTCCTCTGGGCATGCCCTTGCTCCAGCATCCTGTCCTCCACAGGCAGCAGGTGGATTTCTGCTCTACCATGGACCTCCATGGGCAGCAGGGGCACAGCTGCCTCACCATGGTCTGTGACACAGACTGTGCAGAATCTCTGGCACCTGAAGCACCTCCTTCACTGAACTTGGTGTCTGCAGAGTTGTTTCTCCCACATATTCTCACTCCTCCTCTCCGTACCTGAAAATGCTGTTCTTCAGTAACTCTTTCCCCATGTTAAATACATTGTCACAGATGTGTTACCACTGTCACTGATGACTTTGTCCTTGGCCAGCTGTGGGTCTGTCTTGGGGCTGCAATGGCTCCATTGGACACAGGGGAATCTGGCAGCTTCTCACAGAAGCCAGCCCTGTTTGCCTTCCTGTTATCAAAACTTTGCCATGCAAACCTAATAAAGTAGAAACAAAGCAGCAGCTAACCAATTTGCACCAACAAGGTTTTTGTACTTCTCACAGCTAGAGCATCTGCTTAGCAGTTTCCTGTACTTTGCTCCTCCTGACCATGTCCTGCAGGTATATATGAATCACTAGAAAATTAGTCAGGTGTTCACCAACACTGCAGAGTCCCCATCAAACTGTTCATTAACCTGGTAGGTAAGTGGTGATATTTATTATCATCTGAACACAACAGATGATGTCTAGTGGAATTCATGCAGATCTAATCCAAAGGCTTTTAATTTATTACACCTGGGTTTCATATTTCAATTTCCCATTCTTTTTCCAATCTGTTCTAAAAGCATGAACCAGACAATAAATAGACTTAAGTAAATAACACACTGAAAAATTTTTCTGTGTCACAGAAATTTCTAGCACAGTCAAGCTAATTTTTGAAGACTTAAAGGAATGAGATATATACATCTTTGAACAGGCAGATATTCCTTCTTAGAAGGAATTCAATTTTTCTGGCTAGAGGAGTAAAAAAATTATTTTGAAGAGCCGTGACAGTGCATGCAAGATCAGTAAAAAAGTCTCATGATGTTTTTGTTTCACATTATCGTAACTACTGCCAGACTAAAAGCAGTTATGTACCTTGTATAAGTCCTTCTTCTGACTAGAACCATTTCTTCTTATTTCTTACTCAGTTTTAATTAACAGTTTATTTTATCTGTAAACACATCCATGGATGCCAAGGACAAGGAAATCAATGATGGAATTCTCACTTGCATTAATTCATGGCACTTCCAAAAGTTTGACCACAGATGTCTGTATTGAAACAGTGATGGGACTGAAAACTCCATGACCATGACAAAATTCTTGGGGTTGAAGAGCAGCTGGGTTAATTAGTATCCTTGGAGTGTATAAGAAATAAGCAAACAGCACCAGCCAGAAACTGAGGAATTCCAAGTGTAAAGCACATTTACAAGGAGCCACTAGAAACTTTTCATTACATGAGTTTAGTTTAATTTCAGTTAATGAAACAGTTAAATCCCAAACAAACTTTTCAATAACATCAAAATGTGGAGAGGACAGCCAGTGGAAGTTCAGACTATTTTATTCTGTTTTTTCAAGCAGTGGCACCAGGGGGAAGACAAACCTGCTAATATTATTTTTGCTGTAGTTTCTTATTGATTTATATTTTTTTTCTTTCAAAATTTTAATTTAATTCAGGCACAAGAGACATTGTTAGAATCTGAATGCTACAGAACTGTAGCAATCGTGATCGATTCATGCTTTTTCAAGGAGGATACAGAAATGAATCATAAAGCAATCTGTCCCAGACATAAGACTGAAGTATGAGTCTCATTGAATTTGGGAGTTTAAATGGCAGATCAGATTATAATGTAACAAAACACTCAAAGTCATATGAGAGACCCAGAATTACCCCTTCAAACTGAGTTTGCCAAGCAAAGAAGTCATGAAGTCTGGATTGAAGCATATGTAGTGTTTATGATACTCTGGTCCTGTAGTAATAATGATAATTCCAAATTACCTAAAGGGAAAGAGAATCAGAAAGGTGTTTTCTGAATTCAGAGTTGAAGTCACACAGACAAATAGCAAGACAAAACAAAGGCCATATGCAATGTTAGACAAAACAACACATCCAGTGTTTTGAAAGAGTTACGATTGGGTTCTTATGAAGAATTTGCCCAGCAGACCTCTGCAAAGTTTTAGCCCAAATGAGGTATTTGTAGCACTGAATAAAGGACCGATTTATAGGTCTGAAAGTACAGAAGATATACTACTTGGAACAAACCAATGTACTAGAAGGAAGGCTACACAAACATACAGGAATAAATAACATGAAATTCAAGGGTGACAGAGATCTCTTTTGCACTAAAATGTATGAATGAAATGTCATTTTAATAAACTTTTGGTTGCAAGAGAGGATTAAAATATATCAGGGCACAGGTCTCACTAAATGGGTTTATGAATTACTGTGAGAATTAAATAATCTTGATTCTTGTGGACCTTCTTGAATAACTCAAAACCCACCAAGTAAATGTCCAAAATACAAGAATTTCCAAATCTAGGGAGCAAAAAGGTAGTATTAATGTGCAGTAAAACATATAGCAAACGCAAACATCTTGTAAATTAGTCACTATGTGACAAAAATAATTAGAAATTATACACTAAATAAATCTCTTCACCTTTATAGACGATGAAATGCTAAAATGCCTTTTGAAAGATGGTTGTATTTTACTACAGTTGGTAAGAAAAGCAAAGTTACATGTACTTCCCTGAGAAATACAAATCATCTAAGGTGGCTGTCATTTGATTAGCATTTGTCAAGAAGGAGGTGGTAATATTTTCTATCACAAGGGATATATTACCATTTCTAGGAAAATGTTTTCATCTGAGTAAGAAAATGGGAAGGTATTAAAAATGCTTTTGAAAAGGTTCACTCTGGGCTTTTTAAAGGTAAATACCCAGGAATATTCATTTTATATGGTAAAAATTATTTTTATTCCAGGTGAAGAAAGATTCTCCTTCATTAGACTAAGACCTAGTAGAATACCAGTGTCTCACAGTCTTTAAGAAATAGTTTTCAAAATGACTACTAGAAATAGGTGTCTGGAAAAATTTTACCAGGGAGAAGCACAGGTTCATGCCACCAAATATCCAGTATGGGTTTTATGGTATGAGAAGTGCACATCCAACTGATAAAAAGCACCTCACTGCTATATGAAGTATCTGCACAGCTATTCAGCACAGCTCAGGCAATTTTATTTAAGATTATGTGTTATCATAAATCTTTAGCATATCTGTCTTGAGGTAACAGCCTATGTATTTCAGCTATTGAATTCTTAAAAAACATCTGTTAGGATTTAGACAAGTACCCTGGTGACAGAGAACTTTGATTTAGGCAGTGCATTGCTTCTTTTAGAAAATGTTCTGGAAGGTATTAGCAGCACTTTGTAGGATACAAAATAAAGACTCCTAATGAGCCTAGATTATGTGCATTTAGTAGGCTGTTTATTTTGAAATAAGCCTACATTTCCTCAGTGGGAAAAGGTCAGTGCCTTTGAAAGTATCAGTCGAAATCTTCCCATCTAAATGTTTTCCAGTAGGTATAACCATATTTAGTGGATGCCTTTCCAAATGGATACTCTCTCAGAGAGTCCTAATTATATCTTTGATGAAGAAAAGTGAAATTAATATTGTTCTCAATCCTCAAAATTCAATTAAAATACCATTCTTTTAACAGACTCTCATTTTCTATTGACAGGCATTGCTATACGTGTTTGATAGGCAAGCACAATTTATGATGTTCTACTTTATTTCCAACTGTTTCCTTCTAGACAGAGGTTGCTACATTTAACTCTGTGGTGATAAGTGCCAATAATCCAAAATATAAAGTCGTGTTCATCCACCAGCAGTAAAAGCAATATTTTGCCTATGCGCCCTTTCCTTTGATGGAGGACATAATGAAATAAACACACACCAGCCAGTTCTGAGCACAGAAAAAATCTATATAGTCAACTTCTGATTTCACAAGTGGGATATAATCGGCCGTATCTGACACAGCAATATTTTCTGGAACAAAAAGAGAATTTTAGTGTGTAAAGAAAGGTACAAAAAACAACTACGGTTTGTTTTTCTCAAAATATGTCAGTTTTATTTTCTTCAAAGAACATTTGGTTCTATAGTGTTTCCACTACTGTAGTCATTGGTTTTGATTGTGTTCTGTCTCATCAGTAAACAACTGATATAGCATGTTTACTTGGTAGTGCTCTGATGGTGTTGTCCAGACAATAAAATTGTTTTCAGGGTTGTTTGCTTTGATATCTGTAATCATGGTTGTTCTTTATAATTGCTGTCATAGCAGAACATTTCACATGCAAATTAACTGTCTTTTTATAGCAGTCTTATTAAAAATTATTATTCCCTCAGTGGGCTGAGACAGCATGGAGGTGATATGTGTTCTCTAGGGGAAGGAAAGGAACATATGAATATATGACAAGTCATAGCTTCAGGAAAATAAATGCATCTTTTTTACTCAAGTGAAATTAAGGGAATTTTATTTTGGTCTAATTTTGAAGAGGTGTCTTGTAGTGCATTCATGAATACAACACAAAGATACAGTAATAATCCTTCAGAAATAGAAGCCAAGTTTCTGACTCATCTTCTTTACACTATAAGTATTCAACTCTAGAATGACAGAAATATATATTTTTTATGCATAAAAATATCAGCAATGAGGTTTAACAATACCCAAAGCTTTATATTTATTTTCATGCATGCATGTTGTTCTCATCAGTAGCAATAGAAATTAAAAAATGAACTTGGAAATAAAATAGTTTTCTAAATACTTCCTTGAATTATTTAAGACAAACAATTTAAAAATACAAGCTAAATACTTATATTTCATTACAAAAAACAGTCTATGCTCAGGTAGAACACTACCTTTTTCCCAAAGTTTTGTTAAAACCAAAACAAAACATAAAGCCTAATGTTTGTAAATTAGGAGGGATAGATATATGATAGTAAGAAATTTTTTCCTTTGACATTTTGTTGATATTTATTCTCCAAAGAAATGAGAATCTTGCATCTATTAAAAAGTCAGTCCTCATAGTGTATTTGTTATGCTAAAGATAATTTGATGTCAAGGGTGACTGTACAGAGTCCAAACTTTTGCTTATTTAACAGACATGTTTCTGCATTTCCCTTTCATTGCTGTAGTAATTTTGCACTGAGCCTGCCCACTAGAAGGAAATGCCACTGTTCCTACAATCTTGAACTACATCTCATTCTCAGTCAAGATTTCAATCCATTCTCTCAGGCTTTGCTATTTTTAAGCAAAGAAGTTTGATTTCTTATATCTTTCAAATTCTTCTAATTCTTCTGAGTTGCCTTGACATCAATAAGATAAAGTAAGAAAGAGAGAGAGAGAGAAAGGAAGGAATATGGAAGGAAGGACACAGACACACGAAAAAAAACCAAACCAAACCAAACCAAACAACAACAACAACAACAACAACAAAACAAAACAAAACCAAAACAAAAACAAAACAAAAAAAAAAAAAAAAAACACAAAAAAAAAAATCACAAAAAAACCAACCAACCAAAAATTCATTATTTGTAGGCAAATTAAGACTTTTGAATTTGTATGGTTTTGTCTTGCTTTGCCTTTCTTTAACTATGATTTCCTTCCTTACCCTGCAGTAGTCAATGCATTTAGCCCAAATCCTAAGAAGGTAGAAAGCAGTATGGGCACTGTTGAACTCAGAGATGGATGATGTCTTGCTTTTGGCTTTGTTTTATATGGGGTCAGCAGAAACATATCTGCACATTCAACATATTGTCCCCAAAAGATGAGACCTGAAAAGAAATAGGAAGGGTAATGCTGCTGTTCTCTAAAAAACAAAGTGTGAAAATCAAGTCAAGAGTAGATGGGAAACAAAAACTGTTCCTGCCTCCCATAGGAAGCCTGCACAAGGAATGGTGAAGATTTTTTAAACCATTTTATATCCCAGCACAAGTAGGGAGTGATACAAGGCTAAATCTGTAGTACATTTGACATTACAAGACAAAAGCAAGTCACCAATCTGCAGCTTTCAGAGCAAGACGCCTTGAGACAGTTAATATGCTAAAATGAAAAAAAATATGTCAGGAAAGAGTGAGGTGGACATTGTGGTCTCTGGTCGATAGAAAATTAACCACTGAACATGGACCTGAAAAAGTAATCATATCTCATTAAAATTTTATACATCTACTGTTTTCCTGTAATGGAGAGAAAAAAAATTGGACCTTTAGTGAGATAGGTTTTTGCAACCTGCTGATACTGTACTTTTGAATTTTAAGCTTCCAAACACCTATTTAATTTTATAATTTTAGTGGTGGAATTATATTGTGTGTTTAACAGCAGTATTTATGCCTCCTGGAACTCAACTATGTTTGCTTTGTGCAGTCATAGTTCTGAAAGTTTGAGTAAATGCAGAAGTAAGAATAAAACTGCTGAGGTGTTTACTCATCACTGAGTCACTTTGCTGGTCAGGTTGTTCCTGTGCAGCAGTAGCATGGTGACATGATGTCTGTGTTGTCTCTGCACACTGCAGATGGCAGAGATGAGGACTGCAAAATCTGACAAGGACTGTAGATCACGCTTGTCCCTCGCACTGGGAACAATCCGTGAAAACCTATAGCACTTTCATAAGTACAAAAATATTAGTTCAATGCGCAAAAGTCAGCAGTATGTGAGGGAGAAGAAACAAAACTTGTATTTCACTAGTCTTTAATTTTTTAATTAATTAAATTTTTGCATGAGCTACTGGTTGATTTCAATGCTGTTAATTTAGGTAAGTAAAACAAACCTAGATTCCAGCCTCTTAGCAATTGGTTCTCTTAGGAGCTTTTTCAGCTGAAGCCTACCTCACAAATCTGTCTTCTTCCTGAGGTGGAAGAGAATTTGCATGTAGGTGTGAATCCAGTGTTTCTTTTACACTGTAAAAAAACAATACAGTGGCATTATTCTTCTTAGGATATTTATTTAAAAGAACGCTGTCATAGTCAGTCGTTTTAAAGTATAGAATGCCAGATGGGAAACTTTTTCTCTGCAGTTAAAGATGAGAGTATTTAGGTAGTGCCAGGACACAAGAGGCTTCCAATTTTATTAAGCTTAGGTGAAAAGCAGCATCTTGCAAAACAGCTGTGCAACAACATACTTTATTTGTGAATTCCTCTTTTATACTTTAATCAAGACGGTTGTTTCAAATTCTTCTGGGTGCCATGGCCAAAGGGAACTACTTTAAGTCCTTGGATTTATTTGATTTCCACATATTGTGTACCTTTCAAATACATGACTCAAAATATAAACATTCCCAAGGTCAAGTTACAGAATAAAATGATATGAAAGTAGTGTCATAAAATATTAATAGTACTATGTGACTGAACATTCAGAGAAAATGGAAAAAACACTCAACTGCTGAACATACTGCATTACTGATGCTAAGCTCCAGTACTGGATGGAGGAGTATGTCTGTACAGACATACTGCAAAGCCCTTAAGACCATTTTACATATTAAAACATCCAAAATTTGCATCCACACCACACAGGCTATTGCACATTAAGTCTTTCTTAGTAGCAGATTATTCTCTAGTGACAACAATCATTTTATTCCTGGTTGACATGCACAGCACTACAGTAATCCTAGCTAATCAAAATTCAATTGTCAAGAGGCAGGAGAAATGTCTTCATGCATATTACACTCCACCAGCTTTCATAATCATAAAGTCGTAGAATCATAGAATGGCCTGGTTGGGAAGGCACTTTAGAGATCATCTAGTTCAAACCTCCACAGTCCTGGGCAGAAATACCTTCTTCTAGACCAGGTTGCTCAAAATCCCATCCAACCAGGCCTTGATCATTCACAGGGATAGGCCATTCACAGCTCTTCTGGACAATATATGCCTGCGCCTCACCACCATCACAAAGAATTTCTTCCTAACATCTAATCTAAACCTAGTCTCTTTCACTTTGAATTAATTTCCCCTTGCTGTACCACTACATGTCCTTGAAAAAAAGCCTTTCTCCATCTTTTTTTCAGGCTCCCTTCATGTACTGGAAAGCTGAAATTAGGTCTCCCCCAAGCCTTGCCTTCTCCAGGCTGAACAATTTCAACTCTCTTACACTTCCTTTTAAGAAATCACTTCAAGTAAATAAATATGTAGGCTTTTAAACTCAATTTACATAAAATACATCTTCACTAATGTACCCCATTATGTGAAATACACTTTTATCTTTAAATGCATTCTCTGATACTAAGGACAGTGCAAAGTACCAGGAAGTCTATTACTGGCCCAGCAGGACTTCATGTCAAGGGAATTTGTGTGAAAAGCAAGCCCTCAGTTTCCTCAGTGATCTGCAGTGGATTTACATGACAGTAAAACAGGACTAAGAAACACACTTCTCCTTGTAATCAGAGACTTGAAGGATCAATCTACAGAGAAAGGATTACCCCTGAATTTTCAGATTCTATTGTGCAGAGACAGGCAGCAGAAAAACAGCAAAAACTAGGGATAGGCAGATTGAGGAGAATGACAATGGCAGTAAAAAGCTTCTGAATGTGATATTAGAATTATTTCTAAAGTAAAGCCAGGCAGCTTCACTCCATACAGAAGGAGTTAATGCAAAAGTTTATTAACGCAGTTACTAAGAGCAATTGTAATGCGTATTCAGCATGAATAGGAGACATTGTCTTTCAGGACACCACCCCTCCTTTCATTTTTTGTTCATCCAATGTGTTCTGCTAAGACTAGGGACTTCAGCAGGAGTGCATATATTTCCAGAGATCCAAAACATAAGCCTAGATCCCTAAATCTAAATGATTTTGAGTCTTGTAAGGAAAGCAAGGCAAATAAAGGAATATTTCTGCGATTTGGAAGCAAATAATATATATCCATTGCAATAGAATTGCCATAGAGCTATCTGTTATGTAATTAGATGGATTTGAGTGTTGTCACTGCCACTGAAAAGTCCACAGAATATTGTATGTGTTAAAAATAGGAAATTATAAATGAGCTTTTGAAAATAACAATTTAATATTTTATATCTAATCACCTTTTTTTTCCTAAGGTGGAAGCCGGTATTGAACTGAATAAAAAAAAAAAAAATAAAAGGATGTACTCTTGTTTCTGTGGTCTAGTTGGCATGGTAGGGAACTGGTTACATTTCCTTAATTTTATACTGTAGTGTGTTCAGCCCTCAATTTTTTCCATGCATCATGCACTGAGAGTTCGAAGCTGCTGCAGGGTTAGTGTTCTGTATCAGCACTGACAATCAGTGTGCAGGAGTTAAATGTTCTTTATTTTCAAACTTTCAGAACATGATAATTTCTTTTCTTCCGCGTACTCTTCACACTGACATTCCTGTGAGCTGAGTGAGAACACATACATTTTGGGCATGCCAATCCATATCTTGACTGACTGCTTTGTGCCACCTCACCAAGGGGAAGAAAATTTTTAAAATACTGTACAGAATTAATTACTAAAGTAATTGTAGATCTGGGTAGTAAATTATACCATAGTATTGAATTACCACAATCTACTACAGGGTTATTAATTGTTATCAGAATGTAAAAATAATTATAGGTGAAACTTACTGCAGTTATTTGGATGTTGATAAAAACTACATTTTCCCACAGGTTTGGTATGGTGTCTTGATGATAATATTGCCTTTGCATTTTATGATTTTTGTAGTGTAATTTACTTCACAGGAGGTACATTCATTTTTTTTTTTTAATTTTTCCTCAGTTTATCAGGCTATGCCCATATCATTCTATATAAAATGCACTATATTTTCCAGTTTCCACATCTTTATTTAAAAGGGCAAATTAAATTTATTAAAGGAGCTATAAAGTTCAGCTTCCAAGGAAATATTTGTCTTAGAACTTCAGTGTATTTTTTAAAAAAATCTGAATGCACACATACATGAATGGCTCTTTTCCTTCCTCCCTTTTCTCCCTCCCTCCTTCTTTCCTCATCTTTCCCCTTCTTTTATTTCTCCCAGATTTCAAAATTCTTTTTTTTTTTCTTCCCCTTAGCATATTTTGAAAGACTTGAGGCAAAAGTACAGAGCTGTACACAGGAGAAACCAATAGTAGAGGAAATATTGAGCATCTAAGAACAGCTTTTCCACTTCTGATTTATTGTTTTCTTGTAAGTCTTGCACTGCTTAGCAAGTTTAGGCCATATATTGCAAGCCCTTCTCCTTTTCCAATTTGTAAGTCTTCAAGATGTCTTTAGTTCAGATACCAAGACACCCGAATTGATGAACAATTGTTCTATAGTCAAGTGCATGCATCTCTAACTAAGCTACAACCACTGCAGACATAAAGGTTGAATTTAGTAATGCAGCTACCTTTTTTATTACAGAGAGATAAGTCAACCCATCACACTGAAAAGAATTAAATATGACTGCAACAAGGAATGGTCTGTACAAGAGCTGTAGACAGTAACATTTAAAAAGCTAACAAAAGAGAAATCCTTTTAAACAGAAAATTCATTTATGCTGTATTTCTTACAATCTAATACTGTCTTTACATAGACCTAGGAAAAAAGTCTAAATACGCAAAATAACCTTTCCAGAGAAAGGAAGAATTATAGCTCAGTATAATATGTACCATAGAATACTGGAGAGGGTTTGGTGCAATTACAGGACAAAAATAAAAAATAAAAGAGATAACTGCTTTAGCTGTATTCTAGTTATTTCTTTCTGCTGAAAGCACAAAAGTTATGGTTGCATCGTGGATAAGAATGATTATTGGGAATTTTCATTGTTAACCAGATGAAAGGAAAGCTCATGATATTACTGAAGCTATGTGTATTGGTAAATAGAACAATATTCCCCCCGGTGAAGGCCAGCTCCCTGTAGAGAAGATTGCAGATTTTAAGACAGAATTATTTTTTCAGAAGTTTGTTGTTGTTGGTTGGTTGGTTTTTTATTTTTCCCTTAAAATGCTTTAAAAACTGGAAAAGCTCAGCTGTGTCCTTCCTAGTGTGAAACTGAGCACATTTCATATTTTCTTTAGTGTCATGAGGACACGTAATGGTAGCACAGGGTAGAAAGCTCTTTGTGTGAAAGTTGGCGACATGTGGAGTGAAGGGAACGAATCATTGAACAGTTTTTTTTGCCTATTATCTATGGGATACATACCTGGATTTAACTGCCTTGAGGCTTTCTAGAGGATTGTCAACTGAAGGCTGTCCTCAAAAGGTCCAGAGAATGGCCTGACAATTAAAAAGTCTGGATTAGCAGGCAGCACCTTGTTGCATGAAAATCTTTTTTTTAGTAGAGTCAAAGTGTTATTGCTAAGCAGCAGTTAGCTACCAAAAATACAGTGCCTACACTCTGCTTAATAGATGTTTCTTGCTCAATTCCTCTGCATGCTGTTGTTACTGTCTGCAATAGTAGTATATTTACCTAGATTCTGCAGGAACACCAGCGTATATAACATGGCAGCTGAATTACAGTATTTTGCAATATCATACTGAAAACATTGTAAAACCAAACAGTCAAGGAGAAATAGCTCAATATAGTGGTTTTGTACATTTTTTTTATAAAAAGTTCTTGAAAGCGTTTCTGTAAGCTCCAGATCATTTTTGAAGCTGTTTATAGCAAGAAAAAAAAAAAAAGTTGAGATTCACCCCCTGACTTGTTCTTTTAACAAAGTAAATCATCTCTTTCTATTTAAGGAAGCGCGATCACCATTGCAAGCACTAATTTTTAAACAAGCAGACCCTTTGAGATCTTGCTCTGGATTTCAACTACTAACATTTTGAGATATCCCTAACACTGCAGTGTTTTGCAGAGTCGCATCGTCTATGTGGCTCACTGAGAACATATGGAACAGTGTAGTTTTGATACGTGTCTTATGAAAAATAAGATGTATTCTGGTTTATATTTCTGGTTTGTATTTCTGGGATAGAGTTAGTTTTCTTCCTAGTAAAATAAGATGCTGAATTTTAGACTGAGGATAAGAATAGTGGTGATAACACACCGATGTTTTTGTTAAGTGGTGCTTACATAAAATCAAGAATTTTCTGCTCCACACACCACTCCACCAGCAAAAAGCCTGAGGTTGGCAAGAAGCTGGATGGAGACAGAGCCAGGACAGCTGATCCCTACTGGCCAAAGAGATATTCTGTACTACATGGTGTTGTGCTTAGTACATAACCTAGGAAGAAAGCTGACTAGGGCTTGCTGCTCGAGAACTGGCTGAGCACCATTCGGTGGATGGTGAACAATTGCACTATGCATCACTTATTTTGGATATTCTGTTACTTCTATCAATATTAATGCTATTCTTTTTCCTTCAGGTTCTGTTCTTTTAAAATTTCTTTATCTCTGCCCCCAAATTTAACTTTCTTTCCCCACAATTCTTTTCCCCATCCCACTGGGGAGGAGAGCAAATGACTGACTGTGTTGTGTTTAGCTACCTGCCAGGTTAAACCTTGATAAGATGTCAAGTAGGATGAAAGAAATAGGTTTTTATTGTAATGCTAAGTTAAACCCTGGAATCTGCCACATTTCTGAGAAGAGAAAGTGCAACTGTACAGATGAGCTTGGCAAATTTATCTTATAGTAACTTATCATGTTTGGTGATGATTGTTTTTGCTGTTGATTGCTAAATGATAGACAGGAAATAGCTACAATTATAGTTAAAGTTTTCATTAGCAAATACAATACTAAACATCATAAAATATTTTAGAGTAATTATACTTCATTCTGTATAGTTATATAGTTTGAAACTACAAAACATAATCTTTAGACTAAAATAATGTATATGGATATGCATTTAAGGGTCTTAATAGAAGTATCTGTAACACTCTTAACAGCAGTTACAATAAGCTGTCTTTTAAAATCCTCTAGTCCCTTCAAAATACTTCGGAAGGAAGAATTATAAACTTGGGCTTACTTTTCATCTGGAAATAATTATAACAGAGTTGGTATTTTTTATTATATATATATATATAAATATATATATATATATATATATATATATATATATATATATATATAAAGCCCAGAAACTGCATTCTTTCTGCTGCAAGTAAGGGAGTAACATTACAAATGTTACTGGGCTGGCAAGATACATTTTGTGTTTCCTAGAAAAAGTCTTTAAGCATCAGGTCACAGGTGAGAGGGAAAAGTAAGTTATGGCAATGGCAATATTTTCATATATGTTTCCACTGTGAAACAAGCAATGAAAAATTAAATCAGGAGTGCTCTTGCTGGTATTTTAAGTATGATGACACAATTTGAAGATGGCTTTTTACGAAGCAGATCCTGGGTGTTTAAACAATATCTAAACGTGTAGAAGAACTGTAATATATATAAAGCATTGTGATGTTTGATCATAACATATTTTACATACATCAATAATAGGCAGTAGTTAAGCACAGATATACCAATATGTGATTTACATATTCTAGTACTCCTTTATATACCTATTCTCCCATTTCTAGTCCCAAGAGTCATTTTGAAAAATGATTCAGTTGGAGATTCAACAGACCACATTGTGAAGTTTGGGACTGCAACATCCAAAATGTAGGTACTCAAAACTCAATATGCAGCACTGATCTAGATGCTTAGGTATAACTATGCACCAAATACAGGAACTCATATTAGTATTCAAAACAGCCAGGTTGCTGAGTGCTGGCATGTTAAATACCACTATATGAAACATGACTCTGAAATTTGGAAGCTGAAGCACCTTACTGGGGATTCAGAACTCTGCTTTCATTCTGAGAGTGAGACATTACTGAACACCAGCTCCCTCCTCTCTTCTATCTTGTTGCAGGAGCCTTCCCATGGAAGCTGCAAGTCAGAAATTTGAGTTTGACAGCAAGCTGTCTCTGATTTGCTTTTCTCAAGGTAATTCCGCATGAATGATGTTTAACATCTTGTTCAATAACTGACCTAATCTTTTAGGAACCTAATTTCAATTGCCTTTCACGTTTAAATGTCTTCATTTTGAAAATTGTGGCTTCTGCAATTTTAAAAAGGCTATACCTCTCTGGCAGTGGTCCCACATGTCAAAAGTTCTTACAGGTTTGTTGCACACCAGCCAGTATTTTTTCATTCTCTCTAGTTGTATATGACAGTTTGAAATACATGGTAAGTGGCTTGAGGATTAGGGGAGGCATTGTTCTTACAGCCTTCATTTTTCCAAAGCCCAGTGTCTGATATTGTTTCTGCTTTGAAACTGTATAATTGTTTTTCTGTTGTGCAATGCTCCTTTTTTTATGTGAGCATATGTGCAACAGCTACTGTCTTAATGTGATCTAGGGACTTCTACTGCTCCTGATAATTCTCTACAATTTCAGTGAAAGGACTAGGTCTACAGCTAAGGGCTAGAAAAGACTAATATCCTCTGCCACTGGGCACAAAGGAGAGATACACAATACATGCTTACCACTGTGTTAAGCACACTCTGTAGGTGGCCGACTCCCCGAACTACAGGTTTTCTTAGAAGCACTTGAGAATTAAATTCTTTATAGTTTCCTTAAATTAACTAAGAGATGACATAATTCCTCCTAACCCATCTCATATAATAGAACAATAGCAATATGTTGTGTTCTTCCCTTCCCATCTGTTTCATGATGTCATTTGTGAACTTTCCCCATTCCTAATATGTTCAAGGAAAGATTTTTGAAAAAAACAACCAAAAATCACCCCTTTACAAATCAAACTAATTTTGCTACATTAATAACATTTTATTCTTATTTTAGTGTGTCACTAAAAGGCAGTGCAGTCTACCTTTTCATCATGCCTTTGGGTGAAAACAGTAACAATGGAGGAATTGAAAACACTCAAATTTGATTATATATAAAAAAACCCCCAACAATTAGTTAATACATATACAGCTCAGATGAATGAGCTTGGGAATTCTTTGGAGTCCCATTAAAAGTTGAACCATGAATTAACAAAGTCAGATGGAAATTTCCATTGACCTAACAGCATTAGAGCCAGAAATTAATTTATTTCTCTTTGCTGGTCTGTCTGTCTTGCCCCTCTTCTCCCTTTCATAGACAGAAGGTTGTTCAATCTTGTTTCAAGGCAAATCCTGAAATTCATTCTGTATTAATCATCATGGAATGAGGCCTACAAGCTCCCTTTTCTGGTCATACAGCACATTTTTTGGCTTCCACTCAGAACCCATATGAGACATACAAATCCAACAATACTTTATTGTAATCTAAGTAAGTCACACACTAGAGAGCAGTTTTAATTTAAATCATGCTTTATCAAAAATCTCACACTCAACATAACCATTGCCTCCCAACAGAAAAGAGCAAAATTCTTTTACAAGAACAACATTTTTTTTTTAATTTCTATCAGGTTGCTTTTCATGAGCCTATGTGAAAAACACTCACCAAAAAACATAACATTTAATTTGCAGCAGCGTTCTTTTTAAATTTTTTTTCATTAAATAATGAAGAAATATAACTCTTGCCATATAAAAGACAGAATGTAACAGTTCTTTTTCTTTTTCATTTTATGATTTTATGATGCCTAAGTTAAAAAATAACACTTCTATAAATTGCAGGGTTTCTATTTGCTAGGTAACTTGCTTGCTAGAGGCAGACTTATTATTAAATACCAGAAATTCAAAATGCTCTGTCTCTGCTACCTTTTCAAAGCTCTTAAATAACAGAAATCATAAAAACTTACTCATTCAATTACTATTAGCATAAATTTATCCCTATTTTTCTAAGAGAATTTATTATGCAAGCAAATTTGAGTAGCATGACTTAAATATTTCAGAATATATGAAGAAACTCAAATACATATGCCTTCTCCTGGAAGAGGATGCTAAGTTTTGTGTTTCTGAATATTACTGAAATATGCACCATTTTTGTTGGAGAGGGGATCATTTTTTATATAATAAATGCTGCTTCTCATTAGTTAGAGTATTAATACGGTAAAATATCATTCTATATTCAGAGAAGATGATAAGCTTGCTTTTGCATATAGCTGCCATTATATTTTGCTTTTACATAGATCTGATTATTAAAATTCTCAGCAAATCAAATTAAATAATTCTCATTATCTTTATTAATAATCAGTAACCAGGTTCCCTGATGTTTCCCTTCTTTTGATAAACCTGAAAATACATGCTATTCTGCAGCAGAACAGATATTCCAAAGCACTGTCTTCTTCAAAGATAAGATGTCAAGGACATTTTTAAAAATAATTTTGTATCTTTACTGACTTAATATTCAGAAACACATTTCTTCATGTTACCTATTACCCTATCTCTTTAATCACTACATTTTATACAATTTCAGATCAGCTTCAAATCCTTATACTTATCTACAGGCTAGAGATTCCAGGCCTATAAAGGTTGTCACTGATAAGCATAATATATTAAATGAACCACTTTTCCAAAACCAGTTCTGAAATCTAATACAGATAGAAACACTTTGTATAAAATAGCAGCAAAGGTCATATTGGGCAAAAGATTTTTTTGGGGTTAAAGGGTCAGAGACTGAATTGTTGATATTGTTTCAATATCAGAAATCTTCTTTCAATGAACTATTTTTTAAATGGCTGTTTTTGTTTTTTTTTTTTTAATTACTTTATCATCTATGAACCTAAGTACCAGTGCAGAGATTTTAATTTAGGAGGGGTTCAAATCCCGTTAAAATGAACAGAAATGCTTCTATTGATCCTGAGGACCTGGATTGGTTCCTTTTGTTTTGGGCACAATATTTCAAGAATTTCTGCAAAAGCACAGAAATAAAAGAAATTTCTTTATGATTAAGATTTTAATAAAATACAGGAAATATTATTTAAACCTAGACAAACCATAGTCAGAGGAACTGACATCCAGAATAAAGAAGCATATGTGAATGCTGTTTATTTTTTTTTCACTCAGGGAAAGACTCAAGTATTTTAATATATAACCCTTCCCCCATCTCTGTCTAGCTCTTAATCTGAACTTCCACTAACTTTAATCTTCCTAAACTTTTCCCTAGCTCCCAGAAGCATTCATTTCTCTGGGTGTCTGTATGTTTTTCTGAGTATGTATGTCATCCAGTGTAACCATGTTCTTTTATGAATCATCTCCTGTTTTAGCTTTACATATTTATATTTCCTTCTGTTGGTATTTTCATGTATTTGCTGTCACTGCAGAGATGTTTTCTTGTTTTTTCTTATTTCTCTTCAGTGAAGCGCACATTGTGAGGGGTTTTTTTTCCCCTCTGTATTTTCTTCTTTATTGACTTTGCTTCTGACACTGTTATGAGCTGTAAAATGCTGCAGTTGTCACTTCCTTTTCCATGACTGAGCAAACAAAAGATAGGTTTTTGCAGCTCATGTACTTGACATGGAAAGTAACAGGGACAGGTACTTCTTTTTCGAATTGAAAGTGTTTGTTTCAGTGAGTGTTATCCTTCAGATTCAGTACTTTTCTCCTCTGTCTGCAGAAGCTGCAACCGTGCTTCATAATTCCAGTAAAGAAAGATATTAAAAGGATGTGATATTCACTCACAGCATAAGCAAATTGACAGTAATTTTTATAACATTCAAATAAAACTTTTGGCAGAATTTGGGAAAAGTTAGAATTACTTCAGAATGTAATGGCTGCTGCAATATTTGAGTAAGCAGACCTAAACAAATCAAGGAGATCGAATCAATTCTTTTGGAAACACAACACTAATGTCATGTATCTACACTTAAGGTGAAAAAATCTGCACTACAGTACTGTAAATAATTAATTAGGAAAAAGCCAAGTAATATTTCTTTTTCTATATTATATTTGTTAGTTGAAGATTTTCAAGAAACCAGGTGGATATGCCAGGACATCTGACAGAAAATTAGACTCTCGTCTTTGGGCAAATTAATCATTGCAGTAGTTTGGAAACTAAGTGTTGTCATTAGTCTGAAAAGCCAACTCAGTTCATTTTGAGGTAGCCCCAAACTCAACCCAATTCAGCTCTCTGTAATTCAAGGCCTGGTTTAATTCAAAGCAGCTGTGTAACCTTGGATCAATTTTATTGAGAAAATTACTGCTAAGTTGTGAAAAAGTGTGCTTTAACACCACAAAAAATAAGAAAAGTAAAACCACAGACAAAAGGGTACCTGGTAAAATGGTGAGAGTTAGCAGGTCAAAAAAGATTCAAGGGTAAAAATATTGACATCAAGATTCTTTCCAGCCCTCATTCCCCAGCACAGGAGATCAATTAGAAGACACCAACTCAGCAATCTTGAGGGTCATTCCACTACAAAACGCAACAAAAGCTCACTTTTCCCTATGCAACTGCATGATAAAGATATTATTGATCACTGTAGAGGCCTGTTAATCTTAGCAATATGCTGTGTATAGTAGCCAATAAATTATTGTTTTGTACTCTAAATACTGTATAATCTGTTTCTGTAGTATCTTGGCACATGCTAAAATTTGCCAAAAAAAAAAAGAGACTGAATGTGAAAGAGAATGAATGCTAATGTAAGAAACTGAGAAAAGTTAGGAAGTGAATTCCCACATTCCCTTAAAATGATGTCTGGAAAATAAGTAAGTAAAATCAGATATGGATCTGCTTCTTCTGCAGGAATAAAAAAGGCGGATATTATTTTGCAACTCTTTGAATTATGCCCTCCGTAGATGTCACAAATGGATGTGGGAGTTTTAGATTAGTCTGTGCCTTTTGCCCAGGCCTTGGCAGCAGACAGTAACTTATTGAGGTGGCCAGCATCTCAAAACCCACTCTTGTACGTAAGTTCTTTTAATAATGACTTATTCTGCCTATTATAGAATGAATTATTTATTAATAGACAAGAAAACTAACAGACATAAGACTTAAAGTAAACCAATACTACACAGGAATAAAACAAAAAGAAAGACTACTGGTAAATTAACATACACTGCATGATGAGGTACCTGTTTCAGTTACATCTAGTGAAGAAATAGTATGAGCTTAGGATTCAATCTATCTTACCATCCAATTGTGGTGGGGCACACATCGAGATCCTTTCCCTCAATCTCCAGAGAAGTAACAACGAAACCTGCACCTAGACTTTGGGGAGAAGTTTTGAACAGTTTCGGGGTGTGAGAGGCTTCTACCTCAGTGATAGCTCATGTATCTTTTATAGTGTGAAATGGTGTCTCTGAAGTCAGAAATATTTCTTTTATCTCTTCCCACATCAGCTCTCCAGACTAAGATGTGGATTCTTAGTTGGGCTTGAGCTTCTCTGATGCCAGAGATGACACTTGTTGGGCCTGTCAACCCCTGGGTTATCTCTTTATGCACCAACTATCTGTGGTAGAGGGGGGGGGGGGGTGGGGGGAGACATCCTGCCACAATACAAACCATTGCCTCCACCTGCTATCTTCTAAGTAGGAAGAACAACCAATGAATGATTACAGGGTGAAATGGATGAGAGGGTAATTAACGCTTTCCTGAGATTTTAGCCCTGGAGGTGTTACCACATTTCACTGTGTTGAGGTTTCGAGGTTTGGGAATTTGATTTTGTTGTGAGATAAGAATTAATAGTAGGCAAAAGCAGGTTTATACTTTAAGAAGTACAAAAAGGAATTTTATTAACAGATGTAAAACAGGAATAATAATTAGGCATCAACACAGCTTTTCTGAACACTCTTTTCCCTTCCCCACCTTTCTTATTTTCTTTCTTGTTGACCACACAAAAGGTAACACTTCAACTTCTAGTTAATCTACCACCTCTGGAACTTTACAGTTTTCTTAATTTATGTAGAGAGAGAAGCTTTCTTTTGTTTTATCATGTTGACTCCCATAGGAAACACAGTTTCTATGGTTATTAGCTTTCTAGTAAGCGATTCTCTCTTTGAAGGGAGGTATTTGCTTTTCTAGACCCCTTCCCATTTCAGTAGCTTTCCCAGGGCCACACAATGGACATATGATGGTCATTGAGGTGTTCTTTTGAGAGCAAATGTTTCTATTACAGTGACAACAACATCCCCTTACTTTATCATCAGCAACACAAGTCTTCTTCTACTGTTTTCCTGGGGCGAGGAAAGAAAGATTTTAATACACAAAAGTCTCAGTCTACTGCTTATAACTTAAAACATTATATTCCCTTTTTCTCACTTCTTTTAGACCATTATTCATATATTACAGGGTGTATTACAGCTAACTTTATCAACATGTTTTTACAAAAGAACTTTCAGCAGTAAAGCACTCCTCATCTCTTCCTTCTTCGAAAATAAGCTTAGTTATATTCATTAACTCAAAGTCTTTATGTTGTACCTTTTGTAGGTGCCTTCATTTCTGTGCTCCTTCTGTGTGGGAAGAAAAAATGAATACCCCCAAAGTCCCATTCTGATGTTAGAAAGAAACAGTTAATTTGTCTTTTTTGGCTAGGCAATAGTCACGTGGCTTTTGCCTGCGTGGTTTGAATGTTATAAGTCCGTGCCTGAACCGGAGAAAAAGAGTCTGTTTGTGCTATCTCCCCATCCAAGCTGCGTTTTAGTTGTGGGAGCGTGGCGAGACTGCACCTGTGCTGCAGAGAGCTGGTCTAAGTCTCTTTTCTGTGCTGAGCCACGCGGAGCTGCCCGGCCGGATTCATGTCCCAGCTCCGCGAGAAAAGCTCAGTCTGAGTCCTCTCTCTCTCGCTCGTGCGGAGTTCACTGCAGAGCTAACTGGGCGGGGAGGGGAGCTTCTGAAACCCACAGGGCCCGACCTCAAACTCTCTTCCCGCCGGGCTGCGCCGTGAAGAAGCGATCGGAGTTCTTTAGCCAGGGACAGCAGAATGAAACAGCTTGAGTTCTCTCTCGCTCCTCCCCCTCCCCGCGCCATGCTGGTTGGCAGCCCCAGGCCATGTGGCCTGGGGAGACATTACCCAGCTCTGGTGCGGAGAGGGAGAGCGACTTCTTTCTTCAGCAAACCAGAAGCTTCAAAGAGGGTCTCTTCAGGTGCTTTCTTGGTTTTATGAGTTTTTTTGGTAGGCGGAGTTTATGCTGGCTACTTCATTTCCGACTCCACCCCCTCTCTCTACACCGGGAATTCTTAACAGCGATTACCCCATGAAACACTGTGAGAGCTGAACTGTGTGTATGTATGTAGCTAAGTTTTCCTGTCCAAATGGCACCACTATCAATAGTTCTGTAATTGGGAATTTCTCTATTCAGCCAGAACCCAAACAAACAGCTTACGTATAACACAAAATTAGCGCAGCATACAAAATTAACTGCTATAAGAAAAGTAGCATCAGAGTACCTGCTACATATTAAAGAGGGCACATCATGCTTTGGCCTTTTTCACTCAGACTGAACTGCAAATTTCTTTTACAACAACTAGTAGTATCAAATGCTACTATCACAAACACAGGGAAAAAATGGAAGATGAAGGTAAAAATTCCTTCATGTAATGAAGTAGAGATTAACCTAAAGTAACCTTACCTCAGAAGAACCTTGAGCACAGCCACATTCACATCTTATTTCCTATAGCTTCTTAAGCTTCTCTTTGCAAATTAATTTACTAATCGAAAAGAAATGCATAGTTGTACCAAAATAATGCCTGTCTTACAAAAAAAAAGATGTTGATAACAACCAGAATAATTCAGCAAACCAAAGACATGGATGGAAAGGCTGTGGGGGGCTGGGTGTTTTAAGGAAGGGTACCAGGAAAATCCATATTTTCATGGCATGGAAATTACTCCCCTCTCTGTGTCTACATTTCCCCTTCTCAAAGTAGAGAAGGGCAGGAAATTATCTCTCCTCATGAAATCACCTGGCACAACTAGCTCTGGGATGTCCTGCTCTATCATTTTTAGCAAAAGCTTTGAGGAAACTAGAACGTATTCAGAAGATGACCTGACAGTGAGATGTTATGGATACGCGAGGTCCGTACAGTTCTGGAGCTCATTTTCTGTTGTTCACTTAGTACTCAGAATAATTTTATGGACTTCATCAGCAATCTGAACCTGGGAATTTACCCTTTTGGGAGTTTCTGAGTCCCCCAAAAGGAGTTTAAGTTGCATTTTGGCATCTAAGAGGCCTTGCAATGTGGATGAAGACCATCATAAGAAGGCAGTTGGAGGGTGAATCATTTTTGTTGAAGGACAATTACCAGAAAGTAATTCTGTATTTCTCCTACAAAAGTGGAGACTGGGACAAAACACAATTGCCTCAGTTCTGTACCAAAATAATAAATTCTATTTTCCCTGCTTTCTTTTTATCCTTTGACTTAATTTGATTCTAAAATATAATTGAACTTTATTTATGGCTCAACTTAACAAATTATTTGGATTCTACCTAGATCCTTTCCTCTTGAACTAGCTACCTAATACAGACAGTCTTCAATTTACTGAATACTGGGACTCTATTTCCTTTTCTATGTTTATTTTACTTCAAAATAACAAATTTTGCCTCATTTGTAAAGAACTGACCCTGTATTTTTGGTATGTCTTTTGAGGCCATGATCATTTAATGTGAATCAGTTGCAGTTTTTTTAAACATGACCTGAACACCTGATAATAACCCTTTTTGGATGTATCTGTTCTTTAAATTACAGGAACTTTTCACTCAAAAAAGGTCTATTCAAAGTGTCTCTGAAATCACAGTATTGCCATACAAGCCTCGTCATTACTGCACAAGTGTTGATGCTTTCTTTTCCTTGCTGCAAAATCTGGGAGACTTATGAAATGTAGGTCTTCCCACTTTTACTAAGGTCTTTAAAGTTTAAACCATTTTACAAAACAGCTATAACAGCTTTCTGTTATTTTAATGCCTTATCAGTATCATATTCTGTCATGTCATGTCATGAAATTTTCCCTTTTGCACATTATACAGATAGGAAGAGAAAGACTTTTGCTTTGCTTTGTTTTGTTTTTATTCCTTTTCATTTGGGTACTTTTAGATAACTCCAGAATTTCAATATATCTAGTTTATGATAGCAAAATTTAATTGAAATCTTCTAAATTCTATTAAAAGACAATAGTGTTTAATTCTACTGATAATTTTCTTTTTGGAGTTTCTTCCCTTCTTTCATTTTCCAAGTACTAATTTTCATTTAAGATTTTCTGAGTAAGGACTGGTACTTATGAGTGGAGACAAAAAAAATTTTAGGAAGTTTGATCATCCAACAGTATTACTCTGTAGAAAATTTCAATGTTCAGGAAAAAAAACAGAACACCCTAAAATGTTTCCTTTAATTATTATTTTGCCTTTCAATTACTTTCATCATTTGAAGCTGTAAAAGACAGGTGATTTTTTTCCAAAATTTTATTAACAATTGAAACAATTGGATCACATGGAATATTTTTGTCAAGCAGCACATATTAAACTTTCTACGAGAAAGGATTATGAGATATCCCCAGGAATCTACAGTTATGTCAAGACTAAGACATCGGCAAGAGGATCATGGAGTTGTGTGACAGGCTCAGAGGCAATAGAGAGAAAAATTTCAATCTAAGAAGGTTGTACAGAGGTTGCTAAATTGCCTGATTGGGAGGAAGGACAGGGTAAAGGGCTGCTAACATTTCATTAACATGAGTTCTTTCATAATAAGCTTTGCAGATGAAAATAAAGTTATCTTTACTGCCTAATTAAAGTTAGGGTGAGGGTTTTGTCTGGGGGGTTTTTGTTTGTTTGATTGATTGATTTTGTGGCACCTTATCACCAGCTCGAAATTAAACTCATTGACCAAGAAGAACTTGAGAGTAACCAGCCCAGTTACGCAAACTTTTTTCCAGTTCACCTGGTGGTTAAGTGTGACTTTGGGGGTTGCTGACCACTAGGGACCGCCAAAGAGACCCCCAGGACAGTAGAATGCATGCATGAAGGAGAGGGAATGTGCTCATGATTCTGGGGAAATTATTATCATATATATGTTTATTACAGGAAAATCAATAAATATGTATGTAACATACAGTATATAAATAGGAGTTTTTTCTCTACTTAACATGCATGATATTTTGGAGGCGATATCCCCTCGTGCATCCAGCCAAATAAAGAATGCCTGCTTCTTAATACTACATTGGTGTTAAGGAGTTATATTTTTACCAATTTTTCGTAGTAATGCCATGTCTGTTTTCCAACTCATCATCTCAGTCTATATGACTAGGTCAGTTTGGTATTTTCTAAGTTGAAAGACATAACTTCATCATTAAAGGATTTTTTTAAGCATTTATCTTCTGTAATGTTTTCTAATATTCTACTGAGTCTCAGTGCTTTTAAAATACTTAATTACCTGTGCCATGGGGTTCTACAGGTATAAAGATTTCATAAAGAGTTGTCTCCTTTTGTTTTGAAGTTGGCTTCTTTATTTGATGATTCACATTTATTTATCTGGGAAAACAACACTCCTATTCATGACCTTACAGTCTCTTGTCATATCCCATGTTCATCACTTTCCTGCCTTAAGGAAAAGAATCCAAAACTACTTCAGGGAATTGGAACTAGATGGTCTTTAAGATCCCTTCCAACTCAAGTCATTCTATGATTCCATGAACTATTGTTACACAATCCTATTAATTCGGTTAAGTATTTTCTTTTTGAAGTCCTATAAAAAAGTCCTATAAGAACATGCCAACCAAACTCCAGAAAGGGTTCCACTGCTCAGCTACTATAGGACAGTAGTGTGGGTGCTACTGATATACAAGGAGCCAGCTGCTCCTCTCTACCAGTCAATAATCATGGTCTTTCAGCTCTGCTACATACCCATTGCTTTTCCTTTTCTATTTATGATTTCTACAGTAGCTGTGGTCTTCAAAAG
Organism: Eopsaltria australis; assembly: GCA_034509425.1. NCBI lineage: Eukaryota > Metazoa > Chordata > Aves > Passeriformes > Petroicidae > Eopsaltria > Eopsaltria australis. Next base: position 779,758 of record JAVTVJ010000518.1, read on the forward strand.
AATGGAACTGCAGTCTGTGTCCCAAAACCTGGCTCTTGCTGCTTTTACCGTAGATGAGACAGACTGAAATGACATAGTACCCCTTTATGATCCTTCAGGCAGCTGTAAAATCCCCCTCAACCATGGGGAAATGAAGTCCCTACAGTACTACCTATCTTCTCCCTGTCACACATACCTCAAAATCCAGTTTGTGGTTCATGAGCCCCTTGACTGCTTCTTCTGGTTGATGTAGTATTTTTTAGGATCCCATTTGGGTCTTTTCATTATTGTCACCACTTTTTCTGAAGCTGGCATTTTGTTCTGGTTTTCCATTTTTTTAAGTGTTACTTGTGTGTTGCCATGCAAACAAAAGTCTGCTCCAGTTATACTGCATGATCATTCTGTTGGGTTGGATGTAGGGGCCTCCAAATCTGGCTCAAAGGACAAGACTATTCCTTACACATGATGGGATCTACACCGGGGTTTCCTTGTGGGCTCCCGACAAGGGTCCTATAACCCTTGGGAATGTACTCACTTATCCACACACCACACAGACTTTTGGTGCCCTTCCCCTTGAAGCATCCACTCACCACTACAGAAATTTCAAGTCTTTCTCTACAGTCTCATAAAGCAGAGGAACCTGAGTCTGCCTTCCACTTTCATTTAATTACTGTCTCTTCCCAATTAAATTCTAATTACTTATTCAGTTGGTTCCTATTACATAATGCTTCATCCACTTTATACCTGTTTTTATGCCTATTTTTTCTCCATTTCTAAGCTTTATCCATGTGTATATATACATATAAGATGTTCACCTATATGCCCATTAAGAAGCATATATAGTTAAACTAGTTGTTCTATAAATGAAACCCCACATTTTTAAATATTTATAAATTTTAATTGTCTATAAATGCCTACTTTTTTTATTCTGAGCACCTCCTTGTCAAAGGTAAGCAGACAACAGACGAAACGGCTGTGTGAGAGCGTCTGGGTATGGCAGCATAAAGAACTGGAAAGCAATTGCTCTACAGCTATATTTATTAGCAGATATAAAAAGCTATTGTTATTTCTGCATGTGTACTTAAGTATAAATATGACCAAACCATGTTATTGAGACTACATACAGAAATGGAAGAGGTTTTTTAAGCAAATCTGTTTTGAACAGCATAGTTAATTTTACTACTATGTGAAGATTTAATTTCTAATCCATTGCTAAAATAAACCACCCATTTAAAATTTTGAAATATTTGGATCTCAGCAATGTCCATAGGAATTGATTTAGCCGTGGTCCTAGTCTTTTGCATTTAAATAAAATTTTAATCAGTAATACCTTAAGGAAAAATTGAAATATTGGACCTTTTTTTTGCATTAAAAAAGCCCAACCATATTACTTTTGCACTGTGTTCTGCCAGTGTTTTTCCAGATTAAATTAGAAAGATATCCCACCTACCAGAATAGCATGTCTCAGGCTGCAATAATATGAAAATCATTTGCATCAGTAATCATTGTCATTCTGGATGCATTTGCTTCTAAGCATGAACATAAATCTGTTTTGAAATGCTTTAAATCTCTTAGGCTGCAATTGCTGCATTCTGAAGCATGAAATATTTCTCTCCTGGAAATATGTTTTGTTTGACTTCTATTCTGTATTTTGCTGCTTTTAATAGTAAATGGCACCCTTTAGAGTTACTTATTAGAAAAGGGTTATTTCTTGGTTATTTGGGCATGATGATTTTCTTCTAGCTTCGTGCATTGTATAATGGCTATACTATTTTTTTTAACAAAGCTGTTAACGCACATGCTTTACAGGCTAGTAACACCTCCTACAGATCTTGTTAATAAAAATTGGCTTGGTGACAGTTGGGTTCTGGAAAAGAAGCACTACTTCTACCACTGCACATTTAAGAAAAGCTCTCCCATTCCTCCTTATTTTCTTGGAAGCTAACAATAACATTCTAATTAGTAAAAATCAGTATTGGAATTAGTATTATATTGCATATACAAATATGTTTTATGCAACGATAAAGAACTAAAGGCTTCAGAGGGTGTTGCCTATTCAACTGATTCATCTGCTTGAAAATTAGTGTTTGTGAAACAGATAAAGTACCCAAAAGTGCGTCTCTTTTTTAGGGCAGAAGAAAAATACAGTGACATTTTTGAAGCAGGATGAGCCTTTACTGTGCATCGTATACCATAAAATGTGTTTCCTTTCTCAGTGGAATTCTCTCTGTTTCCAAGAGATAAAGTAGAAGATAATCGTCAGTATCTGTGCTTTAAACACTTGACTTATCCTTTATGTAACATCTAGAGGATCCAAACATCCTAAATAAAGAACACTGGCTACAGCCAAAGGAGGGAAGCATAGGTCTCCACAGGATTTTTCAAACCAGCTAAATGAGATAAATCCTTTTTCTTTTGGCTGCGCAGGGAACAGGTGTAGAATAAACCAATGACCTCAGGTGATAAATGTGAGCAACTTGGAAATGGCCAGTAGCTACCCAAGAGATAACATTAAATAAATAACTTTATCAACAGCTGGCTGATTCAGAGGCATGTGGTGAATCCCTTCTTTGCACTTAAAGACTCAGAATGCCTGATTTTCCAGTAATGATGGCGGCAAAGCAAAAGGAACTTCCTCTTCCATAAACTTCTGTTTATTGTATTCATCTTGGATGAGGAAAGTGTAGTTTAGATCTGCTTTATTCTGAGGGAACTCTGTCTTGCCAAGAAAAGAAAGTTCACAGAATCACAGAATGGTTTGGGTGGGAAGGGGACCTTGAAGATCATCCAGTTCCTTGGGCAGGAATATCACCAACTAGACCAAGTTGCTCAGAGGTCCATTCAACCTGGCCATGAAAATCTCCAGGGAAGGGGCATCCACAACTTTCCTGGACAAGCTGTTCCAGTGCCTTACTCACTGGAAGTTAAGTAACAAGACACAAAACAGTTTACAGGAAATTCTCTGTCATTCTTCCCGCTAACTCTGTCTTACTGTGCAGCAACAAGACTTCGAAGCTAATGGGGCCAAAAGTGCATGGAATTGAATGAGCAAAAGAATGTGAAGATGGAACTCCTAATATAGAAGACATTCATGGGAGAATTTCTTCCTAGAATCTGTGTCTATAAACGTAAATTAAACTATGTTTGGGGATATTCACAAGTATCAGAACACAATATTTTATGCTAGCAAATGCTAGAAAACGCCCCAGGGTGATTTTGGTATGCGCCAACTAGCAGTCTCACACAGGAGTCTGGACACTCCTTAGGCAGTAGAATTTTCTAGGAACCATTCCAAGAGGAATTCTGCATAAAGACACCCAGTTCTGAAGACTTACTGGCTATGATTGGTTCTCACTGCTGGTTGCCACCTGGCCCCAGCACCCAGATGCATTCATGAGCATACGTAGTTTACTAGTTTATAACAACAGCAAAAAGTTTTCTTTATTAAGTATTTTCCCAATAGTCACAATGTTCTTTATCCTAATGTTAAAAAGTAAATATAAAAAAGAAGAACAGAGAATTCTTCTCAGTCTTCTGTAGTTATTTCATTCTCACTGGGGCATATAATGAAGTTTTTCTGTTTATTCTCTTCCTCTGGACCCAGGAGTGTTGAATTGAATGGAGAGAGAAATACATGCAGCTAAAAGAAGCTGGCCATCTACTTTATCTGATCTATTTTTTAGAGATGAAAAGAGAAATCTAAGTCTAGGTTTTTAAGAGTGCTTGATGTCATTAATCAGTTATCTTCTAAAATAAGATACAGCTTCTCTTTTATGACATTCAAGACTTCAGTTAGAATGCCAGACTTTTGGAAAATTTCCTAGGCTGCCCTACTTTGTTGTTAGAAAAGTTTGCCCATGCTCCTCTTATCTGTATATAAAAAAGTCTCATTCAGTTCTTAATTATATGAATCTGACATCAGTAGAAATCAAATTAACCACGGGAGAGTTACACTACAAATTTCATCTATGTCATATAGCAGAGATACCTAATAGACTAAAGGGCTTTAAATACAAATTATTCTCAATTAAATTAATGGAATAGTAGAATACTTTGAGTTGGAAGAGACCTTAAAGAACATCTAGTTCCAGCCTGGCCTTGAATACTTCCAGGGATGGGATATCTACTTGTCCTATCAATACAAACCCTTGTAAAAATCCCCCCTCCAGCTTTCTTGTAGTCCCTCTTTAGGTATTTTAAGGTATTAGGCACCTGCAAAGATTCATAATGTGTATTTTATATAGTACTTAATCTTATATTTTAATCATTATGTTGAGTCTTTTTTTTTTTTTTTCTTGTATGCTCTTCTCACCACATTACATGCTTATGTTTACTTTTGCTTCATCAGTTGCCTATTAGGGTGATGCCAGAGACTTCACATTCAGTCTCTTGTAAGCTGTAACTTCTGATCTATTACACTTTTTCTCCTTCTCAAAAAAAACTCATAATTTTGACTTCTGTTAAAATCACAATAGGAATCATGTTCAAAATACCATTGTGAAAAGAAGCCTAACATTATTCAGGTCTTTACCTTTTCCTACTCAAACTTTTAGGAATCCCTATCTCTTTCCATCAGTAGTAATAAAGCTTAACCTCTGGAAATACATTGTTCTTTACCCATGTAAAAAATACATTGAAGTGATAAGAATTTTTAAGCTGTAAAAGCATGTCTAAAAGAAACAATAACACAAAACCAATAAAAAAAACAATACATAACCTTTCTTTTTTTCTTACTTTTCCCTTGATAATGTGGTGGATAGGATAAAAAGTTCCAATTTCTATCACATAAAGAAAACTCACACGTTCTCTATTTTTTCATGTGAATTGAAGTTTCTTATTTGAATGAGAGAACATACATAACTTAAACTCTTCTCAAGGAAAAACGTTATTACTTTTCTAGGATTGTTATCATAGGAAAAATGTCTTTTAATGATCTGTTTAATTACCTGATATTATCCTAGTCACCTGAATGTCTCCTGTATGATTTAAATTCAAGTGCTGCTAAATGTATTTTTTATTTGCCTTGAATTTCCAGTTTAAAAAAAAGTTTTTTGCACGGAGTAATTAGTTAACTAGTCTCGCTGGGTAACCTAACATTTGATCAATCTTAAATTTTCAAACAACTTGCAACATTTTTTATAAGTATTGTAATCTTGGGTTGGAGCAATGGTCTTTGTAGTCCTCTACTTTATCAGTGCCCATGCTCAACGTTTCCTTCTCCAAAGTCACAAGAGCTCGTAATCTATTTTATCGTGTGATAAAACACCATGAGAGAGATTGCTTGTGGGTGTCAGCTGGTGATCAGCTTGTGCCCTAAAGCATGAAGATTGATGGCCCTTGTAATTTTTTTTTTCTTGAGTTAGTGTAACCACAGATGTTATTTGCTATTATTTGTTACCACCGTTATTTATGGGCCACGCTTCCAGCCGCATCTCTACAATTCTTGAATAAGAAGATTAAGCACTTCATCCTACCCCATCTACTTGGAGCTGTTATGAAATCCCATCTACTTCTTGGTTTTTAAGTGGTAAGTCAATCTATAAAGATCACACTGTTGCAACAGAATTTTTCCCTGTGTGTTTTATTTAGGTGTTTGAGATCATTCTGACCAAATACCTCTCAAGGTATTTTCAACTCAGTGTCATAGAACATGCCAAACATTTTCTGATAGGTTTCTTCTTAGTTCACAATTGTCTCAGTTCCTTAGAATTTGCAGTCACAGCAAATTCTGTCACAGTGCCATCTGAAGAACAAAGAGTGACAACTCACCCATGTTGCATTTGAGAGGGGATTAAACAAATTTTGACACCTTCCCATTTTGAATTGATACTGAAAATATGAAAGACATCTAAATATTAAATGAGAGACAGATTTGGTAGCTTTCTTATGGATAAATAATTTTAGCCATTTCAATTGCTTAGTGAAAAGTCCTTATCTCACAAAAGAAAATTTGTGATTCTAAAGCACCCAATATCATGTAAAGAAATACATTTAGAGAACACAATACAGTTGTATACTTAGGTGTATAATAGTCCACACATTCTAAACAGTCTGAATACCTCTAACTCCAGATATTTTGCTTTCAATAAGGTACAGCTTCTGCCCTGAAACAATTGCTTATTATCTAAAAAGACTAAGAGAATAGAGAGTTAAAAGCAAAAAATGAATCTTAAGATGTATGAGATGAGTTGCTCAAGGTCAGTCTTGGAGCAGCTGAGTTAAAAATAGAAATCAAGTCTCCTGAATCAAACTCCAGTGTTCTAGTATTCTTATCAAAGACTATAGAGAATACCAAGTATTTATAAAATAAATCAAAGACTTCCAAAAACATGTTAAAACCCACTGAAATCAATGACTCCCTTTAATTCATACGTTTATTTCATCTTGTTAGTATTTAAGTTAATGTTGATCCTTCTTTAACTACATGGAGCACACATGGAAATATGCCAGCAACTGTCAGTCTTATGAGAGCTTTTTGTTTTGTACAGATGCCTGATTCAAGTTTTGTTTAATTCTTTCAAGGTCAAAAATCTTCAAGAGATTTAGAATTCTAGAGAGCTGTACTTTATCACTTCTGTTATTCCTTCTGCCCTTTTTTAGATAATCACTAAAAGCATAAAGAATTTAGGTTGTTCACTGAAAAATATTGGCTCAAATAGCTAGCCCTGAAATGTCTTGTATCTGTATCAATATTGTATTACCAGCTACTGTGCTACCTTATTAATAATTGTAACCAATTTCTTAACAGGTTAATTTTATGTCATTAACTTCTATGCAACAAGTGCTGCTAATTCAGGGCATGTGATAGGAAAACCGTCATAGCAAACTATTAAACACTCAGCATAAAGTGATCCAAGGAATAGAACCAATCTACATAAATATGTGTGTATAAAACAATTCCATGCCCTCAAGCAGAACTATAGCTATATTAATAAAAGCCTGTGGGGAAAATCCTGTCCCTGCAGAAACCAAAGGCAAAACTCCCATGGGTCTTGTACTGGGCACTGAATATACGGATCAACATGCATTTCCTTTCCAGATATATTTTTCCATAAATTAGAACTCTGATATAATTTGTTATCAATACATAAAAAATATATCAATAGTAGCTGATAATGATCTACTTCTATATTCATAGGTCTGTAATTAAGAACAAAAATAATTCATTATCAAATATAATATTTTTTAAATAAAATCACTATCATCTCTTTAAGGAGAAGACTGCTCTTTAATCGTTATTTTCAAGATTTTTGATGTTGGATGATCTACTTTTCTGATAATAAATAAAATAATTTTGAAAATTTGCAGCTTCAGAATTCTCTTTTGCTGACAATTATTTGTCCTCTGCTCTTTCAAATAACAGTCACACCAATAGAAATGAAAATACTGTGTCTTTTGTTTTTTTCGCAGAAAAATACTTGAGGACCAGCTAATTAGCAGGAGAGAAACTGAGATCAAAAGGAAAAAAACACCCCTGTTATCCTATACACTGGGGGGAAAAAAAAAAGTGGGGGGGAAGGGAAAAAGAGAGGGAAAAAAAACCCTAAATTTTAGACCCTACAGGATATGGGCTAGTGCAAAAAGGATGATCATTCAAAACTATGAAACAACTTTCATGTGAGGAAATTTTTAATAAATTTTTAGCTTTGAGAGAATATATTTGAGGGGGGAAGTGACAGATTTTATAAAAACTGAATGGTATAAACAACATTAGTTGAGAAAGGTTTGCAGTTTCTCATAACACAGCATCAAATAAAAAAAGTAATAGGATAATTTTATACATAAATTATACCATGCATTTAAGTCTACTTCTAGTACTTCATCCCACTGGGAATGTTATTATGGGAGGGAACCTGAAGAGTCTCTTTTAATCATAGCCTGCTAGCATGTGTGCAAGAACCAGATAAAGAAGAGTGTGAGAGACCTGGCTTCTCTTCATTTGATTTCTGGTCCCTATCACAAAGTGAACACATGACAGCAATGCATAAGCAGCTGTATGAAAAGTTGAAAAGACTTCTTTGTAGAACAAGAATTGAACAGGAGATGACTTGTGACCCTAGAGCACAGTCCATTTCAGACAGTCCTGTCAGTGTAAAGTGCTGTTCCTTGCTCTGTTAACTTGATAAAGTTAATTGAGCCCAGAGAGAACAGATTCAAGGTTTTTGCTTGCTAACATTCCACTGTTAAAACTCCATACATGACAAGGAAATTTTTTTAGGCAAGTGAGGTACTGATGAGAAAACAGTCAAGATCAATGACTCCCTCTGGTAGCTCAGCTATCAGGAATTTTATATGTGTGCCATTGGACAAAATTTACATTACTAGACTTTAATCCTTTAGTCTTTACAAAAATATCAGAAAGATTCTTTTAACTGGGGAAAAAAGCCCAACCAAAACCAAAACAAACAAAAAAACCCCAAAACAAAACAAATGAAAACCAAAGCCCTTTTCCCCCTGAACCATCACCAACAAAAGGAAAAATTCCACCACAACTCACCAACCCCTACACACTCCCTTGTGAAAGATTTCTTCCCTGTCAACTTTCAGGGCCTAAACCTGTGCTGCCATTTTGCACACAGGAACACTGAGAGAAATAAAGTTTAGGCAGTTTATAGAAAGAATTACCAAGTATATGCATTATTAATCTCCAATTATTTTTAATCACAGCATATAAAAATGGGAATTTGTTAGCAGACATTACATGATCTAATTTCATGCTGGAAACATTTCAAGATGCTTAGGAAGCAAGAAAAAAAGTTGCTTAAATAGTGCACTAAAATTTTATGTATTTTCTAGAGGAATACAATGAAAATATGTTCTCTTTAAAGTTCAACGCTTTTACTTGCTAGAAAACTAATTTGCAGATCTGTTCATTTAAAGAAATGCTATAATTACTAAAAATTTAACATTTGAGTCTGTGATTTTTTTCTTCTATATCACCTACTTCACTGCACAGTATTATTTTTATGAACTGTAAGCTCACCAAGAACCTAAAAATGCCTCATATGAATCTAATTATATGATATTCAAGGTTCCATACCTTGGCTTCAGGTTGCCTTTCATGCTGGCAGTGCCTTTATTACTGGTCCAGTAATAGCAGCACTATCATTTGTGTTTATGTAACAACTTCTCTTCTAAATCATGATTTCAGTCATCCAAAATTTCCACATTCCACCCTAATAGTTTGTCTGTTTTTTATGTTAACAAGATTCCACTTAAAGACTACAAGAAAACTGAAAGAAAAGCAACCGCCCCATAGTCTGTGTCCTTATTCCTGGCAATCTTTAATTTAAAACTACGTAAATTTATAGATGCAGTGAAATAATGGATAATAAGAATATGCCTTATGGGAGAGTGCTCCTTGGTGATCTGATGGAAGCGTCTTTTTTTCCTTAGTACTAGAATATGAGAATATCTTTCTGTTGTTTGAGGTGGGTTTTTTTTTTCTGTTACACTGGTTGGTTATTTTTATGACAGCTGAATTTATTAATTTAAATTAAGGCTCTCAATACAACAACTTTTTAATGTAGAATTCTTGGTAGTGTAGTGCAAAATATTGAAACGGAGTAACAGGAGCAAGGGTATATGTAAGCCTTTTCAAGATGAAATAGTTTGTTTCCCACATACCCACCAGAGCAGAGAGATTGTATTTAGGGTTGCCATTTTATGAAAAGTGAGGGCAAAAAATAATTTTAAAAAAATTAAAAATCTAAAAGATTGTGTGTAAGGATTTTGCTTTCTCAATAGATATTATTTATAGTTTGCTGAACATTAGGAACTTACATTTCTCACAGTGCAATGCCATACTATCACATTTCACTACAGCCTTACGTATTGTTTGGTCTTGCTTGGTTTCACAGGCAGCAGTTAAAACCCTGCCTGTTGTCTGGTAGCTTTATCTGACTGAAAATTCTATGCCTTCTTTTTTTTTTTTCTTTTTTCCTTTTGCTGAACATCTTTTGTAACATAGATGTCAAAATTATCACCCAGTGAAAAAGAATGTGTGGCAGTGATGTGTCACAACTGTCAAGGCACAGGAGATGTTGTGCAGAGCAGATACACTGTTATGTTGCACTATGTAGGTTATCTGTCTAAAGTATTATTGTTCAGGATCCATTGTCTGCTGTCATGGATTTACTGATATGCAAGTAACCATATAAATATATCCTAATTGGCTACCAGTGCTAAGTTGCTGAAACACAACACGAAGGTATCTCAGTGCAAATAAAATCTCAGCAGGCAAAATTCATTACCAGGAAAGAGCTGATAATGCACTTCTTTCAGGAATATCCACCTGCTCCTACATGGACTCCTCCACTGGCTTTAGTGTGGTCCTCTCCACTGGCTGTATGAAAATACCAACCCCTCCATGGTTGTCTTCTAGGAGCTGCAGGGGATTCCCTGCTCAGTACCTGGAGCACCTCCTTCCCCTCATTCTTCACTGACCTCAGTGTCTGCAAGGCTTGATTCTCACTCTCTTTTTCCTTGCTTTACAAGGCAGCATTTTGCTTTTTCTTGAATACATTTCCACCAAGGTGCCAGCACCTTGACTGTGGGGCTCAGCCATGTCCTGCAGTGGATCTGCTGGAGCTGACTGGAACAGGCTGAGCCCAGCATAGGGAAGACCTGGCCTCTCCTCACAGATGTTGCCCTTGCAGACGCATCCCCACCCTGACACCACCGAACCCTTGGCACATACAGGAAATACAATGTCCAGTGGTGTTTTCTAAACAATTGCATTTTCTCATATTACACATTACCTACAGTTTTAATTTACTTGGTTATTACAAATACTATATTCCACTTGGATGATTTTAATCTACTACCATTCCATTCTTTCATAGTTGAATATTTTGACTAATAGTTGCATATTAGGTAATATTTGATATGCAATATTTTGACATGTGGTACAATAAACACGGAAGAAGTGTTGCTTCTAATCATAACCGAACGTTTTTTAAAAATTTAAAAAAAATGTATTTTTGAGAATGTATCTGTAGTTTTCTGAAAAAAATATTTCACTTTAAGACTATTTTTAAAATCTGAGCAATCTAGAGTGCTCTAACAATAAGATAAAAACTGTAAAAAATATTTGAGATTGGGTCTATGTAAAAGTGGAAATAAAGATTTCATTTAAAAAGGTCTATTATATTGCCTATTTTTGTAAATTAAAATAAAATATAAAAATTTTAACACGTCATTTGGAGTTTTCTCTCTAATTAAATGAAAATGTTTTGATTCAAGCTTCTATTTTGTATTTTATGCCAGATAGCTGTCTCACCACTAAAAAACTGAAAGTAAAAGGTGAGATTTTAGCAAGTTTTCCCTTAGATATGTAAGCTATTAGATAGTAGTATTGCTGAAAGGCTACAGCAGATATTTTGAATCCCCAGACTCTGTGCACAGTATCCCACATCACTAAATAAGAATGACTATGATACAAGGATAGGAGCTGAGAAATACATGCCATATTCCCAGGTTTTGCCATGTAAGAGGAAGGAAAAATCTTTAATCTTCTTTATTTTATTTTATTGTTTTTAGGAGGGGAAGTTCCTCATCTGTGAATTAAGTGTGCTTATATTTTTTTCAGAGGAGTAGTTTTAAATATTTTTTCTTATAACTTTTTTTTTTTAATATAACTTGACAAAGTCAGTGCCTTTAGACAGTTCTTGTCACTGTATGACAGTATCTGTATTTAGAACAGATTAAGAACTGAATGTTGTTTGTGGTGCTTTAAACATGCCTTATGAAATTTTCAAATTACAGCCATCTCATTGTCAAGATTCATGGTGATAAGAGGGAGAGTCTAGAGTTTTCTCATAACTGTAGTTCCTATGGGCAATGTCTAAGATCATGATGATGCAGAATTGAGCATATCAAATGACAGCAAGCTTGGAAGTTGGAGAAATTGTGATTATGTGCCAGAGGCACGAACTCTGGCTCCACTGTAATTGTCACTGTGATCTACTGAAATGAAAATAAAATGCATTTAATGGTGTTTTTTCTCAATTAGCAGTATCACTGCACAATGCTGAGAATATTTAACAACCTCAGCAGAATGACAGCAGACACAGCTTTATCATACATAAATGGAAGAGTTGTAATAGCCTCAGACACAAATGTATATAACACAGCTGGAGATTGCTCAATTTGTAACCTGCATTTCTCTGCATTTCCTTACACCACTAGAGCCAAACAAAGCCTTCCCCAGGGATAACACACAGGCAGTACTTCTAAATGGCATGCTGCCACTTATGTCAAGATCTCCCATGGCTTAAATCTGCTGTAGGCTCAACAGTAGATATCACTCAGCAAAACACTGAATTATTTCTTCACTGCAATCTTATTTGTAATGATCACTTTATTGAGATCTTATGAAAACTTTCTCCTTAATTTTACGCAAAATCTTTATGAAATGTTTAGTTTACTGATTTCTTGACTACCAATGGCAGAATGAAAATTTTCCAGAAAAGACTGAAAATCATATAAGTATTCTGAAGATTCTTCCTTATTGGAACATATTGTTACATATCATTTTTCATCATAGTGCTGAGCATTACTTCCCTCACCACTAAGATGTATGTTGAATGATCATATCTCATTTTCATAATGTTCAGTATCAATACCATCACATCTGGTATCAGAAGTCACAATGTTGAATTAGATTTTTTTACTGAAATTTGTTACTGAAGTCTCATTTTTTAACTCCTACTGATTTGATTTTTTTCTTTATCCATCTATATTCAATGTCATCAAGAATATGTGTACTGTAATGGAATCTGGGTTTTCAGTACTTGTAAGAGTAGAAAACCATTCTAAAATGATTATACTTATCTTGACATTTATCAGGGATTGAGTATGAAACAAAAAGAAATAAAGAACATGTATAGTATGCATTAAACAGAAAATAAGCAGTACTGCAAACGCGAGCAATTTGTGCATGAGGAGACACAATTTGGTCTTATTTCTCATTGTTTCCTTTCAAAAGTATTTTGACAACTGAACCTTTTCCCCTGTCATTTATGATGATGTTTCTTGCACAGCCTGACTGAGAGTAACTTTCACATATAAGGTAACTGGTCAGTAAATTGTTTCTTTGTTAAGATCTAAAATAAAATGGACAGATAATAGCAGAAGTTCATCCCAGTTCTTTAAGAGTTTGTACAGTTCCAAAAGATATCCCATCAGATGAATGGAATGAAAGAGGTTACACTGCCATATATGTTGGAAAGGTAAAATCGGTTTAGAATCATGCTTCTGCAGCTGTCAGTTCTGAACAGCCAAAAATGGAAAAGGAATATTTGACACAGGTGAATAATCAAGTGGATCTGTTTTTTAGCAATGTGCCTTAGGTGCCAAATATCAATGCATCTACCACAGCCAGCACGCTTAGCTTTTCAGAAAGGAAAAGAGAGACAATTTTAAACTGGCTTAACAAGAGAAGATACTGGTAGACTGAGAGTTACAAATTTAAATTAAAAAAAAAGTAAAATCACACCGAAAAGACAGTTTCAACTATCTTAAGAAAACAAAACTGTGATGGTAAGCATGTTGTGTTGCTACAGGTTAATTACTGGTGGTGTTTTATAAGGCTGAAAGATAATGACCAGCTGAATACTTGAAAATCTCAGCACATAAGCAGTTTGTCTTACATGGGTCCATAATGTCTGGACAGATGTTTGCTAGCAGAGAAACAGTGCTAAAATTGATGGACTGTAATATATGTACAGAAGATATGTGTGTGTGCATCTCTATAGACATAAAATTTCATTCTATATGATCTTTGAGGTGTTTTTGGAGATAAATAGACAGCTCTGAATAACTGCAAATTTAGTTCTCCTAAATCCTGTTTTTTATTTACATCTAATAGATTTTCTTCTGCAATGTATTCCTCTCAAAACATATGATTTTAAATATGATACTGTCTAGCCCTAGTTCATTTATAAAGATGCAAATTAGAAAGCACTACTAAAATATTTTATTAACAGATGCAAATAACACAATAGAAGTGTAAGTGGTGTCTAAGACCTGGCTTTGACTATAAGTTTTCATATGAAATTAAATGGCATTTACCTTTACTTGCAAATAAATGCTCTGAAATTTAGGAAATTATCTCAGTGCACTACATGTAAATAAAACCACATTTCAAGTGTGAATTATGATAATTTTCCCATATAAAAATATAATAAATACCAATTAGTAGTCTGTAACATAATTTTAGTAAAAAAATTCTTGTTGGAATTATTGTAAATTTCCAGTGTACTAAAAGAGAAAATTGTCTTGCTCTTCTATAAGGAGAGCGAGTCAGAAGGAGCATAATGCTGCGTTATAGTGACTTAGATGTTCTTTTATACTATAAAAACAAGAGGCTAGCTACTAGCCTTTGCTACTAGGAATGTCTTAGAATTTTTTATTACTATGTTATGTCCTACAAAAAATTAAAGAATTAATAAAATCAAAATATAGGAAGGAAAACAACCTTATTTTTCTACTTGAGATACTTAGTCCCACAGAGTTAAAGCTCCCTTTTTACTTTCTCTCTCTGTACTTCTCTGACCTGTATTCCTGGCCACAGTGTTTCAGCCTATAGGGATGTTCATCATGACCTTCACGGAAAAAACAGCATTCTTGTTATTTTAATTTTTGTTTCTGATGCTGAAGAAAATCCAGATAATGACAATAAGAATATTTTGCTGCCCTGTCATTCAAGCTTGTCAGGGGCCTGCTCTGGGTAAAAAGAAATCAAACAAGCAGACAGATACTTTGGATAAAGTCTAAGGTCTCAACTAATCTTCTGTGATTTGAAATTAACTAAGTATATAAATGCTGTATTAAAACATGACATCAAGTTCTGATAAGTCTTGCTGGGGAGAAGATGCATGAAGGTATAACGCCCAATTTTGTGCTCTGTCATTCTGCCATAGTGTACCATTCACGCTGCAGACAGAGCCAACTAAAAGGAAGAGCTCTTAGTGAATGGTTATGTGTGGCACAAATCCTTTATATGAACCTAATTCCAATGACAATTTGATGCTAAGATGGTAGATTGTACGCAGAAGATTTAGCTGTTGATGGGTGTTCTTTTCTGAAGTCTATTACAGAGAACGTAACCTACATTGGAAATCAGAGAAGAAGATATAGGCTGGAAGAGATTTTTCCAAATTTTTTGGATGTGCAGACAGGAAATTATATGAATAACTGACAATCCTTTGGTTTTAATATCGTTAATAAATATTTTGATTAGAATTAGATCAGGGACAATTAGTGAAATTTCTAGTTGTTTTTTTTTTTTCTCTATTACAAGAAATAAAAACTTGAATGTCCATCTCCATCCTCAAACCTTGAAATACTAAATTAGCAGCTTTGGATACCAGTTATCTGGAAGTTGGACTCAGCAGGTTCAGATTTGTAGTGGTATGAATATTGAATTTTTTATATAAAATAGAACAACTTGAATATGAGAGATATAAATAATGTGAATGAGCATCCATTAGTAGAGTCTAAAGAGTAATTCTGATGATTCTAAAGTAGACATACAATGTTTGATTAATTTGCCTAAAAAGGAGGATCTTTGAGATATCTTAGTTATCTTTACAAGTTTCCAGCTACTCCAGAACATCACTCCAGGTATCTTGTAGGACCTGTATCACTCAAGTGAATATCTTTCAGATATCTTAGGGCAAAAACAATGGCTGTGCTGATGTATGGACAAACAAACCTAAGCCACAGTGTCTGGTTGTGATGAATTAATTTTTTTGCACTGCACAGACTGTAAAGCTGTAAATGCTGCTCAAAAATTGCCTCCAGTGTTATTTGAAGTTGCTTTAGATTATCTGAGAAAACAGATGGGAGATCCATGCCTCCATGAAAATTGAGCTGGAGGCCAGGGAAGATAGTCTAGGACTCAAATGGCACTTACCATATGTCATTAGAAAAGTGAATTAGGTCTCAGAAGTCTACTGCCTATGCTGGAAATTTGTACATATAATTCACATGCAGGCACCACCCATGATCATTCAGGAATATGAAAACATATCACAGTTACCATGTGACTGCTGTTTAATTAAGGTAAATCTAAATAATAGTATAATTACTCAAAGTACACATAATCAATATGTTGTCAACATCCCTGTTTTCAATGTGCATTTAACTGTAAATGTATATGGATACTGCATTTTCTTGTCCACTGGAAATATTGTATGCAATTCTTCAGGGGCTATAATTTCATTAAGGAGATTAGGATGCTAGAATATGTTGTCTAAGACATTCTTCAGATCTAACACTACCAGTGATTGATGAATTTGTATTGAGAAACAGAGCTTTGTGCTGGTGAAACTCACCACAGACAGTGTGCAACACGCTGTGTGTTCAGTGAAGGTGGGCTCATCCACTGCTGCAACACGTGGGGTTCTTCACATCTGAAGGAGCAGAAGATTGCTATCAACTCTTCTGTACTTTCCATTCTTTATGCAATAAATGTTATCATCAGCCTTGAATACTTCTTACTTTCTTACTGACAGTTCGAAAGAACCAGCACCTTTTTCTACTTTCTGAGTAGAAAGCACACACTGACACATGAAAAGTTTAATTAAATTGTCTAAATCTGGAAAAGTATTCAATTGTAAGGATAAGATTCTGGACATAGAATCAGAGTCATAGAACAGTTTCAGTTAGAAGGGACCTTTAAAAGTCATCTAGACCATGAGATCCATTTTTAGTGCCATTACATGTTTAGCAGATTATTATTCTGCCAGTTATGTTTGGGTGCCTGGAAGACAATGGGTTTCCTCTACAGTCTTTATTAACTCTACATAGATGCCTGAGATGCCCTAAAGGTTCTCAGTGGGATAAGTACCTTTACATGAGTAACAGAATTAAGGTTATAATGGTTTGATAACCCAAAACTCCTTCTATAATTTACAAAAAGATACTTGTGTCTCTCCCTGAGATTAATTCATCTGCCCTTTCTCATGCAGTGAATTGTCCTTGGAGGTTATTACAAAGTGAGACCAGAGTGACTAATTAAGACCTGTATGCCTTTTAGATACCTAAAGTAGGGCAGATAAATCCCAATATATGTACCTAAATTAGAAGGCTAGTCTACATTGATTCTCATATAGGCAATGCAGAAAGATTGATTCCTCCAAAGAGCTACTTGGAGCAGGCATCTAATTTAAGTGCTCTGTATATAGAATATCTTCTCATCCTTTGCTAATTACAGAGAAAACCTCAGGATTTTTACTCTCTCTGTCCTATTTTCTTTCATTTTAGGAGGCAAAAAGAAAATAAAAATGTCAGGGGGATGCCAACATCAAAAAATAAACAAAGATGTTGCGACTGTGCTGCTTGAATGTGATCTGAAGGAACTAAGGATGTGATTTGGTTTTAAATTATAAACTATACAATTTTAATATATTTCTGTAATGTTCAGGTTGTGATAGCTAAGCTGATACGGCATTTGCTACACAAACAATATTATTGTCTCTGATTTTGACCAGAATTTCCATCTCAAGAATTGTTAAAATTTTTGTTGAAGCTGATACACTGTTAAACAAAGTTATGGAGAAAATGGAATCTTCAGTCAAATGATGATATTATCAGAAAACAATCAAAAAAGGAACAGGCAATAAGAGGAAATTGTAACCTGTAAGTTTGTAATTAACTTATTTTTTAGATAATTTCTTATTTAAAGATTGATGCAGGATTCTCTTAGATTTTAAAATAATGTAATAAACAAGTGAGATACATATTACATCTCAAATAAGGTGTCCCTGATCATTGTAATTCTTAGATGTCTTTAATGTTCATAGAATAAATGTTTCTAATTCATGTAGAAGGAATACCTTCTAAAAGAAGGAATATCTCATAAAGAATGTGACAAAGGGCACTTATTAAGATATGAAATTAGGGAAAACTTCTTCACCAAAAATGTTATCAAACATTGGAACAGGTGGCCCAGGGAAGGAGTGGAGTCACCGTTCCTGGAGGTATTTATGAGACTTGACAGAGTTAGGTTAATGGTTAGGGATGTGGATTAGTGGGGGACTTGACAGAGCTAGGTTAATGGTTGGACTTGTTTGTCTTAGAGGTCTTTCCAACCTAAAAAAATTCTATGATTCTATAAATTGAAAACAAAATAAAAAAAGTGCTACTGCCTTACTCAGATTATACTTTTTCAAGGTTGCACTAAATTCCAGTGCTTCTGGCTTGGAAAAAACTGCAAATATTCCAATGTATATTTTTCTTGTATGAAATATATGTGCCTGAATGATTATTTAATTCTCTTTTTCCATCAATATTCTAACAATATTTTACTATTGATTATTTATTTATTGTTATTCCCAAATTCAAGTCTACTTATTCAGTATTAAAAGCATTCTGCAATGCTGAGTTTATTCCAATGGAATGTAAAATAGTAAAAGAGTTGCTTGATATTTACTGAGTTTGACTATGTAATTTGAAATATTAAACAAAAACTCTGATATCACACTGGGATCTATTTCTGTTTCTGTCAGAATTGCTATAACATGGCAGCGAAACTTCAGCTTCCAAACCAAGTGTCTGCCAAAGCAAGATGTTTAATTTGCATGCATGACACTAGAGAAGAGGAAATTAATTCGGCTGAATACAATCAATACATATATAATGGCAAACAACAGTCAAAATAAATCTTACTATTTTTATACCACCAGGGTGTAATCCAGACAGCGGTAATTAAGCACAAATCTACTCTCCTAAGGGTTCTGAAAGCAAGTATTACGTGTTGGAAACCTCCATTCATTTGCACTTCAATCTGCTTTGTCTCAGACATGTATAAAACTCTGCTGCTAAATATAAGAGGACTTGCAAAAGCAATCTTTATATTCTCGATAATTTCTGTAATTTAATTACTACCTTTTTCCATGACTCTGTTTTCCTTAATTTTGTAAAAAAAAAATCTGCAATAGGGGGACCAGGCGCTAGGCACTACAAACTCCAGCCTGATGTGCCTTTAGACCTCTGAGCTGGGGATTTGCTCCTAACTCTGTTTATTTATGAGCACAGATATTGCGGATTTATGTATAAATTGTATTCCAAAACACTCACACAGACCACAGCATATACATCAAAACACTTTGTACAGGCTTCCAGGGTCAAGGTGCAAAAAGAGTGGGCTGCTCTCTGAGATCAGATGAGCCAAGGGTGTCCCAAGGTGTGAAGGACAGTACCCTCACCAAGTAATGCAGTCCCACAGACCCTGAGCAAGAGTCACTGAGCAAATCTGGCCACCCCAAACTCAATCAGACATAAGGCCAGATGGCCAGAAAAGTCCAGAGTAATGGAACAGATTTGAAGATGAATGCACAAAATCAGGCCATTGGGTCAAGAGCAAGACTGGGACCAACAAAATACATAGACAGACACAGGCATATCTGTGACATGGCATAGGCAAGGATAGGGCCTGAACTTGAATGAAGCTGAGAGGAGTAAGATTCTTACTTCTCACAATGTTTTCCCACAAAGCTTTCCTCGGTACTGGCTTGAGCACTAGCAGCTGAGCCTCTAGTACAGAGCCCAAGGCTCTGACACTTGGTCCTGAATTCTGAGACTTGATGCTCAGCTGAAACCAATGATAGCCTAGAGGTGTCAGCTTTGGCTGCTTTTGCTGACTTATGTGCCCAACAGCACTCATGGCCACATGGCTTTAAAGCAAACCATGTAATGAGGCTTTGATACACAAGAAGAATATGGGAGCTATTCATGAATCCATGTTGCAACAAAGCTTCACGTTTTTCATAGGAGAGTCCATAACTAAAATAAGGTGAAACACATATCAATGCCTTGTGCGTGCCTCATTGTCTCCTCTCAGAATGGAGACTAAAATTACTGGTTTAAGTGCAGACAACTGTTCCACTAATCATGAAGGGTTATCCCACTTGCCCGCAGGGCAAGAACAGAGGAAGAAATAATACAAACCTTGTGGCTTGAGGCAGTAACAGGGATATCAGTTACAAATGGAAGAAATTTAATTTAATTTATTGAAAATTAAAATGTATTTGAGTAGTGAGAAACAAGGACAAAAACCTTTATCCCCACCTTTTCTCAAACTCAGCTTCACTCCTCCATTTCCAACTCCTTTAAGCTGCCCACATCCCCAGCAGAGCCCTCCTCACTGTCCTGCAACATTTGCCCTTTCTTAAATACTTTTTACCAATGTGCCATCTTGTCTGCTGGGCTCAGCCTTACCCTGAGGTGGGTCCACTCTGGT
This sequence comes from Eopsaltria australis, assembly GCA_034509425.1. Lineage (NCBI taxonomy): Eukaryota > Metazoa > Chordata > Aves > Passeriformes > Petroicidae > Eopsaltria > Eopsaltria australis. The sequence continues at coordinate 799,985 of JAVTVJ010000518.1, forward strand.
GGAAGCATCTGTGTCTGGAATGGAGATTCCCCTTACAGAGGCCACCCTTCAGCCCCACTTCTGCCAACTCCTGAGTACCTGCACCTGCCACACTGCTATTTGTGTGCAGTCAATGAGTCCTATCTTGGCTCCCCACCACACCAGACTCTACAATGGCTTCTACAATTGCAGCAAGGTGGAGAATTCTGTAGTATGTGATAGTTGGGGAACCTCTATGTAATAGACTTCTACAAAGTTTAACAGCTTGTCTCTTGAAGTTCAGATGAATGTCCTGATTTGGTGCCACTCTGACAAATTGCCTAAGTTTATCCACCCAAAATCTTAAATGTAATGTGCCACTAAATAGAAAAACTATGTTTATCGCCTTAGAACAAGAATTTCTATGCATGCCTGGGAAACTTTCACACTAAACAGAAAGTTATTTAATTAATTTTAATGTCCTCATGGTAACATGGTGTAGGGAGGCAGACAGACTATTTCTACCTGGTACACAAATGAATAGATGGAATTTTGGTAAATTTATCTATTTATATATATTATATGCATGGAGATCTCAATAGACATCCTAATCAAGTTTGTAATAAATTTTAATATTAATGCAATAATAATCTAGATTAATAGCTTATAATATTTCTATATAGACTTAACCTCTTACATAGTGAAATGAAGATCATTGCTAAGTCATATGTGCAATAGGATTCCTTCTAATACGAGATTCACATTTGTGGAATTTTGCAATATGTTCAGCACCTCCATATGTTGTTGTGGCACTGTGCCAGTTACAAATAAGCTTTCTATACAGTGCAGAGTTTTCATAGCCACACTTTAAAAATAACCTCGGAGGGGAAAGATAAAACATGGAAATCTGACAGAGAATCTGTCAAATGTCATCTAGGATTATGGTTGCACAGAACTTCCAAGAGATAACTAGAGGCCTTTTATCTGCTGATTGCATGGCTGACTACAATTTTCAAATCAAAAAGATGGTCCAAATCTGTCTATGAAAAATATTTTTATGGGTTTCCATAATCAAATTAAATTTAAAAAATGGTAATGCTATCTGGAGGAAAAAATAATACTTTTTGGCATTTGAATAGCAATGGGATGCACAGATAAAGACGTTTAAATATATGAATTATGGAACAACTAGTATATCCAAAACCTCTATACTATCTTTTATCCCACAGGATTCTGTTCACAGGGGTTTTCACTATTCATTACATAAATATTCAACCAGTTTTCTTAGGAATGTATTGCAATGAATAGAACTGAAATGTTTTCAGTGTCTTGTTAATAATCAGTCTAGAACTTGACCTTAAGATCTTAACAGTATGCCTCATTCAATTATCCATTTGTTCATGAAAAGCTGTGCATGGCATTACAGTCTCTAGGATCTGGAGAATGGTGTATGTGGTGCAAACATAGGCTTACAGTTTTCATTACATTTTATTAGCTCTAAGTTTTTCTTTTGCCCTTTTCAGGAAAAGTAAAAGAAATAGTGAACTCATTTAACATCAGTCTTAGTACAGAAGACTTCCTGCTGTGTAGCAGAAAAAAAATGAATGAAAGAGGCTAACCCTCTAAAATTTTAAGGTATTTTTGCTTAGTAAGGCTTTTCAGGGTTTAAACCAATCAGACCCCATGTTGTATGTAGCCATCCTGATCTCATTTCATAATCTACACTTACAGCACGAATTGGCTCACCCTCAATGCCACTAACTCCTGCTCCAGGCTGTGGTTATGACCCACTGAGCAGCTCCTCGTCTACTGGAACTGTGAGTAGATTAAACTTTATATGCTAAAAGCATAGACCAAACAGATTCATGTCTGCTGAAAAATTCACGGGTTTTTTAATATACTGAGACTATTTTGTGAGAAATGTTAAAAATGTTATTCATTCCTTTGATCAATGAATTGGAATTTTCAGCTGTACTCAATATGAATTTTTGAAAGAGTAATGTTCTTTGGGCTTTTTGGAGATAATTTCTATAGAGGACAAAATACTTTAAATTCTGCAGTAAAACAGGATACATTCAACATGTTGCATAAACATATCTTGGTTTGTTGTGGTGGGTTAACTTTGGCTGGCTGACTTGTCACCAAGCTGCTCTGTCACTCCCATTCCTCAGCTGCACAGGGGGAGAAAATATGATGAAGGGCTCATGAGTCAAGATAAGGACAGGGAGAGAGATCACTCACTGATTAACATCCTGGGCAAAAGAGATTCAACTTAGGAAAAAATCAGTTTCATTTACTGTTAATCAAATCACAGTAGGGTAATGAGAAATAAAACTAACTCCTAAAACCCTTCCCCAGCCCTCCCTTCTTCCTGGCCATAACTTCATTCCCAGTTTCTCCCAATCAACAAGGAGGTACAGAGAGGGGGAGTTATGATCAGTTAATTGCTATCTCTGCTGTTCTTTCCTCCTCACCCAGCTCATCTATTCCAGCATCAGGTTCCACAGATGGGATACATTCCTTTATGCACTTCTCCAATGTGAGTCCTCCTCCTGGGCTGCACTTCTTCCTGAACTGCTCTAGTGTATTTCCATAGGGTGCAGTCCTTCAGGAACAGCCTTCTCTAGCATGGGGCCCCTTGTGGGGCCACGCTTCTTGCCAGAAAACATGCTCCTGTGTGGGCTCCTCTCTATAGCATCACAAGTCCTGAGAGGATCCTGCTCCAGCTCAGGCTCCCCACATCTTTCAGTGCATATCCACCTACTGTGGCATGGGATCCTTCTTAGGCTACAGGTGGCTATTTGCTCTAATGTGGACCTGCATAACTTGCAGAGAGTTGACCTGCTTCATTATGGTGTTCATCATGGGCTACAGGGCAATATCTGCTCCAGTGCCTGAAGCATCTTCCCCTTCTTTACCGGCCTTGGTGTCTGCAGAATTTTCTCTCACATATTCTCACTCCTCTGTTCTGAGTGTTGTTTACTGCAGTTTTTTTATGTAATTTTTTTAAAATCCATCTTAAATATGTTGTCCCAGAGGTGCTACCACAATCACTGATGGGCTTGTCCTTGATCAGCAGCATGTCTGTCTGGGAATTGTTTGGCATAGGCACTATTGACCTGGGGGAAGTTTTTCGCAGAAGCCACTCCTGTAGCCTCTCCATTAACAAAATCTTGCCATAGAAAAGCAATACATTTGCTCAGAAGTTATTCAGAGTCCTAGCAGGATCTTAAAGATATTACCCGGGTGCTTTTCTTTTGATGTTTTCCTTCTAATTCCAACATTAGACAAATTTAATCATAAAACAAATATGAAATTCATCCAAGAAGACTTAATTCAGGCTATTCTTTGTACAACAAGAGAAATTGTAAGCTGACTGCTACCGCTTTCACACTTTACAGCAAAATCAAGCCATATATAATCAGATATCAACATTTTGATGTGAAACGTCAATTATTTGAAGATAGTTTTCATTCAGTAGCATGCAGAAAACTCTCAAATCTAAAGGGAAATCAGAGATAAAATCCAACTCTGAAAGAGTGCTATGAAGGACTGCTTTGAGGACATCCTGAAAGAAAGAACCTAAAATTTTGTATTACTTTAGTTTTTTTTGGTTTTTTTTAAGGAAATGTTCAACATTCAGGTATCACTGATGCTCACCAAATTTTTAAAATCTATACCCCAGTATGGTGTGAAACTGTTCACCTCTGTTTCTAGTGATAAAATCATACAGTTGACTAAATTTATTGGCAAAAACTATTGAAGCCTGGTAAATGAACTGATGCTTAAAACCCTCATGCATTCATAAACCACGCAATTTCCCATTTAAATTTGCAACTTATCTGAAAGATATGTCTAGAGAGCACAGCCACATAAAATGCGTAAATTGATTGGTCTTGTCCTTTCTAAATAGGCTAATTTTCTTCCTGATTCCAAGTGTTAATTTGCACTATGAAAGCTGTAATATGAATTCTGGAAAAGGGAGAAGACAAGAAGGTGCCACTCTTTTTTGATTGAATGTTTCTATTTTTTTTAATGTATTAACAATTAACAATTATTATTTAATCATTTCTGTACTCATGAGTCCCAGACCTGGACATAGAACTCTTGATTTTGTCTCAGACTCTCAAAGTAATATCTCTTAACATGTAATGGCATTACAGGATGCTTCAATAAACACTGAACACATGTATGTGGTTAACTGAATGCAGCCTGTCATCTCCTTTTGTAGCCATTTGATTTGAAGAGGTCAGCTCTGAAAGTAATTTTTCCTTTAATGACTACAATAAAGAATGAAAACTACTAGCTCAGATGAAAATACCGTCAGCAACAATGAGTGGAAAAAGTCAAGATGAGTTACTCTGAATAACTGAACAACTTCTCACTTTTGAATGTTGTATTTCTGTTTGAAATTTCAGAGAAACTGCAAGTTAACAAACTTGTAGAAGATTAAATCTGTGATTTAAATGTAAGCTGTCAACTAAACACCACACAGCTGCTTGATCACTCCTCCACCATTCAGACTGGAGAGAGAATCAGAAGAGTAAAAGTGAGAAAATTCATGGATTGAGATAAAAACCTTTTAATAGGTAAAGCAATAACCCTTCACAGAAGAAAAGAAGTAATTGATTCACTCCTTCCCATAGGCAGGCAGGTGTTCGTCCATCACCAGTAATTCAGGGCTCCATCACACATAATGGTGGCTTGGGAAGACAAATTTCATCACTCCAAATATCCTCCCTTCCTTCTTTCCTCAGCTTTTTATATTGAGCATGTTGTCATATGGTCCAGGATATATCCCTTTGGTCAGTTGAGGGCAATGGTCCTGGCTATGTCCCCTCCCAGTTTCCATGTATCTCCAGCCTCCTTGCTGTGAGAAGTGGTATGAGAAGCAGAAAAGCCCTTGCCCCTGTGTAAATAGTGCTCAGCCATACCAAAATATCCCTATGCTATCAACACTTTTTCCAGCACAAACACAAAACATAGCCCTATACTAGCTACTCTGAAGAAGGTTAGCTCTGCCCCTACAGGAAAATGCCAGGAGTATAATGCAGCCATTGGTCACAGCCAGAATGGCTTCATGAGGGGAAAGTCCTACTTATCAATCCTGATTTTCTTCTGCAACAGGATAACCCACTGAGGTGGTCAAGGAAAGCCATTTTATGTAATCTCTTTGGAATTCTGCAAAGCTTCCAATATTGCCTCTCACAGTATCTTCTGAGCAAGATGTCCAGCACAGCTGAATAACCATGTTATGTGATGGCTGAGCAACTGACTCATAGGTCGGGCACAGAAAGTTGTAGTAAGTGGGGTGACTTCAGGCTGGCATGCTATCACTAATGTGTTCCACAGGGATCCATCCTCAGCCCAGTTCCCTTCAACATCTTTATTAGTGACTTGAATGCAGGACTTGAGGGAATGCAATGTTTGCTGAAAACACCAAATTGGGAGGAGCTGTCCGTGCAGAGAGGCCCTGCAGGGAGACCTCAACAAATTAGAGGATGGAGCAATTACCAACTTTATGAAGTTTAACAAGGGTAAGTGCTGACTTCTACACCTGGGCTGGGGCAACCCTGATTATGTGTATAGACCAGGGAATGAGAAGCTGGAGAGCAGCCTGAAGAAGAGGAGTCTGAGGGGAGACCTCATTGCAATCTTCAATATCTTCAAGATTGGAAGTGGAGGGGCAAGTACAAATCTCTTCACTCTCATGATCAGTGGCATGACCCAAGGGGATGGTCTGATGTTGTGTCAGGGGAAGTTTAGACTGGATATCACGAAAAGGCTTTTCACCCAAAAGGGAGGTTTGAGCATTGGTGGCTCCATGAGGCTCATTCACACTGTAACTCTAACTATTCAAATCTCGGTGAGAAGTGAAGCGAGTCCAAAATTTTCTGCTGTTTTACACCAAAACTCAATTAATACATATGTCTGAGACTGAGATTTTGTCAAGATTGTGTGGATGTTACCCAAACTTAAAGGTCTTCCTAAGCCCCTTCTTAAAATATATCGTGGATACATGTTTTTGCTATAAACAGTGAAGAAGGCTTGTTTTAGCATTTTATATATTCAGGAAATATGACTCCTCAGTTGTTTGAGCTCCTTTTGACCTGTACTATTGAGGTAAGGTTGTCTTATTCCAAATCCATCTGCTGCAAACTGTTCTTCTTATTGCTCCAATCAGATCTTTTGCACTAGTCAGCAAACTCACACTAAATAAAAACAAGCTGCAAGTATCTTAGATAAAAGGGCTCCCAGCATGCATACAATCCATAATAGATTAACTATGCAATACCAAAGTTAAATAACTGTAGCAGGATAGTATTATGAGAGCCTCTGTTACCAAAAAGTCACTGGGTTCTTTTTGTTATGTGAGTTTGGACAAAAGAATATTTTTCTTCCATATTGACTAGGAATTTCTCTATGGAACATCCTCCTGTGAGGATATTGCCTCTTACTGTAACAAAGAAGGAATATGGGAGAAATAAAAAGTAATTACTAATGCCATAGAAAAAGTTTCATGATCCAACATTTAAATATCTCTGTTCTCAAAAGGCTGCTGAGAAGAGAGTGCTCATGTTATTACACTTGTGGTAAAGTGGTTTGCAATGGATTGTATTCAGCTCAGAAAAATTCGTCTCTGAAAAACAATATAAATGAAATATTACATTTTCAGTAAGTTTATTCAGACATTACTAGAACCATCCTATATCTCCAGAGAACTCTGAAACAAAGAACTCTGTCAGACTGAGATAAGCATCAACCTTTATATGAAACATAATCTCTTCTTAATAAATATAAAAGATACATCCAAAATAATATTTGTCTAGGATTTGCTCAGTATGACATGATCATAATGTCCATTAAGAGACTCTCTAAGCCCTTTCAAAACACCATAGATATAAAAAGCCTGGATATAAAGTCATTTAAGTTGCACACTGAACAAATATATCTAGGAATACTAAGCATGAATTATTATTATGGTAATTCTGGGGAATTGTAACAAAGCAGTGCCAGCAATGACAGCAATGGCAGCATGAGGGCATCGCAAGATCATAGATATATAGTCAGCTGTCATTGAAACTGCAAGCCCATGTTCACATACTCATATAAAAATAGCATCCTTTCATTGCATAATTGCTATCAAAGAGGCTCTTAGGGACACCATTTTTGAAAAAAAAAAAAATTACTGATCCATTCTTTTACTTCATTTTTTCACAAAGCAAATTACAGATAATCTGACCTATCAACACTTAAGGAACAGAGATCATATCGTTTTATTTACTAGTACCTTATAATTGTTTGCTACTTCTGTAGTGTAAATTTGCTTTTGTTTCTTCAGAAAATGCATTTTCATTCATAAGGCCTTTCAATTCTTAAGCAATGTAAGACTACTTTTTCTTATAAAATCTCAAAAGTATTATCCTTATCAGAGATCTATTTCTTAGACAGAAACATCTTGACTGTAGCACAGATTGTTGAATATAAAAAAAATAATAAAAGCATATAATATTTTCCTTTGGATATGAAAGAAGTTATTTTCAGTTTCTGCCTGGAAAAAGAAAGTAGAAATATTATCTATGTAATACAATATTAAACCTAGCTGTCACAGTATCCCATTTCTAGTAGTATCTGGTAAAAGATACTTGTAAAAGAAAACAGGACTTTGAAGATAGGTACAGTATATGGACTTATTTCTCCAAATTACCTCCCAGCTTCCAATTGTGGAATAAGTATTTTCCAAGTTGGAAACAAGATATTTGTCTCTGACCACACAGATTTTCTTTCCAATGCTTGCTGAATCCCTAAGGTTTATTGTCATAAAGAAGTGGCAAGTTACACAAGTCTAATAATGCTTTGTATGAAGATTTTAAGGGCTAGTATATTATGTTAAAGCAAAATAACAGTTTTGAGATGAATGTGCTCTATTATGATTAAGATTATTATTGATTATGATTTTTTTAAGAAACACATTATTCTATGCTGTGTATATCCTTTTGTGCTTGGATGGAGAAAGCAGCCTTCCCATCTACTTCCTTCATTTGCCTCCTATTCCTATTCCTATTCCTATTCCTATTCCTATTCCTATTCCTATTCCTATTCCTATTCCTTTTCCTATTCCCATATTTCTTTCCCGCTTTTTACATTTCTCCAAAACCTATCTTTCTTCAGTGGCTTCCTAGGTAATTTCCTGTTAATACCTTTGCTTTTTATACTGCCACACTGAGGAAGTTCAGGATGCATAAGAGATTGGGAGGAGATACAGCAGGGTCAGATGACCCAAAGAGACCAAAGGGATATTCCAGACCGTGTGACATTATGCTTAGTATAAGAAGTGGGAAAGGAAGAAGGAGAAAGGGGGTGACTTTTGGAGTGATGGAGTTTGTCTTCTCAAATCAGTGTTATGCACAATGGGGCCCTGCTCTCCTGGAGATGGCTGAACACCTGCCTGCCCATGGGAAACAGTGAATCACTTCCTTGTTTTGCTTTGCTTGTGTGTGTGACTTCTACTTTTCTTATTAAACTGTCTTTATCTCAACCCATGGGTTTTCTAGCTTGTCGACTTCTGATTCTCGCCTTAATCCCGCTGTTGGGGAAGTGTGCCTGTGTGGGGCTTGAATTAATGGCTGGGGTTAAAAAATGACAGCATCAGAAATAAAACAGGCAAAATATATCTTTCTACTAATAAAAGGATTCTCTAGGAATATAGGAAAATTGCTAAAATTATTCCTCTTGCTTTCACTGGGAGTCAGGGTGCATAGCATGAACTTCTAAGTTCTCTGAAATTTCCAACTTAATGACTGGAAAATGAGCTGACCAGTCATTGCAGTTTCTTGTATCTCTGAGGACAAATGAAACAAAGTTTCTTTGTCCTGGTAATCTCAAATTTTCTTCATGATTTCATGGTTTGGGAATATTACATTTCTTTTATTCAGATTTCCACTAATAACATCCTTTGTATGAAGCATTGCATGCATTTTAGGGAGCTGTTACTATATTAGGGAAAAAGTAGTAAAGAAGTCTAATAATATTTAGTTTATTTGCCTCTCTGCAACACTTCATTAAATAGAAAAATACAACCTCACTCTACAGGAGCAAGGCAACAAAGCATCTCTGAATGTTCAAGTTAAATCCCAAGACATTGCATGAAACTTTGGAGCAGGGAACTTAAATAATGTTATTCAAATTGCATCTACATTCTTTATCACCTCCTAAGTTAAAGAATTGAAGTTTTAAAAATTCTATTAGTGGAAAGAATTTCCTGACAAGAAGAAAGAAATCCTCCCAAAAATCAAAGCCAGACAATCAGTTTTGCCAAAATACTTCAATAATATGATTCTAACATCACTCACTAACAGAGATATGGTAGCTGAAAAGTGAACTTACACAGAGAAAAAAAAAGTCATCATGTCACTTAGCAGGAATATTTGCTTGATGGGCAATAGTCTCAAAATGCAGATTTTAGTATGCTCCAGGAGTATGTTTTACTGTGCTCCAGGAGACTCTTCCCCCATAGCCCCTGCCAAGGAATTAGGGTATTATCAGTAATTTAGGAAAGACTCTTGCTTGCCTGTATATTCCAGACAGTGGATCCAAGATGGCTTTTACTGCCAGTATTTCATAACTTATAAACACATAACTTTTTCTTTTTAGCTGAAAAAATATATAAATCAATAATTCAAGACTCAAAAAGTAAGCCTTCTTTACAAGAAATAGGTAAGTCTTGGGGAATGGATGCTAGATACTGTAGGGACACAGTAAAGAGTCAACAGAATGAAACAAGGAATTTATTTTTCCTACATGAAAGCACTTCTTATACAAAGTCTTTCATTTTTTAATTGATTTTCTGATTTGAAATCTGCTTTGAGAACATATGGGGTTTTTTATTATATTCTATTGTTGATTAAGGTGTTCTGGTATTATGGTTTTATATTTGAACTTTAACTGTGAGTCAAAGTATGGGCTTGGCTGTTACTGAGCTAAATATACCGTCATAAAAATGGTTCAATAAACAGAGATGAAATTGAGAATTCAGAAATGGGCACTTGAAGATAAAATTAAAAAGAACATGAAGTAGAATGCTATTGAATTAGTTGATATCATAATAATACTAAGTTTTAAACACTGCCCTTCTTTTACAACCATAAACACATATTCACACACACTCATACACAAGCAAATATACTTATAGAATTTCAGTTTACAAAGATTTATGTAGGTAACTGTGCTTCATTAATTTTTTTTACAAAACAAATTAAAAAGAAATTGTATGGACATTTATTTGAAAGTAGAAGCCTTTTGTAACTCTTACTGTGACAGGAATCATGCAGAGAGTAAAAGATATTTTGTGGAAAGAACTAATTGAAAGGACCATTTCTGACTGGTTGGACTAGGATTGAAAAATCATGTTACAGAGTATTTCTGCCAAGGTACATAAGAGAGGTATGTAATCATCCATCCATGTCTCCCTTCGAAAGCTCAGCTGGTAGAGCAGATGGTAGAAGTATGGCCTGCAGGAATCCCTAAGTCTCTGGTTCAATTCCAAATTGAAAGAGGTTCTTGGTTTTCATCCAAAGCAACCAGGAGTAGCTTGAGAAGTGGGCCCATGGGAATCTCATGAGGTTTAACAAGATTGAGTGCAAGGTGCTGCACCTGGGTCACAGCAATCTGCTATATCAACACAGGCTGAGGGAAGAGCATACCGAGCAGCCCTGCTGAGAAGGGCTTCGGGGTGCTGGTGGATGAGATGCTGGACATGACTATGGGCACTCAGAGCCCAGAAAGCCAAACGTGTCCTGGGCTGCATCCAAAGCAGCGTGGGCAGCAGGGACAGGGAGGGATTCTGCCCCTCTGCTCTGCTCTGGTGAAACCCCACATGGAAACAGTGCATCCAGCTCTGGGGTCTGCAGCGCAGGAAGGCCCATCCGTTAGAGTGAGTCCAGAGGATGCCACTAAGATGACTAGATGGATGGAGCAGCTGTCCTATGAAGACAGGCTGAGAGAGTTGGGGCTGTTCAGCCTGGAGAAAAGACGGCTCAGGGGTGATGTAGTTGCAGCATTCCAGTACCAGAAAGGAGCCTACAAGACAATTACAGAGACTTTTTGCAAGGGCTTGTAGTGATAGGACAAGGGGAAGTGGCTTCAAGCTGAAAGAGAGTAGGTTTAGATTAGATATTAGGAAAAAATCTTTACGATGAGGATGGTGAGGCACTGAAACAGCTTGCCCAGAGAAGTTGTGGATGCCCCATCCCTGTGACTGATCAAGGCCAGGCTAGATGGAGCTCTGAGTAACCTAGTCTAATGAAGGTGTCCTTACTCATGGAAGGGAGTTTGGAATGAGAGAATCTCTAAGATCCCTCCCAACACAAGCCATTCTGTTATTCTGTGACCCTATGATATTTTCTCTATATCCCTTTATCATTCCTGTAGGTCATATATAGTGTGTTTTGATGCCTCTAAATCATCTCAGTGCAGCACCTGAGACTGTGAACCGGTGTAGAGTAGTAGGAGCAGATGCTGAGCTCCAGGATTCATCCGACTCTACAGGCTCTTGCTGATGTTGCCAATGCAAGTCCCTAGCAAGCTATAGACTTATATCTGTAATTTGCCAGTCTGTAATTCTGACTAACTCCTTCCCAGTCTGTGTCTTCTGTACCTGTAATCTCCACATTATTGCTTTAAACATAATTAGTTTGTGCAGAGTTTTATACATTATCACAGCAATTGTTCTAAGGACAAAAATCTTCTACAAATACTATGGAACATGTTACAGATGTGTGCTATAATGCCTTTTATTCAGATCCCTCTCACTCTGACAATGTCATCAAAGTTCATTTCACTTTTAGACTCTCTTTAGAACAATTTCCAAAAGCTTCCTCATCTGTTTTGGTGTCAACCACAAGGTCTACAGAGAAATTTCCTTAATTTACTCTTTAATTTATATACAGAAAATTCTATTACATTCAAACCAGGATCTAAGTACCTGAATACTAAGCAGGAATAAGAGCATTTTATACTAAAATAAGCTGGGATGAAATCAAGCAGGACAAAATCAATATAGGGCAGAATATTCTGTCGGATCTGCTAGGTTGTGAAAAACTAATAAATTCTTTACAGAAAATTGTCTCTGTTATTTAATCCAGTCTTCTATTGAAAATTGTGAAATATTTAGATCCTAATCCCCAAAGACATTCAACGGACATAAAGATTATTGAAATTCAAAATGTCCAGCGCTGAAACTTCTGGATGACAGATGAGATGCCCTTGCAGGATTTCCCAACTTTTATCTTCTGGTGGTCAGATTCCACTTCTTTTATTTTAGAGGACACAACAAAGGGCAATATGTAGCGCAGCCGTAGAGATCACAGAAGTTTGCAAAAAGAGATGTTAATTTTAATAGTTTTCATTATGCATTATAAAGTGTATTATCACAGAAATTCTCTGGGATGCTTTTTTCCCTAGAGTTTATTAAACATTTCAGGTAATAGAAAGGAGGGAAAAGGGTATGTAAGGCGGATTCAGATCACTACTAAATTTTGACTTCATTGGAACTGTTATGAATGTTTTGCAAGCTTGAAATTTATTAAAAAGTTAGGTTTTGTCATCTGAAACATTTGAAGTACGTTTTTCAGTAGAATCTTCTCAAGTTTAATGTGAAATAGACATTTTTCTCAAGATAGAATTACAGTAAATGCTATTTCATTTTTTATATGTGTGTCACAATTCATGTTCAAGTACCATTCTATAGTTTAATAAATTGGCAAATTGAAAAGGGATATGTCATAAATAGAAACATGAATTCTGAAAGTACTGAAATTCATTTTGTATGAGGAAGTTAGTAGTCAAAAGTAAAAACTGTGCTTTAAGCCAACTACCTTTCTTGAAAGAGAAATGTTTAAAATTACAAGTCTCTTTTAATGGAAATGTAATAACTATTCTTTGTTTTCTAAATTTGCCAATTTTAGAAATTTCATTTTACCCTTACATTCCTAAAATAGAGCTGTGAAAAAATATTTTTAGTGCTAGTAAAGCTAAGCGTTGTTTGAAAGTTCTGAAATATGCAAGTATCTCTTCAGTTCTTTACTGCTGCAGCAGTAGAACTTGCTTTGGTGGACCCAGTGGGCTGAACAAAAATAAAATGACAGTAACATCACTTCCAACTTACTAGATAGTGCCTTCTTAGTTATTGACATTAAAGAAATGCTCTCTGCAGGTCTATTTTCAGATATTCTGCTCATAACAGGGAGTGATTTCAACCTATGGAGAAAATGACTGACAGATGGCATTGTTTCTTTCTCTTATAAACACAGTTGGAATGGAGCTGAAGCCTAAAAGACCTTTTGTCAGTAATAGAATAAGGAGTGTGAAAAGGAGCCTGCACTGCTTCTAACAGCTCTGAAGACATTTAACACATGCTCCACAAGTTTTTTTTTTATCGCTTAAATACACAAATTTCTAGGGAAAATAAAAAAAATGCTATCAACACAAATTGATTACACCATAAAGAAGAAAGCAATGTATTGTTAATTGCAAGAAAGGTCAATGTGGTTTTCCAGAAACAGTCTTTCATTAACAGATCAAGTTGGTTTTGGGTTTTTTTGTTTGTTTTTTAAGTAGAGGGGAAAAAATAAATTCAGCATTTTTTTTCAGCTAAATGTAAGAAATAAGTTTTCACACTTCGCAACACCAGTGAAACCCTGGACTGCCTGTCAGTGTGTTAGAAGTAAATATTGAGCTTTTTCTACCACCTTTGATATACATGTATAGGAAAGTGTCCTTGGAGTTTAATGTTAATTTCCAGATTACTCTAAGAGGACTCTTCAGCAGACTGTTCTGATGGTGCTATTGAACTTTAAAATCTTTAGCATGTGGCCATTAAGTATTCTGCAAATACTTTCCACACCTGATGTGCTCTTATAAGCTGCCAGGATTTAGCAATTCACCTGTGATGGATGAAGTGAGAAAAGCAAAAGCAGTCTGTAGAGTACTAGTGTCCAAACCCTTGCTCCGAGTCTGACTGACTTCTATGAGCCGTATTAAAGTTTTATATCTGACCAAAGAAAAAGGGTTTTACTTTGTCCCTATCACAAACTCAACAAAGTCCTTCACATTTGAAGTGTGAAATCTGGCTTATAAAATCAAGTTACTACAAGCAACTTCTACTCAAAAGAGTGTAAGTATTTTCAGGGAATGTTAGTGATAGAATTTAGATATGTTACTTCTTGAAGTAATATCAATCTTGATTTTTACACCTGGTCATGTATAGTAAAATAATCCTACTTTTTCAGGAACTGTGGGAACTTCAGTATTTGATCTGTTTAGCTGGTTTTAGTTGCTCACTTGAATTGGTGTGTTCTCACTGGACAAGATCAGAATAAACTAGTTTTCAACTGAAATCATTCACATTTGCAACGTATATTGAGTATATTCAAGTATGCATATTTGAAAATATGTTTGTTCATATTTTCAAAAGCTGTTCCACAGTCTTGCTAACTACTGGTTTTAGTTCTTTAATGTGGAAAAAAATTATATATGTTAGCAGCAAACTTCCTTATTACTACTTCTCTTAAATATTTTTGATTTCTGGCTTAGATTGCAGTGTTTGTTAGTTATCGTATTCATTTCAGTAAATACAGACAAGAGCTCAGTTCAAGAAAGATACTTAGATATAACTCTCTTATTGATTTCCTGGAAATATGCTTATATTTCTATAAAGAACTGTACTGAACCATCCACATCAAACATCTAAACATCTACATGTTTTATGCTTTGTCTTTAGAGCACATTTATTTTCAGACTTGTATAGTGACTGTGAATTCCTGGGGGCAATCTGCCTCATGAAAATTGGTGTTGATTTGTTACATAAAAAAATTCATCTGACCTGAGAGTTACCTTAGGGCAGTCCTCAGCCATGGCAGATAACTTCATAAATATTTACTATCACCTAGTTTACCCGTCAAAGGAGGATAAGGAATTAAGTTTTGCTAGGAGGAACAGAGAAATAATTACAGAGGTACAAAGTAATGCTGTTTCTAACTCTGAATTTATGGCATGGTACCAGTCAGACTTTAGGGAAGCTATGCTGTGCTTCCGCTGACTGAAGACAATCATGCCAGGAAGAACTCTGAGAGAGCTATTCATGCGCACACGGTTGGCTGTAAGATGTCATAGCTTTGATTCAAATTTCCACAGTATTTGGTACACAGTGCAGACCTACAGTGCACACAGACTCCGTATAAATCTCATTTACTTCTGTCACTTCCATGTCTCTCAGAGATCCACTGGCAACAAATGGTTATAAAGTCAGACTGGATGTGCAACAGAGTTAGATGCTGTTTGTCATGCCATTAAGTCCACAGTAGCAAGGATTGGGTTTGTTCTGTTTCTTCTGAATTATGCGAACATAACCTCTCTTTCATATTACAGAAGGCGGGTAGGTTTTACCAAAGGCCAAGCCTGAGCTTGTTCTAAGGGCAGCTGTAGCTTACCTATCATATTGGACATTTCAACAGCATCTGTGAAATGCCTCCAGGATTTTAGAAGTTTAATAAATCGTGTGAAAGAAGCATGGAGCTCTTATCAACTACCTAGTCTGTTCCTCTGTCCCCAACTTAGAATCAAATATAATTAATAGCTAAGGTTTTTACTTATTCAATAAAGGCCTAGCATAAGAGGGAGGATCCTGACAGGAGTATTCTAGAAAATGTTTTCTTCATGTTTTTCAAAAAGTCTAAGTCAATACAGGAAATCCAATGTGAACTCAGGCATATTAATGAAACCATGACTGATACATTCACATCGTGTGAAAACAGTTTTCCTCTTAAGTCTGTAATTTTTCTTTTTGTTCTATTATATTTAAAACAATATTTTGTTCCATTTATAATACATTAAACATGCAAATTAGTTTCTTCTTTTTTTCCCTTCTCTTTTTTAACCAAATACTAATGGTATTATAAATGGACATCTTGAAAATTAATCTACAAAGAAGAACCATTTTTTCATTAATTCAAATTTAAATTTATTATACTATTTCCATTGATTTCAGTACACTTTATTCTGTATGAAAGTAAATTCTCAAGTCAGATTCAGTGTGTCTATTTTCAACATAAGACCATATTTTATGTGATAGGAAATCAAAGAGATCATGATTGTGATATTGACTAAGTGTAAGCTTGTTGTTATTTAAATAAAAAAGTACCTTAAAAATTAAAGCTACGGCACCAGAAAAGTTTTATGAATTTTGACTTTTTTTTCGCATCAAGAATTCCCCTACATACTTAACAGGGATCAAACTTGCATATTCAGAAGAAAAAAAAGAAAAAAGATATGTAAGAAGTGCAAACAGTCTTTAAAACAAAACAATTAGTTTCTAACCATCTCTAGTGTCGTCCTATCAGCAGGATCTGCTATTGCCTCTGTACTAAAAGAATGAAATGAAATAATCTTGTAATGGAAAACATGTAAAATCTCCT
The DNA here is from genome assembly GCA_034509425.1 of Eopsaltria australis. Taxonomy (NCBI): domain Eukaryota; kingdom Metazoa; phylum Chordata; class Aves; order Passeriformes; family Petroicidae; genus Eopsaltria; species Eopsaltria australis. Next base: position 816,415 of record JAVTVJ010000518.1, read on the forward strand.
TTAATCAAATATTTAAAAAATAAATCTGACTACAGCTCGAGCAATAAAAATGAATCTTTTGCTTGTTGCAAGCATACCTTTAATGTAACACTGATTTGTTCCCCAAATATGCCTCTCAATGGTAATATCAGAATTAAAATGAAATTGCAAAAAACTTTATAGCTGAAATGTTCACAACCCATATCTAATAGTCTGTCAGGGGAATAATTACCCGTAATGGGTATCCAAGGGATATAATTGTCTGCTGCTGTGAATTAGGAGTGCCACAGGTGGTGTTAATCACTTGGAATGTATCGGAGTAGAACAGCAGCCAGAGATGGAGCCTGCTTAAGCTTGATTTGTGGAACCATTGTTTCTGGACTCTTCAGACATAAATCGAGCGCATGGTAGTAATAATGCACACTCAAGTAGTTATACTGAAACAAAGGGATATAAATACAAATAAAAAGCAGGGGAAAGTTTTGTTCCTTAGAAAAGGTTACAGAAATGGTCATGAGACAAGTTGTTCTGTGTTGTGGCACTTGAATTTTTTGATGGGGGACATACAGCAAAAAGAAGCTCAGTAGCTGCTTTTATTGCTTGAACCTGCCTCATACGTATCAGCAAAAGAGCTTTCATCAATTAGACACTCCAGAATTTTCCCTTTTGTGTAATCCCATAATCACTGACATTGGAAAATACTTATGAAGTCATCGAATTCTGTGGCGTATGGCTTATACAGATATATCCAAGTGTAGTGCTTTCTTTGATGAGGAATGTAAAACTTTCTTCAAATATAATACTGATCTCTTACAAAGTTACCATCTGAATTTAGGAGCACATCATTAATAGCTTCTCAGAAATGTCAGGGACACTAATGAAAATGAACTGACTTGAATTTGTGTGAAATATGTAAGCATACAGTAACTGAATAAATGTGATGATACCTGGATCTCCTCAGAGCAAAGTCAAGGCCTTGGCTGGATATCTGCAGATAAATTAGCAACAGAATAACTGAGTCTGTGAATGACACAATATGTCTTTGAAGATGGCGATGAAATTCAAAATTTAATTACTCTAATCTTTTAGAGGAATTACTCTGTAAGACCTCTATGAACTCAAATGACAAAATCAGTTCTCCCTTTAAGATATGAGGGAGTGGATAGTTGGTCAAATATCACAGTGGAACATTCATTCTAAAAGTCAAAGCAACCTGAGTAACATCTTTGTTTAGAAGCCCATTTACATTTTCGAGTGCATAGTTTTATACACTCTGTACAGAGAGAAAATAAAGTTATAACTGTGACTTATACAATTTAAAAAATCATGCCTAGGAGGTATCAAGTTCCAGGTATGCAAGTGTTTTAAAGAGAAAGGTATAGAATGAAGTTAGACCTCAAGTTGATGTTTCAAGTTAGTTGAGGTTTTGGTGGGTGTTTTTTTGTTGTCAGGATTTTTTAAAGTCATCTACTTTACTAAACTGTAAAGTGTTGAACTATAATTTCTAAGAATTAACACACATCATTAAACCAAGTTTCATACCCCAGTAGCTTCTTCTTTCTAAAAATGTGTAACTCTATAGGCTAATTATATAGTTTGATAGCAGTCCATGAAAATTATAAATATTATTATCCTGTATTTGTACATAAGGTATCAATACACAGACTGGATTAGGAGAAACCATCTGAACATAATCACAAAAAAAGAGACAGATACTTCAGCATTTGCACTTCCATGTTGTAACTCCTAGATTGTACTTGTCCTTCAGCATATTTCTCATAAATTTTCAGTTTGTCAGGAACAAAAAAAGGAGTGGAAAAAAGTGAAAATGAATCATCATGGTAAATAATCCGCTAGGAATATCACCATAAGCCTTTTTGTCAAGAGCAGGACTGTTGCTGACAACTACTGCTCAGCAAGACAGTAACATACTGTGTCATATAAATATGTGTAATGGAAAGATTTTTTTCTCTCTCTGTGTGATTTTTTTCAGTTATTATTCACATCTTGGTAAGTATTTGCAGAAAAGATACTTTATTCTATATTTTATTTCAAATGTTTCTGTAGAATTAAAGAATTGATGCACTGTGTAAGGCTCTCAGAATTAAAAGATTTCACCTGCAGCATCAAATGTCTCTCCTAAGCTAACAATCAAGAATTAACACACCATTACACCTACATAAAACTATTTTATTATGTAAATCTAATTAAAGTTAGTAAAATACAGTCTGCCAAAATCCTGTGAATAATGCAGTGGATTAATATACAATTCTCTGTTATAAAGCTTGTCAACTTACCTAACAGCACTACCAAAACTGTATTTTGGGGGAAACATTGTGGTGGGTTGACCCTGGCTGGACACCAGATTTCTATCCAAGCCATTCTATCACCCCCTTCTTCATCTAGACCAGGTATAAAAAATATAATGAAAGGCTTGTGGGTTAAGGTAAGCACAGATAGAGGTCATTCACCAATTACCTTCATGGAAAAAACAGACTTGACTTGAGGAAAATTAATTTATTACAAATCAAATTAAAGTCCAATCATCACCACAGTCTCTGAGAGTTTCATTATGTCACATGAATTGAATATGTATATGGCTGCATGTATGAATAGCAGTTTACTAGGATTTAGGACTTAGCCTTTGAATTTAGACTTAATTTTCGCTCTCTGCCACTTATTTCAATCTTACATACTTCCCAAGTGATCATCACCTTGTTGTCTAACTATGTTGGAAAGTGGCAAAACACAATTTTTTTCCTGGAATTGCCTAGATTTTTTTTTTTCTTGTAATAAATACTTATGACACAAATTCTCTAAATTTGTTTGTATGTTGTGCAGGCAATAAAATGAAAATAACAGGGAAGTTTTGAGAAGAAAATATTGTTAGTTTTATGGATTTTGTTGGCAGCAATCTGTAATCACCTCTGGATTTTTCAAATCAAGACTGGAAATTTTATAAAATATGACATATCTGAAACACAAGTAAATTGGTCAATAAATAAGTTATTGTGTGCAAATCTGCAGCCTATATTAAGAAGCAGGCCAGTCTGAATACTCATAAGGATACCTTCTCTCCATAATTCTGTCAGTCTGTCAATGTGACCTTTTACCATTGTAGGAAAACAATTCACTGACGGAACTAAAATGACATGAATGTAAAGGTATTAGGACACCAGAAAACACAACAGAAAAAATGTAGATGATATGATTATGTCAGAAACCTTTTATGTACAAAATACGTATGTATCAATCAGATAAAGCAAGAATTTTTCTTCTTCAGATTTGAAAATGGCACACAATAACTGAAGTATATCCAAATATATGTAACATTTTCATCCAGTAATCTTTATAGGTTGGAGCTGTGTACTTGAATCTTATAGCATAGATAAATTTCTGGCTGCTATGGCTTGACACTGTGCCACCCCTAGAAGCTTCAATAAACTCCCTTGATATTTAGGTATCTTTTTCCATGGATTTATTCCATCTTATTCTTTTGGATCCAAACTGGTTATGGGGAATTATTAATCATCTTTAGATATATATCTACTTTTCTCAAACCTGTCTGCAACAATCTCTGAGCCATGGCAAACCAAAGAAGATGTGGTACATTTATTGATACCATGACATTTTAAACAAGTGAAAACTATATGTGTGGAAAACTAAAAATATTATACCGTAAGAATCTATCAAAAGTCATTACGGTAAAAATCATTAAGCAAAAATCATTAAGGTAAAATCTATGAACTACATGAATTAGAGGAGAGAAAAAAATATATGAGAGAGATATTAAATATAAAGAAAAAATGCAGGGGTCCCTACACAGCTTTCTCATAGTAACATGGCCAGGATAACAACAGCTGGCAAAGAGAATGTGTGTGATAAGGGGATGGTCAAAACTCTCAGAGAGGGCATTTGCCCAAAACTGATAGTCCTGAAGAGATGACCTTCAGTAGGACTAAAGCAAGAAGGTAAATTAAAAAACAAATTATAATGCAAAAACAGTGATCTTGAAAAAAGTATAGCCACAGTATATACATTTGTGAAAATGGGGGCAGGTCGTAAGAGGAAGCAGCAGCCATTGCAACAGGGTGGCCCCTGATTGCAATTTCCCCAAGGCACACCTGCCCTGCCCAGTCAGGGTGGCACAATCTCCCATGGAGTGCCATGAGGAGCCTGCACTCAGCAGTGGTCTTTCCGGATGTGTATGGGCAGCATGCATGGGACCACAGTCCTGGGGATGGGGTGAGGGAGGTTACACAAAGTTGGGGCATCAATCCTCAACCCACATGGTTGGGCAGGGAAGCTGAGCTTGTAGCTGTGTACAGGTGTTGAAGAGAGTTGGACCTTCTTGAGAATAGTTGTAGAAGGGTGTTTAGAAAGTTGTTGGAGTTATTTTGTTTGTTCAGTGTCTGGTGCTATATTTCATCTGCTTTCTTGCTGCTATTGATCCTGAGCATATAATTCCTGTGTGCTTGTTAATAATGTCACATTAATAAATCAATAAAATCTTCCTGATTTGACTCAAACTAAAAATGAGTTCTACTTTTTCCTACTTCATAGTAATATATTAATATTATATAGTGTATCTTCATAGCAAGATATTAATTCTTGCTGAAGCTATATTGTATGATTATTTGCAAAAGTTAGATACAATATTTTGTCAATATACAAAATATATGGCAACCCATATTTCATTCAGGCTCTAGCAATACAACTTTTTGGCTAGTGGCATTATCTCAGCAGATCTGTAGTGGTCTAGGTTGGAGGTATACCACTTACAGCGTGATGCCTTGTATTTTAATCACTCAGGCGCTGAATTTGGGAGAACAAATTACAAAGCAGGAAAGTTAGATGGTGGCATCTACACCTTGTCTAAGCAAAGCATTGCAGTAAGGCAAAATAGATAGCCTTATCAGAAGGATAATTCCCATCAGAATTAGGGACTTTACATGTGGGGGGTTTTGTAGGTTGCCTACAAACAGAGTATTGAAGAATCTTTCATTTAATATTGTGTTTTGTACACAAAACTGCAACAGAAATCAACAAGAACCTATCTGTGATTTTACTAACTTAACATGATATATATGTGGTGGGCATAAATTGCAACTGGCATCAGATCTTCAGAAGACTAAAATACTGTTGCTTCTAATTTCCTTCAATGAAACTTAATCATTTCCCATAGGTTGAAGACCCTGCCCAGCTTCTTCAGGATTAATTTAGTAACTTGAAAAGCTCTTGTGCTTTACAGGTGCATCATTTAAGGAATGGGATATCACCATATTTGTTTTGAAGTGGTTAATAATTTTGTGATATAAGAGCAATTCATATGTTATGGATTGGTCCTGTTTCTATGAATAAGCATTTATATTAAGAAAACCTGAAGCCAAGCATAACCATCTTTTAAGCTTAAGGAAAGGAACAGTTTAAGGGAGATTTCCATTTAGCTCACAATGCCCTTCACCTTTAGAGAAATTTACATTGCAGTTGGCATGATAACGTATGTACACAACGAAAAAAATCCTATCCTTTATACCACCCCAATACATATTTCTGCTATTGTTAGAGCTTGTAAGTGCCAAAGGAAACGTAACACGTTTACGTAGATTAGTGTAGTTTAGAAAAAGGGAAGGCAAAAAGGCTGGGCAGGTTTTAAAGGCTGAACTTGAACAAATAGAAAATCAAGATCTAAGGACTGGGGTTTTGTGCATGCTTTGCTGCTAGGAGCCACTCACACATTCACACCCAGAGTCCTTTTGCACTTACATTTCAGTGAACGCTAAAAAGAGTTGGCCATCTACAGTGAGAGAAATTTAACCACATTTAGCTAAAAGTACATGGTTTAAACAGTGCTGGTTCTCTATGGTTCCTCTTCAGTTAGTGGGGAAAAAAAGGATTGAAATTTTGGAGATTCTTTTTTTAACTCATTAAGTCTCTTATCTGGTGAATGGCATTAACAATACCTATCTCTTCCCACTGATTACAAGCAGAGCTGTGAGCACATTCCAGCACCTCAATGTCTAAAATTAGACAGATTCCACATTTAACTGTGAAAATGAAACCTGCTCAGTAGGACAGATTGCTTTTACAGCTTCACTCCTGAAATCGGAAAGTGTCAATCTTTTGGGAGGAGTGGGGCAGAACACAGACCAGAAAAAAGACAACAGAAAATCAACTGTGTGTTTTAAGATTAAATATTTCTTGGTTTCTTCTGTGCAGTATCTTCTCCACTATATGAGTTTATACTTTTTTCTTTGCCTCTTTGCCACCCACTGAGCAGCCATAAAATGCTAGCCCATCTAAACAGAAGCATCTTTCATTGTCAGTAACATTTCTCTAAGTTTTGAGGTAGTAGAAAATCAGGCCCATTGTCCCTAAAGGAGCAACAGTTACTTCAAATATTTTCTTTCTCTGGCTGATGGCATGACATGTGTGTGCTTATATAGCTCATTTTTATAACAGATGCTTACTGCCCCTAGCACTTTTGCCATATTCTTCTTACATAGGTAGAGACATAATGTGGATTCTGTTTAAACTGCAATGGTTGATTGAACTGTCCGTCTTCTGGGGAAAAAAAAATCTGATTTTAATGGGGGGTTACAGAGGGATGGTTCTCATTTGCTGCCTAAAATAATATTTCACTGTCTTGTTCTTGCAGATATTGCAGCGTGCAGAATGTGAAAATGGATCTACCCAGCTATTGCTCCTTTTGTGCTGAGGAAAGTTCTTTCATTTGTACAGCTCTAGCTGGAATGACACACTCTTTGCAGAAACTGAACATTGAAAATATTTCTAGGTTAATTCTTAACATGAAACCTACTACTGCTGTTGTTTTTAGTATCTGTCAAATCATTCTTCTATATATTCATTTCTGCTTCCCTTCTCTCAAGTGATGCCTTGGACAGTCTGTGGGAAATAGAGATTTTATGTATGCCACTCAGGGAAGTTTTAATATGCCCACCTCAATCAGCATGAAATTTTTGAAATAGAGGTGAGTTTTTATAAACATAGGTAGATTTTTAAAAGAGAATTTCTGAAAGTATCAAGCAAACCTACCTGGTTTTTGGAGTGAGATTTGATACCATGGGGTCCCAAGTAGTTTTCTCTTTCATCCTGCTAGTAAGGGGAGGGGCTTGAAGAGGTGTAGTTGGATCCTATGAGTCAAAAACTGGTCATAAGCTTATTTTGATAACAGGGATTTGAAGTTTATGACCATCTAACACCTTCTCAGAATTGAGTGCTTCTAGGGAAAAAAACATAATTCTACTGATGCATTGGTATAAATGCATTTTGCCAGTGCGCTGGTCAACCTGGTAAGAACAAATTTACACTAGGAGAAAATGAAGGGGGAAGCTGCAAAGAAGTAAGGAAGATGAGTTTTAAGTTACAGTGTAACCTAAATAACTTAAATATCATATATTTCATGGTTCTGTGCTGGAATTCTCTTACATCTACATATTTAGATGACTTTTAAAGCCATTGTTATTTTTAAGCACTCAGAGAGATTAAATTATTAAAGAGAAAAATAAACATAAATTTTAGAGAAGTAAACAGTGTCCAAGATTCAAATTAATTTTTATGATAGAGTAAGAATTTTTACAAACATAAGTTAAGGAATAACTGCTTTTTAAATTATAAAAAATCTGCAGAAAAAGCTAACTAAAATTTGTAATATAATTAAAAAAAAAAAACAAAACTAAGAAAGAAGGAAATACCATGCTGCAATACAAAGGTCAAAGACAATGATGCATTCACTTGCTCAGCACTGGTAATTCTATGGATGGAATATGGCTTTCTGTTTTCAGCTTTACATTTCATTATCATTGTGGATCAAATGCAGTATCTCAGAGAAACATCAGAATTACCAAAGACTGAAAAAAATGGTATTTTTTAACCTTGAAAGGAAAGGACTGATTCCAATCTTCAAAATATAGATTTTTTAGAAAGATTAAGGTAGCAACCTCCCTGTTTATTTAGAAAAAATGACTAATTTTTACCAAAATGTTAGATACTAGTAAAAAATTACTGGTAAAGTATTACCTTAACAATTTTCAAAGGAGCTTTTTCCCAAAGGGGACGGCATGCTGTAGAAGACAATTTCTTTGAAAGAAGTTCAGCTGGCACTAGGGTTCCTGAGATAAGGCAGTAATAGGCCATTTCAGCTCTATTTTCCATAGTGTCTAGAAACAAATTCCAGACAACTCCAAACTCCATCAAATACAATTCAAAGTCAGCTTGTATATGTTACTAAATTAATGCTACATGAGATGATTCAAGAGAAACATTTTCTACTCTGTAGGCAAGTACTGTTATGCTCTATCTGCTCCCTGGTGCAGAGGGATAATAAAACAGGAACAGATTTGCTGTCATATCTTCATAATAATTCGTAATTAGTGCTTTAAAATGAAAAAGTGAGAAGATGTAGTATTAATTCCTTTATTTATAATCTATTCCATTTCTGCTTGCCTGAAGCATGGTTAATTTGATAGGGATCTTTTAATTTGTAATTAGTCTTTAGGAAGGACTATTTTCTGATGCTTTAAGCAGTGCACTATTTATTAATTTGTGTTCTCACATTTTATCCAGTGTTTATGCACTATGGACCAGATTCAGTACCCACTGAGAGGTAATTGTAAATTAGTTCAGCATTTAGCTCATTTGGCTTTCTTATATTTTTGAACACATAAAACAAGATAAATTATAATTTAGTTTACATCCTATCATCTCAGCCTGGCTTGCACATAATTCTTACAGAAAGCAAAAACATCTCCAGGAGTTCTTTTTGCTCTATTGATGTAAAAAGTAGTGGCAGCCACATCTAGCTATTGGAAGCAGAGGAAATATGACTACGACCACATTCACTGAAGCACTTTTGAGACTTCCTTGCCTTTAGTCATGAGTATGTTAAACTAAATTAAGTAAATTTTATTTCAGGTAACTCTTAGTTGATACTGTCTCAAGCTGAAAACATGCCATGAAAATAGTTAACTTCCTGTAGTGTTTATGTGCTTCATAGTCTACATTAGTATCTTGGTATTAATTCTGTTGGTTTAAATAACATCTAAACCCCTTGTGCCAGGTACTGTACTGTAAGGGAGGCCTTACAGTAGCCTTCCTGTACCTAAAGGGTCTTACAAGAGAGATGGAGAGGGGCTTTTAAAAAAGGCAAGTAGAGAGAGGTTGCGGGGAATGGCCTTAAAGTGAAGGAGAGTAAGTTTAGATCAGATATTAGGAAGAAAGTCTTTACTACAAGGGTAGTGAGGCACTGAAACAGGCAATTCAGGTAGACTCCTCAACCCTGGAGCTGTTCAAGACCAGGTTGGATGGTGCTCTGAGTACTTGTTCTTATGAAAGATACCGTGCCCACAGCGGGGGGATGGAATGAGATGATCTTTAAGGTCCCTCTCAACCCAAACCATTTTATGACTCCATGTACATACACAACATATTTAATAAAATATTCCTGTCTTAATAGATTGAGAATGCACATTACAGAAAAGGTACAGAGGAAAAATTCTGATAAACAGACAGAGCATAACATTTTGTGGTCGCAAACTGCTGGCTTAAGTAGTCATTCTCTTTTTGAATAACTGAAGAGAATTCTAAATAGGGTGGCTACCAGAGCATGAAATTTCTCTCTTCACAAGAAGCAGCATGGAGAAAACAAATGGAAACTGATATGAGTTGCAGAGGGAAAAATTTCGTCTTGAGCTAAGAAAGAAATTTTTTATACTCAGAACAGCCTCCTCAATGATTAGGTAGAGTCCCCATCTCTGAAGGTTTTCAAAACAGATCGCTAGATAATCTTGTCTGGGCTACCTTTCCCACAAAAAAAAATGGGGTGGACCAGATTGTCCTTCAAGGTCCCTTCTAACTGTTCTATGATTTTTTAAAAGAATTGTTTGAAAGAAAGATAGGAGAGAAAGCAAAATAAAAGGTTTGCTCTTAGAGCATTCTTTTTCAGTAGTATTTCCCAATGTTTTTTTCAAGATTTCCTCTAATTTTATCCTCTTTCTCATAATTAAAGTGATTTGAGCAGCCCTTGTTTATTATTTTAGCTAAACGTAAAAATTAGATTCTAAAATATTTCTTTATACCATGTGCTTTAGGTCTATACTTTTAAGTAATTGTTTGGTTTCCTCACTGTGAATTTTCTCTGAACATTTTTGATTTCTCATGATCCATTTTCAGCTACTTTTCTGAGTGTTCAGTCTGCATGATTTTGTAGGAGGACCTTGTACTTGGTATTTTAAGCCATAAGCTTCTTCTATCTACATCTTTTTTAGTGGTCTGTGGTTGTGATTTCAATTAATCTTTCATTATGTCAAACACAGGAAAAAAATAAGGTCAAGATTACTTTAATGACAGGTGGAGGAATATAGCAGAAAAGATGTATTGACCTGTGTTGTTCAATTGTCCTTTTTTTTTTCCCCAAACTCTTGAGTCAAATGCAGAAGCATTTCTAAGTGTATGCAGTTCCAGTGTTAGGCAGCATAGGGAGAATTCTGTAATATCTCACACTAATATCTCCGATTTGCCAGCAAGACTTCTTTATTGCAGTTATTATATATTACAGCTATTAATTATAATAAATTGAAATGTACTTGTGCAGCACTGCCTTATAAAACATGAACTTCAATGTACTGTTTCCCATGTCAATACACTATTAGAAAATGCACTGTTGGGGGCTGGACTAGGTATTGAATAACAGCCTGCAGATCTTTAAGAACTTCAAGAGAGTATTTATTAATCTCAAAAATATTGTAACTGTAAGATAAGACATAGCATAAACTGTTACATCTATCTTTGTATACATACAACTAAGCTGAAATAACCAATGATAGATAAGGAAATTTAGAGTTCAGATTTTAAGTGACCATTATTTACTTACTATCTTCATTCAAGCTGCCTTAGCAATCATTTACCATGGTGAAATATCTTTGAAACTTCATCTATTTTATAGAGAATTCCTTGGTTTTAAAGCCTGAAGGGCTTTTAAATCATCTGATCTGACCTCCAGTATGATACAGGTCGTTTCATTTCATGTACTTTTTTTTTTTGTTAATAAAATGTCTGTATTTCAGTCTTCAGAAACAAGCTTTATGCCATATGAAGGAAATGAGAGAGACAGGAATTGGAATTCAGAATTATTTTGAAAAATTAGAAAAAATATTGGAAAAGTTAAAAAGTGAGTGTTCAATAAGTCAACTGTATATTGTCTATTTTGATAAGAATAGATAACTACGGAAAATTGAGATATAGATCAACTGATTAGATGACAAATACATATAAATTACCTGGAAGCAAAAGGTAATTACAAAACTAGTTTAAATCTACTTTAGTACCGTTATCCATAGAAAAACCACATGGGATAAGTAAACAAGAATGTCTTTATCCAATGCACTTAAGATTTTATTTGGAGAACTAGCTTGATTTTGAAGACTTCGAAAGAATTCTGCACTTGTAGCTCTGTATCTAGGTATTGCCATTGCTGGTAATAGGCCACAGACTTCCTACTGACTCTGCAAGGTCCCAGGACAAAGATTGTTGGTCTTGCTTTGGATGGATATGTTTAGGTCAGCCTGGCCCGGCCCTTTGTGTTCGGCTGTTTTACAACAAAAGCACTTATCTAGCAATGAGACTGTTGCCTGAGTGGTTTAGCTTCAGCATAACTGTATTGTGTGGTGGAATGCTTTCAGTTTTATGTAATTTTTTTGACCAGTACCTAGTGATAACATGTAGTTGTCTTGTGTGGAACCAACAATCTATATCCCTATATTAAAACTGTAGTATAGAGGCATGACGCCTTAGGATGGCAAATGAGGCATTTTTTTCTTTCTAAATCCTATTTTAACCAATAAATCCACAGCGTATGCATGAGGCTAAGAAGTTACTTTAGTCCTGATATTTAAATAATCTACTGCAGAAAATCATGTTAATAACCGGGTTAAAACTTTTGTACAACCACTTCCTTCAATGATTCTTTTGAACCCTAAGAATGTTTAGAAGGTTTGAATGTTCAGAAACTTTTACAGGTCATCACACAATGAAAGCAGCATGCGTACTAGTGTTCAGTTCCATTTAAAAAAAGCTCTCTGATAATCAAGCAGCGGAATCCTCTTTTTACACAAGATTCTGGTCTGAAAAAAAAAAAAAAATCACGGAAATAATTAATACACAATATATGACCCAGCAGCAGGCTAAATTCAACTTTTTAAAAGTAGCAAGAGTCAGCAAGTCTACACACTGTGAATTGATCCTCCATGGAGATGAGATGCGTGGCCAGAGATGTACCTGGGCTTCCTATATTTAGTGCTCTCAATAAATGATGGGGTTTTTCTAATAGATGACTGTTGAGATTTCTTTTATCTCTTTTCTGTAGGTCAGTGTTTTTCCAAGACAATGAATTCTCAAGGAATACATTAAATGAATTCAGCATTTTTTAGTTTTGGGTTTTCCCCCCCCTTACATTACATAATGCATTACTAACCCCTTTTTCCTGGGTCTACGAGATTGTCCCCAAATGTAATAATCCCTTTGGTCCCCAATCATACATGTTCTGATTATGACAAATTATGAAAAAGCTAAGGGCAATAAATGCAGCCCTGCTAAGCAGGGATAAAAAGAACATTGATAAAATTATATACTCCAAGGGTAGAAGAAGCCTGGTAGCATCAAATCTGGGCAGTCCCCCTCCATCTGGAAACAGGGGGTTCAAAATATATAGCCTGATTTTTCACTGGAAGCATTATTTCTGATTCTACTTTGATAGCTACAAATCAGTTATTTCATCAAAGATAAACATCTGCCTAAACAGGCTATGGTTCCCTGGGCCTTTTCTGCATTGTAATTCAAATACTGCTGCAGCTTTTAGTCCTCTGAGGCTTTAAAAATTCTCCAGTTTCCTTCTGAGTTATTAGAAAATAAAATTAGTGGTTTGGAGATAATTCAACTCTTCAGTTCATCATAACAACTTTATAGTTCAGATGGTAAAACCAATTGTGTTACTATCACGCTAATTTGCTACTTCCCTTAAGAGTCTTGGGCATAAGTTGTCTAGATCTGTCAGTTTCTCTATCTATGATTAGTTAATTTTAGCAGATGCTGTTTCATATGTTCTGTTAGTGCAGATGGTGAAGTTTTTTTCATGTAAAGGGGAAAGATTTGTTTCTTTTTTTATTTCTTTTCTTTTCCTTCAGACCAGAAAGCTAAAGCAGATGAAAGTAAACTTGCATGTAAGTTTATATCCTAGTAAAGGTTCTACACACAAAAGTATAGATACCAATTGTCACAGCAGAAGATATTTTATTTCTAGTAAAACCAGAGGAAGTGTTTCAGTGTTGTTTTAGGGTTTTTTTGTTTGTTTGTTTCTTGGGGTTTTCTTTAGTTTTGAGATTTTGTTGTTCTTGTTTTTGGTTGATTGGTTGGTTGGTTTGGTTGGTTGTTTGGTTGGTTTTTCGTGTTTTTTGTTGTTTTGGGGGTTTCGTGTTTGATACTTCTAGCAGGTGAGGTATCTATTATTGACATAAGTCATTGACATACAATAAAAACAAAGATAAGGTTGCACAAACTGATTTACATTTTTGAAGACATCTGATAGTTATGTCTAATGAAACTGAAAACAAACACAAAGAAGAGTAATTTCAGCTACACTTTGATATTTGGATTATTCCTACTTTATAAAAAAATACAAAAATCTGACCAATGAAAAACTCAAGGCTTTCTTTGCTTTTATTCCACCTTCCCTTTTAATAATGTAAAATTAAGCCTGATATAAAATTTGATCATCTCTATCTGCCACTGACACATATTAAATATCAACTTGTGCAGACTTTTGCTCACCTCATCCTGCAGTGCTTACCTTACTGACCTCCCAACCTGTGCAAACCTCCCTTAGGCCATCTCTGCTTACCAGTGCCACCACCTCTGCTCACAGAAAAACACTGATCACTCCACGCTCTGTGCTGGATGGTTGTGTCCTCCTTGCAGAATTTAATGGGAGTTCAAGAGGTGTCTGATATGCTAGGGTAGCTGCTTCCACTGCTGCTGGGATCCATGCCCTGTGGCACATCACTGCCAGCGTTGAGCTGTCCCATATTCAAGAGAGTTTTTGGAAAACTTCCACCTCAACTGCTGCACAAATTGCTGCCTCTGTTTGCTGTGCTCCCAGCTGGTGATGATTTCCCTGGTGCCAGCTGAAGAGGTACTTGACAATTCCCAACTCTAAATTAAGGATTTTAATATGGCTGAAGATAGCAGATGTAAGCACCTTTTCAATAGGATCAGCTCCCTGGGGCTGTTAGAAACTGCTGGATCTTCTAGGAATAAACATCTCTCTTTGCTACCTGTGTGAGCAGCAGCAGCAGCCCTTGGGAAGGAGAGCCCAAAAATCACTTCATTAATTTCTGCATCTATTGACTGCTTCCATTTACACTGACCTTCCCTGGAGTGCCCTAGTCTACTCACTGAGTCCATCTCCAGTTCAGAATCTTCTATCTTTATGTCTGTCTGATGCTGTTAAAGAATGGGGTATATGTATATATATCACAAGATATGTGCTTACTCCATGGCTGCTGTTTTCTTCCACTTGGCACTTCCTTCAGCTCACATGCATCATGCTGCAGTTTGTGCCAGTACTTGCCTTACTACTACCAGTGAAGTGCAGTCAATGTAGTTGAAAAAGCTCATTAATGCTAATGGAATCAAAGCATCCAAAACCATTCTGACTATTCTGGCATGTATGGGAAACATACATGCAGGATCTGAGACCACAGAGGAGAGGCTTATATAATCTATTTGTAGTGTGCTGACATCTTTTTTTCAATTTAAAGTGAAGTGTTTAATCAGATTCTACAATAATCAACATAAAGAATAATTTATTATTATTTATGACAGTTTAAAAGTTAAGGTAAAAAATACCGTATGAAATGCATAATTTTTTTTTTCTCCTTTTCATGAACGAGAACAAAGAAAATACTATTCAAAAAACTACTTTCTTTCAGTCTTTACATTACAAACTATTTTTTTGTTTTCTACAATATAAAAATTATGATGATGATGAAAAAAATTATTGCATTTATCTTAACAGGGTAAGGTTTCTGAAGAATAAAAAATTAGCAAAAAACTTCAACTTTGTATAAAACTCTCTAAATTTCATATAAAGTTCATACCTTTGAATTAATTTTTATCACCTCCAAAGAACTACAGAATTTGAAATTTGCAGTTATTTCAACTTACAATGCCATGATGCAGCTGGGACATTTCATATGTAGAGATATAACTTTAATTGATAATACATTTTCTTCTTGATTTCTTTTTTCAGGGAAAAGAAACCAGTGTGTGTGTCAGGAATTTCCTTACAAATTAAAGCTTTCTTGTATAAATACACTTTCTATGTCCAGGTGGGGGACAAAAAAACGGAAACCGGAAACCACACAAAACTTGGGTCTTTTAAGGTCTGAGAAGTTATTAGTAGAATACGGTAGATTTGGAGAATTATTAGATGTTATCAGTGCATAGGAGTAAGCACCATGCTTTCAAGAAAATTCATTTCTTCTCTTTTAAAGTGGTTCATGAGAAGTACCTTGCCCGAAGGGCACAGATCAAGTGGCTATATTCCAAGCTACTAATTTTCAGAATGATGAACATTAACATCTATTTAGTGAAACCAGCTGCTCACAATTTACCTAAAAGCAACTTTATGTCTTAATAATTTTTTTAAGCTCAGTTTCCTCAGTCATGTATTGGTTAAATGACAGATTTTTCTTCAGAATTTTAGGGAAAAAGGCAATGACCCAGTTTTGCCAAGATTAGCAGATTTTTAAGGTAAAAGTTTTGCAAAATTTTAATTTGAAATAATCACATTAAGACCTAAATTGTATTTTTTTATTTGTACTTTAAAATGAGAAATGCCTTGAGTACCTTGTGTTTTAAATACTGAACCTGCCTAGTCAAGAAAAATGCTTCAGATTAATCTTCTTTAACTCTGTCAAGCTGGTGCTGTGACCACTTCCCTGGGGAGCCCATTTCAGTGCCCAGGCACCCTCTGAGCAAAGAACGTTTTTCTAATACTCAACCTAAATCTCTTCTGACACAACTTCAGGCCATTCCCTCAGGTCCTGCCACTGGTCACCACAGAGAAGAGATCAGTGCCTGCCCCTCCCCTTCCCCTCACAAGGAAGTTGTAACTGCAGTGAGGTGTCTCTCAGTCTCTTCTCCAGGCTGAACAGACCAAGTGACCTCAGCTGCTCCTCATACGGCTTCCCCTCAAGGCCCTTCACCATCCTTGTGCCCTCCTTTGGATGCTCTCTAACAGCTTAATGCCTTTCCTATGTCGTGGTGAATTTGAATGAAAGTATATTCAATAATTCAACATGAATAAAAGTTTCTAAACCATTTTGGAAATGTATGGGATGTGGGAAAACAATGGTGCTTCATTATTTTTCACCAGATGACTATCTATTTCTTATGTATTGACCTTCACAGTCTGAAAAGTTTCACTTAATTTAAAAAAATATATAACTGCATTATTATGGAGTTAGCTTATTATTGTTGTATAGCTGCCTCTGAAAACACCCAATGCACTTTTCTATCATTCATATGCCCAATTTAAAGCTTATTTGAAGCCACAGACATTTTAGACATGTAGATAAACACACATGCATGAGCATTCTATATTATAAGGAAAGCTTTTCTTTGCCATGTTAAGAATTGATGAATATTTTTCTTTTAATTCCTGAATGCTATTCTGATGAGTTTCAATTTCCCCATGAATAGGAGTATAGGAGACCTGCTAAGCTCTGACTTAAACACATGAATATAATACACCTAAACAAGATGCACACCAGTAGTGGACAATTAAACATTGAAAGATTGAAATAATTTTCTTTTGGAAGGACTTGTGGGTATTTCTGTTTTCTTGCCTTTTTTCCCTATCAAAGATGTTTACTACTTCACAGCGCTAGCAAAATTATTTCTTGTAAAAAGAAAAGCGCTACAATCCCTATGTTCTTGACTTTCTAAATAGTTCTTTTGAATTTTTCATGTACTGTGATTTCTTCTGCAATTATAATAACATTAAAAAAGCTATTTCATATGAATTAGAAGCAGATTCCTTTTCAAACACTAGAAAATGCAAGCTATTTTAATGTGTAAACAAGAGTCTCAAACACACTGAATGATTTTCCAACTGTATCTAACAAGGTTTTCACAGTCATAATCTTCCCGGTGATTTTTTCTTTTCATAAAAACATTTCTTCAGGCAGAACTGACATAATAATAAGCATTGAAAAAACTGTTATAAATATGGTTAGCTATACAGATATTACCTATATATTAGAAGAACAACATTCAGTTACTTTAAGCATTCAGTTCAAAAAATGTTTTAAACTATGCAAACCTTTCTAACTTTTTATTTCTGTAGGGTCCATTCTACTGACATCTTAGTTCTCCTGTTTTCCAACATGGCATAATTTTGTAAACACTGATGTTCATAAACTGTCAGCCCTTGACATGCATTCTAGTTCTCCCGCTGCTTTCAAAAGACTGAATTTGCACTTCTCTCATTTGAAGAGGGTGACTTAATCACCAAGCAGTGATGTATTCTGATTGTCTTTGCCCATTACCTTTTCTTTTGAAGCTGAGCCACTGAACATACAAGTAGGAGTCTTCATATTAAATCACAGAAAAAGAGACCTTGATTCTCATCTAGTGATTAGGGCACTTGAAATTGAAGCTCATTCATTTAAAGCAGGTGTCCAAGTGACACTTATCTCCCACTGTAGGTGGCTATTTTTATCAATGATTCATTTACCCAAGGTCATTTTGTTCTTCCATTCACATAATGGAAAATGTTACAAATGTCAGGCATCCAGTCAGAATGGTTCAGCTTCATGGTAGTCTCATGATATTGAAAGGTCAAAACATTAAAAATGGTGGTATGCATGTCTCCCATGGTTCTTCAAGAAGGTTATCCTCTCATTGCAAATGTAGCTATTCCATCTACAAAATTCCCTGGAAGTCGTTAATTTTCCTAAAGAACTAGACTGACACTTATGACATGTAAGGGCACACTGCATAAGAAAAGGCAGCAGTCCCTACCAGTCACTGCTGAAACACAGGCTTATATTTCTAGGACAGCAAACACAGGTCACTGCTCCTGTCTCCAGTATTGACAGCATCAGATAAAGGAGTTGATCACAAGCAGAAAAGGCAACTGTAAAATATTCAATGCTTCCACACTCCTTGAAATTCACTCAGTCTTCCCCACTTCCTTGGAAACACAGAAGTTTCTTAAATTGGTTGGCTGAACATTTCTTTCTTCGTTATAGATATTTGACAGTGTGACTGCGTGGCACAGATACCTAACATGGGTTCAATGTTCTAGTGAGAGTCTAGCATCTAAAAACTTAATAAAAGATATCTTTGTAGAATGAAAGCAGCAGTTTGGATAGGCTATCTAGAAGATAATTCACAGCATTCACACTGAATCAGGCAGAGACCAATGACTTTAAGCAAGCAGCATGGCTACGTATAATATTTTATAGCTCCAGGACAAAATTACGGAGTGCAATGGTAGGGAAGGAGATGAATAACAGGAATGAGTCCTAATTTAAATGAATCACATTTTCTGTTGAAAATGTGAGAGATGCAAAACAGCTTGATTGATTGAGCTTTCAAGAGTGGAAAATAAACAAAAACGGCACTAAGAGGAAGGTGACATGGTGATGTCTGCTAACTCTTAGCTATTAAATGTGGTTATTACCTTCCACTCTGAAAAAGCAAAAGAGAACAAATAGAATCATGGAATATCTTTTGTTGGAAGGGACATGTAAGTATCATTAAAATCCAACTCCTGGCCTTGCACAAGACAATCCCCAAGAGTCATACCATGTGCCTGAAAGAATTGCTCAAAAAGCTTCTTGAACACTGTCAAGGCTGGTGCTGTGATCACTTGCATGGGGAGCCTGTTCCAGTGCCAAAAAACCCTCTGTGTGAAAAACCTTTTTCTAAAATCCAATCTAAACCTCCTCTGACACAGTTTCACACCATTCTTTTGGATTCCGTCACTTGTTACCACAGAGAAGAGATCAGTGCCTGCCCCTCCTCTTCCCTTCATGAGAAAGTTGTAACAGCAATGAGGTCCTCTCTCAGTCTTTTCTTCTCCAGGCTGTACAAACCAAGTGACCAAGTAGCAAAAGGTATATATGGAGCAGCCTCAATATACCAAAAACAGTTTGTATGTCCTCACCAACCCTAGAACAGCATAATGTATCCATAGTTCATAGTGTGTGCTACAGCATTTTCAGTGATGCCCCACTTAAAATTCTAGCATTTTTAAACATCTTTCTTCAGTTCCAGATGCTGCTAGAGCTGTTATACAGTCCCAACAGCCTTGCAGTTTTCTTTTGCATTCTTTTACATATTTCTTAATAACGTAACTCTAATGACTTCCAGTCTACACCACCTTCTGCCACTAGCTAACCCCCATATTGGCCTAATTAAGGTGCTCTCAGACACTCCACTTACATCCCCTTAATCTGCCCATCCCATCTATAGCTAATTCCCTGCTCTGCCCATAGTTTTCCAAGTCTTAAATACAACCTACTGTCAGCCTCTATGTTCACATTTGCTTCACATTTATCTAGTTTGTGGTGTTCCCACAGACCACAGACTTTGACTTCTCTTTTCCTCTGTTTCTGGTCATATAAGTGCCCAATTCAGACTCAGACAGAAAAGTCATGGATTTTTATATTTTACACTTAGAAAGAATGAAAATGAGAATTTTTCAATTCACAATTCACTCAAGGAGCACTACTGTCATCAGGGGAAAAAGCCCGTGCTTCTGTGCTGATAAAAACCTTAAAATTTTGTTTAATGAATTTTGGATTTAAAAGAACTTAAAAAAAACCCCAACAAAACCAATAGAAATCCCTTCCTTTTGTTTTCTTGACTAATATCCTTACCATCATGCTATCATACTACTGAAAATGTGGTATTCTCTTTGTTACTTCTACGCACTAGCATATTTTAAAAAGGTCGTGGAGTGTTGCCTACAGCTCACCTGAAATCCTTTAAACTGTGGACAAAACTGAGCAGGTTTTCCTACCACTGAGAAAGGGAGATTAACCACCAGACTGTGCAGCCAAGAAAATATGAGTCTATTCAATCACTAGAGGCCAGTGCCTTGGAAATAAATTAGCAGTTTAGGCCCTTGGTCCTGTCAAGGATTGTCTTGACTGTGTATCTTTTTAAGCTGTGACTACAAAAGTTTCTGAAGGTCAGGAGAGGGTCAAGAGGGCTGTGTCCTTCAAATGACCACTAATCCCGCAGTATCTGATTTCCTATTAGATAACAATGCATCATTTTGCTACCACTTGGTCTTGATTCTACAGTGGAAGGGCTCAACCATATGTGGCAGCAGTCTAATGAAATCAGTTAGTAGGTAAACAACTAATTAACTTGTGAGTAAAAGAGGAAAGCAAGAGTGTCCAGGTATATTTTGTAAAAACACAGAAGAAAAACTCTTTGGTGGACCTGAAAATGGGGAGGTAAAAAACCACTGTCTTCACCATCTAACTCCTTCCAGTTGGCAGTTCTGGGTTTTAATGACTGAATGCATTGACCTGAATGGTGATTGATTCCACTGACCTTTAGAGAGGGTTGTGGAAGGGAAACACATAACATAAAAGGAAAGTTTAGGTACTACACAGTGGGTGTATAATGATTTTAACTGCATGATTCATGGAAATTAGCAGTAAGTGGATAATTGGACTACATAGGTTAGGATCATTATTACCAAGTATGATTGTATTGCAAATAGATTGTCAAGAAATTATTAAGAGGAATAATCAAGTCATATTTTCACATATAAGATCAGTTCCCTTGTTCATCTTTTTCAGCATGGCTTTTTCTTTTTTTTTTTTTTCAGAATAACAGTTTTTATAAATGATATATTAAAGTAAGTAGCTGTGGGAGCTGTATTCTAGGCTGAAGTAAATGCTGTCAACATGTGATAACCATACTCTGAACATTTGTGCCAGGCTGAACAGGGCTAAGATATAAGGTTGATAAATTCAAAACAGTTAGAGGATGAAGTAGGCACAAGTTACACAGTTTTTGAAGAGATAAGTACCAAAAAAAAAAGGACTGGAAAAAGTAACCAAGCTTACATACATTCCCAAACTCATCTCACTGGTTGCAGTGTCAGGAACAGAATAGTGGGCTGGATTGGTCAAACTGATCAGACTCAAAAATGTTCAAAATATCTTTCTGTATGTGTCTTTCAAAGATTATTTCAACAAAAACCTTATAATTTGTTAAAAAGTAACAAAAAAGTAGTCCACTATGTAAAGCATGAACTGTTTGGCATTCCTAGCCTATTAGACAAAGTTCTGCTGTTGGCATGGTCAGAGAAATAAATTAATAAAATAATTACAGGAATTATGTATGCCAAAATCTCAGTGGTGTGAAGACTGGATTCCTGCTTTACACATTAAAGTAGTTAGTGCAAAAATACACACCTGTAGTAAGGCCTACATGTCTGCCTACAGAGTCAATTTGGTGCTTAGGTATTCACCTTCCTTGATAGCTTGTCACTCAGTTTTCAGAATTATAAGAGTGTAGAAATGGCAAATATGTGGAAGATGAAAAATTGGCCTTTTAACTAAAAAAAAACCCTCTAGTAATTCAGCAAATGTATGCTAAGAATTCAAATTCTATCTAATAGCCACCACTAGGAGTGATTGGCAAAGTTTCAGAACCTTATATTATTCCTAATATATGTAGTAGTAATTAATTATTTTGAGCAAATAACTGTATGTTAATTGTGTAACCCTAATAAATGCAGTTATAAAACCATTTTCATTAACTGAATTCAGTTAAATCTCTATTTATTGATTGAATGAAATTTATGTACAGGTTAACATCTACCATATTATGGCTAAATTATTAAGAAGGATGACTATTTAGTAATTTAAATAGATTAATAATAGTTTTACACTAAAATATATTTTTATATTGAAATTAGGTAAAAGTCAATTTGCTCATGATCCTCCTAGCTGAGACAAAACCAAGTATTTTCTTGAGACATTTCTATGATTATAAAAGGGTTTGTTCTCAGGTACTTATGTGCAATGATCACAAGCAACATCTCAGATGTTCCTTTTTACTTATTTCAGAAGGTCCAGTCTGTTGTTAACCTTTAACAGTACTTCTGAAAAGAGCTTTATTATATTTTTTAACTAATAATTTCATTTTCCTGACGTGCGGTTGACAATTAATCCAATTTGTCATGTCAGATTCTTGACTGTTGATTAGAATGTTGATTAGGTGTTTGATTGGTGATTCAGATAGTTCAATTAATTTCACACATTAAAACAATTTGCACATAAAGAGAACTATCTGACAAAGTTGTTACATTACCTTCTCATTCTAATAAATCCTTAATAATTGCAGCAATTCAGTGACAGACTAATTATGCAGCTTGATACAGGATGCAGGCATTGTTGAATTTCTCCTAAATCTATTCTGCACATGCCTGAAAAAACACACTTTTTTTTTTTTCTTTTTTTTTCCTAGTTCAATATCCTTCATGCAAATGTCTGGAAGCATAAATTCAGGACTGAATATCTTTTCTAGGGAGAAGTTTATTTTCCATGCTATTTTTTCCTCTCTGAGGCTTCTAGGAGGTGTCCTACATAAATGTTATTTTCTGTGGTCATTCAGAAAATATATTCATTTCACACAGTTTCAGCATATAAAGCCCCAATGAAAATACTGTGTAACCTCATTAAGATCAATAATGTTATGAAACCAATAGCAGTTGATGAAGCAAAGATGTTTGAAAAACAACTTTTATTTGCTTAGAACCCAAGAGAATTAATGTTAATATTATAACTGTAGAAAAGTGATTCTTAGGGATTTTGAAAAGGTTGTGTAGCACTAACTCTTGAGAATTCAGTTCTTCATATGGTACAAAATTTACATCTCTTCTGTGAACTGCTTCTTTGGTTTGCTGTGGGGTTTCTTATTACATATTATTGAATAGCAATTTTTTTTTCTTAGTTTTCCTTCTTTTTTTCTTTTTCCCCAGCAGGTGCAGATCTGTATGCAACATACATAGATATTACACATATTGATAAAATACTTCCTATGTAAGGTAAGGTGGATGAATATTGTTTAGTCCATGTCTACAAATTCCAGCAAAAACAATACTGCTGCTTCTTTCAATCTTCAGGAAGATATTCGTACCTGGTATTTCATTATTTATACATAACAAAAGTAGTCTTTATAGAAATGGTATGAGAATACAGCTGCACCTTGCCATTGATAAGACTTAAACTATTTGATGCTTGGCATTTATAAAGTGAAATCATACTTTTCAGTGTATGTCATATCACAATTTAGACTTTTAAAGCAATGATCAGCTGCTGCCCCTGAAAGCAGTCAAGTATGTCTTGGAGAAGAAAAGGGACAATACTAGTGTATTTTTATGTAGAAGAAGCAGCCAATTTTTTAAAATGTTTTTACACACTCAAGAACCGGACTATTATTTTGAAATAAATATAAATAATTAGGATACAACAAACATTATCTTATTTCCCTTGGAAATAATTGTGAGGGAACTCACTCTTGACACTATTTATTTATTCTTTTAGTAACCTAAAAAATGTCAAAAAAGAGTTCTCAGTATATTAATACCTCTGGTAACAAGAGGTTGTTTTTCTAAATCACATCCTGCAAGACTATGAACTTCAGCTATAAAGTGGTGCTGAAGTCTCTCTCGATATTCACTAAAACAAGTGACAGTAGTTTATAATTTGATCTACTTGGGTTAATTATAGATGCCCTCCTATATATGATAGGAATGGCATAATAACTGAAAGCATTCATAGCCTTGTTTGTTATCAAGGGAATTGGGAAGAACAATGTTAACAACTTGCCAGAAACAGCAGGATCGTAATAATGCCATGCAAAAAAGGACTGATGCAGAGCTTGGCTTATCAGCAAAGGAATCTCTATCTTTTAAATATGTATAAAGATGTAAACAGACAATTTTCTGTAATTTACTTACCTACTGCATGTTATCATTATATCTTCCTAGATAAAGAGAGAAGCATGAATTATGGAGATTTTTGATTGTGTTATCAAGCACTCTTGTGCCTTGATAATAACTGCTTGGTGAGTTGCTCTTTAGAAGAAATGCCAGACTAATTTTCCCACCAAACTTAACATTTGTTAAAGGAATTAATAAAAACTTTTACAAATAAAAGAGTGTTTTATTATAAAGTAAAAAAGTATAAAATAATAGTTAATATATATTTTTTATATATAGTTTTTATATATTAAGAATTCTTTTTAAAAATAATGTTTTGTAGAAGTTGTTTTCACAAACCTGCAATTTTAAATAATTTTTACAATAATAAAGGTTTGTGCCTTGGTCTTGATATTCAGACACTTTTACTCTGAGCAATAAACACTATTTCACATCTTTCTCAGTGCCTGAGGAATGCTGAACCTCTTACCTTAGCTAGAATGCCCAGAATAAAACTACATTTCTGATGATATAGGACTTTGAAATAAATTGGCTTCAAGCACTCTTCTTACCCCAAAAGTGAAAAGAAAGAGAGTAGAAGGATTTTGCCTGATAGCTGTCAAGAACAAAAATTGGATTCTTAATTGAATTTTTTCTTAAGGGGAAAATAAATTAAATACAATGTTTAAGAAGACACTAGTTATTTCCACCAAACTGTCTCTTACTGGGATTCTGAAACTGAAGACCCCTCTGCAGAAATCCAAGTTCCCTTAACCTGTGGTCTGTCAAAGCCAGTTCTCTTCATTAATGCTGTTGTCATTATTCTTATATTTAATGTCTACAAGGATTTTTCTAATTTGCATTCACTGAAATTGAAGAGAAACATGGAAAGAGAGGGAGAATGGAACACCTATTGTAGAAGGAGGGGAAAAAACCAAAATAATTGGCTGAACTTGTCTGTCCTTTGCTAGTGTGACTCTATAGCCTAGGGATAAAGAATTCAGTTCAAAGAAAGAAGTGACAGACTTTAATCCTGGATCCCAGTTGCCATTACTTTCCTCATTAATTCTTAAGGTAAAAAAGCTAACAAACAAACAAACCCAATAAAATTGTTTCAGACATCCTGATTTAGTCTTTTATGTCAGTCCAAGATTTTTTTAATAGATGGCACTTACTCCTCAGGACAAGAAATGCCAGTTTCAGAGTAGCAATGAGTTTCAACTCTTACACACAACCTTAGTAGTCTTAGTTGGACCTTATCCAGCTTTTTTAAAAATCAATAATCAATATGCATTTTTCTACTCATTTTAAATGAGGATGGTCAAGAGCCTGCATATGTAAATTATGTAATCCATACTTATCTCTGACTTAAATATATACACAGCTATGTCAGTTTTTTCAGATGTTTCAAAGCAAAAACTAATAAAAATGTAAACAGCTATTTATTATGCTAAAAGAAGAATTTAACTGATGAGGAACACAGACCTAAAAGAAAAAGTTATTAAAATCTTCTATATAAAATTTGACACAAAATTTCAAATCAGAAGTCTTACTTTAGCATGCATATAGGGTAGCATAAAATCAACTGTCTGAGTGACTTAATTTTTTTACCAAGTTGGAAATAGCTGGTTTCTGGAACATCAGCCTTTAGCTAATGATAATGATGATGAAGATGAGGATAAGAATTGTGACAATCTCATACCTTGAAGACTATTGGGAATAGATCCTAGACTTTTTCTGTATATATTTTTCTATAGCATAAAGCTTCTTAAGAATCCTGAAAGTTTGAAACTCGCACACAGTTAAAGAGGGCAATGTGTCTGTCTGTCTGTTATCTATTTAATTTCTGTGAATCAAATAGTGCAAATCATATCAGCATTTTATCAACTTTTTAGAAAGAGGTAGTTATGAACTGTCTAAACATCTCTGGCAAATCTGATTGCATTTTAATAGACTGGAAACCTTTATTTTATTGAATTATTTATCTAACTCTTTGCTGATAGCTACAGGAGACACAGTATGCGTAAGTACTTCTGATGGCTTTGTTATTATACAGGACTTAAAAACACCCTACAGGCATTAATTGCAAAAAAGAGATTTAAAATAAATTGCCCAAATTGAGCTTGTCTTTGATTATAGAGGTGTGTGGTGTGTGATTACAGGGGAAGGATGGTGGTTTTAATATGTGTATGTGTATGTACATGAATTACAATTTATTGTAAATAGTTCCTAACAGATATATTTTAAAAAGTCATCATGCTGAATAGTTGAAGATGGAATAAAATTAAGGTCAATAAAATGAATGTTTCCTCATAAAGGAAGTGTTTAAAGTTTAAGAACTTCAAGAACTTTGAGGATATGAACAGCCTGTTCATGTACACAGAATTAATCCACTGAAAATCTAAACAAGTCCTTTGAAATCAGTGTTAAAATGCTTCATATACATAAATTTTAGATACTTTCTGGGGGAAAAAGTTGATGCTGCTTCAGAAAATGAAAAGTTCTACAAACCTGAGATCTATTGGAAGGTTCTTCAAATAGAGATAGTGGAACAGCTTCTTTGCTGGTCTAAAGGTAACAAAATTTGTGGCTGATGCAAGACTTGAATATTGCGTAGCACTGACAATTTTGCTTTAATAAAGTTTTGACATGAGCAGATCTTCCACAGGAGAATAAAATTATATGAGATCTAAAAAAAAAAATTTTAGTGAATATAAACTGAGAACAGTAGTTTAGCTTACTGAGCTCAAGTTGTTTTGTGAAGATGAACTAAAGGTGTGTAAAAGTCTGTTTTTCTCTTGTGCCTTAAAAGAAGATACTTTTCATTGAAAGGTGGGAGGAAACTTCGCATAGTAGTTAATGTCAATCATTTCCAGATTTCAGCTACTTTTTTAAGACAAGGTACCATTCACATTATTCAGGTCAGTGTACTTAAAAATGCAAACCACTACTTTAAAGACAAAATCTGATGGAAAATTTGTGAAAACCTATTGGCCTTTTACTGAGCTGATGTAGAAAAAATCTTAAATAAAGCAAAACTGATTTTCAATTTGAACATTGCTAACTTCAGCGTGTCCTTTTTTCCATTTACTGGATAAAGTGCTTATTTAACATCACAGTTGACATTTTGTTCTGTAAAAATTATAACCTGTGAAAAACATACCTCTTAGCATTCTGTTTGCCATTTTAGTTACTCATTCTTTCATTGTAAGTCATATTTTCAAGACCACAAACATACACATATATAGCTTCAGATGCATACATAAGGATGCACACGTGGCATCTACATCTGCTTGTAGATTTTGCACACATTCTGTGATATAATAAATTCAGTCTTTTAATGGTTCATTTCAAAGTCTTATGCTTGGAATTGAAAGAGGTGCATAATTAAATAAGAAGGGATTGTAAATAATTTATGTTTTTCAGTTAATTGATTTTCCTTAGCATGTGTGAAGATTATGAGAAATTTTGTGTGTATCAAATTGTAGGAACATTTCTAAGTCTACTAACTTATGTTTCAGTAATTCTTTACCTGTCTTCAGTTTGGGTTTTTTTGTGAGAAACAGCTTTGCACTTAGAATCACAGATGACTGCAGGAAACCTTCTTCCTGGGGCCTTCACATTTAAAAGTTTCTTACCTAAAGCAAGGAATTAACAACCTTTTACTTACTGAAATATATATTAAAAAAGGCAGAAGTAACACTGAAATTATGTAAATTGCACTTGATTCAGAAATGGATTTAGAAGCTCTATGCTTCAGTTTCCCTCTCCATAAATAAGTTAAAAAATTAACTCTTTGGCACCTGACTGATGGTGGACAGGAACAACTTCACAAAAACATCTCTTTTTTTTTTCTATCTCAGTCAGATCAAATATGCCAACACAAAAAAAGAGATATTTTAAAATACTATGAAAACTTAAACATTTCAATATTCAGGGACCATAAAATCAAGTGTAACTTCCAGCAGATTTTGGTTTCTCTTATTAATTTTAGCTACATGCATAGTCTTAATTATAATTTTTGTGGGTTTTGTTAAAAAAAGGAATATAAAAGTATCATAAGTGGGTTAGTTGTACTGGGGTTATGCTGAAATAATACAGAACTTTGTCATATAACACTTTTTTTAAAGACAAATGTGCCTTTACATCTTCACCCTTAGATACATAAAGCAACAGGAAAAAAATATTCTTAGCTGATACTGGTTAGCTGCCCTTTCTCTGAAACAGTGGTGCAAGGATGTCATTGCATTCCTACACAGGTTATTTCATGACTATTTTCAAATGTTTTTACCCTTAAGAGAAAATTATCTCAAAATTCAACATTCCAAAGAATCATGGAAGCTTGTCAAGGAAAGCTACATTGCATCGGCTTGTTAATCTCCCAGGCAATATAAGTGTACCTCCTGAGTATTTACTGAGAGCACACATTAAAAAAAGAGATTATTTTAGGTCCTACAGAGGTAAAATTCCTCAGCTTATTGCCTTGTTGTTTTAGTTTGTTTGTTCATTGTTTTTTCCTTATGCTTCTTTCCAGCCTGCTGGTATTCATAATGCAATAACTGAGAAGTATGCTATGATGAAAATTTACAACACTTTTCAAACTCTTCCATGGATACTCAAGCAAAAATAATTTGTGATATCGTCAGTTGTCAATCCACCAAGATGAGAGTATCTGAGTTTTCCAGTCTTAACAACAGATTTTCTTTAGTCCTGCTTGTTACTATTTTTTCTTCTCTTTCACATCCTTTATATATATTTAAGGTTGAATTTTTATTTTATTTCTAATGTAGTATAGTGTTGAATTTTGAACACAATGTTGAAATTCTGGTTTAGATCATCTTCTAAAATCTGACATATGACATAAACTGTTATATTTATTATGACTATTCCCCCACTGTCCTGAAGTCACTAAGTGAGGGAAATTTCATGATCTCAAAAAATGAAGATTCCACTGTAAAATATTTCTGACACGCTTCATCTCTAAGTAAGATGTGATGCAGCCTGTTCTCTAGATCAAAGATCCTAGTAGAAGTTTGCATTTTTCCCACAAAAACACATACTTTGATTGGTTTTATGGTCAAGAATTTTATTTACCTTTTCTAACCTTAAGTCATAGAGGGAGGTAAGGATAAATTAATTATCTGCTGTAAATACTGAATATCATTCAATGTTATGACCCCATTTTCAAAAGCTATTTCCTGCTTTCTCTATGCTAAGTTCTTACAACTGCCCTCCACTACATCAGCAACCATCTTGCTGAAGAGGTAGCATGAGATGAACGCATTAGATCACTCTATATGATTAACATTCCAGTTTAAGATAATTTCCTCTATCTTTATATCATAGTTATGCTTTATCAATAGCAACTTACTTTTTTTTTAGATTATTACCAGAGGAAACATTGCATTTCATAAGGCTTAGTAGTGATTTCAATTCAACCCTGCCAAAAACACCCCCTTCAATCAAGATCCCACCAATAGTGGGATTTGAGATGTTAATTATGCATCTAGAGCACATTTTATTCATATTGTGCTATGCCAGTTCTCTCTGTGTGTACAGGTGTTTTCAATCAAAGGTTTTGCAGGAAGAAATCAAATATGCAACAAACGTTACACTTGTGACCTGAATTTATACTCTCATTAAAAGACAATCAACCTTTTTGTCACAGTTTGACTGGCATTAAGCATATTACTCTCCTTTAATTCTAAACCAAAAGATTTTGAATCGGTTCTTTGTATTATGATCTGCAGACCCAGTGTCAGATTAACAAGTTTACAGTTATATGAGCTCACTACTTTTTTTTAAATCGTGATACAGTATTAGTACTCTTCCATCAGCTGCATAGCTTGAATGAACTGAGAAATTCAGAGGATTTGCCAGCATTACTCCTTACCTTTTGAACTCAGATTGTACTCCATAAAATATTTAGTGCCTTTGAAGCCTTTAGCACAGGCTGTCTTTCTCACTGATACTGCAATAGGTCTCACAGAGGACCACAGATAGCTATCATTTTCTGCTGTACTGTGCTTCACTTCAAAGGGACAAACTGTTTTTTAATAGATGGCTATGTATGGTCAGGTGGGACAAAATCCAGTCTCAAATTTCAGTGTTGTGTAATCATTATCTTTTAGCCTGAGTGCATAAGAGATGCTGAGTTTAGGTAATCTGACATTTTTTCCTCTTCCTGAATGCATGCTATGTTAGGTAGTTAATTAAAATGTGAAAAAGTAAATCTTTACTGTGATTGCTACACACAATACAGAATATATAAAGAAGTTTCTGTATAGATCTTTGTTCTACCATATTTCTAACTAGTACTCTTTGTTCATGTAAGGATTCCACAACTGTTTTAAGCAGTAGTTGTTTTCCAAAAATAGAAGATTCTCATCTATTATGGAGATGAATTTCAAATAATGATTTCAGGAACTGGCAGAGAACAAAGACTACACTGTAGCTGAAATAAACAGCCTTCCCCACTGGTGATTTTAGGATACCAGTTATTAAAAAATCATTTTCCTGACATTTGTACGGTAAACTCAGATCTCACTCTGATGATAAATATATCTCTTGGGTTCACCTTCTGGGGCAAGCCTCAGGGATACATCAGAATTAAATAATGGGATTTTGGTTTTATCATTGTTTCATTTATTTTGATTTGCTTGGTTCCTTCAGAACTCATAAAATTTTTCAAACACAAAACTCACCAAACATATAATGATGGGTTGATTTCAGTGCAGAGTAATAAAATAAATGCCTATTTTTTTTCTTCTTTGTTGGAGGCCAAGAAACACAGAATAAACACCAAGTGTCAGATACGAGGAGGAAAATTCTCAAGTTAGGCTTTAGTTTTCAAAACTTATTTCAGAATGCCACCAGAAATATGTTTATTATGTTGAGCTGATCATTATTTGATAGAATGTATTTCTTCTTTGATAAAGCCAATCTAGTTCCAGGCCTTTGTTTTCAGAAAACATCGATAATACAAATTAATTCTTTTTCATATTAATTTGCAATGATGTTTAGCTAATTTTGCTTCTTGTTTTAAATATTCCTCACTTAGTGAGGGGATATCAGTAAGATAAATCAATATAAAATGAGTTGTAGCCTAGTATAAACACACACAATTTAGCAGTCTAATGACAACTGAAGTGCAAAGTATATGGATAATAGAGTTGGACTACAACCACTGTTGCCTTAGAAGTTTACTCTTGAATCTTGTCCTCAGGATGTGTGAATAAACTAAGGTTTCAAAGAAAAGAAAAAAATTATTAAAAATGAAAAAAAAAATTAATTGTATTTGATCATGCATATTTTTAGAGTAATAATGGAAGAAAATACAAAGTATATATGTTAACTTTTTAAATAGAAAAGAGAGGGCTTTTTAAAAGTTTTGCATGCATGACTTGATATCTTTTCTGCCTCGGTTTGAGCATACCTTAAAAAGACTTGTATTTTGGGAGCATTCTGAGGGCTGGAAATCTGTAATTTACTTACTTTAACAGTTCATCAATCATCCTAGACATGGCTTAATAACATTCATACACAGAAGAACTGACAACTGGTCATAGTTGCACTTTACATTACAAATTAGATCTTTGCAGATGACTTAGGAATACTTTCACCCAAATGCAAAACTGTATACTTAATTCCATTCATTGTGCAACCTGCCTTACCATTTTTCTTTTTGTGCTGACTTTAACATAATTTAGGGAGAAAAAAAAATCTTTTCTGAACAGTTAACACAAATGGTTAGTCAAATTAGAAATATGTTTCAAAACAATATGTAGGTTTTATATGCATAATTAGTATTGCCATTAATGAAATAAGTTTTTCAAGACATGCAGAGAGGAGCATGATAGAATCTTACACACATCTATTTTCAGCACCTGTGCAAAGCATCTGACAGTGTCCTAATGACATGGAAAGTGGAACAGAGTGCACCTTCAGCAAGTCTGCCAATGGCACTAAACTTTGTGGTGCAGTCAACACACTGGAGGAAGGGATGCCATCCAAAGGGTCCTCCACAGGCTTGGGAGATGGGCCTGTGTGAACTTCAAGAAGTGCAACATGACCAAATGCACCTGGGTCAGGCCAAGCCCAAGTACAAATACAAGCTGAGCAGAGAAAGGATTGAGAGAAGCACTGGGGAGAAGGATTTGACAGTGTTGGTGGATGAGAAGCTCAACATGATCCATCAGTGTATGCTCACAGCCGAGAAGGCCAACTGCATCCCTGGTCAGCGATCATGGGACATGATTCTGTCCCTCTACTCCACTGTAGTGAGACTGTTCCTGGAGTCCTGCATCCAGCGCTGTGGCTCCAAATGCAAGAAGGATGTGATCCTGCTGGGATGAGTCCAGAGAAGCAGTATGAATTGGGGCAGAGGAAGGGTCACCTCTTCTACTGAGACAGGCTGAGAGTTGGGGCTGTTCAGCAAGAAGAGCACGCTCTGAGGAAACCTCAATAGCTGCCTTCCAGTACCTAAGGGGGAACTACAGGAAAGCTGAAGAGGGACTTCTTACAAGGGTGTGTAGTGACATAAGGACCAACATCTTTAAACTGAAACACAGTAGGTTTAGATCAGATATTAGTAAGAAATTCTCTACTGTGAGGATGATGAGACCCTGGAAGAGTTTTCCAGGGAAGTTGTAGATGCACAGTCTCTAGAAGTGTTGAAAGCCAGGTTCAATGGGGCTTTAAGCAAATTAATCTAGTGGAAGGTGAACCTGCCCATGGCAGGGGGCTAGAACTAGATGTTCTTTAATACCTCTTCTAAACTCAGACAACCTTTGATTCTATGATTTTCATGTTTCATGCAGTAAACTCTGTTTTAAATGTGGCTGTGGTTTTTTGGGGTTTTTTTCAGTTTTGGGTTTTTTTTTTTTTACATAAATAGGAGGACTGCATCTGGTGTGATTTTCATCTGATTTATTAAACGCAGTCTATCTATCTGAAGTCTATATGATTTTCATGTGTCAGAAGTGTATTTATAATAACCTCATCTTCATTCACTTGGAACAGATGGAAAAATACCTTTGATTACTGTTTTTTTTTAATGTTCAAGGCTGCAGGGCTAGAGACCTTGTTTCCTACTTTTTTTAAACAGTAAAGGAAAGTTTGCATGGAAGAGTTTTGTAGAATCTGTTTGGCATATTTGACAAGGATGACTTTCTGATTCTGATAGTTCCTGAGCAGCTTTTCTGTGTAATTTTCCTTTAACCTTGTCAGAGTAACATGAATCAAGGTCTCCAACCTTCCAGTATCTGAAGTACTAAAACTAGTTAATCAAAAAGGCTTTCCTAATTTGTTCCTTTTCCATCTGTTCCTATTGAAAGAGTAGTTAACTCTTCTAGAATGGCTGTAGCATATAAAAAACAGTAGACAGCACAATAAATTCTTCATTGACACAAGCTTGGTGACAGTGAAATTATGTAAAACTGTATCTCCTGCTGTGCTTTATGTACACAAAGAGTGTACATGAACAGCAGCATAAGTAAGGTTATAAAGTATTGCAAAATAAACACACAGCTTCTAAAAAGCTAAATGAAGCAGAGCAATTGAAACACTGGGCATTCCACAACTTGATCTCTCTATCACCCTGAGCAGCATAGATAGAGTGGAGGGTTAGGAAAGAAATGAAAATCTGTAAAGGAACATTACAGCATTTGTTCACACTATGAGCTGTCAACAATCATGCATAATTTAAGATTGCAGCCGCTAACAATTTCACCATGTTTTTCTCTGCTTGAGGAGCTGAGTTTTCTTATGTGTCCCTGATGAGATTACAGTGTCCCCAACAGCATCTTGTAAATAACCCATACTGCCCTTGCACAGAGCACAAATTTAGATTTCACAGATTTCAGGCCTAAATTATAAACACTGGTGTGTCCTCCAGTAACAGCATCATCCAAGTTTGTTAATTAAAGAAACGTCACAATATAGATATTGTCAAATTCTCTTTGGTATGATGGCACATAATAACATGCTAAAATTGCTAAACACTATGTCAAAATGTAGACTTTTTTCTCTTCTTTCTGAGGAATTTATCTTTTGTAATTCTCAGTACTGTGCATAATGTTCTCGTAGTGTTAAAAGAGAGAATTATTCCAAATGTCAAGGGGATTTATCCAATGAAACATTACATTTATGTGAAAGAAACAGAAACCAGGTGAGGATTTCATCAAACACAGATAACCAATACATTTTATGTAATTCACAAAAGAAAGAAACAAATGAAAAGCGAAACAAAAGCAAACCATTTTGATTCTTGTCAGAATTCTTGATTCTGACACTTGTCTTCTTTTTAACCTTGAGAATATTTGTTTGTTTGCTTTCTGGGGATTTTTTTTTTTCTGTGTGGAAAGTATATACTGTTATAAATGTCACACATTCTAAGAGTTCAGTATTAAAACTGCCACAAGAGTAAACCATTTTCTCTCTTCTTCATGATTTTTTTTTCATTAAAAATGTTTTCTTCTCATGTGCAACCTTTTGGAAAACTTTGAAATAGAGGGTTGGTGAAAATATTAGATTAAAACCTATCAAAATTCAATTAATTCTTGCTTATATGACAATATTTAGCGCATGAAATGAGAATGATACTACTATAACTGTAGGGTTGGATGAGGCTGACAGCAGGTCTGAAAGCCTCTTGGAAATTGATTTAGAAGCAATCAAGATTTACTCGTGAGAAAACTTTGTGAGAAAGTGAGGACGTGAACACTTGTAGCTGCAATGAAGGCCTTAAGGACAGCCAAGAAGATAACTAAAGATGTTTTGCACCCAAAGGAGAAAATGGCCTTGCTGGGAAACATCAAGGATGTACTTGTAGCGTGTAACTAATTGCTTGCTTAACTTGTTGTATAGTGCTAGGAATAGTTCTTGTTTTATAGACAGCCCCATCGTTGTTTGTCACGCAACCAATCATAACAAACCACAGTAGCTGTAAAAAAAAGGTATAAAGGTACTAACAGAGACTAATAAACTACTCTTTTTCTGTCCTTGAATTATTAGCATGTTGTGTGTCTGTCTCTACTGCGACATATAACCATTAAATTAAGAAATCTAAAGTAATCAAAAAGATGTCATTCTTGAGTGATCTTGTGATTGGAAACTAGTAGAAATGTGTAAATCAGTATTATGAAAAGGATTTTAACTTGTCTCACATATGGGGGTAGATTCATAATTACTGTATTTATTCATGACATGTTATTTTTTAATACAAAGTGTTCTCATAATGAGCTCAGAAGCTTTGCCATTTAATAGGAACATTCATTTATGCAAAACCAAATGCCAAACAGGTAAATGTGAGTTCATACATTCCAGATATAAAAGAGCCATGCTGTGGCAGGGATATTATTTTAGGTTTTCTTGCTTCCTGCTCTGTGCTACATACTAAAATAATAAATTTTCTAGGATCAAATCTGCAAAATATTGAAATTATATACATAATATATAATTTTTTAACATAATTATATGTAAAAATCCCCAAAAGTTTCTCTGCATTTATACGAGTTGCTGCCTACCTGCTGAGATACTAAAGAAAATATGACCATCAAAATATCCTACATTTTCTACAGAGCATTCTAAACTCCTTATACATTAGTACAGTTTCTCAGAAAGACATTTAATTTCTTCTTAAACCACTCAAGGTTGTAAAACCTAGGTCACCTTCTGCTTATGTTAATCACAAAACCCAGTCTGATAATTATTTGACTGAAATCACTACAGCGTTCAATATTGTAGAAGGCACAGTGACCTGGCACGTTGTGAGTCCCTTTTGTTCAGTAACTCAGCAAGGACTCCACTCACTCAGGCTGAAGGATAACACAGCTCAGTCACTCAATCTGAAAATGAAAGTCTGACCCAACATCTTTTAGGTGGATGCTTTAGCCAGAAGCTTATAAAATTGATTATAGCCAGAGAGCCAGAAGATTGTTCTCTTTTATGCTGCCTTGTTGAAACACCTTCACTTTTCATGGGCCAGCGAACAAGACAATGCTTGTATATTCCAGGAGCTAAAATATGTTCTCTCTTATCTAGAAAAAGGACCCTGAGCAATACATTATATGTTGCTAAATAAGAGAAAGGTAAGGACATATCCCTGGCTTCAAGGATAAGTAGAAGAGATTATCTTGTGTTCACATTTCTTTTCAGATGGTCTCTTTTTTAACAGGAGTGTCTCAGCTACCCAAAGAGGGTCCGAAAGCAAGCTAACAACTGTTCAGTGTCAGCAGTCACACCACTCAAGCTCACTGCCCAGACTTCTCTTACTAAATAGCATAAAATTACCCTCAGAATCTCTGTAACACTCAAAATAATTTTAAGCAGATCTACATTAAATATTCAGTTAAGTAAATATTTTACATAAAGCTGGGTATTCCATCTTCTAAGCTCTATGTGAATATTCTCTCTGGCAAATGTAACAATTCTTAACAAAGACTTGATGTGAGGGTTTGGATGCAATCGAAGCATTCCTTTGAGATGCTGAATATGCAACTCCCAACCAACTACAGGACAAGCAGAACCTTACACTGGCTCTGCCACAACCATAACTGAGTGCTCTGACCCTTTGAATGCACATAATCTTCTGTCTTACGTCTGAGGAGTGGGTGATCCAAATGCCTCAGTCTCAGTAGAAGCATCCATAGCTCTGAGTTTTGAGTGTAGCCCTCCCTGAAAAAGGCAGAACTGACACTTCCTACTTTTTTCTTCATATTTTCCTTTGGAGAGGTTGTGTCCTCAGTAGTATACATAGAATATTTCAAAATTTTGCACTTAACAATTCACTTCTGGATCAAAATGTATTTTAGATATTTACAGTTTCATAAGCTTTGTTCATTCAAGAAACACTGAGTTCTTAAGCATTGTTGTTTCAGGATTCTAATAGCTAAATTCTCTCATCTAGAATCCCCCAGACTATTAATTTCATTCTTTTGTTCCCTTTAGCTACAGCAGAAGGAAAATAATTTAATAATGTTTTTTCAGTGTTCCAATAATGCTTTAATTTCTCTAATGGTTTCTCAAAAAAAAATTCTTTTGCACCAGGTATTGAAATCAATTTGATTTTTTCCACACACACTCCTTACAGAAAAAAGTGTTAAATATCAGGAGAATTAAAATGCAGGACATTAATGTATGAAATGACTACTGGACATTTTTGTGTTAATCAATTCAGACTAAATCATTAATCCCTTAAGATACCAAAGACTAATTTAGCAACAAGGAAATAGCCAAAACCATGGTGGTCTTGTGTCCTGGTTTTGTGTCAATGAAATCTAGATCCTAGAGAAAAATCGCAACATATTTGTATACTAGGGGAGCAGAAAGACTTTCGAAGGATGTGTTATTCTTCACACTGCCCCTGGCTATGCCTGCATATATGTTTTAACTAATGTAGCTTATTTGCAACCCATCTTCCATTAATGCATTCTGATTGAACCAATCCAAACTAGGATAATAAGCAGTGATTATCCTACAATTAACTGAGCACAGAATATCACAGTCAGAATAAAGTATATTCCATATAAACTTTTTCTCACCATTTTATCCTGTTTAATGATTTTCCTTGGTCAAAAATAGTATGTCACAAAAGTCTGCACAAATAAAAAAATCAGGAGAACTTAGTATCATAAATAGATTTAGAAAAATTTAGAAGGCTAACTGTGTTTCTACATAATATTAGAAAATTTATTATTGAATTCATTTTCACAATAATAGTCCTTTGTAAATTATTTAATTCTTTTTCTACAATCAGATAATAAAAATAATTTTTTCCATTATTGCTGAAGAGAGTTCACACAGAGACAAGGGCTGTCATCTTCCTGGACCAGTGAGCAGGGTGGGGGGGCACAAGAAGCTGAAAGAGGACAGATGGGACAAGTGACCCCAGCTGAACAAAGGGATAATATACACCCTGTGACACCATGATCTGCAATAGAAGAGGGGCAGGTGTGCCTGAAGGCTGTTGCTCAAGTACTGGATGGGCATCATTTGTTTGGCTGTGTATCACTGTTTGTATTTACATTATCTTTCTTGGGTTTTGTTTCTTTCTCTTGGTTATTTTCCTTTTCATTACAGTTTACCATAATTGTTGTTGTTGTTACTATTATCATTATTATTATTATTTGAATTATTAAGCTGTTCTTCCCTCAACCAATTTTTCTCATTTTTACCCTTCCAGTTCCCTTCACCTCATCCTGCTGGAGCACGGAGTCAGCAAGTCGATGTGTGATGCTTAGTTGCTGCTTGGGGTTAAACCATGACAGCAGACTATTATTAAAGTAACAAGAAAGGTAGAGTGGGGAAATATTGATATAAATGTGGGTTTAAATGGAATTTCAATTCTATCATTATAAGGATAATGGATATGACATTTTCTCACATATTCATTTCGATTTTCAAAAGTTTATAAATCCCATTCAATGCTTACTTCTGCCTTTATGTACCTCAAAAATCTCTAAAACCAGAATTCTGAGCTATCTTGCAATTTCTTTTCATAATGAGCTTAAAGCTCATTGTGATGATACAAAAGGAGCTGCTCATGTAAGTATGACATGAGGCAGCTGTATTCAAACAAATCAACTTTTCAATAGAGAATAATGTAGAAAACATTCTGTTGCCCCTGTGTATATAAATGACATCGCTAGCAATTGGTGAGAAAAAGACCACATTTTGTTGCCAACATTTTTGTCCAAAGCTAGCTTTTGAAACTGTCTCTGGAATTTTGCATTAACAAACCTTCTACCTTGTGCAGAAATGCAGCAAGAAAGTTATATATGCTTGAAAGCAGAAGGTAAATATTAATTAATATGCACAGCAAATAGCTAAGATGAGCTTTGGGCTGAGCGTTAATTTGTTTACCATCTCTGTAACACATCCAATGATATTTTGCTGGCCAAGCAGTTGTAAGTGAGGCTGGGAAGGTCAGGCCCTATTTGAAACTCAGTGTTGCTAAGTTTCCATCTTCTAATTTTCTGTTTTTCCTTTAAAATTTTTGATTTTTTTCATGTTAGTCTCTTACCTCTTCAGCTGCTTAAGTATCCACATTTCAACAGTGTCACCACAGCTTGCAATTTTACCTTTTCTTATCTTGCATGCCTGTAGTCTAGGTACTTCTCAGTTTGTCTGAGCCAAGGTTATAATGCCGTACTATATCAAAACTAAGTCATGATTCACAAACAGCTGAATCTCTAAGAGGAGGATTGCAACTCCACTTTCATCAGAATAAATAATAAAAAACTTAATAAAACCCAAATAATCTGGGAGAAGGAAGGGATCTCTAGGGAGATCCACTCATATGATGATTCAAAAGCTCAGGAAATGCTTCATTCGAACTTTAAGCATTGAAATAAACCGGACTTATATTTATGTAAAAGAAACCCACCTGTTAATCACTTAGGATGGAAATCTAAGACATTTTCATGGGTACATGAAAATTGAAAGATCCCACAAAGGCATCTCACTATTGACAAAAAAAATAGACCAAAAAAACCCCACACCAAAACAAGGAAGACCACACAAAAAAACCCCAACCCAACCCCCAGGATACCTCACTGTGTTTTCTCTAAGCATGCCTGAAATGACTGCGTAGAGTTTATTTATGTAATGTGTTTGAGAAATGAGAAAGAATAAGGTAACATATATAAACACTGAATTAATGAACACTGAAGTTTTACAATATAACTTTTAAAGTACTTCTCTAAGAC
This sequence comes from Eopsaltria australis, assembly GCA_034509425.1. Taxonomy (NCBI): domain Eukaryota; kingdom Metazoa; phylum Chordata; class Aves; order Passeriformes; family Petroicidae; genus Eopsaltria; species Eopsaltria australis. Next base: position 856,135 of record JAVTVJ010000518.1, read on the forward strand.
ATCTATTCTTTTTCTTACATAATAAAAAGGGAGCCATTGAACAAAATGAAACATAAGAAATAACAAAGATAAAAAAGGAAATGGATATTTTACAGGGTTAAATTAATCCCATGTAACTTGAACTGTTGTAAAAGTTGATTTTTCCAAAAGGGGCCTTGATGGAATTTCCATTGTTCATTCGACAGAAGACTATACAAAATAATATTGCTGAGTTCTTTCTGCAGGACAAAAAATATCTATTGTAGGGTGAATTAGGGTAAAAGCTGATGGATAGACTGAAGAGTTTAGACAAGGACTTTGAATGATATTAAGCATTCTGACTTGTAAGAAAAAAAAAACCAAACTTATGCAGCTAATCTAAAAGGAAGTATTTCAGGAGGAGTTTCCTATGGCTATGCAAATAGCTTCAGAAAACAATATGTATTTCCAACTAAAGCAAAGAACTGTAAGCAGCCACAAACAGAAGGCTGTAAATTACTCACCAATACTAGATTAGTTATCTGGACTACTTACTTTTCCAGTAGTTCATGTCCTAACTAGGTCATGAGTTAGCTTTCTTTTTTGTTTACTTCTTACCTCCGTTCCAATTTTCCCTGTTCTTGTGAGGGCCTGAAAGTTTTGGAATTAGCTTTAAATATCAGTTTTAGGGCTTATTTATAATTATATTTTAAGACAGTCCAAACACACTTGTTCTACCCATAAAATAAGACACATTTTCTTGCATAAGATAAACTTGCTTCAGTTCATACTTTATTCCATAGCACCCTTCAGCCACAATATTTTCATACATTTTTTGACTTGCAGAATATAGGCTGAAGATACACAAAGGTGGTCATTTTCAAATTTCCTCATGATGTCTGTTAAGGAAATTAGATGTATCTGAGAAATTATCCCAATGTTACTGAGAAATTCAATAAATTAAATATAATTAAACTAAACTCTAAGAAGATATTATTCCATTAGGAACATGAGTGTCTCGAACTGTGAAACAGAAGATCTTATTTAGCATCTTGATTAGACAATATGGTAATTTCTAATACTTCTATGTTGTAGAATTGAAAAGTACTGACTATTTTATATGGAATATTGAAAGAGGGATTTTCTAGGGGCTGGTAATAATCATAGTTTACCTGTGCATTCCATTTGAGAAGCCAAACCATGCTAACTTTCAAAAGCATAAAAGATGCTGCCAAAAGAGATAAACTATCTTTAAATCAGAAAGCAGATTTTTTTTTCTCTTTGTCTTATTAAGAAGCATTTTACATTTCCACAATATTGATACCTGCTTCTGTACTACTCATGGAGCATGTGGAAACAATAGTATAGATATGAGTGTTTCTCCTCAGAAAACAGAGTCAAATAACAGAAAAAGATCAAATTCTAGCTTGAAGCTAGATGAATGAAAATGAAAATTTTGACAGAAAAGCAGTGTTGACATAGTGACTCTAGGTAAATGTATTCATTGATTATCTGTTAGCCACAAGAGAAAAGTGTGACATTCAAATATAAATGGAAAATTGAAAAAGTACTGTATATAATAGTTTAATGACTCCAGCTTCTGGGATGGGGGGGGGGGAGGGAGGGGTCTGTTAACTCCCACCTTCCATCCATGGCCGCTTCACTGGCTCCTGGATTGCCAATCAGCATTTTTAGTCTGAATAGAGTATTTGGACCAGTAGCTCCCTTCCTACAAATTTGAGCCAAGCTAGATTTTCAGGAGAGTCTAAAAAGGCTTGAGAATGGCACCAAGAGAAGAGCAGACTGGCAGCTTCAGAAGCAAAAGATGGGGTGTCAACAAAACTGACAACTACTATGCTTAGATATTTGACTAAACCTGTCCTGAATGTGACTAAAGAGAAAGTGAAAAAATTCCTGGGCAAGTGCTAAGCTAAGTGCAAGAAGATTGAAAGAGTCCTGCCCCCTACAAATAGGTTTTGGCACCTCCATGGATGTCTCTTTCTCCGACTCTTTTGTAATTTCCTCAACTTCATTCTAGAGCCCAGATCACTTTTCACTTCAGGGATTTTAAGCAAAATCATTGCAGTTAGAACAGTGTAGCTGCTGCCAAGCATAATACAGGTTTCAGTGGACTTTTCCATTATGTCAGTATTTAAATGGTGGATTGGAATGTGACTGGAATATGTGGGGTGGGTGGCAAGAGTAATGGGGTTTTGTTGTTGTTTAGAACAAGAAAATCAACTCGGAGTGGCTCAGAACAAGAAAGTCAGTTTGGAGTGAACCATCTGATTGTCTGTTGGTCTGGGTTTGGTTCTTGTCACAGTACAGTATTTGACATCATGATCAGGATTCCCTTTGTTTGAGGTGCTCTAGCAGCAGGCCAAATGTGTTCCACACAGAAGTGGACATTCAGTCTACAGAAGCAGATGAGAGGTTTATGTGAAGATTACAGTGTTGATATTGCAAATAATGAGAATACAAAAAATCAACTTTCAGCCAACAGAAGCTCTCCCATTGCCTTGCACAATGAGTTTATATAAATGAGTTGTAAGACATAAGCACTCCTTGGCAGAACATAAGTCCATAATGCACTCCAAACATTTCTGATCTCCTGTGACATTGAGTACGTTTACATTGCCAAGGGGAATGAGCTCGAACACAGGACTTCTTATTGTTCACAAACTTGAGCTGCTAATTTGTGTCCTACTTCTAGTTTTGATGAATACAAGTAGGCCCACAGAGACAGCTCTGCTGTGTGGGGAACCAGCCTTAGACAGTGTCACTGTGAGTCAATTGCTGCCAAATAGCCTCAGGGCAAGGACTCAATCCCTGCTTTTCTTTTATTTAGCAGAATAGAAAGAGTTATAGAGATCTTGGGTAAGAAGTGAGCTTCATGGCTAGTCCACAAAAGACTCTGCTACTCCCTTGTGCTATCAAGTCTGTTTATAGGCCTTTGCACAGAAAATTCAGGATTTCTTTCTCACCTTAAATATTATTTATGAAGATGAGTTTAAAAACTAGGAGGGGTAAGCGACAGCAAAAAATGCTTCTCGTTGCCACTCTTAAAAAGAGCACCCATAAAGATTATTTCAGTTTTTTTCCTGTCTACAAAACACATTCTATTTTCCCAGAAAGGAAGGTGCAAGTCACATTTAACCCATTGATGTCCTACATATATTGGTTTTTAGTAACTTCTTTTGCATGGAGAAGCTTAGGAAAATTAGTCCTTTGGAAAGCACACACTCACCCAACTCTGCATTAAAAATAAACTTCTTATGATATACCCAGCCTCTTTTGATTACTTTTGTATCTAGGTGCAGAGAAATGTTTTCTCTCTGACCTCTTCTAACAAGCTGGCTGAGACACGGCTGGCATTCCTTTAAACCCATTAGACTGTCTGTTTCATGTTTGTAGAAAGAAGGGAGATGAGATCAAGAAAACTTAGCTATAGACAAGTGCTAGCGAATGCACGTAGTCCTTATTGGGTAGAGACACGTGCTGTGACTGGATAAATATGAAATGAGATTTCAGCTGCAGAGCAACCTGCTTTTAGAGCACAGCTGGAGACAGTCAGAAAATGCCGTGTGTTACCAATCAAGAATTATGCAAGTGATAGGACTCTAAATGCATTGATCCTACCTGAATGTCTTTGGCGATGGAATGCTCACGAGACTAGCTCTGACTTCCTGCCGTTTTGGTGCTGAGCATGCTTCACAGGAATTTCTCTAACACCTTTTTATTTTTTTTCCTTGAAAATATTCTAGCATTACATGCGATCTGTTTAAAAGAGTGGTGAACTTCTAATGTGGGTGCACCACCCCACCATTCATGTGAATACCTCAGGCTTAATAAATTTAGTTTTTCTCCTCATGGAAAATCTGCATGGGATGCCATGATTGCAGGCTTCATAGCAGGGCTATTCTAATTTTGCTACACAAGTTAGAAATGGGGTTGGTGAAAAGAACTGTATATTGCAAGTCACTGAAAGCAAAATAATTGCCTTTTCTACATTTTTAGCCTTACTGGACATTAGTTCCTTTAGTTTGGGTCTCCTAAATATGGGAGAAAGGAGAGAAAGAACCATCTTCTTTTGTATTCATCTTCACATATTTAACATCACAAGTATTTCAATGTATTTAAGATAAAAGTAGCATTAAATACAGTATTTGGACTTGTTGCAAATAAAAACTCTCACCCTCAACATTTTATAAGCATTAAAATACATTATTGAAAATCAGAGTATTATTCTCCTTTATGGCAAATCAATAAACAGCCACATGAAAATTAAGAGTATACATTAAGTTTTGATAACATAGATTTTCATGTCATTTCTGTTGTCTACAATAACTACCAGTAAAATTTGATATTTTTACATGTCATGGAAGGGAGATTAAAATATAAATCCTACATTCAGGTAATCAAAAAGCAATATGTGAAGGAAAATATGCAGTAAGTTAATCTTATTTTTTCAAATTAGATATATATTTGTGTGCATATTTATATATAATGGAGAGTTTTGAAAAAGAAAAGAAAATAGGAGAAAGAAGCACTAACACTGGCTTTGCTAACTTTCATACCACAGAGATGTCAATGATGTAATATATGAGTAATATCCTGGAATTCTAAGGGTGCAAAACACTGATGAGCAAACACCAGGAAAAGGTGTAAAAAAATGAAAGATGAACACGGTAGAGATAAGAAAAGAATCAGCCATGTGACTAAAGGAACTATTAGGGTTTACCAGAATTGCTTTACTAAATGCATTAGACATTTTCTTTTAGCACAGTAAAAAAAAGAAGAAATAAGGTCTTAAATCAATAATTCATGTGTCATACCTGGAGCAAGACCATATTTCTCAACTAAGCAGGAAACACCCTCTCATTCAGGCAAAGTCTTTTACAATACTTAGCTAGAACAATGGTAGAATTACCACCACACACCTATTAAATGCTTTCTATATCTCCTTTCCTTACAGGTGTTTCTTTACTGTCTGTGGTAGAATACCACTATCTCTCCTTTTTATGAAGTAGTAACAGTCAAGAATGGGACTCTGGCATTACTATAATTCATAAGTAAAACATAACAATAACAGTTGGGAGATTCATTTTGGTACTGTCAGTAAATTTTCAGCATAATACAGAACTGTTGTGGAATTACAGGACTGAATTTGTAATGATTCTGAAATAATTCTTGAAAATTTGATAGAGACCCATTACAGTGTCTTTACATTGCCGTCCCTATTGGCATGAGTGCACCACAATTTTAGGTAAAGAAAATAGTGTTTAAGTAGAAATTCCTGTCAATCCTTCCAGAAACATTATACAGATAGAAAAAACTACAGTATAGCTTCTAGTGTCCCACTTTCAATATAGCCAGAATATGCAATGATTGAGCACATAAGTAGCACATAGTCTCTTGCACAAGCTTTTTCAAACAGTAAAATGTCTTCCCCAGAGAGTAATCCTCCTTTACTTCTCTGTGGTTCTGCTTTTATATTTTTGCATTATTATTACTCTACTGTTTCTTCAGACTTAGTAGCTAAGTGTTATTTAAATAAATAACCCACAGAAAAGAAAAATGCTTGCAGATAAATTGGAATACTGGTGTTTTATTTTCTTCCTGTAGTGGACTGCTCCTTTAAGCAGCATTTCTACTGCATTTTCCAGAGTCTGGAATGATTGAGCTTTCAAATTCAGTGCATTGAAACAGGTAGAATAAATCTCCACTCTCTGTATGGATTCATATATACATACAGATCTATGTGTGTCTGCATGTATATGTATATGTATATGCATATGCATATGCATACGTATATGTATTCATAACTTGTCTGATCCTTTCTACTCATGAAAAGATGACTAGTTCTGTGTTTCCCAACTGGATGAAAAGGATCAGGAGAGGCACATATACAGAGACAGGCTTCTGCTCCCCCATCATCCTGCAGACTGGATAATCTAGGCTACATGACATGTCATGGATGGTAGATAGTGATATGCCATCACAAACACAAATCAATTCCAGCTAGGGAAATTGAATATCTTCAATTTCCATTTTGGGCTTAAAACGAGAAATATTTTTGATAAATTTTACTTGCATACACTTAATTTCTAGAAAAAAACCTCAACCACTAGCGTTTTGTTTTTTTTTTTTTTTTTAACGAATACATTACTAAGGAAAAACAGAGGAACATGAAGTATTTTGAAGCTTCATTTATACTGATAGTACATATAGAAGTCCCATAAACCTTCGCTGAAGTTCTGTGCATTGAGAAGAGTTGGTTCTATGTGCTATATTGGTTATCTTTGAGTTTATGGAGAACAAACTTTTAAGGCAAGTTTAATTTATGTGAACTTAAAACAAAAAAGTAAATAAAAGCCAAACCACTGAATTGTGGCTGCATGAGCCATGTCTCTTCTGCAATCCTTCTGCTGTTGTCAGCAGTTCCTGTGATTACTTAGGCTGCTTTGAATGTACAGACTACTTGTATCTAAGTAGGGATATTACCTGTTCTAACTAGTAGAAGACTGTGATTAATCAGAGCATACTTTGTTTCAGTGCACCCATGAAGCCTTCTTTTCACTAATGAGTCTTACAGATGATGAATACAAATTAGGTGAAAGTTTTTCAATCAAACTGTAAAAAATATTTAAACAAAATAAAAATACACACTGAATAACTAGCAAAAAAGCAGGCTAATCACTGAAGCATTCAAGCTTCTTGTATGGAAAACAAAATGTATATGACGATTTATTTATGGCATTTAACACTTCTGACTTTAATAACATTTTTCAGTGGAGTGCCTGAAGAATTTTGCTGATTTGAAGGACTGTCTCTCCATTCTGCACAATGAAAGTGCTTTTCAAAGAAATTTTAAGTTGGACTGAAACCACGGGGCTCATAAGTCTTAGAATAGGGACCTACTCTTTTCAGTTTATCTTCATCTTGCAGTACATTTGGGGGTTTTTTTTCCCCAGGATTCCCTATGTTATTTAGATTCTTGCCTTGCACTTTTGTCTTTTTCTCAATGTGAAAATGAAGAAACTGCCTTAACCCTTAGCAAAGAACAAATCATGGGCATGTGTGACACATTTATTCATTCAGTCTAACTTCTGGCTTTGTAGAAAGACAAACTACTCGCTTATTTCCTAAGGATCACTTTCCAAAGGAATGTACCCTTCTCCATTTATCAGACTGAAAAGTTAGGTTACTAGCTGAATCATGTAATCTGTATGCTAACACGAAATGTGAAAATTTAGTGAAAATAGAGTGAACACTTCTCGCTCATAGCTGATCTCTTTGTAATAGTTCTATTTCCATGTAGAACATGAATTTAATATAAAGGAGGGGATACCTAAGAGTCGGTCAACACCATCCACAAACTGTTATGCTCTAGTCCTAAAGACTGAACTGATTTTGACAGTTCATTCTGGACCTCTATTTATTTACATTATCATAATCTTTGGCTCTGTTTTCTTTCCTACAGGTAAGTCTCTTCATGAAAGGAATTTCTATGAGAGTGAACATATGGAGGAAGCTGACCACCTGATCTTCATATGAACTTTTAGATTTGCTTCTGTGGGAGCTGAGTAAGATTACTCCCTATGATTGTGATTTCACTTATCTTTTTCCTCAGGAGGTGCACTTGCTGAAGTCAACATTCCTATTTGAAGTATGGGGAAAAGAATTAACATTTTACTTAGCCAAAATATGTAAAATAGTTAAAAATAGCTTGTAGCATTTATATGGCTATGTCCAGCTGCTACATATTTAAAGCAACCTTAAAACGATCTGAAATTATTCCTGTTCTGGGAAATTAAATACTAATATAATAAAAATGACAATGTAATTGAATATCACTAGTTGTTCTTTTCTTTTTGTACATCTAGACAGAAAAACACTGCTTTTTAAATACACCATGGCTTTTTTTCTTTGTGAAGAAAATCATTGCTGTCTTGAATTTATAGGATCACCAATCATATTCAGAAGTGATTTTTTTAAAAGGCTGAAAAATAACTAAAAATGACTAAATTATAGCAAAGGATTTTCAGTTTTAAGAAGACTTTACTGTTGCTTGATGCAAAATATAAATGTTTTTGAACCAATACCATTAACAATTTTTGTGTTTAATAACACTGTATTTTGATTCTTAGAATAATTTCTAATCAATTGAAGTTCTCTTGCAGGATTTCAAAATGTAAAACAAAATTTTAAAAAATATTCATTAACATTCATAATGGTATGACAAGGTTGAAAGAAAAGTGGTGAAATAAAATCTACCTATAAGGTCCTTCTTTTTCTCTGGAATGTTGTTAACATTTGATCCTGTTCTCTGAGACAACTTTTCAGTCTTCTGATAACCAAAATACTTTGATTTTCTAGACATTTAAAGATTGTTTAGATATATTTCAAAAAATTTAATGAGCTGTTGGATAACAAATTCAATTGTCTGTTTTATAAACCATGTAGAAAAGAAGCATACACTTAAAAGTGTTCTGATTTCTGTAAAATAATTACCTTTCTTCATATCAGTTCTTAAATGAAAATATGCATCCCTGTCGAATTTTCGAAACATATCTTGGACAAGTAAAAAATTCTAAATATTATTAATCAAGAAAAAAATCCTGTTTAATGACAGAACTGTTGTTTTTATTACAAGTAAAAGTAAAGATATTTTCCAATTTAAAGATAATAGGGAAACACACTACAATTCTGTACGGCTTATTTGGCTTCTCTGATACATTGCCTTGTGTCTCACTGAATAATTTTCCACATTACTGTACAAATTTATCATTTCTTTTAGGTGTACCAACAGAAGAACATTTTAATGAAAGAATGTTCTGCATTATTAATCAATAACACTTGTTGAACTCGAATGACAAAACATTTCTCTCCCTTTTGTGCAGACAATCGCTGACAAAATAAAAGTAACTTGTTTCATATTACTCAGTCATTTTTGTTTGGTTTTGTTTAATAATTACTTTACAATTTTTCTGGAGTCTCAGGTAACAACACCCAAAAATCTTAGTAAGATAATGCTGACCAAAATATTTGAAAGATTAGACAAAATCAACAAGTATATTTTGAATATTTGTTTTTATTATTTGTGGGTTCCATGTAGTATCAAAATTGAATGAAATAAATTACATGAAAAGTATTTTTTTTGCTATGTCTTAACAATTTGAAACTTTTCCTTATCTATTAAAAATATTAATTATAAATTAATTATATATATAAAAATTAAAGTGATGCTTGTCTTAGATGTTAGCATAAAAAAAGGTTACACATATTTATATGGTTATAATTTGTGTAACTGTAACACACTAGCATTTAGAAGTCCTGGCATGATTAGATACACTCTGGGTGAAATAAAAAAAAAGGATACTTCTAAAGAAATTGCTATTTATGCAGCTGGTTTATTGTTTTTAAATTTAAACCTATGTTCACACTCTCAAATGCATTAGAAGCTGTAACAACTACAAATGTGAAAAATTATTGCATAGATTTAATGTACAAGCATTAGTTTTCTTCTTAGAAAATGTACTGTGTTTGAATCTGTGTTGAAATGAAGTGCCAAAGAATTGTAGAATAGTTGAGGTTGGAAGGGACTTTGGGACATTATCTGGTTCAACCACCCTGCTCAAGGATGGTCTCCTAGAGCCAGTAATCCAGGACAGTGTACACATGACTTTTGAGAGTCTCCAAGTATGGAGACTTTCTGTGAACTTCTCTGTGAAACCTGCGCCAGTGCTTGGTAATCCTCAATGTAAAAAAAAAAAAAAAAAAGAAAAAAAGGGTAAATATATTAATCTTGTCACCTGTTTATCTATAGGTATGAATATCTCTTTTCATACTGTACCAAAAGACATATATTTGGTTAGGTGGATATTATTTTGTATTGAAATAGCTTAACTGAGTGTTAGGAAGAAAAGGAAGAAAAAAGTTTCTTTACAGTCTGCAACTGTAAGTTTCTTTTATTTTTGGTAAAAATCTGTGACAGGAAAAAGAGGTTGAAAAAAATCACCAGCCCAAGACAATATTAAGTTGAAGAAAGTTTCTGGAGTACAGCATAAGGAAGTAGAGACAGGAATATGTCAGGAACAATGACACTGAAACATGACTCAAGCAGAAAACACCGGAGAAGATAAAGAAAATAAGGCAGAGCTTCTCAATGGCAGTGGAAAGAGACTGCAATTACTAAAATCCCAAAGATAATTTATTCTATAATTGAGAACAAAAGAGCAGACTTCTTACTCAAGGAAAGAATCAGCTTTGCAAAAATAGCAGGTGTGGTTGTTTATCTTATTCTATTTCACTGAGCAGATCTGATTTTAAAGTAACTTTATTTTCATTGTATTCTAATAATACAGGTTTAGAGATACAAAGCTCCTTGATATTTAAAGCAATTTATGTCTCCATCAGGACCAGTTGTTCCTAATCGATAGGTTAATAGGTGCCATAGAATGAAATCATGTGCAATCTTCTGAAAAATCACTCTTTTATCCAAAGAATGCACAAATCATTTTCATAGTCATATCATCATTTCAGGAATGATGAAGATAAATATCTTACAGTGGCATGCAGAATTCAGCTGGAAAACCTACTTATCGGTATTAATTGACCCCTGTAAACCTGGTGTGCACTGAATCCACTGACTTTCAGTGTAATGGCCACATTCTCATCTCTTTTGCACTGGCTAACACAAGTTCTCATTATTACTATGCCAGTAAAGCCCATAAATTCCTTATAAATCAACTGTTTTCATATTTTTTAATCATTTCTCAATTATTAAACTCTTCACACTGACTACAGATTATCCAAAGTCTATCCAGTAAGTTTCCAGCTAATTCTGTAGTAAACAGTTTTCCACCAGCCATGTTCTTTTCTATGTTTTGCCACAGCTGCAAGATAAATACTTAGTTTTGTTACATAGTCTTTTTCTCTTCCTTGAACTCTAAGATACCTATACCATAGGCAAGTAGCTCTGTTTCTGCAAATAAAATGAAGTGACTGAAGCATTGATTCTGTTGTGACGGTGAATACCACATTTAATAATATGTGTTCCACATCTAATATTATGAAAACCTGAAAAAACAGCAGTGAATCATAAAGGTTACTGATGGAGATACATATTAAATTACCTCATTCATACAAAAAATGTGCTGGTTTAATTTCTACTACACCATTCTTCATTTCTTTTCTCTCCATAGATCTCCCCTTGCTTGTGGAGAGTCACATCTTAGCATAAAGCGACGAATAGTGAAAAGTTTTAGTTCTTATTCATATACACGTCTGAAAAAAGAAAGATGATTCAGTTTATCTTTAGTAGAGGTTATACTAAATCTGCTGTGCAATCACCACATAATGATATGAGGGAATTCACAGATTTTTAAATAAATTTGGAAGCCAACTTACATAGGCATTAGGAAGCATTTTCTGCTGTAGTTATACTATTATGAAGAGAAGAATGTAACATTTATTGGGTAGGAGAGGATCTAAGCAAAAGAAAGCTTGATTTTGTAGTCTAGTGCCAGAGAGACTGCCTTGGGATGGAAAACTGCTTTTGTCTGGTATGTTCTTCCACTTTTCCATATGAATTTTATTCACTAACTTTTAAATGTAAATGCAAAATTGTCCTTGAGGAGTAGGAGGATTCATTTAACTGAGAATCTAGCATGTACAGTGCTAAAGAGTTGTTAAAATACATGTACAGCACCAAAAGGTGTCACAGATGTTCCACTGAAGTGAAATCAGTGGATTCAGAGCACACCACACTTACAGAAGTCAATAAACTGCTAGGTAGGCTTTCAAGTCTGAATTCTGCATGCCACTGTAATGGATGTAGACATAGATCACTCAGTTATGCTGTGTGTGTGTTAGACTGTGAGAGCACAGAAAGTACTATATTCATGCAGAGCAGTTGCATGGAGGCAGAAAATCGGGACTATGAAATCTTAGTGGGTTCTAGTATTTTGGACTCATACAAACATAAAATTGGCTCCTCCGAGCTACTCCTAAGTAATTTATAAAGCAACAAGATGAAGTAGAAACAAACAAGAGAAAGGAAGAGAGAGAAGGAAAGAAGGAAAGAAGGAAAGAAGGAAAGAAGGAAAGAAGGAAAGAAGGAAAGAAGGAAAGAAGGAAAGAAAGAAAGAAAGAAAGAAAGAAAGAAAGAAAGAAAGAAAGAAAGACAAAGAAAGAAAGAAAATCTACTAAAAACCCCAAAGCAAAGCAGAGAGAATATATTCTTTAAACATTCTCAAACTTGGTATATTCTTATTAAGCAGGAACAAAGGACATAATGAATGAGTGAAGGAAGTTAATATTAAACAATGATAATATGAAATTATTTTTAATAATAAACTGTAATTTACTTTATAGCATTTTTTCTTCATCACATAAAATCACCTATACACATCCCACAGCTTTAAAACTTCCTAAACTATCTGAGATTACTCCTCAGTTCTCCTTAGCCTGTGAGCTGCACTGTAGAATTGTTAATTCACTTCCAGGACTTCTTTTGGTGAAAACGATTAGGACATTTTCGAACAAAACTCCTGTATAATTTTGATGGTGACTAAGTGCAAAGACTGCTTTCAGCATTCTGCTGAAACACTGTTCCATGAAGTTTTTAAACCTTATCCCAGCAGTATTTGAGCACCACCCCATGCCCTTCTGCTACATCATCTGGTAAATGATCATTTTATGGTTTTAAAATAATTTACCCTAATGAATTGCAACGCAGTCTTCACAGTGTTCCAGAAAGCTTCAACTGCAATAAAAGCACCCCCAAGAAATAGCTGTTAAGCTTTCTCAGAAGGCCAACAGGGCCATCCTATTTAATTCACAGTAATATTTTATAAGTACTGGATATTGTGAGTATGTCAGTCTGCTGTCAAGGCACTGGCTACAAATCTCTCTGCACTACTTGACCTCGGGAACCAGAATCATTAACCATGTTTAGATGTGTTGATTTAACTATTTCTTGTATTCCATTTAGTGCAGAGGAATATATGTGTGTGGTCTTGTCACTGCCTGGGGCTGCTTTTATGATTTGGTGTTGAGGATGGGATGAGAGCTACACTTCTGTGCATTTAATTCAGGTAATGCATCTCCTGCTTCTAAGACTGCACTTCTAAAGATCCTTGGCTAACTTGCGCCAGGCTGTTGACTCAAATGTTAACACTGGGAAAAAAAGTAGGCTGTAGGACAACATAGACACAAAATAAATAGATGAAGAAAGACAACATGTCTGTGAATAAATTTAGGTTGCACAGAGTTAATGTTAGTCAGAGAAATGAGATTCAGAAAATATCTGTGAGAAACAGAGGATAAAAAGTATAAAAATTGAAGAAAGTTCAATTAATTACTTTAAAAGATTACGTCCTGATTTTGTGCAGTAGCAAAAGTCTGTACCAAATCAGTATAAGGTACTTTGCAACTTACATACAATACTGTCTTGCATGTTTCTTTTTTAAATATTTAACAAGAAAGAAAATATACGGAGCTCCATGAGACACAGAACAATTTCACAACTCATTGATTGGAACAGTCTTGCACTTTGTCCTTCTGAGATTCAAAACACAGAAGAGCTCAAAGTTAAAATAAAATTGCCTTATTCATATGAATAATTCTATATTCAGAAGTCCTCCTGAGGATTATTAGAAGAAAATAGGAACATCATTATGAGCCATGTTAAAATGGAGATTGTAGATGATGGATTAAACAGAGGAGAGAGGTCAGAAGTGAAAAGTGAGAACTCTTGACTCATTTGCATTAAAATAGACGGAACCTTGTGTATAGAGGAAATTATGCAGAAATACTACATCAGGAGAGAAAAGCAGAGGGTCACAAATTGGAAGAGAATCAAGTGGGAGAGATGTCATGTGACTAAACGTATAAAAGCTCTACCCAGACCTCTTACTTATAGAGGCAGATTTTCTTTTGCATCTTCTTTTATCTGCCTGTGTATCCTAAGTCACAGATTCTTTTTCTTCAGGGAATATTATCCTCTACACTGACATACATCCTTTTTGGTCTTTGACTGTCTCACCCATGGTGTGATAGATATAAGTGTTGCCAACTGAACCAGTGTGGTCTTACTTGCAGAAGGGAGTGCTAGAAATCGGAAGAGGGATGGTACAGAGAGTAATTCTTAGAACAGTAAGACTGGTTCTATTTGTTAGTTATGCAATGCTCAAACAATTATAAAAAAAAAAAAAAAAAGAGGCAAACATATTGGATAATGAAAATACATGCTTGAAAAGTATTGCACACAAAACAATGCTCAAGTACATGATTCATTGCAAATGGATTCAATAAGAGTTTGTACGATAATGCATCCATAAAGCATGTCATCCATGACATAATTACAAATATCAAGGGAAATGCATTTAGGTAGGTAGGAATGCCAGCATTCAGATTATTATAAAATTAGATTGAGTAAAAAATAATGGAAACCTTACAAGCAAGCCTAATATTGAAAATCCCTATGGGTAAAAGTAAATATGAGAGACAGTGAAATTTCAGAAATGTTCTGATCCAACAAAACTTAGGGACAAATTCATCATAGATTAAGTTTAATGTTCAACAGAAGCTGATATTTTTCAGCATATTTTATATATATTTGCACCAGCTAAAAAAAATTATTCTGATGTAACTAACCTAAGTTGCAGTAGTGACACAATATATTTTTAAAAAGTGGAACTTATAGGAAAATAAGTATAAGCTGTATTGTGCTTGTGCAACACAGTTTTGGGGCAGGAAGAGCATGGATGTGGTGATGTCTGTGTGTGCTACAGGGGTGGCTTCTGTGAGAAGCTGCCAGAAGTTTCCCTTAAGTCAAACAGAGCCAATGCCAGCTGGCTCCAAGATGGATATGCTGCTGGCCAAGATCAAGCCTATCAGGGACAGTAGTGAGGCCTCTGGGACAACAGATTTAAGAAGGCAGGATGCAACAGCAATAGCAACCAGAGATAGGAGTGAAAATATGTGAAAGGAACGGACCTGGAAATTCCAAGATCAGTGACACAGGACTGAGAGGAGGTGCTCCAGGGACCAGAGTAGAGATTCCCTTGCAGCCAGTGGTGAAGACCATGGTAAAGCAGCTGTCCGCCTGCAGACCATGGAGGTCCACAGAGGATCAGAGATGCACCTGCAGCCTGTGGAGGACACTACTCTGGAGCAAATTCATGCCCAAAGGTGTCTCTGATCCCATGGAGGATTTGTGCTGGAGCTAGTTTCTAGTAGGACCTGTGGACCATTGGAGTGAGGACTCTGTGCTGGAGCAGGTTTGCTGGCGGCTCTGCAGGAGACCCACAATGAAGCAGTCTGTTCCTGAAGAACTGCATCCCATGGAAAGGGACCTGGAGCAGCTCATGCAGAATTGCAGCCCAATGGAAGGACTGACACTGAAGTTCATGGAGGACTGTTCCACGGGAGTGATCCATGCTGGAGCAGCACAGGAGTGTGAGGAGTCCTCCCCCTGAAGAGGAATGAACAGTAGAGGTGTATGATGAAGTCACTGCAGTGCCCAATTGAGTCCCCCTGTGCCACTGCATGGGAGGACACAGTGAAAATTGAGAGTGATGTTAAGCCTATGAAGAAGGAAGGAGTGGAGGGGAGATGTTTTCATGATTTTTATTTCTCGTTATCCTACTTTAATAATAAATTAAACTAATTTCCCAGGTTGAGGTTGGTTTGACTATGACAGTAATCAGTGAGAGACTTCTTCCTGTCCTTATCTCAAACCATGAGCATTTTGTAATATTTCTTCTCCCCCATCCATTTGAGGACAACAAGTGATAGAACAGCTTTGGTGGGACCCTACCATCCAGCCAGGGTCACCCCACTACACAAACCCAAACCCTTATGTGCAGTTGTGTATCTCCTCTCGTCTAGCATGTGCATCCCAAAGGGAAAGCTGTTACTATGATCTTTCATTAGACTGCCACAATTTCTCATATTATACTTTGGCCTTCACTGTCACCCTCAGCTAGAATGGTTTGTTTTCTCTTGTTCTCCATCAAATATATGTGTGATTTTCATAGGTAATATAACAGCTCAGTAAGTTGTACATAACTCCTGAGGGTCCAAAATCAGTTTTCAAAGCCGTCATGGAAAGAAAACAAATGTTGGAGTCTCTTTACAGACAAGCCTTCATTACTTCTATTTGAACTTAAAAAAACTCAAACCAGTTAGTCTCTCAGCTCCTCAGAAGAATCACAGACCTCCTGTCTCTCCTCAGATCTCTCATTGACTCTGTCTTTCACACACATTATTTCTCAGTATTTTGATCCCTGTGTCCTGAGTTCACTAATCCCTCATATATCGGATCTTGCTCTCTTCAGTTTTATTTCAGACAAGTGGGATTTGCTTTTGGCGTTACTACAGAAAGCATTGAAAGAATAAACATCCCATTACTGGAATGAGGAACCATACTACCTTTAATACATCTGATTTTATACATTTGGGTATTATTATTTCTGTGACCAGGAAGAGTATAAAGAGAAGCTTTTCCTTTCCTTCTTTTTCTTCTTTCCTTCTGAGGTTTCATACTGTTCTACTGCTTAAAGAGAGAGAGGTCCTTTTACAGCTTAGCTCCCACCTACATAGGCATTGACACTGTGGAAAAAAAAACCCTTGGAAACCAAAAAGCTGCCTCATCATTTCCTTACCAGACAGGACTACCCTCCTTGCAAGTACTTGAAAACTGTGTCTAAATAGAGAAAACACAATCAGATAAAATAATATGGACATGAGTTAGCACTGGAAAGGACTTTAGGATTTTGGTAGCAAATAAGCTGCAAGCATTTCGATGACCATATTTTTTCTTATCAATAAAACAGAAGACACAATATTTGGTAGAAACTGCCAATTTCACTGATGCTTGTTTTTCTAGATAACCGTGCTGCACAAAATTGCCCAGGAGGCATGTGTTCCACTGTGTGCTGGAGCCCTAAATGATCTGTGTTCCATTATATAATGATGGATTTTATTTTACACTTCATGGAATTCCAGGAAGAGTGTACTGAATAGCAGAAATGTCTTTGAAATTTTCCTGGTCATTCTAGTACGTGTTAAAATTTGTCCGATTTTATTGCCTCAGGTATCAAGCATTAAGTGTCTAGATCCTGTATTTCAGTTTGCCCATTAGTGTTGCTGCAGTTCTGAACTCTCTCTCACACAGTTTTTGGCAAATTTCTCAGAATGCTGTTTCTCAACACACCTGTGCAAGGTGAGCCAGGGACACCTGTGATCCATGAAGAATCTTGGTTCCTTAAAAATATTATCATTGATAACATAAAAATCAATTTTCCTCTGGGAACCTTTTTGGAAAACTTACTGTTGAAAACATAAGCTCACACAATAACTTTATGCAATGGGTATCATCAGGGGAATTGGAGGAGGCCAGTTTGCCAAAAGAGCTCTTTGTACCAAATTTTCTAATTTCATCATTAAATGGACTGCAGAGCAGAAATTGATTTTGTGTTTGCATTTTCCTTTCTGATCTTTTGGCCCTGGCTTTAACACATGTACTTTCAAAATAAATGCTAAGCACTATACATTGGCAGCCTTAGTTTACTGCAGTATCTCCAAATTAGTCTGACTTGTAAAAAGACTAGGCAAACAATTCCTAAATAAGGTATTGTGTTTTAATCCCAGCTGGCAACTAAGCACCACAGAGCAGCTCGATCATGCCCTTCTCACCCCACCCCCTGATCTCATCTGGCATGTGGGAGAGAGAAAAGTGACAAAACCTGTGGGTCAAGATAAAGACAGTTTAATAGGTAAAGCAAAAGCCATGCACAAAACCAAAGCAAAACAAGGAATTAATTCACCACTTCCTGTGGACAGACAGGTGTTCAGCCTTCTCCAGGAGAGCAGGAGTCCACCAGGAGTAACCATTACTTGGGAAGACAAACATCACCACTTCCAAACAGCCTCCCTTCCTCCTCGTTCCCCCAGCTTTAGATACTGAGTCTGTGGAGTAACTATAGATCTATTGGTCTAGCCTAGTTCCTGGAAAAATTATGGATAAGGTCACACAGGCTACTTCTGAAAAGCGTTTAAAGAATAATGCCATAATTACTCACAGTCAAAATGGGTTCACAAAGGAAAAGACCTGTTTAACTGATTTGATATCCCTGTGTCACCCATGTAGTGGGATGAAGGGAAGGCAGTGGGTGTAGTTTTTATGGATTTAGGGTTTAGATATTATCCCTCACAGCATCCTTCTGGACCTGTCAATCAGCTGTGGGACGGGCAGGTTCACAGTACATTGGGTGAAGAACAGGCTGAAGTATAAACTGGTAGAGCACAAAGATAAACTGATAGAGCAGGGGCTGTAAAGCAACCCTCCAGAAAGGGATCTGGGGATTCTGGTCAACATTGGGTTCATTAGGAGTCAGTGTTTCATGGCAGCGCAGATTGCAAATGACATCCTGGGGTGCATCAAATGCAGCATCACCATCCAGTCAGAAGAGGTGATTATCCTGCTGTATTCAGTGCTGGTGCAGACTCACCTTGTGTAGTTCTGAATGCCAGAATTTAAGTATGATGTGAAGGTGTTTGAATGAATTCAGAGAAGGCCAACAAAGCTGGTGAAAGGGCTGGAAGAAATGTTCTGTAAAGAGCAGCTGAGGGCTTTGGGCTTGTCTAGTTAGAGAAAAGGAGGCTAAGGGTCACCCTCATTGCTCTCTACAGCTTCCTGAGGAGGAAGCTGTAGTTGAGAGGGAGGTGCTGATTTTGTCTCCTGGTACCTAGTGATGGGACATGTTGAATGGTTTACAGCTGCACCAGGGAAGGTTCAAACTGGCTATTAGGAATCATTTCTTTACCAAGAGGTGGTCTAATACTGGAATAAGTTCCCTGGAGAGCAGGTTGATATCCCAAGCCTATTTAACAAACATTTGAACAATACTCTAATAACATGCTTCAACTTGGTCAGGCGTGAATTGGTTACACAGTTGGACTAGAAAATCCTTTATGTCCCTCTCAACTGAACTAGTTCTACTCTGTTCTATTCTATTCTATCTAAGGCTAAATCTCTACAGTATTAGGGTAATGCTTTATGTTGGTGAAGACTGATCACTGCATAAGCTGTTGCCTAGGCAACAAGCATGAGCAAAAATAATAGTTGTCCCTGAAGTGAAGACTCACTGCACTTCAATAAAACTCTCCAGTGTAGTTTTCTACTCAATCTCTAAGCTCGGAGCATAAAATCCAAAGCATATGAACAGTCTCAGAATGATTTGTTTATTTTCAAATGGCTGAACCCCGGATGTAAGCAGTTCTGGAAGAGATAGTATATTCTCTTGAACTTTAGATTTAGAAAAAGTTTGGTGAGGGATTTTCATGTATGATGAAAAATCTGTTTTACTGTTACTAACTTGACATATTTCTTTTTTTTCTACGGCTTTGCAATGAAGACTGCAACCAGTTGCATTACAAATGCCTAGAATACAGAAAATATTATACCACTCTCTTTCCACTAATTATGTAATATTTAAAACAGGATCCATCTACATTAACTAATGTATTGAAATGTTGGGGTTTGGACAGAGCTTGAGACTGCAGGCTTCTAAATTTAGTAATGGGATCCAGTTTGCAACTGCTGGCAAGTCATTGATTCAGAGAGTTATACATGTAACAATACTGTAGATATTTATGTTAAACTGAGATATCAGATCCCAGCACTGTTAATTAGAGGGTGGTTTCTCAGAAGCAAACATAAGTATCAAGTGTCATTGGAAACTCCTTAGGATATTTAAGACATTTTCATTAGGCTAGACCTGGAGCTGATCTCTGCTCTCATAGTTCAGGTACTAGAACTCAAGCAAGATAGTATTTTATGTCAAGTTGCACTTAAAACTAGCATAATTTAGGGAATTTTGACAATTCATCTAAGTACTACATCTATGATGGAAGCTTAAACAGCTTCAGACACACACAGTTAGATATTTGGAGTCTGGAATTTGAACCCATCTTAAAAGTTTATGACATTCCTGGCCAAAAACATCCTGTACTTTCTAGTTCTTCTGAAACTTCATATGACGATCCATAAATTATTAAAAAAGAATATGGGTGGGTGTGGGTTTTTTGTTTATTTGTTTAATTCTCAATCTGATTTGCAGTGCAAATGAATTTTTATTTCTTTATCCTTGTTTCAGCCAAGAACAGGGTTAATTTCTCACAGTAACCATGAGGGGTTAGAGCCTGGATTTGTGTGGGCATGTCCATGACCCAAATGTTATTCCATAGAGTCTTATGTTATTGCCCAAGGCAGGGGACTCTCTTGCTTCCTAGAAGGGTGTCCCTTTCCAGATGGGGAGGAAACATGGTGGGAAGAGGGTCCATCCACCACTGTTTCATTGTCCTGAGCTTGGTGAGTATCTTATACCCTCTTTTTGTATACTTTTATTAGTAGTATTGATTTTACTGTTTGCTTTCTCATCTTGGTGCTGTTTCCATTAAAATTGCTCGTATTTGAACCTGTGATTTTTCACCTTTTTTGCCTCCAACTCTCAACTGCAACCCCCAAGTGAGAAGGGAGAGGGGAAGAGGAGGAGCAAGTGAGCTGCATCTGGTTTGGAAAAGTTTTGGTGAGGGCACTGAACTGGAGAGTACCATTCCTAAACCATGACATTCTCCCATGTACTAAGAAAATAATTTCTTAACTTAAGCAGTCTAGGTTCATATTTTGAATTGAGATAATAATGTTCTTCACAGATAGCAGGCCAGAATAGAACAATCACATGTCTGTACCCAACTCCAAATAAGTTTCAATTAAGTCTCAGGTAAATGGATTACATTTCTTAGTTTTTCTCCTATCCCTATGTGATTGTTTCACTTGCATCCACAATAATAGATGCCATTCTTATTTCACAAACCTGTTATGGTTACTAGAGAGGTTTCATATCACATGCAACAAGGAGGAAAAACTCCCCTTGCTGTAGAGGACTAGTAAGGCTGTTCAACCATTTGACCAGTATAGGTTCAGCTCAATACTCCAAACAGAATGACTTCTGTTGGTGCCTTCTCTTGCTCATGTCTACTCAAGCACTGTAAGGCTATTTAGAGAGAAACACATTAACATCTTTACAAGTTGTTCAAGGAAGGGAGTATTGCTTTACTCTAGATCTGAATATGGGCTGCAAGACAGAGATTACCCTTCTTACTCTCCTTTAGCTTTCTTGTAGCTAGTTGTTCCTGCTGTCTTCCTTGCATCAGAATATATCATAAAAATTATTTCTCACAGAAGCAGTACTCAAATGTTTGTTGAAAGGCTGCAAGATTCAAACAGCTCTCTACATTCTCTGAGACAAAAGCTTTTATTATGAAAATGACTTCTGTTTTCCAATTCACCTCAATGGATACTTTTGAAAAACAATTAAAACATAATAATAACATATCCAAAAGGTCTGCAGTCTATTAAATAGCTGCTGGTACCAGTAGTATTTTAGGAATGTATTTGAGAATTTATACTGTAAGTTAGCACTAACATTAACGTAAAATTAATGTTCATTTCCCCTAATGAAGACCTCTGAAATTTATATCAGCTTTCATTAATTTCTTACATTTGTTATAATAAATCTCTTTGCAAACCATTATTGTACCTTAAATTCTCTATTTAGTTATCTTCAATAGATTTGCAAAATAAAATGTATTATTTTACTTTTAAGGTTTTTCTTTTTCGTTGTTGTTTTGGCTGCTGGACAAAGAATGGCATAAATTTTTTTTCTGTTTAGAATCTTAAAACAACACTACTCAAAATGACTTGAATTGATGACATAGCAACTGTAGAAAAGGAAATAAATGGGGGATAAAGTGGGGTCACCTTTAGCTTTTAGTCAGCTTAGACTGCATACTTTATCAAAGCTTCTTCCTTTCTTGTCCTTATTGCATTTGTTTTCCTTTAATTTGTGCATTTGAAAATCTTCGTTGTTGTTAGCTCACTGCTCTTCCAGCAGACAGCTGACATTAACAGCAACATCATACCATCCTGGGCACCAAAATTCTCAAACTAAAGGAGTATCAAAATGAATTGCTGGCAGCCCTTTACATATTTTAACTTTGTACAGAGTATTTTTACAAGAAAGGAAACACTTCTGCCCAGTGCTAATCTGATCAGAAAAAAAAAAATTCAAGATTGTAATTGTTTCATGGATGTCAGCATTATTTTATTATCTTGACAGTGAAACTTGGAAGCTAATCACTGTAAAAGTGTTTTGTAATTTTTAAATTTTGCTGTGGGGCTTCACTTTTGTTTTCATTATTATTTTCAGTGTTTCAAGCCTTGAAAACTTTTGGGACATATGTTAGTTCCAATTCTAGTTTGTTGCTCGCGAAGTGATGCAAAATTTTCAGTACTTGGGTGTTGAAAACACTAGTTTCTTCAACTAAGAAATCCTAAGTGAAGAGCATTCCTTTCAACTACAGTCTAACAACCTGTGATGATTTCCCACTACCCAATTCTGAGTTGTTATGATACTGGTCCTGTCTCTCCTAGAGGCTCCACTAAGAATCATCCCTAATGGCTCATTATTTACTTTTGCATCCCTTCTTAGTATGTGGCACTTACGAACTAAGTGGCTACTTAAGGAGTTCATCCCTTCCAGGCAAAGATACCTAGTTTTGCTTTTTTGTTTGTTTGTTTTACTGAAGCAGTATATACGTTGTGCCTCTGCAATCACTTGTCAGAGAACCATGTTAGTTCAGTGTATCCTACTTATATCAGAGCTAAGTTTCATTATTTAACACTTGGAGCTGATACTGTCTTCTAAAGAATATATTCATGGATACAGTTTAAATTACTCAGTTTTAAAATCTGATTATTTCAGTGGTTTGTCATTTCCTCTACTTCTAAAGACATTTCTGAACTCACATGAATGAATTATACTTGTCTGTACTGAAAGGCACAACTCTCACAGAGATTACAACATTCTGTTCTTAATTATAGTTGTTTGAATATAAAACATAGCAATAATTTGTGGGTTTTCATTGTGTTTGCATACCTGTGGTTCTATTTCTTTGACTGAGACTTATTCACTCTTGAAATTCTAACAAGTTTTCTCTTATGGAAGAGACAAACAGTCAGAAACAAAGAAATAAAATATCACTTCAAAAGCTACCTGTGATATTTTTAGGCAAAGAAAAGCATTTGAAGTTTAATTAGCATAATGATCTTTAGACAAAACCAGCAATATATTTTTCAAGTAAGAGTGACAGAGTAGAATTGGGTAGACATTCAGTAAATTATAGCTTTTTGTAGGTAAAGTAATTTACAGCTTTTGACATTATTTTCTTCATTTCAAACAGATTAATAGAGTCACTTGGATTACTACACAATATTTGTACTGAAAGCATGGCTATTACAGCACTTAACATTCCATTTATCAAATTCTAGTCACCTTTTAATAAGAAGCTCCATGAAGACAGGAGTGGTTATAAGGCAAAAGCAAGGCTGGGCTTTCTTTAAAAATAAGACAGAGGGTATAGATTGCTGCCTGTCAATTATGCCATCTTGGACCTAATTAATATTGTTATTTCTTTTAGACACTTCACAGAGACTCTTTTTTTTCCTGCTTTCTGTACTGAAATTGATAGATCTTCCTCAGAATAGGTATCCTGGAAAAAAGCATGTTGTAGGTATTTTCATAGTGCCTGCTGCTGCTGCAGTTGCTGCTGCTTCAATTACTGCTGCAGTTTGGCTTTTAGCCACCAGCACTTCTTGGAGACTGCATTGAAGTTACCAAAGGCACAGTAAGATGATCTACTAAGTGGACTCAGTGGTCCACTCAGTCACCAAAATCACCACTTTGGTCATCCTCAGACATTCTGTGAAGGTAGGGTGAGGCCAGACTTTATCAAGGACTTCGTAAAAATATTTTAAAACAACCTAGTTAAACACCAAGACATGTTCTTCCAAACTGTGAAACACAACATGACCTTATTAAAAGAAATTTCCACCTATTATTATCTTGTAAAATCATAGTTAGAAAACTCCTAACTAAAAGAGAATACATGAGAAAAAAAATAGTGTGGATGAAAAATCAGAAAATAAAGGGCAGGGGGAAAAAGCTATAATTCTACTAATATCATTGCAAACCATCTTGGGATCATAACAGATGATAATTTTGTTTATGTGGTCAGAGATTTACTTATCTTACTTGGCATTACTCATAACCTTAAATCTTACATTCAGTAAGCTATTTTTCTCTCTTCTGTTTTCTCAGCTATGTCTGTTTCTGTTTCAAATGTCTCAAAAGATAAGGCTTCAAGTAACTTATTTTACTGGAAAATCCTCTACAAGGTCAAATGGAAGGGGTGGAAAGGATATTCACTTATTAACAAGCTGCCTTCTGACATTGCTGATATATGAACATTGTTCAGGCAGTTAATTGTTAAAGAGATTAAAATTCTTTGAGTTCCCCATATAATCAGTCCAAATTGCAGATTTACAACCTCATAGAATATTCCATCTGCAAGGCTAAACTGGTACCTTTTATCCGTCATAGAAAGATGCCGCTTTTTTAATGATAAGAAAATGCACTTGTAAACACTTTGAGACATTATTATCTCAAAGTCCAATTTCAGCCCCCAAGCTGATTCAATATCCCCAGAGCAGCAAGAAGAATCAACACATTTTTGCAAACAAAACTATAGAAAAATGCAGATAAATAAAGATCACCACGGTATTTTTGTATAATAATAATAATGCATTAAAATTACTTTTGCAAAATAACTTCCCAGATTCCTCTTTCAGAATTTAGATTAATTCCTTGGATCATCAGCATTTACTAAAATTAGTCTCAATTTTTTATTTCTATATCTAATTGCAACATATTTTCTGTCTTGTTCTGCTGATGTTAATATTCTTAAATACTTTAATTTCTTATTTTACATTTAACTATTCCAATGAATATGTTGGATTAGTGTAAGTTCTAAGTACATAATAAACCTACTTTTTGTTTATTTATAGACTGTAATTACCTCTGCAAAACTGTGCAAAAAGATATTGGAAAATAGAGCTATCTCTATGACCTATTAATTGCAAGGATTTTGGAAGTTCAGAGCACTCCCACTCCTTCCTACTCTTTACCCCTTTAGGCAGCCAAAATTCCATGTCCCACATGTACAAGTCAGCAATGAACTAAAATGTGATTCAGTTCATTGCTTTAAAATAACTTTCTGCACATTCAATCATGATTTTTATAGAATTCTGAAATGTTTCCAAAAATTTGGTAACAAAGTAAGATGAAATAAAAAGAGATGCATAAAATATTATGTAAAACTTAATTGCTTGAATTAATTTTTCCTAAACGCATCACTAATGAAGACATGATGTTATTTTTTAAAAAATACTCAGCGTGTATGTAATCCTAAGTAGGAGTTTCTAGCTTTTGTTTTAAAGTCTAATTTGAAATATCTTACATGGAATCTAAAGATTTAGAGAAAGTAAAAAGCTTTTTTTTCTAAGAAAAAAACTAAAATGTTTTCATGATATACAAAAAATAATAACAATCTTATACAAACATATAAACAGTGCAAAGAACTACTATTTCTTCATGTATTGATAAAGAATCCAAGGTCTGAACATAAATAGCCTTAATCATCCTATTTCAGTGAGAGTTAGGCAGAATTCTAGTTCTAGTATGCTAATAAAATAGTCATAATTTCTTGAGAATCTCCATGTCTTAGTTGTTAAAATACAAAAAAAAAGAACCAGAACAAACTTAAAAAGTTAAAGTTACAAAACAATTTAAAAAAATTGGAGTCAAGGAAGACCCAGAAGGTTGCAAGACTAGAACAAGTCAATAGTATCAGAGAAGAAGGTATTGTCCCTTAAAAAAAATCAGTAGAAATTATGTTTTGATTCTTTGTGGTGTAATTTGCTATTCTATTTTTTAGAAAGATATATATTTTTTAAAGACAGGTGGTTTAAGACAGAAACAAAAAAATGGATCAGTAGAAACCACATTGTAGTGAATATTCTTTAAAAGTGTTAAGTAATATATTTCCAGAAAACAAAGACACAGTGTAGAGTTACTACAGAAAATTAGTCAACCCATGATGCCTTGCAGGTTCTCCCATCCTGCTTGCAGAACAAAGAGAGGTAGTTAATGAACTTGTCAACATCTAGTATGTGAAAACATAATTAAGTCCCGTGAACAAAATGTTACCAAATTAAATAGTTATATTTAGCTGGGTGTCTTAAGTTAATATCTTAATTGTCCTGGAATATAACTCTCCCGGAAATTGTTGTGTTTTGTAAATATAAATAGAAATGCTTTCAACACAGAAGCCACAGATTAGCTTTCTAACACATGCCATATTATTTCAGTAATATGCTTTGCAAATAGGCATCAGATGTTGCCGTGGTTTAAGCCCAGTTGGAAATTAAGCACCACACAGCCACTTGTGCAGCCCCCTCCTCTCTCCCCTCACCCTGTTTGGATGGGGAAGAGGATCGAAATAAAGTTTGTATGTTAAGATAAGAAAGGTTTATTAACTGAAAATAAAGTCAAATACAATCATAATGGTAAATAATAATAGTAATGATAATAAAAAGGAAACAAGTGACGCTCTGTCCACCACCTACTGAGCAGTGCCAGTCCCCCTTTCCTGAACACAGATTTGCCATATTTCTGGGTAACTCCCCCCGATTTATATACAGGGCATGACCTTCTGTGGTGTGGAATTACCCTTTGTACAGTTCAGGTCACCTATCCCAGCTACATTCCCTCCAGTTTCTTTTGTGTAGCTCCTCAGTGGCAGAGAATGAGATGAGGAGGGGAAAAGAAGTCCTTGACTTAGGATAAACACAACTTAGCAAAGCCAAAAACATCACTACTATTCTCATTCTGAATCCAAAACACAGACAGCACTGTAACAACTACTGAGAAGAAATTACCCATCTGTCCTAGTTACAGCTAGGGCAGAGTTAGCATGTTTTTTGGGTTCCAGAAGGTTTGTATTTCCAATGCTTCCCTTTTATTTAGCACCATAATAGCAAAAATAAGGCCACAAGGCATTTCTAAGACTGGGTGGAATCCAATCATATTTCATTAAAATTTATATTTGAGTATTTTTTATTTCACATTTGGATATAGCACCCGTTTTGTCCAAGGCACTACTATAAGTCTGCCGCATAACCAGGGTGTAAATATACCACGTTCCACAAATTTTCCCAGCTCCAGCCAGATCACAAGTATGTTCCTTTGCTTTATCACACTGTAACTTTCTCCATGTCTGATTCATAGCGGAATGTCAGAAGGAGGCATAAACTCTCTTTTCATAAAAGACATATCTGTTTCGATTAACTTCACAAGCTCTGATACGATTGCAATATGTGGGGATTACAGGCACCCTATAATGTAACACAATCAGCAGTGCTTATTTCTTATATTCTCATTCCTCTGCTCTGGCTGAAGTTGTGTAGGACTTTTTTCCCCTTGTTGAATCTGTTATCCCAGAGGCACTACCACTGTTGCTGATGGGCTCATCCTTGGCCAGGAGCAGGTCTGTCCTGGAGCCAGCTGGCATTGGCTCTCCTGGACACAGGGGCTGCTGGATTCTCACACCAATCATCCCTGCAACAAGCACCACCACCCTCTCCTACCCTGCTGCTGCCATAACTTTGCCATGTAGACCTAATACTTAGAAAATGTAAAGGCTCTGCCTCCTTCTGCAGCAAGGAAGAAGCTGGGAAAGAAATCTCATGGTGCCTAGAAATTAGTAGATGCCTTCATGCAGAGAACAGAATCCCACTCCACATAATTCATTTTGGGGTGGGCTCAGCTGTCTAGCTTTCATGCAATCTGTTGTCATTCTGCTGATCCTGATGGGTGCTTGTACACCAAGCTCACCTACAGCGTCTTAAATTTG
Source organism: Eopsaltria australis (assembly GCA_034509425.1). NCBI lineage: Eukaryota > Metazoa > Chordata > Aves > Passeriformes > Petroicidae > Eopsaltria > Eopsaltria australis. Next base: position 883,978 of record JAVTVJ010000518.1, read on the forward strand.
GTCTATATATGACCACTGAAGGTCACACATGGGTCTATTTCAAATACTTTAGGACGTTAGTATAGACAACATTTTAAAGAGGAGTTTCTCACCAGAATGCTTACCAAGGGTAAGATTCACCTGCTAACAGAGAGGTTTTTTCCTCTGGTTTTGGTGAACTTCAGTATTTTACCTGACCATGCTAGGATTAGATAAAAAGCCATGAGTCTGTCAGAAAATCAGTGTTGTATTTGTCGAACTTATGAACATGAATATCCTTTACAACCCAAGAGACCTCAAATGGCACTAAACATCTACATGTGGACTGCTGAATCCTGCCCTTTCAGTCTTCTCTACTTCATTACTGTGGTATAATAAAATCCTTATGTAATTTACATTGATTTTATATATGTACAAGGCCCTAAATCCACATCATGGTTTCATAAACATTTTTAAATATCCAAAATGGAAACTTAGGACTATATGCTTTTTCTAATTTTTAAATAATTGCAATAACAATAACAATAGTAATATAGCATTTCAACACTAAATACATGTTTTAATATTTTGAAAATATTTTGAAAATAGAGTTGTAGTACTTTTTTACTTATTTGATCTTGTCTCTTGATTAATGTTCCTAGCGTAAGTCTTTCTCAGGATTCTCTGCTTCTCAATTAAATTTCAGATTAGCAAGATCAGTCTGATTTGGAACAAAGGGGATTGTACAGAAAATTAATTAGGGACATTAAATTTTGAAATAGACAATATTTTGTTACAATTAATCTTGTGCTACCAACATAGTATTAAAGTCTTTGAGCCTTCATTAATAAAACCTGGGAGCAAGTAGTTAAAAAATTTGAGGACATGGACAAATTTCAGTGGTCACATCTGCTCATACACAAATAATTTCAAATAGGATGTTAATGAAGTAAGAGTTAAGTCCTATAAAACTTCTCATGTGGTTATCTGATTCTTTTGTTAATCAGGCCAGAATGAGATCTTCAAACTAACTGCTTGGACGCTGCCTTTTACAGTGGGTAGATTTGCCCCACACATGCCTACAACTCTAATTGTGGGTATGCACAACATCTCTAAAATGACAAGTTTAGCACATTTTTAGCTCTTCTGAATAAACTGGATAAAACCCCAAAACGTCAGTCATCAGGCTTCTTTACTTTCTATGTAATGGATCTAGGCTCTGCAAACATGCCCTACGTGTGCTGCCAGCATGCTGCAATGCATATATAAAAACATAGGAAAACATGTTGAGTTAAAAAGAGACAGTAATGTATTGGAGTAGACTCTTCACACCTCAAACAAGCTTTAATTGTCCTGACTGAACTCAGTGGGAGGCCTTCATCCACTCCAGTGATAGTCATGAAGTGAAATCCAATTTTTTATGACCTGAGGTATCCAGCTTAGTAGTAAATATATATATATTTGAACTGCTTGACCAGGCTTTTTAATAACCAGAAGGTCTGGAGTATGGTTCAGTTGCTTAAACCAAATGTTTTGTGCCATTTGAGATGTCCTGAAGGATCCCAGAGTTTCTTTCTTCTTCTGAAAGGTGTGAGATCTCTGTAAATCCTGTGATAATTCCTGTCTGTGTGCAGATGCATTTGGTAACTTACAGAATTGGAGCTTGTACTGCACATTACCGAAGCCTGCCAACTCCTGTTCTAGTTAGTTTGGCAAAATGTATATCTTTTTATCATGATTTTAAGTGTTCATTTTCCATAAGAAATCAAAAATTTGCCCCCAGGCAGCCAGCCCATGTCATGGAGACATGCCTATAGTTTCTTCAATTACTTAACTCTCCATATCTTTGTAATTGTAGAGTTCAAGTTGTCAGGTAAAATATAGTAATTCTATTTCCCTTGTGTTCTTGTTTTAAGTAATTTTGGTAGCTATTCTTAGTGCAAAACTGCCATGTTTTAAATAATCCTGTCTTGTCATGTATCATATAGGCAGTTTGCATGCTTAAATGCAAATTCACATGTACTTCAAAGGTCAGTATTAAGATATGAACTTGTGAGAATTTTAATCAATATCTTCTTAGAGATATCTCTTGGTTCAGACTTAAGTGGTAGAACAAAGCCTTTACCCTGTACAGGCCTCAGACTGTTGCCGGACATTTAGGTTCCTCTTCTGAAAGGCAAGACTTGCGAACTGGATTCCCTAGGAGTTCATTTTGTCTCAGTACATCTGACTGCTTTAAATGTTATTTTAATCACCACTATAAACCATACCTTATAACAATCAACTGGACTCTGTACAGTTGTTTCTAGGCTTTTAAAGATCTGGGTTTTAGAGCAGAAGAAAAGGGCTTGCATCTTGTTGCTGCATTAGGTTGGATTTCAGACATCCCACGAACAATGTTGAAATGCATCCCACTTGGCATGGACTCTCGAGACTGGTCAAAGTGGACCAGGCACCAGGTGTCCACCAGTACTTTTTATTCATACTGTCTCTATGTGTCTGTATTTTCTAAATTGCTGTAGAGATTTTAGTCCCTCTGGGGACGGAATTGTCTCTTTGAGGTACAGTGTATAACTTGTTTCAAGCTGAGACAGAAATACAAGAAGAAAATTGCTTCTAGCAATATGTTGCCACTTCAGAAACCCTGAAGTGTAGTTTGATTTAGGCCCATCTATACTAAAATGCAGTAGACATTAAGAAGGTAGATTTAACTTTTTTATTATTTTATTTTTCTATTTGAAGGAGATTGCATTTATTCTAGTAGTTCAGGTAAAAGTGAAGATGGAAAGAAAAAGTCATTTAAAAAATAGTTTAAAAAATTATCTGTATGATAAGTGGAATTTCAAAAGTATTTGTTTAGGTTCTAAATTCTCTGAGATCAGAAAAGGCATCTGTAACATTAAATAAAGAGTTGACAAACACTTAAAGATTTTATTCCTTTTTCAATCAATATTCTTTTTAAAATAAATCCAGGTAATTAAATAAGGAAATATTTTTTCTGTTTCCCTTCAAGTATTGAATGTCTTATTCAGACTACACATTGCCAGTTAACAAATTCAGATAGCAATATTCATATCTAGAGAACCAAAGCAAGTTACAGAACATTAACCAGGGAAAGCTACAGAATTTGACCCAGTGTAAGTAATTTCTGAAATAAAAGTAGAAATATTTGTCGCTAAATTGCCAAATACTTTTAGATGGGTGTTTCAAAGTTATCTGGAGCTGTTATTCTACAACTAATTAGTTTCTGCAGTGAAAAAAGCATAATTTTCTTCTGCCAAATACAGTATGCCTGCAGCATCTGATGGTATTGACATTACCAATTACATATCATTCCAAGACACTTGTAATTCACCCATATGTCCAGTAGGCCTCTGTTATACTTGCCCAAATCAATAATTAATCAGGACTGCGTCATTTTCAATAAAGTTCTCTTGCTTTTCCAATCAGAAAGCAGTAAAGATATACCAAAGTTTATTCTACATTGTATTCTTTGAAATGACACAAAAATGTTCAGATTCTTTTGACAGAAGTGTTTCTCTCTCTGTTTAACACTCTGTATACACTGTTTTTTCTACCAGGTCTGAGGTTGGGGATTCCTCGACAGAGCAGATTATGTTTTGACATTTGCAATACTGTAATCAGTCTGCATCTTATCAAATAACAAGTGACTGTGTATTAGTTCAAAGAAGATCAATAAAACTGCTGAAGGGTCTGGTTTCATGAAGAGCAGTGGAGGGAGGTTGTTTTATTCAGCCTGGACAAAAGGATGCTCAGGGGCGACCTTATCTCTCTGTTCCACTACCTGAAAGGAGGTTGTAGCAAGGTGGGGGTCAGTCTGTTCTCCCAGGAACAGGTGACAGAATGAGAGGAAATGATCCCAGGATATCTATTCTAGACCCAATTAATACTATTCTATTCTACATTTCTGTGATTTTATTATTCTAACATCTTAGAAATGTGAGTAAAATCACATTATTCTATCAGACCTCACAAAATATCTTGAAGTCTTAATATTAACCCTCAAAAGTAATATTTGAAGAAATATAACTTATTTCTTTCATTTTTTCCCCCAACTTTTTTGCTTTATCCAAATAAATTCAAGGACTGTATGCTTATGATGGAGTTCAAATCCCAGACACAAAAACAAATTCATGTTCAAAAATAAGGTTCATCTCTATTCTACACATAAAATTCTGATCATCCCAACCACTATAATGTAGAGAGAAACTAGTGCAATTCACATTTTTTTGCTTAAAATTCAAATACAGATTCCATACCTGATACTTATCTCTTTGTAAACAAGTATATTCAAAAATACTTTAATTACAAACTTAAATATGTAAGAGTGGAGTAAAGAACAATTAAATCCTATGAATGTTTAAAAAAATGAAGTATGTTTACCTCCATTCTTTATTTTTATGACCATGGTAGTGATTTCATTTAAAGTTTCATAAGTTAAACTTGGCTTACTGAATTTATGGAGATAAAGTACCAATTCCGTATTTCACCTTAAATGTTTCCTACTAAACATAAGAGTTCTGTCAGCATAATATTTGTAGGATAGCCTGAATTCCAGAATGATTCCCTGAAATCTGTCTTTGTTATCTGGTAATGCTGAAAAATCTTGTGTTTTGATTTGTTCATGCGTGTGTGTGTACAAGTGTCTACCTTTTAAAATTACCAGAATTTCAAGATTTAACATTTCTTTTTGTTCTATGACAATTGGGAATTTGAATGTAAGAAGAACATTTTACATCGGTAGATGTGAAATTTTTTAACAAAGGTGTCAAGGATGACTAAATCAAGTAAAATCAGAGTGAAATCTTGCAGTTAGTGGTGAATAGCTATAGATGAGATGTGTCTATATAAAATTGCATCAGTTATTTTAACAGGGAAAGGCAATATTCAGAGCAGTTCTCATTCTATGAAGCTTTGCACTGCAAAAAAATTTGCAGAATTCTAATGTTGGTGTAGAGACATTCAGTCTTATAAAAAGTGACTGCCTTGTTCCTCTCTCTTTGTTGGCTTACTTTATTCTCTTTTTTTTTTTTTTTTCAGTTTTAAGCTGTTTGTATCTCAACCCACAAGTTTTCTCGCTTTTACCCATCTGATTCTCCCTCCACCTCACTGTGGGCGGCTCTGAGTGAGCACTTGTGTGGTGCTGAGTTGTTGGCCGTGGTTGCACCACTAACAGTGCAAACTGAAGATATTGATTACTCCACAGATCCATAACATTTACATTTAAGGGTCAGTAACCTGAATTCAAACAGGGGAAATTGCAACAAGCAAGAGTGTGCTGAAATGGTCAGCTCAAACACTACTTTGCAATGAAAAAGCAGAATCTGCTTTCATCATCAAATACAACTACCTGTAAGTAATATTTGAGAGTCTCATCCTTTAGATACCAGCTGCATATTATTTGCATTCATACAGAACCAAAAAAAATTATTTTGTTTCAATTTCTTGAACAGTTCAAAAGCTATGTAGCATGCATGTATCTTTTTTTTAGTCTTTGAACTTTTTTGAAAGCTATTTTAGACTGTCATTATCTTTCCCTGTCAAAACTGTCAAGTTGCATTAAAAATGAAATAACACATTTCCTTAGAAATGAGGTACTTGTTGTTATGAAAAGGGAACAACTTGACCTTACTAATGGGTCAGCGAGAGCATTAGCAGAGTGTTTTCAGATATGGAAATGCATAGAATATTTGTTATGACCTTTTCAGACTTCAAGTTCATATTATTGATTGAGATCACAAATCAAGAAATACAGAAATTTAATAAAAGTAAGGAAAGAATCATATCTGTAGCTGAAGTTTTAAAAGAATACAAATTGCTTAACCAGCTAAGGTCACCACCTATGCATCGGTATTTGATGAAATGCTAAATTAGCTTTCAGTAGTGAACAACCTGAGTAAATACTTTTTTAGTTCGCTATTGAAGTTCTCCTATATTATTAGCAGAAAAAAGAGATATGATTAACAGCATGAAGGAGGAAAGTTTATTTTCTTCTTCCATTCTATAGCTAGAAAAATCATGGAAAGGGCATAGAGTTATTTGGTTTAATATATTATAAAATACATTTTTAACAGAAAAAAAATGAAGAGCATGTCCCTATATTGCTTTGCATTTTTAGACAATGGAGTCTAGTTCATCCACTGGCAGGTACAAATATGCAAATTTTTTATCTGAACCACAGCTTTATTCCATTTTAGACTCACGGAAAGATAAGTAATTAATCATATAAAAATTCATTTCCAGTCTTATTTTTTTCTCAGCAGTAAACAAATAATGACTCCAGCTGGTCTTTTTAAACAGACCACGAGCAAGCTAAGTATTTTAAATATGGTGTGTATTAGGGAGAACGTTATATGTATATACTGATATGCGTACAGACAGACATACATATATAACATATTACGGAGCATGGTTTTATATATATATATGTACGTACACGCCTATATGCTATTGTACAGACCATAACTACAATGAGAGTAATATCATAGAATCATTAATGTTGGAAAAGACCTTTAAGATCATGCAAAGGAAAGGAAAATGTGTTGTGTTATTAAACTTAAAAGGGAGATGCCGGTCTGTCTTTCAGACTGAGGAAATGGGAGAGGAGTGACTTTTTTCAGAGCTGTAGCTGAGCTAATGCAATGTATTCACTCATATTAAGCCTTTATTTGCAAGGTGAAAATGCTCCTGTTGAAGACAATATAAAATACATTGGGCATCTGTGGGGGTGGAGTGTCGCTGCTCTCATTCACTCTGTGATTAAACTGAATAAAGAATGACTCTTTCAAATCTGCCATGTATTCCTCCTTGAAGTTCTGACATGCATAACCCAAGAATGATGGATAGTATATTGGCTATGGTTGACTACATTGACAGGGCAAGAAATTCCAAGACAAATTTCAGATGCACTTTTCCAGTCAGTCTCCTGAGACAAGATCCTCTTCTGAAATGCCCTCTTTATTTTACAGTTTTATTTTTTAATAAAATAATGTTTTTATACCAAACTGCCCACATCCAGAAACCATAAATCCAGATATAATAAAACAATTAACAGATTGCAGGCATGTAAAATGCACTTCATCTGTATTCTTCTGCTGCAAATAATAAAAAGCAAGTATTTTGTAAGCTTGCTAGTCACTGTTTAAGTGGCACTTCCTGAAGGAGAGTTTGCAGAGCTGAACGTACTGCAGTAAGCTCAGAGCTGTTGGAAATTTGATAGGAAATTCTCTGAGGACTTCAGTCCCCAAAGGAATTTGTTTTCAAGAGCGAGTATTGTGTGTCTCTTTGTGACAGGGATGGTCACAATGGATCCTCAAAGCAAATTTTAGGGGACACAGATAACAACACAATAGCCCAGGTCCAATAGGAGCAATGTGCCTACCTAACCATAATGCTGGTCAAGGTCTGACTCCAATCACATATGGAAGAAACTGTCATCATTAGTTGGTATGCAAATATGACTATAAATTAATTGTCTTGTTCCATAAACAGTGGGCAGCTGAGGGCCCACTGAGATTTCCTGAGCAGCTGCAGCCTGCATGCCAGGATCTCTCCCTGAGTAGGGACACCTCTCAAGGTTACTCTCTGAGGAGCCACTTTTTAGTCACAAGTTGAAAGCAAAATTTTACTTAATTTACAAAAATTTTGCATCATTATTTTAGTGTAGCTCTCTTTGCCCTTTTCTTCCTTCGTCCTTTTTTTCTAATATTATCTTATATATCATAGGAATAATTTTATTTTTAGAACAAAATCTTCATTAAAAAAACAAAGTGGTTGAGACAGGCAATATCATAACAAATGAACTAAAGAATCTTTAGCTACAAACAAGAATTTCCTTCTCTGAATTCAAAACTTGTTTGTTTTTTTCCTTGATTCTGACTACTAGTTGAATTTTCTGCCTTTGCTGAGGCATCAACTGTTTTCTTGCTTATTTGTGCTACAAGTATATAACTACAGCTTTTCAGGCAGTGATTACAGTCTTTTGCTGCAGAACTGTGATGAATAATCAGTGCACTCACTGTAGAGTTGACTGAGAACCAGAAAAAGGTACTGTGAAAATACTGCTCTTTTTTATATATCTATTTTTTAAATTTAAGTTTGAAGAAAACTAACCTTCTCAGACTGGAAATGGCAACTACTTGAAATCTGCAAATAAAGCAGCCATTTTAGTGTACAGACTAAGAATTGATTCTAAGACTCAAGTCAGTTCTCTAAAAAATTTTTGATAGCTATGAATTTTTTGAAAAATATAATTTTGTCTTGCAAAATTAGAACCATTTCTGTTCTTTGTATAATTACTGTGGAAAAGATATGCTGGACCAAGTTATTCATAGTACCAGAAGTAGGTCTTATACTCAAAAGAAAACCTCTTTCTTGTAGAAGGCCTCATTGGGTCATATATACCAAAAAACCAAAACAAAGCAAAAAAAGGAAAATTATAAGACTGCATAAAAATATATTTCTGAATTAAAATGAATAAAAAATTTTGACTAGCCCAATTACTTAAGCAAACAAGGTTGATAGAATCAAGAATGGAAGGAGGTGTATATCTACCTGTTCCTGAGAATATTTTCCTTCTCATTACCCTGGAAAAGATAAAAAACAACTTCTGGATTTAAAATAAATTTAAAAGAGGTTAAAAATATAAGAGAAAAATAATATTCTATAGTTTTAGAATGAACAACTTGTCAACAAGGAGATAGGCAAGTTGACATCCAACAATTTCCAATTTATTTTACTTATTTTAAAAATTGATTATGTTGATGTATCCTGCAAAAGAATGTTGGAAGTTTACAAAGACATAACTCAAAATTAGGTTGTTGTCACACGGAGAAGTTTGACAGCTTTAAATTTTATTGTAGTTAATTTTCCATATGTAAAGAACATTCTTAAAGCCAGACTATTTATTCAAAGTAACATGTAGAAGAAACAGCTTTTAATCTTTTGTTGAACAGTTGAAAAGATCAGTGTAAGTTTCCAAAAACAAAGTAATTATTTAAAAAAATCACTAAATTGTGCTATATGCAGGTGCCTTTTTTAGAATTATGCCAATGACTTTGCTAGGTTGTGGTGCAGAAACATCTCTGATGAAATAACGGTACAGTTGGAAATAGTGTCAGAAAAGAAGATGGGATGGTTTCTACTGACAAATAGAAGTCCTTCTAGAAATGTTTTTTTCTCAGACATTTTAAATCAGTAGACATTGATAATGATAAAAATAATACTAGGTACTGAAAAAAAAACAAAAATAAAAACCAAAAAATGAGAGTTCTAGAGTCTGGTTTCTAGTTCTGCCAGAAGAGTCATTGATTCTTTAGCCCAAAGCAGTGGCTGGAACATAAGCAAGAACTCAGAATAGAGAACTAAGAGAGTTCCCAGGCTAATTAATGGAATCAAGCATGACTCCATATTATTAGCCAACAATTCTCAAAAGGAAGGAAATCTAGTATCAAACCTCACTGGTTAAAGGACAAGGAACAGCACAATATGATAAATCCTGATGCCAGATCAGAAAAATTGTGAGATTCAGACTCTAAATATATGCAGTCAAAGAGCTAAAGCACCTGAGGCAAGTTCGGTCAAAAAGAAACAAAGATATTTGAAACACTTGAACTGTTGACAGTTGTCCTTGGGTTGTTTATAATGGCTCTTTACAATTCATTCCAAGTGATTGATCACCAAAGTCAGATTAGTTTCTGCAACCCTCTTCTGGATTAATGAAATAGTTCAAACAGAAGAAACAAAGAATAATGAATAGCAAATAAACTCCAAACTTAAGTTTAAAACTCCTGAGGTGGTTAAATTCCTTCCTCCAGCTGGTATAAGAAATTTAATGAAGGTCACACAGAAAGCCCGTGACAAACTGGGATTGCTGCTTAATCTTCAACTAAAAGCCGTTTTATGTTTTATAAAATTGCGTATCACAAACTGAAACTGTGGCATAAAAACTGTGTATATCTTTTGCTACGGAAGTGTAAAATAATTTTTTTTTTTGTTAAGCTTGTTAAGCCTTCTAGTGTGGAAAACAGGTGAAGCAAAATACCAAAACCTGTGGATTACTGCTGAAATTCCACACATATTTCACTTATGATGTTTTTTTTTTTTTTTGGAAGACAAGTTATGTGTTGCACTTTCAAAATTATTTATACATTTTTAAAAAAATGAGCAAAATTTAATTTTAATGTCATGTAACTATAATTTGGCTATTATTTAAATTATTGGTTTGCTAAAGGGAATTTAACTGTCAAATTTAGCTGAGTAAAATGATATGGACAAAACTGAGTCGTTCTCCTTTTTACTGTGCAATGGCTCAAGCACACTAGGCCTGGAAGATTTGTCATTCGCGGTCAAAGAAGAAGATGACACATTATCACTTCACACTATATTTATTTGTATCATTTTTTTTTACTATGTAGGAAATTTCTCCTTGCTATCAAAAAGAAAAGTTCTTGGGAATATTGAAATAATAGATCAACTAATTAGTATCTTTTATACAAAATCATAGTTACTGTTAAAAATGTACGTAGGCTTCAACAAAATATATTTGTGTTACATAGAAATCACTGGTAGAGAAAATACATTGATTTTATATTTATCTCTTTTATATGATCATTTTCTCATCCTTTAGCTCTTTTCTATGCTTTTTAAATGTATATACAAGACTCAGGACACAGAATCAGATAAAAAGTTCAGCTCATTAGGGAGAAAGTTAATGGATATAATTAAGCATTTCTACAGAACTTTACTGCCTCTCGTAGCTCTCTTGCTTTTACATTCTTAATTAGTTAAATTAAATATACTTTGACAGGAACTCAGATGGTTTTTTATTTGCCTGTATAAATGTAGTGTATGGTATATTTGCACCACCAAACTATGCAGCTAATGAGTCAGCTGGATAAATAAGAATGGTAGCTTGTATAATTTTGGATCTATAACTTTTTTGAGCTGTGAAATGGAAGAATTACATTTCCTGCTCATATCATTACAGATGATTATTTGCATTTCTTATTTTGAAGGTTAGATATGCTTCTGAAATGTAGCTGCTTGAATTAACTGACTTTATTTTTTTAATATCAAAAACATCACGTTAAAAAAAAAAAAAATCTGTTAAGAAGTGTGCATATCTGCCCTCATAATAGAGGTGGACCTTTGTGAACTTCTCTGTGCACCTCAGTCTTTATATTTCACTCTTCAGTTACTGACCTTTATGTTATGAAATATCATGTCCATCACTTCCAAGAGCTATAAATTAAATTACTCAAACAAAATTAGGTGCCATACAATTTTATACTCCCACGTCCCTTCAGGAATCACCACAGCTACCACAAAGTCATAACAGTTGATGTCACTTATGAGGGAGTATGGCAAAAGTGGAAGTCAGGAGAGCACTTCACAGTAATTTCATTCAACAGGTTATTATTCCCAGGGTGTTGATTAATGTGGAGAAAGAGCATTCAGGGAGATACAAAATACAGCCTGGAGATAGATGTATTGCTCTTGCATTGTTTGTTTTTTTCAGTTTTACTGCAGAGTAACAACAAATAGGCAAAAATTTGCATGCAGTAACAAGAAGGGAAAGAAAGGCTCATTTTTTGAAATAAATAACTAGACGACTATTCCATGAGGTCAGAATTTTTTTTTCCTGTGATTTATCTTTTTCAGGATACAGAATACAACTTTATTTATACCATGATTGTATTTCACCGATGAAAGTTACACAATCAACTTATAAACTTCTTAGAATTAGAGATTAAGAAACTTTATTTTATGCAACAATATAGAACATCTAGTAGTCTGAAGGCCCTGGGATAAAATGTTTATTTGAGAGGACTGTTGTGGCTTTAGTTTTTTTCCTAATGGAATAGCAAGCAGAGTTTAGAGAGGTTTGAGATGTGAGATTTGAAAGGTTTTTTCATTATTATACAACATTTCTGAGAAAGGAAAAAATTATTCTGTAGCTCAAAATACCAAGAAATGTGGATGAGAAGAATGATCTTTTTTACTTTGCGATATAAACTGTTAAATAATATTCACTGTATTTTCCAGCTACTGAAAGCTCTTTCACTTCAAGTACTCAAGAATGCTAGCAATGCTAAACAGAAATGTTTTGGACACAGATTTCCTTGTTAGTCATTTTTCATCCTGTATAAGATTTTATCGTCTTAGATTTTCTCATAATGTGTAAGAACCTACAGTATTTTATTCATACTTTTCTGTTCTTAACTCTGTCTTGGGACTTAAACCCTGTGTGTTACAGCCTTGAACTTATGGGTGCCTTAATTCTGCAATGAATTTTGCTTTCAACAAATAGAGCAGTGAGTGCTCCATATGGAAATAGTGAATTTCACAGCTGAAGCTCATCTAATGTTCTGCCTTTCAGCTGCTAAATATAAAAGCTGTGAGAGTGTCTAACGGAAACATCCCTGTCAATGTATGGAAGGGAAAGTCAATATTAAGTTAAAAGGAACTGAATTTCACTTGTTGGAAAAGCAAAACCGGGTATGTAAGTGGGAGTAGGTGCAATCAGTAATGTTTACATCTATATAATTAAAAACTGTTAGCTCAGAAGAGGCACAATCCAAAAAAAACGTTGCTCTGAATAGTTAGCAAGAACATAAAGAAATTTTCTTATGAGATGACTTAAGCATTATTGCTATGATGTTTCATTGGAACTGAAGTAGTTATAACTACCTTATAGATGAGTTGATTAAAATTTATAGCACAATATGGAATTAATCTGTCTTGCAAAAGATGTGCTATACCCATTCTGAATGTGGTTTTCCACAGAGAATCATTATTTCTGCTTAATTTAGACTGAAAAATAATGATTAAGTGCCATTTGGGTAGCAATTCCATCCAGACATTAAAATGAGAAGAAAAATGTAGATCTAGAATTTTGTGGGGACATCAATGTAAAATCACACGTCTGTCATCTTCCTTTTACTCACACATGAGCTAAGATATGGATAATGGAAAGGTGGAGAGATAATAGAATAGTCTCTTTCATTGTCTTAATCTATTTATAGAAATACATAAGTAATAAAAATATCTAAACTACCCATTGTCCCCCCCAAAAAAATGGATTTCATAAGTGAAGTACTTCAAAACTTCATTAGGCTAGCATTTTTTTTTCATCATGAAGATAACTGTAAGGCCTGAAATAATCTCACTAGAGAAGACTCTTTAAAGGGTTTATGGTTTTTAACGCACTCAACACATGGGAGAAATACTGACACAATATTCTTAAGAGCTCAAAACAGCAAAAAGAACTTTACTGGAAAATTGGCAAAAGTTTACACCAGCATTAAATCAACATAAAACATTTCACGAAGCATTAACTTGGCCCATTCAACTTAGCAAATTCTAAGCCCATCCTATTTTAAGTTACTCTCCAAAGGCAAGGCCTTATCTTGACCTGTCTTCCACACACATGCATGAAATTTCTCAAGCCAGCAATCTTTTCAGTCTATCACAGATTACATTCAATAATGCTTTTTTCAGTGATTTCGAAACATAATTTCAAAAAATAGGCTTAACAAATGTCCAATCATATTTGAATTAAATAGCTTTCAAAAAGAGTTCTTTCAGACATATTGTCAGTTGCCATTATTTAAATTTATCCAGTTATGTAATATTTGATGTGTATCTGCAGGTTGAAAAGATATTTGAGAATTTCCAATTGAAATCTGTTGAATATATACACGAATTCTGAAAATTACACCGCCGTCTAAATAAAACATTCCAATACAGAAAACTTCATAGGAATAGTGTTCAGTGTCACCCATGATATTTGCCTACTATAACTAATGCTTACATACATGTTGAGACAGAAACATTGACTGAGGGGAATTATTCCACAAATTTCAAGCCTCAGGCCTTGCATCAAGCTCTAAAACAAGCTCAGTTAAAGTTCTTTCCTGGAACTACAAAGTTTCCTAATCTCATTAATGCAACTGTGACTGTGATATGTCACACTTGAGAAATATGGTGCATATTGATACAAGGATTTAGGTCCAATGCTCATTAAAAGCAGGATGGGGTAACATTAAATAGTTGGCAGTGAAACCAGGAAATCCACAAACTCTGATATTTATAGAGTTAGCAATACATTTGGAGCCTTTTCTGATTCTCTCTGGCCATTGGTTCATTAAATATCATCATCACAAAACAACTGCTTGAACACAGACTTCAAAATAATGCTGAACTTGTTATACTGAATATATTTGATTTAAAAGGAAAGAAGCTATGTATGCAATTTTAGAAACTTTAGATGAAACTGAGATATTCTGTTAAGGGCAGGGGGGGTCCCTTCCTTTTGATCAAAATAATAATAAAAGAACACAACTAACAGTAAGTTCAATGTTACCACTGCTTCCAAAATGCTGGGGAATGTTAATAAAATAGGAGCTGGTGTGAGAGCTGGAACAATTGTGTGTGCTTTGGGTGATGTTTGCATTGAATGTACATCAAACAATTTTCAAACTTGCTGCATTAAGTAGGGATAATCAAACCATGATTAATTCATACATGTGAAAAAGTTGATGTCAATTTAAGACTTCTGCATAATTTTTATGGTGTCAGAATATTTTCTCAGCCTTTGCCTTACAATGTAAAGAGATAATAACACAAAAATAAGAAAATCAAAGTTTTTTACATTAACTAGTTTTCCACACAGTTGATTGATTTTATTCAAGATATTTCAGCCTCCAGATGGTGACATAAGGTAAATAGTATTTCCTTCCATTTGCCTCTATATTTAATAATTTTTTCAAGCAAGTATGATGAAATAAAGTGGGTTTTCTGGATGTAAATACTGCTCAGAAAGGAAAATGACAAATTTAGCTTTTCTTTATAATTTGTTTCAACATTCAGAGATTATAGCACCTCGCATTACAAATCAGTGAGTATTAATTATAATTCCCATGGACCTATATGGGAGATGTGAATACACATCATCTTATACAATGAAGGTGTGCTGGTTTAATACCCAGCTAGAAAATTAAGCCCATTCAAGTTGCTCCCTTGTTCCCCTGCCCCTTTTTATAGTGAAGGAACACGAGAAGAGATTATATGTTTGAAATACAACTAACTGAAAAATAGCAATAACCACAACAACATTAATAAAAGAATATAGAAAAGATACAAAGAGTTTTACTCAAAAAAGCATATTCACCACTAAACAAACAAAAACACCTCCCAAAGACAGTGCCTGGCATGGTTTCCCAGACAAAGGCAAAATGGCAACTGGCCCTGGGCTGGGGCCACGTCATGTTCTGAAAGACAAGGCTCAAATTTTCCTATGCTGTACTTGTACTTCAAGGAGAAGATTATAATTATGGTGCTTTGTTAATTTGATACTTTTTTTTAGATTTTTAAATGTGAAAATAACGCAAAAAAATTTGCAGACTGTTATTATTTCACACATATTTCAGAAAATAAAATATTTGGGGCTACGATGGTGCCCCTCGTCATCGCCGAATCTCTAGTCACCGGTGGGTTTTTATTATGCTTTATTTTTTTCTCGCTTTGAATCATTTAACCTATTCAGAGTTTTGTATTTCTCTTTTTTTTTTAACAATCTGTGAGTTCGCACATTTATTTCTGATCAATTATATATATATATATATATATATATATATATATAAAATATGTCGTAGAATATGGAATATAAATATTTTCCCCACAATAACTGGAGGCTGGCTTTCCATATTTTATCGGTAATCTCTTCATTTATGATGGACAAATACTGGTAACTACTTTCTTTCTTAGTTGTGCCTCTGTAAATGCTTGACAGCAAGTTATGGGGTGAATCAAAACTGAATGCCAAAACAGTTTTTTTTATATCAGGATACAGCTATTATGATGGAGGTAACAAGAAATAATTCATCTTTGACATCAGTGACATGAACGAGATCTGCCTTTATTTCACTTTAACAATACATTGTAAAGTGACATCCACTGTTGTAGTAGTAGTTTAGTTCATTGCTGTAAATATTAAAGTGGATCTATTTATAGAATTGCCATTAATTACTTATTCATATCAGTGTTTAATTCTAAGCAAATGAGCAACCCTTCAACAAAAAACATGAATATTTATACGATTAAATTAAGTATCTGTTTTAAGTGTTTCCTTGTACAAAACAAATTCTCAACACTACAAAAGATCTCACCCAAACATACTACATATATACCCACCAAGTTCATGGGACACATCTCAACAAACTTAGCAGTACACAACACGAACATTACATTTACACTGCTCTTCCTAGACTTTGTTAGTGACTGACATTCAGTCTGTCAGCTGAGAGAACTGGCCTCTTTCAGAGTACAATTCATCTGACCTAATTTAGGCATCTATTTTAGGGCAAGATGAATTGTCTTACACAAGTAAGTGTTTTTCTCATTGATGGGAATGACTGTAGTAATTAATATACACAGCAGTTGTCTACATTTGATCAGAATACCACCCAACACATCTCTGTTGCAGAATGAAGTGTCATGCAAGAGGCTGAGAGTAGCTCCAGATGAGCTCATTAATATAATGCATAATAGAATTAGCACAGTTAAAGAAGCATGGTCTAATAGCTAGACCATGTAATAACACTCTAACATGGCTACATGATCTCAAAAACCTGAAACTTGTTTATTCAGAACAAGCATAATAATTTTCAAAGCAATTACATAATCTAAAACTACTCACATAGTGTCATATCTTATGCATGAAAATAAACACGAGAAAAGGTAAGTTATAAATAAATGGGTTTTTTTTTCCTATAATATTAGGGGGGAAACTTGAAAGAAACATGCACAAAAAAGCATTTTAAAGCATATTCGTCCTGATATAGGGTGTGGTCCTGTATTTGCATGAAATTTCTCTTACTCAGATCTAATTTGTGTAAGAATAGTTTAGGCTTTTTTTTCAAACCTTTAGTTATGAAGGTGTGTGATTTTGTTCTGCTCATATATTAATATAAGCAAAGATCTATGATCAAAGAAAAGTGCCACATCAACCTTACTTGCTTTTAAAAAACCATGCAACTATATTATTTTACTGTTATTTCACCAATATTTTCTTATTTTTCATATTCCAGATGTATTTCCGTGAAGTTTTTACTCAAAAAGAGATAGACAAGATAATAAGAAAAAATAATACTAGTATTGTAATAGTTCTTCTGTCTTCATTGTTAATAATATTTGAAAGACCCTGCAAAATCTGAATTTGGGCCAAATGCTAGCTAAAGGACTAAATCTCTATTTCTGCACATATTTAAATTACAGACCATTTTACTGAAGGCATAGGAACTATTTTATATAAACACTGGAGTAACTAACACCATGGACAGCTTTCATATTTATGGATTTTTTCCACACTTAGTAAAAATATTATTTCAAAGTTGTGAAAATAATGTTGATGCCTTTGGGCTCTATTTTGATGAAAAGTTCTTGATGTGAATTGTGGAGGGCAAACATGACAAGCTCCTTTACAAAAAATTCTGTGTCATACCTCCTGAGCTGCACTGAGAAAATTCAGCTTGCACTTACTTCTATGGAATAACTTGACATTAGATATGACCAGATAAAATTGTAGAAGGGACAGATTGCTCTATTTGCAATTTTCCAAAAATTGACAGCTTCCTTTTAAAGCAAAATGTAATAAATTGGCTATCTTCTGCCAGAATTAATTCAATTAATAGAACATAGCCACCTGTTGGTTACATTAAGATTATAAATGTGTAAAGGGAAGTGAGTCCTAGCTTTAATACCAGCTAGTTACTGATACTTAATCCATTTCACCTGAACTTGCTCAATGGGGTTTATAAAACATCATGACAAAGATGTCAAAGGCATTAAAGTTTACCCATCATTCTTCAAAGAGCTGCTTGAGATACTAATATCCCTGTCTCTCAAGAGGAATCTTGAAGTTTTTTTTTTTTTCTCCTGTACTCCAAAAGTTATTAAGTTTGTCTGAAGGAAAGTCACAATGGGTGATTCTATTACAGTAGTTTCCTAAATCAAGAACACACTACACTGAGGATGACCCTTCAAATCCAAACATAATTCAGAATTTTAAGACAGTTTATAACAGAAGTTTTAAAGTGGCTTTTTACTGTTTTTTTTAAATGTAAACAAACAAACAAACAAACAAAAAAGAAAACAAAACAAAAAAACAAAAAACAAAGCTGGTAATAATCTCTTCTGGGTCAACACTCCTAGTCTATAAAACCTTGGTCAAGGCTCAGAGCTCCAAGCTTTTTGAAGCAATACTTAAAGCCACTTTAAATAGCACTGCTTTCTCTAAAGCTTATCACTGCAGTACGTGTTTTTAGACAGAAAAGATTTCTGACATTTTATTATTCTTTCGCTCATCTTTCTTTGGTCAATATTCTTCCTTTGCCAAAGTAATTTTCATCTCATCAGTCTGCTTTTGTCACCACTTTAACAGTAATTTTTGTGTGTCTTATAAATCTTGTGTATCATTTTATCACAC
Source organism: Eopsaltria australis (assembly GCA_034509425.1). Taxonomy (NCBI): domain Eukaryota; kingdom Metazoa; phylum Chordata; class Aves; order Passeriformes; family Petroicidae; genus Eopsaltria; species Eopsaltria australis. Next base: position 902,444 of record JAVTVJ010000518.1, read on the forward strand.
GTATAAAATATAAAATTCCACAATTGCAATAAATTCTAATAATTTATGGAGCAATTTTGTAACTGAATGATGTCAGTAGGCAAAAGTTCGACTTTGCTACAAGCTTTATGAATAATGTGAAAGAACTTTACAAGTCTTGTAGGACCTGTTGTAATCCTTCAAGATGTTTTAAGAGTTTGCTGAGATAAAAATAAAATATGATAGTGGGAGTTCCTTTGCTCCCTGCATTCATAGTGATCATTTTTAGTAATACCTATTTCTGAAATAGATTTGAAAAATGCTACCAGCTAAATGGGTACCAACTCCTATTATCTATTCATAATTAATAAAAAAGCCTTTCAAGGCATTTATATTTTTGAAACAATTTAAGGTGTCTAAACATAGATGCTTAATGCCTTTTTGAGATACACCGTTTCATAGATATCTGCATCTTGTTAGATGCAGAATTTAACAGATTGCACAATTGCACTGAAGAACAATATCCCACATTGCCTAAAATCACTGATGCTTAGGCAACTGAAATTTGCACATTTCTTCAATAAATTCAAAACTATTTTAATGATTTTTTTCACAGTATAATTTGAGTTTCTGAGATTTATAGCACAATGCTCTGTCATCGTTTTTACATTTTTCTTTTTGTCTTTCTTTTTTTTTTTTTTAAGTAAGTTACCTATACTTGTGGAATAGTCACAAATCACAGAATCACAGAATGGGTAATGCTGGAGGAAACTTTTGGAGATCATCTAGTGCAAACACTCTGCTCACTCAAAGTCACCTAGAGCAGGTTGCTCAGGGTCATGCCCAGGCAGGGTTTGAAAACCTCCAAGTAAAATGACGCCAAATCTTTCTGGGCCACTTCTTCCAGAAGCAGTTCATTTCAAGCCACTCCTTGAAGTAAAAAACTATTTTTCTTATGAGGTGCTGTCACTATGCATTTTGAAGAGGAGTCTAGTCCCATCTTCTTTGCACTCTCCCTTCCAGTACTTATGCAAACTAATAAGATCAAGCCTGAGCCTTCTCTTCTCCATGCTGAACTATCCCAGCTGTCTGTAATTATATACAAGATGCTCAAATTTCTTAATTATCTTTGTGACCTTTTACTGAACTAACTGCAGCAGCTCCATGCCTCTTCTATGCTGGAGAGTTCAGAAAAGGGCACAGAAACCCAGATGTCTTTCACCCAGAGTAGAGGGGAGAAAACAACTTTCTTTACTTTCTGATAATATTCTTCCTAGTATAACCAAGGAGACTTTTGACCTTTCTTTCTGCTAGGACGCAGAAGACGACCTTCAGCAAAGGTGACCCCCACTGGCTCCTGGTCAGCTTACTGCCCACCAAGACCCTCAGGTCCTTCTCATTAGGGCTGCTTCAAGCCAGACAGCCTTGGGCATATGCAGGTGCATGGGAGCATTCCTCCCCTGGTACAGGAATTTGCAATTCCCTTTTATGTACTTAACGCTGTTGCTACTGGCCAATTTCTCCAACTTGTTGTATCCCTCAGTTCAGCATAAACATCTGGTGTATCAAGCACTCCTCTTCTCCTTATATCATCTGGAGTGCTGAGCATGCACTCGGTCCCAGCATCCAATCCCTAAAGAAAATGTTACACGGTACTGACCCCAGTATTTACATCTGAGTTATACACCTAAAGTACATGGTTGTGATCCTGCTTTTTGCCTTGTTTCCTTCCATCTGGATCCTCAACAGAACCACCTCATGGCAATTGCAGTCAAACCTACCTCCAGCCTTCACATTCCCAAACATTTCTTCCTTGTTTGTAAGGATGAGGTCCAGCAGCCCAGACTCTCCTCACTGGCTATCTGCATCAGGAAGTTATCATAAATGCACTCAAGAAACTTCCTTGGTTGCTTGCGCCCTGCTACGTTTTCTCTCCAGCTGGTATTGAGTTGGCTCAATTTCCAAATAAATCAGGCCTACAAACACGAGGCTATTTTTTAATGTTCCTGTAGGGTTCAGGCTCAATGTTTCATTGGGCAAAGCTCCCAGCCCTGCTTCCAGGGCACTAAACTACAGTTGCAAATCTACAAGAGGAGCAGCTTCTGATATTAAGTCATGAGCTTCTACCTTTACCATGACAGGCCAGTCCATTCCCATCCCCAAAATTACAGACTCTACTACACCTCATTTAATAGAGGTGGGAGTTTAGACTCCTCTTATAACTGCAGGGTCTCAGAGAAGGTCCTACCAATTTCTTTCTGGTGATCTCTTGTGTTGTACAGGCTGCTGAAGTTCTTCTGTAAGTCCTTCATTTGATGACACAGATGGTCCTCTACTTAACTCCTGAAGGCAACAAACCCACCTCCTGCTGTTCTATCCAGACCTTGTGGTACATCACCATTATTGACAAGCTGTTTTATGCTGTCTTCAGCAGAGTTGCTGGCTTCCTTTTCTGCACTCTCCTGCAAAATCTGGTGTGAAAAACACCTTGGTTAGCTGCACTCTGTTATAAAGACTTGTGGTTTCAAAGGCTTCAATTTCCCAAAAAAAATAAGACAGACAACTTGGTGCTATTGTGACATATATTTTGCTAAGACAACTAGGTGCTTGCTCTCTGCTTATGAGTTTGGGAATCATTTCTGGATCACAGATTTGTGAGGGAGGTAAATATTTTACCTGTATTTGCTTTGATCTTACTTTGGTATTTTTAAGTCTCAGACATATTAAATACAAGGTAAGAAAGGATATTTGCAAGTAGAGTTTCCCACCTAGCTTACCACATTCATCCAGCATGTGTCTATGTTGTCACTAAAGGGATTTTCCATTCTTCCTTCCTATTTCCATCTGTTAGTTCTCAATATCAGTACTGACATCTGTAGGACTGCAAAATTAATCAGATAACAGAACTCAGTGGAACCTATATTTTTTTTCTCCCAGTGGAATAGGAGCACCTAGAAACAAAGAAGAACTACAGAGGGGTGTGTGGGCCTGAGTATTTTAACAGTGGTCTTGGTTTATGTCAGAGAAATAATGTAACTATAGCCCAAGTAAGCAGATCTTTTCCCTTTTTCTTCAAAGTCGTATTTTTCAACTCATGCTGCCTGACCAGGAGTATAAAGATCAGACACAAGTGACAACCTGTTGAGAAGTCATAGACAATTTATGCAAGAAATTTACTGGCCATTTTAAATCTCTCTGTCATTAAAAGTTCACAGTGTGACCTAAAAGGGACAGTTGAATTTGGGGTAAATACTAATGGAATGATGAATTGTAAAGTAGTGTCTTGCTATCAACAAAACTGATTTCAGGTTACTATCCCAGAACTTTCTTTAGTGCTGAATGGCTTTATCCATGTCATGTCTCCTATACTGATTATTACTTAGACTTTTGTTTCCATCCCAGTCTTTCTTCCTCTAACATCACCAAGGATTAGAGCACTCAGCAGTAGCAGGAATTGAGATAGACTTCACAGAGTGTGTTATTTGTTCTCCATCTTCTCAGCTCTCTATAAATTTTAAGGTGCATATATGGATATGGTCATTTTCTTTTCCTGAAGTTTGAAATCATATCCATACAGGAATCAAGTAAAGCCTATTGCATTTCAGGGACATGAGAGGAGAAGAAATGCTCTGATATTGTTTATCTGATGTGAAGAAAGTAGAGGGAATTTAAATGCTAAACAGATATAGCAATACCTAAGGAAATAGTATACAACAAATAGAGACAATTTAACAAATGTATGAATGATTTTACAATAGAAAGAGATAGAGAACAATTCTGGGCTTTTTGGAGGACCACTTGAGTTCCATTCCACACTCCACTTTTCTAAAAAGGGGCTAGGCAGAAGTCCACTAAAAAAACCCCACTAAAATTATTTGGATCTCAAACTTTGAAAATGAGAATATGCTCCAAGTGCAGGTTTTTGTATAGGAGACATATTTGGTGCCAGAATGTGCAGAGTAGCATGTGAAATTTCCACATTTGTAAAAATGTTTTTAGATTTGTGCTGAATTCCTAACTAGCTAAAGAAAAACTACTCAAATTGTCCCTTACGGACAAAGGTTTTCTTAGAAATATAAAGTATAAACCTTGTCTGCCACCTTTATATTAATTTATTGATATAAATTCAACAATGGGCAAAGAATTCATTTGCAAAGTATACATACTGGTTCGCTTGCTGTCTTTGAACTAAAATGTAGGATCCACATGATTTCAGTCAGAATAAATGTATTCTCATGATGAACACTTCTGAAATTCTCATTCTTGCAAGAGAACGAGAACATTTTCAAGGTGTCTATCATAATGGGAGCATATTATACCTGAAACTCTCTGATCAGCGTTACTAAATAAATGCATGCTGATTATTTCTGCTAATTAACTCATTCCCTTTAACACCTGTTGAGAACATGCAGTGAAATGTTCCAAGCCAACAAAACTCTCAAGCTGCATTTTCCATCTGCTTATCACTGTCTTCCAAAGGACAGCTATTTTTATTCTGCTAGAGTATCTGAGAATCCAGTTCTCCTTTCTGCTTGTTAGAGATTGCACTTTAGAGGAGGATTTTAAGGAATGAAGCCTATACTCATGGGACTACGTTACTGTCAGGTCAAGTAAACTAAGGATCGGTATTGAGTGGCATTGGCAGGACAGAGGGATCAAGGATAAGTCACAAAATGCTGAGCTGTTGGTAATGGGAAACACTTAACTTGGAGAAATCCTGGTGTGGTTTTTTTCAACTCTAATTTCTCTGTACTTCACATTAAATCTCTAAGGTTTTAGCTGTCCATAGAGACAAATGATCATTTGTCAGGGGAGAAAGATTCACTGCATGAAGTCCCATGAAACACTGTTTTTTCTTCTGTTGATCTCCAATACCTAAAACAAAAGTCACTTCTAATTTGTCCGTTTGTGGTCAATGTAGAGAAAAATGCAATGGATATAAAAGAAATAAACGTGCCAGTCTTGATTTGTATTTGACTGTACTTCATGCCTAGTTCCTCTTAAGACAATTTACAAGCACATTTAAATGAGGCTCTTCTGTTGAGTTTGCACTGTCGTTCAGCAAAAATAGCTATTATATGCACTATTTTGAATTTTCTGAGCAAATGTTGATGATTCTATGTGATGATTCCCCCATTCTTTTTGAGGTGGTTTTGATAAATCTGTCACCTACTAAGGTAAGCTGTAAATTCAATAATTTAGTTTTGAACATTCCCCACACCAGGTCCTAATTACACAAGTGCTTAAAAAAGTGTTATTATAGAACTGTCTTGATGTATTAGAACCAAAATTATTAGAATGCTTCCATATTATGTAAAAGCTCTAGTTTTGATATTAAAAACGACTTATTTTTTCAGAAGATGCCAAAAACTGTTGATATTAAAATAATTTGAAGGGTGTATGTGGGGGTTTTAGTGAAAAAAATTAAAGGAAAAAAGGAGAAAGAAAAGATGCAAAATAGCCATCAGCAGTATCTTCAGATAAGAAATATGGTGAAAACCATAAATAATCACAAGTGGAGCAGTAACTCTCTGAAATTTAACTGATTTTGTTGCAAATATCAGACAAATTAAAAGCTCAGAATGACATCCACAAATATTACTTTCCATTTACTTCCGTTTCATTCCTATATATCCCCTTGCACCTTGCACTATTCCCCTATATTTTTCAAACTGAGTATTTCAGCTTATATTTCTGAGGATATATACAAAGTATGTTCCTATAGGTGTGAACCTAGGTCTGTAAATCTAAGAGAAAAATTTTCATTCAGGAGAGAAAAAAAGTTTTTCAAATCTGAATGACACATCATTGGGCAGTAACTCTTTTTCACATGGTACTGAAGCTTCTGAATTACATAAGTAAGTCTTGCTCATCTTTGTGGAAATTTATGTTTAGACATTAGTTCAAAGGGATGTTGTGGGTTGGCTTCAGCTGGCTGCCAGGTGCCTACCAAGCAATTCTATCACTTTCTCTCCACCAGCAGGACAATGGGAAAATAGGGACAAAAAGCCCACAGGCTCAGGTAAGGACAGGGAGATGGCTTACCATTTACCATCATGGAAAAATCGACTCAACTAGGGAAATTCAAATCCATTTATTGCCATTTAATTTTTGCAAAATTGGATGGTGAGAAATAAGAAAAAACCTAAAACCAATTTTCCCTCACCCCTCTCTTCTTAGGCTTAACTTCATTCCCAAATCTTCTATTTCCCTACACTCCAGGCAGAGCACAGGAATGGGAAATAGGGGCTGTGTTCAGTTCATAATACTTCATTTCTGCTGGTTCTTCCTCCTCATGATCTTCTTCTGCTCTGGTCTGGCTCCTACAGAGCCTTTTTCCCTTCTTCTACCCTGACCTTGATATATGCAGAGCTGTTTCTCTAACATTTTCTCACATCTCTCTCCTAGCTGCTGTGAAGCATTTTTTACTTTTTAAAAAATGTGTTATCTCAGAGGCATTACTGATGTTGCTGGATGGCTCAGCTTTGTCTAGCAGTGGGTCTACCTTGTAGCTGGCTGGAACTGGCTGACATGGGAACAGCTTCTGGCAGTTTCTCACAGGAGTCACCTCTACATTACAAACACCTCCTGCTAGCAAAATCTTGCCATGTAAACCGTGTACAAGGTGTTCATCCTGACAACAAATTTGCTTTCCCTCAGGATGAATAACTCACAGCTGTATTAAAAGATTATACTCCAAATGTTGTTGATTAATACATTAAAATGGCTGAAACATATGTATGTGAATTAATAACATGGCTACAGTAGAGTAATATAAAGAAATATATCCAGGGGATTGCATCTGTCCTGAGCTGCAGGAATGATTTTTACAAGTGTTGATTTCGGTATGTCATTGTTTCTTCTTTTTTGATTACATTGAAACATTATCTAGTACAGCCAGCTAATAATGCAAGTATTACTATTGAGATAGAGAAAAAAAAATCTCAATACTTATCAAAATATTCTCCTACCTGGGGTCTTGGAGAATGTCAGTTACATAGCATGTAGTGTTACAGAGTTTAACAAAGAAGGTCTCCTTCCCTCTGATGTTGCTAAATGGATATTACCAGCCTGAACACAATCCGTAAATTAACAGCATCTCCTGAATGCCCTTATAGAACAGTAGGGTAATTCAGTAACTCTCACAGCTCAGAGGGCACTTGAGAAGGCCACTAGGCCAGCCTCCTGTTCAGTGCAAAGTCACCTAAGAGGTCAGACTATGTTGTGCAAGGTTTCATCCTTTCAGGTCTTTGTAAAAATATTCAGGAAAGCATGTCTGCTCCCTGAAGATTATCTGATTAAAGACCTTGTCAAATGTGATCGTAAAGAAAGGGAGAAGGCAACACATAAAAACCATACAGAGACACAGGCCTTACAGGCAAACAATGATGGAGACAATGGCAAGGAACTAACCTTGTCAGCCACAGTACTTGGCAGGCTATTAAAAACTTCAAGCACAGGTCTGGAGAGGATCACCTGCATTTCGGAGCTAAAAAGTGGGAACTAAAGACACACAAAGAGTTGGCATACTACAGTGAAATTACTAAGTCTGCACAAACTAAGAAATTTGTAGCAGAAGGAAACTAGTAAGGAGCAAAAAGGGAACAGACAGAAAGATTTATTCATGTGTAAAATGGGGACAGTCGGTACACTTCTTTGGCTGAGCCTTGTGCCTGATCAGCACAGCCTATCCTGTCTTTTTATTTAATCCTAACTTTCTGCATAATCTCACACTCTGTTCTGCATGTGTGTGAGCACTACAAGGAGTAAGTACCAGCTGCTGGTATCTGTCTGGAGTCAAGAGGAGTGGTCAGTCCTGCCTTCTATCATCTGCCTTGAAGTAAATGGGGGTCGTTAGCCTTCAGACACTGGAATGTGCCTCTGTTACTTACATAGCTCACTTATGGTTAATAGACTAGAGGGTGAGCTACAGAGACCTTAAACTTCTTATGAGATGTTATTTTCTTCATGGCAGAACTCATTTAATGTTTAGTGTTCATGTTTTTCTGTTACTGATTAGACACTTGAAGAAAAATGGAAGGAAGATTTTAAGTTATCAGTCAAATTCAACATTCTTTATTTCCACGGGGTTTGCAGTTTTATGAAGGTACCCACTTAAAAAACAAAAGTCCCGTTTAGGTTGCTCTTTTTTCCCTCCTCCTTTATTCTCTTCTTGAAAACCTGATTTTTGGCTGGAGTTGCCAGTGACTAATAATTCTATCTGACCATGCATGTAATCTATAGGTAGTGACAATATGATGTAAAAATAAGTAAACTAATTTAAAATACCCCTTCTTATTGTGCAAAGTAAATTTAAAATAAAATAGTAAAACATTTATTAAATTTATCTTAATTAAAAAATAAAAACATAAAAATGAACAAAGAGCTTACAGAGCAGAAGTAGTCATTATGGTGTTTGCTTTTGGATCATCCTATGCAAAATCTTCTTCTGGCTGATGTTCACATAGCATACATATATTAGGAAAATTATATTACATTTTTCAACTTTGTCAAACTTATTTTTATATACAGAATGTGTCTATTAAACCAAATAACAGCTTTATTCACATTTAGACAACTAACATTTGAACTTAAATTTTAATCCAGCCAACATCAGCTAACAAAGAGAGACAGATAATTATTGGGTAGCAATGAAATGGATGTTTTCTTGTCTTTTCTTTCTCTTCTTGTCAGAACAACCTTTTTGTAGTTTGAGGTTCTCAAAATGCTTTGACACATTGATTTTTGATTGATAAATAGTACTTGAAACCTGAGAAGAAATTTAAGAATATATCAAGCAGCTTTTTTTTTGGCAAGGAAATTTTATATTTATTACAGTGTTTTTGTCTTTCTTCTCTTGTCCCTGCCCCTCTCTCTCAGTCCATTAATGCATGAGTGCTTGAACAGTATATAGAAATTGTATAGAGTTTAAAAAATTAAATATGTTGTATATAAATACCTTACTACTGTCACATTATATTTGTGCATTTGTACTGATTTTTTTCATCTTTCTCTCACTACGTATATTGGTATCTCCCAATGTATTGATTCAAACAATAGTCCTTTTTTGAGGAGTCTAACTCATAACTAATGTACTGTATATTGAATGATTTAGTACCAATAAATCTATTTGTTCAAAGAGTACACTATAATCAAAAAAAACTCTTCTTACAAGCACAAATTAAATGGGTTTTATTCTGTATGTGTTTACCACTATGTCATGTACTTCAGTCTGCAAATGAATACCAATGTTTCACTTCAAAGTTAAATATTTAGTTGTTAATTTCCAGCAGTTCAAACAAAAATGAGCAAATCCAGCAGTACAAACCAACATTGCAGAACAGCTTGAAGCTTTGTTTTTTTTCCCTGTGCTGGAAATGGAATGTGACACTTCTAATGGTATCTGTATCCAAAATAATAAATAAACAGAGTAATTAAATTATTCATTTTGGTATTTTTTCTTTGGGTAACATCTAACTATGAAGAGTATAAAAATTTTACTAGAGATTCTATAAGTGATTGAAAAAATTACTGATTAATGGTTCTCTGTATTTTTACGCAAATAACTTGTGTTCTCTATATTATTTATCTTAATCACTGTATTTAATAAAATTTAAATATACTATAATATAATAACCAACATTACAAATCAGAAAAACTTTGAAAATCTGAGTTATTGAAGAAGCACCACAAAATCTTCTTGTTAGTAAAGTACTCACAGAAAAAATATTTGTGAATGCATAATTAGGCAAAAATGTCACAAAACTCAGCTGCATAAAGATGCACTTTCTGAAAATATAAATTAAAATGTTAATGTTTATGAAAGTATGTACATGTCTATTATCACACAAGAACATTGCTCACTTGCATGACCAAAACTGAAATTTTCTTTTGAATACTATGGTCCTGTGTTATTACTCAAGTTCTAGGCATCTTCAATAATATAATTTTAGAGCAATTATCTAAAACTTCACCACAGGTTTGAGCACGTGTTCATTTATTTAAACAAACCTTTATTGAATATATACTGCTCAAATGTTGCCTGTATCTTTAAGGGCACTACCTCGTAACTTGAGTTTAGATTCTCCATTGATTTTCCTCAGTTACTGCAAGTCAGTTTCTAAAAGGAGTTAAAGGATTTTCTCTTAGTCTAGTAATTTATAGAACAATAATAAAAAGTTGGACATTTTTTCCCTTGAGTTTGATTGTGTTGTAGTCAACGGAGGCATTTGTGTTAAAATATAGTCACCCTTTTTAATCAATGAAGTGAAATAGTTTTACTCAGACAGTTCTACTGTTCCTGAGTGAGTTGAGTCTCCCACAGGAAAAGTCAGTCTGCTGAAAATTATATTACGAACACCAGGATCATGTTAGAATACTGTGTTCCACCAGGAGGAAAAGGAATTAATTTGGTTTGTTTTCACACAGTTTGCATCAAAAAGTTTGTATGGCTATTCTGAATAATGCAAATTTATTTAAGATTAAAAGTTCAAGATATTTCAAAAACCAACTGCTACTGACAGGCTTTGATAATTAGCATGACTTTGTTTTTTGAAGGGCATCAAATATAGCACAGATGTGCCTTACAAATTCATATGGTCCAACAGAAAAAAGAATGTTTCAAGCTTGTGAAAGAAACAGAGGAAGATTTTCTGGTTTAAGTGTCTGAATTAATCTGAACTGTATGGTGATTTGATTTATAAACAGATCCATCCTTTTCCCAGCTTAGAAAACACTGTACACAGGCTCCTGGCAGGTCCCAGAAGAACCTGTCCCAAGGAAGGACAACAGAAGGACTAGCTCAGCTTGAGGGGAAAGGTTGTTGGGTATGTAAGGAATGCCAAATGCAGCTGTCAGTATTAAAATATTTCCTCTCTTGAGACATAACATATCTGTGGGAGAGTGTGTGCATATGCCTTCCTTCAGGCACAGTCACTGGCTTCAGGACCAGTTGTTTGCTTTGAGAACTGTAGGATAACACCTCAAATTAAAGCAGAAAAGAGACAACCAGCTACACCCACCTCAAACTGTGAATGTACCTCTGTCCTTGCCCACATGCAGGAGCAGGAGGGAGTGTCACTGGTGAGCGCAGTGGAAGCACAGGCTACAAAGAAGGCTGTTTAAGGAGAATTCTTAGCTTTTTGTATCAGATCAAGGATTGCCTCGTATAAGAAAAGTTCACAGAATAGGTAGCCCACAGTGAACTCTAGGCTTGTGGTAAATGGAGTCTTAGATCATGGGTACTACAGGCATTCTCCTTTTATTAATTGGTCAGTTGATCTACCCCAAAGAGGAATAGAGGGTACTGGAGCATCTGTCATGTGAGGAGAGGCAGAGATATCTGGGACTGTTCATTTTGGAGAACAGAAGGCTCAGAGATATCTTACCAAAGGGGAGGGAGATACAAGCAAGGTAGTGACAAATTCTTCTCAGTGTTCTGATGAGTGAGGACAAGGAAATGGTTATACTCTGAAACACACAAAATTCAATTTAACACACATAAAAAGATTGTTTGGTTGTTTTGAGGGTGTCAGATACAGAAACAGTTTGTTCAGGAACTCTGTGAGGTGTCTATCCCTAGAGTAAATATCAAAATCCAACTGAGCACAGCCCTGAGCAATCTGGTCTAAATGTTATTTACAAAACATGGCTGGGAAGTCATCCAAAACTAATAATGCCAAATAGGCTTTTCAGAAGAAGAAATATTGGGATCATGAACTAAAATTTGGGACAACTTAGACTGTAAAAGACATTGTTCATTAAAGCTGTAGCCAATACACAGCAAATTGTCTCTTCTGTGCCACCAAATAGAACAATCACTGCCTTTGTACAGCAGAGTTGGTAAAATAGCATTTGCAGCGCAATTTGAAGGTGATGTTGAAAACAATGGATTCTGTAAAATTAGTGCTAATACGAAGTTGCACCATGGCATCTAGCATAGTAACATTCCCACATCTCTGAATTGGAGATTAATTATGTGCACATAATCTTTTGCTTTGTCCTAGTGCTTCTTAAGAGTACTTCAAGAAACACTACAATTAAACAAATTTTACATTTTATTTTCCAGACTCTTCTGGGGAGCATGGAACAGTCTTTGTGTCCTTTGAAGTATTTGATTTATTTTAAAAATACATTCCATATAGCAAGTAAAAAATTATTTTATAAAACAAATATGTCACCCTAATATGACTCATTAAATAGTTTACTATAATTTTATCAAAACTTACTTTACTTCTTTTTAATATGTATGAGAAACATCTAGGCTCTTGTATAATTTATACTTTGGAGGCCAAAGTTATTACTTTAAGAAGTATATAACTACTATAATTTAGAAGTATATAACTACTATAAGTTATTAATTAAGAAAAAAAACAACAAGAAGGAGCTAACGTGTGGTATATAACGACAGTATGTGCTCTACATGTTGAACAAGACAGTTGCAAATGTGTGTTGCCATTATGTGATATCTGCATATTTCACTGTAGATTTATTTTTCTGCTATCTGCAGTGGGTCAGCCATGATTTTGGTACTTGAGCTGTTTCTCATTAATAGCCTGAAACAGCAGATAAACTATGTTGATGGAATTTGCATGTGAAACATAACTGGAAGATTGAGAAAAAAATGAAAAGAAGGTTGAAAAATAATAATAGGCAGAATATAAACACGCAATTTTAAACCATAAACCCAAATTATAATTCCAAATAAAATCTGGCATCAAGGATAGATACAATCCAGGGAAACATCACAAATCGTTTAGTCTTGACACTTTCAAAATGTAAGTAAGTACTTAAATGTGCTTATGCAATAAGCATTATTCTCAATCTTAATTGAAAGTGCATTAAGAGGTACTTTGCTTGATTTTGGTGATTCCAGAGAAAGCAGAGTTGTAGAAATACAATTGAGACTGCAGTTTAAAAGTTACATAGCCAGACAAATTACACAAAAAAGCCTGGCTGATTTAGATGCAGAGTCAAAAGAGGAGCTTCCAGTAACAACCCAATGCTTCCCTCCCATCTCATCTTCAGGTAGAGACTGCTCACCAAGATATGCTTACTCATAGATGTCCCATTAACAAAATGTTGATAACAGGAAGGAATTCAAAACAGAAACCTTAAGAGCTAGAAACCTGGCAAACTGCTCTGTACATGTATAATGAAAAGAACTTACCTTAGGATTTAATCATTTTAATGAAGTGAACTGAGATTTTTTTCATTGATTCCAGCATTTCATAGATCAAAACTTAAGTACATATCTTTTAGGACAGGACAGGCTTTAAATACTGGAAAAAAAATGCAAATTTTAAATGAGGAGAAATAAGCTTAAGACAACAACAAAAAACTTCACACAATATTTATAGTGAGGCTAAACACAGCTTTACTTTCTGAAAAAAAAGTGCATAACATTCAAATCTCAGTTTGTATTAGTTTTAAATTCAATCATAGAATCAGAGAACGGTTTCAGCAGGAAGGGACCTTTGAAAGTCATCCAGTACAACCTCCTTGCAATAAGAAGGGACATGTTCAACTAGATCAGGTTTCTCAGATACCTGTCCAAGCTGATCTTGAATATTTCCAGGGATGGGGTTTTCTCTCCCACATTCCAAGACAATTTTTTTTGTCATCACTTGTTACAGATGACAACAATCTCTCCCCTAGCTGTTAGTCTCGAATCTCTACAGTAAAAGATGTCCCTTTGAATTCCATAAATTAGACTTATCTACAGGAGCTAAAGAACTAATCTTTTTCCTTTATTTGCTTGTTGTTTCTCTCATTATCCTGATAAGGGTAGCGCCTCACTGTTTCAGCATTTTCTGAATTTTAAAAATATTTAGAACTTGGCAACTAAAAAGCACAGATGACACCTCTTTTAAAAATCTTCAAGATATGGAAGCATATGGAACAATTTAAACTGAAATTATTTAGTTGAATTTCATTGAGCAATAAACTACAAATTGTACGATCTAAAAACAATATGAACATTTGAATATGCATAGCCATTCATTGATTGAAGTTGGGTTATTTTTGTTTTGGTGGGAGTTTTTTCCCCAGTTTTAGAACCACACAGGTATGGACTAAAATTTTTTTAAAATTCTACTGTATCAGTGTCATTAAACTTTGGCTAGAAGTTTGTTTTAAAAACACTCAGAATGACAGCTAGAGAGCATGGAATAAAAGTTCAGGTTTAGGGCTTTGTCCTGGTTTTTCTTTGGTCTTTTTTTTCCTTTTTTTATTCTTTTTATCCCTTTCTATGTGTTGGAGTGAGACATTTTTAAAGCTGTATGTATGGTGTAAAATCACAGTCATATTTTTTAAGGGAATATTAAAGTGGGAAATATATCAGAAAGATTTCAAATTGGTTAAGTTAGAGAAAGGATAGATATTGAATATGCTCAGGCTGAGGTTATTCTATGTGATAAAAAAACCCACAATAAAAATGTAAAGAAATTCCAGCAGTGTGCAATCACTGACCGAGAGATGAATGAACTACAACACTGAACAAGCCTACTGAGACATCTTTGAAAAAGAGCTGTTTGAAAGCAATTTTGTTTGTCTCCCATTTCTGACAAAGCAAAAACTTCACATTCACATGAATGTGAAGGATTTGTTTTGGAACAGCAGTCTTCACTGTTCAGTCTATTTACATCCGTTGTAGTAAAGTGTTTAAAAAAGGAGGATGTTCAGGAGGGAGAGGAAAGCATAAGTAAATAAACACTTGACACAAGGGTAGAAACCTGCTAAATTAGGACAGAAGTGGAACATGAAATAAAAGCCATGAAAGTTGATAGAAATAAGAAAAAATAAAAAAGACAGAGAAGAAAGCATGGAACAGTGAAAAAAACAAGTGCAATTATTACTGAGGCATAGAATGGTTTGGGTTGAAAGAAACCTTTAAAGATCATGCAGCTTAAACCCTCTGACAGTAATTTGCATTTGACCTTGGGGTTTATGAGCCTCATACAGACTGGAGGCTCCTCAAGCCTGTCATGGAATCATTCAATCACTTAGATTTGAAAAAAACTTAAAGAAAATTAAGTCTGATCATTAACCCAACACTCCAGGCTCACCATTAAACTATGTCCTTAAGCATCACATCTACACATCTTCTAAATGCCACCAGGCATGATGAGTCAACCTGGGCAGCCAGTTCCAATGCTTTATAGACTTTCTATGAAGAAAATTTTTCTAATATACAAATTAAACTTCCCCTGGCAAAGCATTGGGCCATTTCCTTTCGTCCTGTCACTTGTTGCTTGGCAACTTCAAGTAGTTGTAAACAGCAATAAAGTTTCAGCCTCCTCTTCTCTAGGCTGAAGAACTCGAGCTCCCCTAGCCACTCCCCATAGGATCTACTCTCTAGACCCTTCACCAGCTTTGTTGCCCTTCTCTACATGCTCCAGCACCTAAATGTCTTTCCTGAAGTGAGGGACCCAGAACTGGACATGAGACTCAAGGTGTGGCCTCACCAGTGCTGAGTACAGAAGGGCAATCACTGCCCTGGTTCTGCTGGCCACACTATTTCTGATCCAGGCCAGGATGTCATTGGCCTCCTTGGCCACCTGGGCACACTCATGTTCAAGCAGGTGCTGACCAGCACTCCCAATTATTTCTCCACTGGGCAATTTTCCAGCAACTCTACCCCCAGCCTGTAGCATTGCATGGAGTTGTTGTGGCCCAAGTGGAAGATCTTGCAGTTGGCCTTGTTGAACCTCTTCCCATTGGCCTTATCCCATTGATGCCATCTGCTCAGATCCCTCTGCAGAGCCTTCCTATCCTCCAGCAGATCAACAGTCCCACTCGGTGTCGTCTGCAAGCTGATTGAGGGTGCACTTGATCCCCAGTTCCAGGCCCTTGATAAAGTTATTAAACATGACTAGCCCCACAAGTGAGCCCTGGAGGTTGCCACCTGGAACAGATTGCCAACTGGATGTAACTCTATTTACCATAACATTTTAAGTTCAGCTATCTACCTAGTTTTTCACCCAGTGAAGAGTACATTTGTCCAAACCATTTCTCCAGCAGAATGCTGTGAGAAACAATGTCAAAAGCTTTACTAAAATCTAGCAATCTAGGTAGGACAATGTCCTTCTGGATGGCATTACTTCCATCTAGCATATTAACTGCACCGTTCTGCTTGGTGTCATCTACAGAGTTGCTGATGGTTTACTGAAACCCACTATGTCATTAATAAAGGTTTGGGCAACAGTACCAGTCACAGTATGACACTCCTGAATGACACTATTGCTACTGCTCATCATTTCACAGGATCATTACTGTCTTTCCAAGGGAGGATGCAGAAGTCCCTTGCAAAACACTTCCTTGAAGCCTTGATAGACTTGATTTTGGCAGAGGATTATACAGCAAGTACTAAATTCCTGCTAATACATTATATACCATTCTTCCAACAAGACTGTTGGAAATCAATTCACTTGTTTTGTTTGACAAAGCAAAAAACAGAGTTTTTTGTGTTACTCAGAAGACAGAAATGGGGGGCCTTTCCTGAGATTCCCATCCTGTTTTCTTGAGAAGGGCCAAGAGATTTTCTTCTTTGCTTCCTTTTCAAAACTACCCTGTCAAATATTTCAAATGGTTTAGTAGTTACTAGGTAGCGTATCTGTCACTGAAGTAGGTAACAAGACATAACTATGTCTTATTATGGGTAACATTGGGTAACAGAGAACATCAATTAGAAAAATATAAGAAGTGATCATCATGTAAGCTGCAGTTATATCTCTGGTTGTGTACACACATAAAAGTGGAAGAAGATTTAGTGTTGTGTCCAAGATGAGTAAAAGTGATAGTCTCAGCTCTGTGTCTCTAGACTAGTCCCACCCATGCAAATTTATTTTGAAGAAAGTGCTATTGTTCAGCAGACCAAAAAGGAGGTGAGCTAATTTGGAACTGATCTAAGAATAAAATATTTCAAATAATCCAAGTTGTTGAATGTTCTTAGTTGTGCACACCCCCATTCTTCTTTTTATAGTAGTGCAGATGCATTTTTGGAGCCAAATATCTGGTTTGATCAGTTTGAATTTTGAAAGGTCATTAACTTTAGGGGAAAGGTGATGGAGAAAGAAGAAACATGATGAAGGAATAATTAAAAGAAGAAGAGAAGGAGAAGAAGAAATCCAGAAGAAATATGTAGATTACTTTTCTTTACAGTTCTGGACATCAAGTATCTTCTCTTATATAAATATTTTAAACAATATAATTAATTTGAACACATAGTTTTATTACTTTTTTTCAGTATTTTCTCATCTAAGTATCTTCTCTTATATAAATATTTTAAACAATATAATTAATTTGAACACATAGTTTTATCACTGTTTTCAGTATTTTTGTGTCAATCTAAATGGAAGAGCACTGCAAATACTGAAAGCACTATACAGATAAAATTAACTTGCATGCTATATAAAAGGCACAGCTGGGAAAAAAGCTTATCATAACTGTAAGTATTGATAATGACATCTGATGCTTATAATTACAAAGACTAATGCTTCCAACAATAATAAAAAACCACTGCTCTACCAGACAATTTATGAAACTCATCATTCCTTTACACCTTACCTGCAGGCAACAGTTTTCTTTATTGAAATGGTTAAGATATAAGTGAGATTAGATAAAGGTCAAAACCACTCAAAATTTAATTATCTGTCTCAAATGTCACTGGTTTTAAAAGGATCAATGACCTTATCCCTTGTTGTATGTCGTATATCATGCCACTTGGATAATCCCACCTAATTTTATGCAATCGGTTTATATGCTGCTTTTATCTAAAGAGGTTTCTTGAGGGAATTATTCTATCCCCTTATAATTTGAATTTCTCTCTGGCAGATGGCACAGGATGAAAAGACAACAGCCACTGTCCAAAAATGGAAGGAAAACTGAGGACAAGCCCTATGTTCACAGGCATTAAAGTGCCTTACCAATAAACACAGGCTTACAACAGCAAAGTAGAATTAGGTAGGCTGATTGCTTTGCTTAGCTCCCCTGTCTTTACTTCCTCTACGGGTAAAATTAATACTGATTTTCCTGTACTTGCAGGGATATATCATTTCAAGATAAATATTTTTATAACTATTATTTTTATTTTCTTTTTTACATGAGAGCTGATGTATGCTTTCAGTTTTAATTTCACTATAATAATATTTTAATGTATTATTGCATATAATTGTATTATTGTATAATAATATTGTATTATATTTAAATATGCACCAATACATGGACATTTTTAATCTATTTCCCCTATATTAAATTTTATTCAAGAAATACTGACTTTCAGTGAGGTAAATGAATAGTAATAAAATTCTTTTACAAATTTAGATGATGTAAATGCTCTATAGGAGAAATATTTTGTAAAAGTGTGTACAATAAAGTCAAAGTGAAAGTAGAAAATTTTCAGTTACAGTATTAAGAGATGCACAACCATGTAACCAAATAATAATGAGCTAATTAATTCAGTATTGAATACTTAATACAAAACACATCTGTAGAACCATTGCAATTAGTAAAAGAGATAGCCAGAGAAATGATATGCATGACTGCTGCTTGAGTCCACTGAAAAAAAAACTTATTTGTCAAATATGTATCTTTCTTTTTCTGATTAATCTCAATTGCAGTCTGAACTGCATTCTGTGTTTTAGCATTATTCTACTACACCTTCCATGATGAACTTATTTTTAGAGATATGTGTAATTTATTTTTTTATAGTCAAAATTTAGTTTGTATTGTTACTTTATTAAAAGCTGGAAGAAGAATCAGAAATGCATTTTTTTCTCAGAATATCAGAGACAATTAAAAAACCCTCAAAATTTATAGGGCACAGGATGAAGATCATATTTCCAGTAACTTCTGATTCAGAGATTTTAGTGAATTTCACAACAGTATATAAATAAGCACATAACTGATTCTGAAAACTGTTTTCCAGTTTTGTTTGAAATTCCCATCAAGCTGACCATGATTTGGTATCTCCTATTTTAATTCACTAGTGCAGTGACAGCCTTTATTCATTTAAATTAAGATAGCAGTTAATTTAACTGGCAATTAATTTACATAGAAATAATTTTTACTGTTTTATTGTTAACATGGTTCCCAACATCACTTTGTCCTTAAAAAACTGGTGTGCATCCAATTAGTTTTCAGGTATAGCTCTGGAGATCCCATGAGCTAAAGACAATTCCAGTGGGTGATTTACACTTGACACTCCTTTTGAGATGCTTGGAATTGCTTGCCAGTAGGTACCAGTGCCAGACAACAGTTCCAGTAGTCATTTGGACTGCTATAAATTTAGTCTTTAGTGTTATCACAATCCTCCATGCTGTCTCCAGGCCAGTGCAGCACTCCTACCTCTGGTTCCAAGCACGTGGGCTGTAGCATTGTCAGATACTTTTCTCCTCAAGGTGCATACAGTGGGAAAGACACAGTGCTGTGCAGATTTTTAATCTTATCATGAGCTGGGACAGTCGCACTGAAATTTCATGAGGGCAATTTCTTTGGAGAGCAGGACATATTAACAGGTACAAGAGTGGCAAATGACACTGGAGTGCAAGCTTTTTCTAAGGTCTTCTTCATATCCCTGCTGATGTCGTAAAAAATCATTGGACATCTTCTTACTAGATTTCATGCTACCCTTGATCTAGAAGCAGTGGTTAGATTAATATAAAAACACGTATCATATAGAAGCAGCAAGAAGAGAAGAGTAACTAAAATAAGATAGAATAGGTGAGGACAAAAGCATAAAAATTTTACAGAAGGGTACATCAAGAAGAATGATATAAAGAATACATAAAGTGAAATTAATCTTTTGCCACAATGAAATTAATAGAGATTTTACAGTAGACTTCATAATTGAATGTTTCTACTTGGACTACACCATTCCAGGGTATAGGAAAGGAGACTGCTGTGTATTCCTAATTCTAGTATGAGGAACATATTTCATTCTTGCATTTGAGCTAATCTGTACATATGTGTGAGTCACACAAATGCATTTACTATGTAAAATAATATTTCATACAAAAAGAACAGTGTGGAGTCCACAATAAGTTGTTAATAAATATAAACTTCTTCTTCTAATGTTGCAAATCAGGATAAATGGTTTGTATATCTTGTGACATAATTTCAGGAGAATGACCTTCCCTTATTTTTCTGTGAATATGTTTCATTGCTTTAATCAAGGTACATTAACCTACCATAACCTCTAGCATCAAATTGCCATATATGGTATATTTTTCTCCCACTCTGCAATTATATTGGGGTTATAAATTTACGGCAGAACATTTTGTGCCTTATATGTGCAGGAAGAGGTACTTGCACAGAAACAAACAGTTTCAAGTGTATTGGAACAGAGCAATTATTCATAATTCTCTGTACTTTTTAATGCATAGTTTCGCGCTTCCAGACTCAATTAAATACCATGTCCACCCACACCAGGAGATAATTACAATTTACAAAATATAAATAAGAATATTAAGGGTGATTTTGTAAAATAAATAAATACTAAACACAAATGTACCTTAATAGAGTAGAATATTTCATTTGTGAGGGACCTGCAATGTTCCAACTACCTGACCAATTCAGGGCTGATAAAAAGTAAAAGCATATTATTAAAATCATTATCCAAATGGCTCTAACCCACTGATAGGTTTGGGTCATGGACCACGCTTGCAGGAAATCTGTTCCAGTGTTTAGCGCCCTCGGATAAGAAATGTTTCTTAGTGCCAAGACTAAAACTCTCTTGGTGCATCTTTGGAGCACTCTGAGGGATTGAATCACTGTATACCAGGTAATAACATAAACACATAAATAAATAAATAGATAAATATTTTATTCTCCCAAAGGAGAATATTTGAAATCTAAACAAAGAAAGATGAAGAAAATCTCCCAAAACATGTACTGAAAAAATGTACTTCAGCAATGCAGAAAAACTGGGATCTAGTGAAATCTTTTCTAGCCTCCATTTTATTTTGAATACCTAATGCTTCCTTGGCAGCAAGCTTTCAGAGCAATATAACTTAGAGGCATGTGACTTCTTTTTATATTCATATCTTTCTACCATGTCACAAAGAGAGGAGAATTTCAGCAAAGGAAATAAACACTACACCTGGAAAATTACTCAAGTATCTCTAGGGGATTAAAAATGGTTACCATATACCTACAGAACTTGTTATTTTAACATTTCATGCACTTCATTTACCTGACTTCAACATTTTCAGTATATAACTCTGCTGCAAATTAGTTTTCCAAATATGACCTCCTTATCTACTGCTGTGAGATGTGCAAATTTTGAACTGTTTTAAAGACTTCTTTTGTGGAATCATAGAATTGTTAAGGTTGCAAAAGATCTCTAAGATCAATTCCAGCCATTAACCTAACACTGCCACATGTTCACCACTAAACCATGTCCCCAGGTGCCACTTCCACACATTTTTTAAACACTTCCAAGGATGATGATTCCACTACTTCCCTGGGCAGCTTACTCCAATGCTTGATGCTACATAATCAGTAACTACCATTATTTTTACCATTAGTCTCCTCACTAACTAGGGAGGATGACTACAGATGCTAATGTACCATTATTTTTACCATTAGTCTCCTCACTAACTAGGGAGGAGACATTAGATGCTAATGGCAATTAAATCAGTAAAAGAGCAAATGACTGTAACTGTGACAAAAACAATACGTTTGATATCCTAATCACTATTTATGCAACCCCATAGGTGTATGCAATAGGCAAATAAAAATAACAGCAGAATCAACACACAAAATATGGACATTGAGAGCAGAGGATTATCATTTGTTTTTGTAGCCACTGACAAAGGTCCTTAATCACCCGATTCTACATCTCCATGCCTAGCTATCACTTTAAATTACAGACAGTTTGTTAGACAAAACACCTAAAATCCAATCATTATAACACTAGGATTGGGGTTTAGGGCAATTTTGTTTATTTAAATTTTTTCTTACATGCCCTGAAGAGTGCTTTGTGGTTTTGTTTCTCTTTGCAGCAATTCTCTTTATCTCCCTTGCTGTTTGGACACAATGGCTTCAGATGAGGAAAACCCTATTTAGAACAATAGTTTCAACCACTGAACTAAGGACTGAATTAGACATAAAATGTGGACATAAGCACCTGTTAAATTTGTAAAACATTTCTGATTAAATTTAGTGATTCTCTTAGTATACTTCACTGGTCCTTCTTATTGCCTTTCTTGCTGGAATGTTTGAAGAAGGAATCTGACAAAGCCCTCATTAGACATTAAAAATGTCTCCATTTGATTCTTTGATCTTGGCTTTAACATAAGTTATATATCACTTAAAATGAAACTTACCTTCATTAGGAAAGAGGTAACGCAAATATCTGTGACTAGTCAAGCAAGAAAGAGCCAGAAGAGTGCCTTCAAGTTTTAGTTTCCTTTTTTTAACTAAAACCTAACAACTTATTAAATTTCTTTATTGAAGCTGGCTTTCATCAAAATAGATTGCATTACTGGGGAGACATATCTATATAAATATTTATATTTCTCTGCATGCATATGTATATGTGTGTACATATATAATGCAACTAATTTCATGGATACCTTTATTCATTAAAAAAAAGCCAAAAATTAGTTTTAAATTCACAAGTTTGAGATGGTCTTTATTTATGCAGGATGTAGAAGTAACAACAGAGAAGTCTGGACTTATCCCCTGCAAACTAGAAAAATTTAGTAGCTTCAAGTATCTTTCAGAAAAGGTGTATATTAAAGTTTTTTCCTTGCTATAATTAGTGAAAAAAAGTCACTTTTCTATAATGTTTGCAGAACTGATGAGCAATATCTATTGGTCTTGCTAGTGGATTTACAACTTTTGTAGTATAAGTTCACTGAAATAATAGTACAAAAATATTTTGCATTTTTGTCATAAGAGAAGCTGCCATTTAATACAGTGGTGAGCATGAGTATGAAAGAAAGTTAAACTGGTAGCCCTTAAGAAGGACAAAACTATATCAGTGAATAATTCATACACATTTTCTGAAATGAAATACTAGCATTTGCTATTTTGCTTAGGCAGTGATAAATATGAGCTACTTTGAGTATTGGATTTTTCTTGAATTTCTTGTAAAATGCTGACACTCTAAGAGTATAAGCAACATTTGATCAGATATGGGGCTCAGAAAAGCTTAGGCTTCCTTTTAAAATGCTCAACTTGCCCTAGTTTTGGTCTCCTTTGTTTGTGCTGTAATTTTTTATCTGCATGTTTCTACCTAAAATTGTATTGATCAACTTTTTTGCCTAAGAAAAGTAGTATATTCTCACTCTCATAATTAATGTGATAAAGTTGGAAATGTGTTGATTAGTTCTTGTTTCTCTTATTAACCCAAAGAGTTTAAAAGTAGTAATTTTCTTCATAAGCAAAGATTTATAAAATAATGTTCTTGTGTTTCCTAAAGAAAAAATTTTCCTTTAAATAAGAAATTTAATTTTTCAGCTTTCTTTATACTTCTGGGTTTACTAGACCACAGTATGTTTCAGGTTTTGCTTATTTATAAACTAGCAAATTAACACACCTTCCACCACTAAAAAAATCTTCTAAAAGTTTTTGACAGCTAAATGCAGTTAGTATTTGTAAAAAATACTTCTGTGAGCACTAAATAACATAAATATAACAACGCAAAACCCCTATGTCAAATAGCTTTTAGGAAATCAATCACAAACTCCAACTCAATGTGGAGAACTGGGTAATTTTCCTGAAAACACACGCTCCTACATATATTTACATGTTAATTTATGCTTTTAATTATGATCACTAGTTTACTGTGGGAAATAAATCATTGTTAGATTTATGAAAAGCTAAATCAAGACACATTCAAATCTTATTTTTGAGAAAAATAAGTTAAAATGCATGAAGTATTAATTCTTTATCAATGACATCTACTTGTAACAGTGTTGAGTACAACTTTAAACCCTCCTTTTCTTTAGAGTTTGGCCACACAGTATAAATTCTAGAAATATTAAAATATAAAATGTATTATCTAAATCCCAAAGGAAACCTATGGGACACTAAAAAGAAAATTCATCTTTCTTCTGTTCATATTTTTCAATCAGAAAAATATTGCTAATCTCTGTTTTTTATTTCTCAGTATGAGCAACTGCATCTCTCATTTTTCCATTCCCTTGCCTTGCTTCACTTCATCTGCCCTTTTTATATCTTCCCTTACCTCACCTCACCTCCCCTAATCTCTTCTGCCCCTAGAATCACTGATGTTTCCCATCAGAAATTAATAGACTGTCAATCAAATTTGTATCAATCAATCTGTAGAGATGTGTAACATAACTTTTGTAAGTGGAGTTTTATTGGGTTTGTAGAAGAAGGGGCATTTTGTCTCTCTTTCTCTACCACGAGGTAGTCTGTGACTTAATTGGCTTTAAGCCTGGAAGATTTTTACGTCATCTCTTGAACAGTCCATATCAGCAGTTGGACAGCAACATCTCATCAATATTTTGATTTTCTATAAGGACCTTCAATAAGTGAGAAAACAACCTGATATGCTCCAGAAAACACAAATATTATCTATTTGGTTTTGTGAATAATGGACCCAAAAAAAATAAAAGAGAGATAAGTTTGATGGAAATGTTTTCTTTTTCATTGCCCAAATAGGAGACTGTTTTGCTTTACTGCTTTACTGCTTCTTCTTGACCTCTGTTTCCAGGATCTTTTAGATCTTTTTCTTTGCTCACAGTCTTTGTAAGTAATATATGTATTTCAACATGTGTTCAATGGGTCTCAGCAGCATTCACTGTAAAGTGTCTGTACCACCACTGCTTTTCCAGTTTATGAGTCTATTAAAATCCTACTCTAATACAACTGTTTAAGGATATATCAACTCTGGAAAATCAAAAAGCGACATGGTCAATCCCTTGCCCAGTCTTTGTTACATGGACTGATGCACGGTCATAATATCTTACTAACTTTTACTCTTTCAATAATCAATCTATAAATTTGTGTGAATTACACTTTCGTTTACACAGTCACTATGATAGAATATTCCTTTTTTGATGTGTTTGATGCTACTTATCTATTAATTTCAGAAAATGGCTGTGGCATGTTTTAGGTTTTTTCACTAATATTAAAATGTCAGTTACTTATCCCTGCCTACAAGCAGTTTTATATGATTTTGAAAATTTAGAAACATCTGCTCACTGGCTCGTAAGTGTTATAAAATTTGGATGTTTAAAACATCTGGTTCTCCACTCTCTTAGTAACACAAAGAAAAATAACTACAATAAATATGCTATTCCCCAGAAGAAATTTCTTTAATTGATTAAGGAGTTCTCATGCTTTTTTTGAAAATGCATGAGTACAAATGGAAATAGAATTTAAATTTAATGGCTGAAAGGCAAAAAAGTGATTTAAAAAAACAGGCTACCTTGTCTACACGACTATGGCTGCCTATGGAACCATCAAAGACTTGGTAGAAGTATGGATGTCTGGATTTGGAATTGGTGCTACTTCCTGTGTCTGTTCAGCATATGCTTGCTTTTACCTACATCTTGTCATATCTTGTTTATTGTCTTTACAAGGATCCAGACTGCTGAGTTGCAGGGACTTTCTCGATTAGATGTAATGAAGCATCAAGAAACATTTTATGCTAGTTTGGAAATTTGCTCCAAAAACTTCACTGTGTTGCTTATTTACTCACATTGGTAGATGGTCCTTCATCTCACTATCTCAGACGTTCTCACATTTCTCTAGTTTATGCCAGAGTAATTTTATCAATTCTAACTGCCTGACTCCTAATTTAAACCTGAGTGAAACAAATGTCTTGCCTGACATAACTGCCATCAACAGAGTAGGTGCTGAATGCAGAAAAATTTCACCTAAATCTTTATGTACAACGGCCTATGTAGCGCATTACCATTTTTCCAAGGACAAAAGTACACAAAGTTTTGACATAAAAATTACTAAAATATAAATGATAGAATATTTCAATATATAAAGACTATGCACTATATTTTCTATATTAAATTGTCCTAATAAGCAACCTTCTGCTCTACATCATCAAACCATGGGCTGCAGTACTCAGCAGATATCCTCGTCCAAACATCTTTCCTTTAACACCAATAAAGTCAAAAGGAAATTAAAAACCTGCAGATTAAAAAAAAAACTCCCAAAGCCAACAAATAAACAAACAAAAAAATCCCCAAACAAAAATCCTCAACAAAAAAACTTCCAAACAATAAAAAAGCACAGAGTACCTCAAATGTCAGGATCTCTGTAGAGCTGATTAAAGTGTCATTCTTTCAAGAAGAGATAGTTCATGTAAGAGGTAATTACCACAGTGCACTATAAAAAGCTACTGATTGAACCATTCAGCTGTGAAGCCCAGACCTGGCTAGTTATAGGTATTGAGCCCATTAAATTCCAATCAAGGACTCAGACTTTCATTGCTCTTTTCTGTCTCCAAAACAGTATCATTTCAGGAAGCAGTGGTTGGTGTCACCTTCTTCATTTAAATAAATGGTCTTGAATCAGGAATGTTTATTCACTCCCAAATTTTAATTCTTGGGAGTGAGTAAACATTCCTAATTCAAGACTGTATGGCAAATATCTCTCTCTATATATATAGATAGATATAGATATAGATGATACAGATACAGATATAGATGATATAGATTAGATATAGATATAGATTATATAAATATAGATATAGATATAGAAAGATATAGATAGATATAGATAGATATAGATAGATGATGTAGATAGATATAGATAGATAGATAGATAGATATAGATAGATATAGATGAGGCCAAATGTCATATCCTTTATAGGGCAAAGGGTTCCAAACATGGCTGAAACCTTGAAGGTCAAGCTGCAAAATGAAGCAGCATTTATTAAACTATCTGTACTTGTGTTTCTTCTCTTCCTTCAATAACAGCTTAGAAGACAATCTGTAGCAGAGCTGGCTATAGGTGGCTGGCCACCCCAGCTCTGAAGTGGCCTCCCTAGTGTTTCTTGTAGTCCTCCTGAGAACGGTACACACTGTGTGAAAGAGTTAACTTTGCAGTAAAATTTACTGACATGTGAAAATGCCTGAAGCCTATGAGAAATCACTCAATAGAACAAAACCAGTCGTGGTAACTTAGTGACCAAGGAATAGCGGAGTAGCAGGTAATGAAATAATTAGAGATGTTTTTATGATGAATTCATTTACTGGGAATTCTCTTTGAACCTACCTGGGTGAAAAAGAAAGGTATGCATTACTGTATCAAAAATGACTGAGTAGGTGGAAAAACAGACATTATTTATAGTATTTATTAGTGTTTATTCAATTAACTGCACTCACAAGGTAAAACAATGTTTCCATTTTTTTCAGTCTTGTGATGCATATGCAAGGTTTTAAGAAGGGATGTAGAAACAATTTTTATAAAAAGGGTCAATATAGTAAAAAAATCATAAGAATGCTAAGCAAATGTATTTGTTAAGAACATTATATACTGCATTACACATAAGAATATAAAAAGAGATAATGTGGGTCAATTCTAAGGGCTGGCCAGTCAATCAAACCCCGAAATTTGCACTAAGGAATTATTCTAAGAAATAAACTTTAAAAAAAATAAATTGGTACACCTTATATTTTTCCAAGGATTTTCAGGTTGTGGAGTTCTATATCTGGAGATTTCACTCACAGCCTTGTACTTTAGAATCAGTAAGGGTATCTTTCTTCATTAATTCATCCTGTTATTTCTTTATTGCATTTATTCTATTAAGCTGTATGGTAACTGGTGAAAAAGTGTTCTGCAATTCAAGTATAGTGTGTAAAATATGCATCCTTTTATTAATTTCAAGTAAGGTATCTGGTTACTGCATCAGAACTTCTGTGGTAGGAGAAATACTAAATCATGGAATCATAAACTATTTTGATTTATTAAAATATGAGTATTGATCTAATATCAACAAGGTTTATTTATCTACAAAAGTCCTGAATATTCAAAATACAAATACACATTTATCACATTGATACCTCCCATTTTCCTTACTTCACATGGTAATTAGTTGAATAATCATTAAACATGCATGGTTTGTTCTTTAAATTTAGTTGGTGGTCACATAATTTGAGGGGAGGGTGAGAATGACGAAGTAAAACTCGTCTTCCTTGTTTTGACCTTTCTACCTTTCTGGTTTTTGACAATACAAATTACCTTTCGGGAACTTTCAGTTCCTTTCTTTATTTCTCTTCAATAGAAAAATTAATAATTGTCTACATTTCTTTAGATCTATTAATCGGTGTTTTCTGTTTCTCATTATAAGCACAGCTGAGCAAATATAAAATTACAGGTAATAAGTTACTTACAATTTAAAACTTACTTCAAATCTAATTCTTTAATTAATCACTATATCTTTAATTAACTCCAGCTGGGTTTGTTTATTACATCTATTTTAACTTTTAACTGATTTCAGTGATACTAACCTTTGCTTAAAATCTTAATTTTTAAAACTCTATGTTTCAATTTTGGATTGGAAAAGACCTGTAAAAGCATGTAATCCAATCGTTAGATCAAGCCCAACTTCCATATTCATTTTCTCTGTATTCAAAATGTAATGAACATATGCTATAACTTACCTTATTTAGCTCTTTTTCAAGCTGAAGGCCTTCATTTATTTAGTATATATTACTCCTTAATATGGAAACCAAATGAAAATAAATAAATAAACTAAATAAGTTAGGGATATATTTTTCGGTATTAATTTTTTTTCTTATAAGCATTAAATTAAATCTTTCATTTTGTTACATGCGTGTTCAAAATCACCTTTCCATATTTCATTGTGTTTTGTTTTACTTTTGACCATCCTGAAAAATTTTATATCCACTGCAAATTTTGTCCTTTTTATTTTTTAAAAATATGAATGCCCTAGTAATTTATGTATATCCCTGTAAGATTCAATGCATTTCTGTTTCCACTGAGTAATCTGAGCCTTTATTTGTGTAATTAGTTTCCTAGAATATTACTTTTTCTATTGTGAGAACTTGTTTCAAATCTTTGATACCACCCAGACTGAATTACCATGATTATCCTAGTTATTGACACTGTGAAAAGACTCAAACTATCGCATTATGATGATCTTAGTTGTTCTTTTGAACAAACAAAAGCATTGAAAAATGCTATTAAAAGCATATATATAAAATATGTGTCTCATTATATAAATATACATGCTAGTAAGACCTCATGCAGCTGCATTGAGAGCTCTTTCAGTCGGATGGGAAATTAACATCAACAAAAGGAGGAAAAATCAATGTGATAAAAGTGTAGATATACCTCAATTTGCATCAGGAATTACTTGAAATTTTTTTCCTCAACATGATGATATTTCAGAAATATTAGAATGAGTTTTTTGTTATATTTAAGAGAAAGAAGCATCAGTTCTCTCAAAGTTATTTATGCTATCCTTTTTGTCCTAGTTTTCCCACTGTCTAGTTTATTTACATTTTTGTAGTAAAGATGGAAGTATAATTATCCCAGGAAGTGTTCCAAATGAAATAATCTGATCAAAATCACAAAAACATTTAGCAACAAAACGTAATGTCAAAATCACATCCTGTAAAATATGTGATCAGTAGGCTCCAAAAATATGCTGTAATATCTCACTCTATCACATTATTAACCTAACTCTGACTTTCAGAAGTGTTCATTTGGACTAGGAAATTGCAGAAGTCTATCTTTTCTTGAAATCCTGAAGTTGATCTGATTATAACTATCTTCCCATCTTGGATTTGGCAGTGGTATTAACAAATATATTTTCCAGTACACCTATATATTTTTTTAATGTGTATGTAGTACCAGATAACATGGTTGACTGAGCTCATTGAAAATGTATTAAAATGCTTTTTATGAAGACATAAGCTTTAACTTTCACACACCACAAAAAAAAAATTGGCTTTATATCTCCCTGCCTCATAGAATGGCTCATTTCACAGAGGTGCTTACACTGTTTTAAGTGATAAAAGAGATCCTAGGGATTGAAGAGTAAACATCAGGGCAGGACATGCACTCTTTAGGCTTTTTGTGCAGGCAGAGAGAATGCCAGTTATGAATAATATCCATGAATTTTAGGCAGACTGCACAACTCTGTTAATGGCCTCAGAAATTTTATTACCATGCTTGAACAAAGCATCTGCCCGAAATTGCTAACATTCCTGTATTAGCCAAACATCTAAAACTACTTTTCAATTGATCAGGATCTTTAAATAAAGCTGCAAGAGAGCTCTGAAAGTTTTTGAAGCAGACATTCCTGAACCAGAAGTCAGATATATCAAGGAGACACTCACTTTTGGAAGTCAGGAAGAAAGTAAAATGAACAACCCTGAATTTTATTTCTTGAGAAATGAAGAACTGGTGATGCGGTGAAAACCACAATATGTTAACTTCAGCAGCCTGATTTCCTAAATCAATTGTTTGACTAATTTATTTGTTTGTTTGCTTTCTTGGCTGAGCCCCATAGCTTCACAGGACCAAGAAATTTACTTGGCCAAAAATCTCTTTGCTTTTACCTACCCAGAGTATAGATTATGTTTATCAAGATTATAAGAGTTCTTGTTTCCCTCTCCACCCTGAAGTAGACTGTTCTTTGCCAAGATCCAAGACCTAGAACTGGGGTCTGGCTTAACAAGCACACTCTATAATTTAGGCATTTTATGTCCATCCTTGCTAAAATTTCTTAAGTGAAAATGTTCCTTAGTTCATGTTCCGAATTAAAAGAAAAAGACTATTAGTAGAAAGTGAATCATTCTTTCAGATTCACTGAACTTGATTAAGGAATATTTTCTAATTTTATTTTATTTTTGAATTTACTCTGAGAATACTAGCAAAAGGCTACCGGTATGTTCTGATTTGGACCATTTTGACAGATTTTTAAATGTTGCAGTTCACCATTCACCGATCTTCACACAAGAAAGGGGGGGTGGGGGAGTGGGACACAAATGTTTAAAGTTCCAAATCCATAACCTAATGTAGTAAAAAAATTTTAAGATAAATGTTTAAATTTCAGTAATAAAGATTGAGGTTTCTTATAAATATCATAAATTTCCTCTAGGTTTCCATGTTCTTTCTGGTTCTAAGTTGCTTAGCAGGAAAATACCTTAAAAATGACCACATTTCTGAGCATAAAAATTCCAAGAAAACATAAGAAAAATCAAAGTGACATGCTTGTCATTAGTAATTTTAGAGCAGAGAGGACAGCTGTTTTATATAATTATGAAAAATTTTGAGTAAAACATAAGAAAGGAATAAGATAATCATTTTTCTAAAATTCAAAATAGATATATAAACACTATCATTGTCTTTATCTGAAGTCGTTATGACATTTCTGGCCATAAAAAAAAATAAAATAAAATAAAATAAAGAAAAAAAACCCAAAATCTAAACAAACACTAACAACAAACCAACACTAAACAAATGTTGCAGAATCAAAATCAGCAAACATTTCATCCTTTCTTCCCCACATAATTTACAACTTGAAAAATCTTTCTGAGTAACAATTAAAAGTAAGGTAATGAAACATTGTTTTATACAAATAATGTTTCAGAAAAAGGAGTATCTATTTAAAAGACAACTGCAACTAAATATAAAGGAATATTCCAAGATGAACATCTCAGTAGAACATGCCAGACAGATACCTTTATTTTTGATCGCTACAGCTGTTTTATAAATTAAAGCATGATCCCTACACAATATAAACAAATAATACAGACAAAATAAAATCTCTAAAACATTTTAATTTAACAGATGCCTGATTCATAAATATGCTGATCAAGCTGTTTCATTTGTGAGAAACAAAGAATGGTTGTGGATCATAACTAATTTTGAATTAAGATTCAAAGATATAAGGATTAAATCACAGGAGAAACTTCTCTTTGTGGAAGGTTAGAAACCTAGAATGTCATTAGTCTGTTTTTTGCCACCCTTTTTTCATGAAGATGACTTCTCAAAACTGCATTTTTGAAAGTGGGAAGAAATGGGTGACTTATATTCTACATTGTTAGTGGTTTTGGTTTTTTCTCATCTGTAATAGATGAAACAGAGAAGTGCAAGCTTTGTTCAGCTGGATATTCATTTGGGTTCTGGTGGTTCACACAGGAATGAGAAAAGCTGCAACACAGTGCCTCAGGAGAGACCCAGAGGCTCAATGCTTCATTAGAGATGTGATGGAGACACATGCCCTGAGGACCCAGAGAGGACTGAATGGAGTCTGTTGCAGAAAAGACAATGAAAGCTGGTGGATTGAAATCAAATAGGTCCTTCTGTGCAGAAAGGAAAGGAAAATATTTGTTTACCAGTTATTCTTTAAAATGTTTATTAGCTGGATGATTTGAATTTTCGCCATATTAAAACTTACTTTGTTCTAATTCATATTCTGATAAAAGTCTGTAGAAATTCAAAGACTAATTGATGTTACTGGAATATTCATTATAAGGAAAGGAACAGGTAAATCCACCTCAAGCATTTATTTTTCAACAAATTACTACTCTACACAGATTTCCTTTCCTGTAGAGATTGCACTTTGCTCCAGATTGAGCTCTAGACACACAGTTCATGTAATGCAAAACTTTATTTTGTGTACACTTATTTGCAAATCCAGCTTAGCACATTTACTGAAAAACTGAAGGTATTTTTTGTAGGAAAGCTGGACAAGGGAGCAAGAAGAAATAACATGATTTCTAGATGAAGGTGCAGATGAAACCACTGCTTATTGTGCTATGCATTGGTGTTTTCAATTAAAAAAATATTTTAAAAATTAAAAATCTACCAGCTGCAAAAAAAAAAAAAAAAAAAAAAAAAAGGTAAAGCAGCTGGTGAACTGCATGAATTTTCATCTTGAGGATTATATGAGATCATCAATATTCTGCAGGACTGACCTCTCAAAGAGTTGGGTGGCAAAGTTCCTAATTTAGGGACTCTGGCAGGGTTTAGCAATAAAGTAAATGCTGAGCTACACAGATTGTCATTACTTAGTCACTTCCTATGTGTAAACAGATATGTTTTCACCTAGAGGGGCCTGTTTTTGAAAAATGAGATGTCTCTAAAGGGCATGTAACTAAATTTCACCCTGGGTTCTTAAATACCACTTGACTCAAGCACATTGATTTCTTGTTTTTCCTACAATATATAGATACTTTTGAAACCCTACCTTAGTGTCCTGAAAAATAAATAGCTACAAGACAGTCTTATTTCAATGATTCTCTCAGTTTTTTTCACAATTACATTGTTCCCTTAATTATATTGATGCTGTTTGGTTTCTGCCTTTTTTCTTTTATATGTTCTCTGTACTCTCTGCACATATATTTGTAGCTCTGTAACCTACTAATAGCTAGTTTTTCCAGTACTTTTCCATGGCTTTTCTCTAAGCAGAACGACAAAACAAATTCCAGAGCTCCAAGCCCCAGGGGGGTGCAAGGCCCTGTCCTATCTCGGTTCTTCCTGGGAACCAAGGCCGAGAACAACTCTGAGGTGCATTTTCATAAACAAAGTAGAGCCAGAGCTGAGAGGGGGCTCCAAAGAAGGGGCTGGACCTGGGGGGGAATTGAATCACCACTTGTTCTCCTTATTGGTGCTTTTAATCAATTATACTAATTTCCTAAAAGCTATAAATATGCCCTGGAGGGGGTGGGTTTTTATGGACACCTTTCCATAACTGCTCCTGAAGACCTTCAAAATAAAGATCCCCTTTTATATTACCTCCTTGCTAAAATGATCTCGAGTTTCTTTTCCAGACTGTGGGAAAAGGCAACAATATAATTTAAAAAAATTTTATTTTACTGAAGACAAAGTCATGAATCAAAGTACATGGAAGTTTCTAAAGACACCTTCAGGCATATTTAGCTCTTCAAGAGTTTGGAAATTTCAAAGCTTACATAGCTGTAACTGAACTAATAAAATCTCAGTAATTGTCCATTTTAATTGGCCTTCAGCATTCTTAAATTGAAAGCAATTATGTAGAGCTAGAGAACTGAAGTACAGTGTGAGCCTTGAATTGTCTCTCTGTATAATTATATACAGAAATATGCTGAATATCCTCTTGCTCGTAAGTGGAGTGCTGAGGAAAAAGAGCTAATCAAAAGCCCATGTTATAAAGTCAGTACTTTTCCTTTAGCAAAACTCACACATTTAGTATTAACAGTTCATGAGCAGTTCGTGCACTTGTATCATAGCAAGCGGACTAAAGGGTAATGTATGGCTTAGGAAGTGACCCAAAAATAATGTGAATACATTAGTATGCCAGAGCACAAAA
The DNA here is from genome assembly GCA_034509425.1 of Eopsaltria australis. NCBI lineage: Eukaryota > Metazoa > Chordata > Aves > Passeriformes > Petroicidae > Eopsaltria > Eopsaltria australis. The sequence goes on from JAVTVJ010000518.1 coordinate 936,663, forward strand.
AATATGGCTATTTTCTTAGGGGCAATGAGATTTTTACTTTTTATTTTTACTTTTAATTTTTACTTTTTCTTCTAATAGCATATGAAGTTGTCTAGGACAATGATGGAACACAGCATGCTGTAACAGTCGATAGATTTCTTAAGCAATAACTAATAAATTTATCAGTGAATATGTAGACATATATATAGAACACCAATCCCATCTCCCAAAAAGTCTCAAAAGTAGCGTAAGGTGGATCAATGAATTATTTCATTGTATCATCTGAAAAATTTGGATAGCAATAATTAATGCCTCTAACTGATTTTAATAAATAGCACGTCCTCTTGTGAGCCTACTCTGATTAGCTCTTTCTGTTCATTGCAAAGTCAGAGGTAGTAGTCCACTGAAGAATAATCAGGAAAGAGATTGTTGACAGATTTGGGGTTTTAAACATGAAGAATGAACACACTAGATCAGTCCAACATGGTCCAAATTGTCAGTTCATAAATTTTTCAACTGCACTGATTTCTGTAACTGGGAAACTGTTACTCAGGTAAACATAAAATCAGAGAATCACAGAATGGTGGAGTGGAAAGGTAGTTCTGAGATATTTTGATCCAACTTCACTTCAGCTAAGTCAGTTGCTCAGAATCATATCTACTCAAGTGTTCAATGCTTCCAAGGAGGGAGACTCCATGACCAACTAAATAGTGTATTTAGCTATGTTTAACATATTTTGAGGAACCAGAGAGGGAAGTTCTGGATCACTGCCTAGAAATTACCATCTTCATAGGCCTTTAGTAGTTCCTTGTAAACCAGTAGCTGTTCTAGCTACTACTAACTGTTCCTCAGGACTTGAATTTGGGACATTAAAGATGCTTTATGGGCTCTGGGAGGAAGTTAATTTGTTGAAATTTTAGTTATTGTGATGAAAAGACACTAAAGAAGGTCCCTAAGAATGCACGCACAAAGAATACCATACCAGAATTGACACTAAAATTTATTCTTAATTGTTCTGGTAATCATCTGATGGTAATATGATGTTCTAAACCAGGGAATATAGTCATCTGTAATACTGAATTCTCAGTGAGAAAATCAGGACTTCACCAGTTATTTTTTCTTTCTTTTTAACATCTGAAACTTGGGATCTGTGTAAGCTTTACTAAGATGGCAGCTTCTTTGTAAAGAAGTACAAGAAATTGTTGATGCTCTTTTATCATGTTCTATGAGTTATAAAGCTGTTTCATTGTGGGTTTTCCCTCTCTAGTTAAAACACACACACACAAACATGCATATACATTTATAAATTATGTTCTTTTAGAAGAACTTGAGACTATACAAGGGAAAAAATCTGGGTTTTTCGCTTGATTTGAGCAACAGCACAGAGTGAAAAGAAGAAGAGCAGTGAAGAATGCTCATATGAAAAACTTTCAGAACACAAACATCTTGGAAAGTCCCTTTAGTAGATTTGGGTGTTCAGATTAAGAAAGCGATGGTGGCAATACACCTCAAAGCTCTGGAAAAATATGAATACTATAAGACACATAATGAAGCTTTCAATTTTTGATTTTAGTAATTTTTTTAGTTTAGACAACTTCTATTTGCTACTGATATTTTAAAATTGTCTTTTAACTTGCGATGAGGACCATCATATAAAAATTATTTTCTCAAACAGTTCTAAATTACACATTTTATGCAAGAGCAGAAACTAACTGTTCCTTTCAGCTCTATGTTCTTATCCTATGAAACTCCTTGGAACAGTTTAGATTTTAACACTGCTTACTTCCCAGACTTTCTACTGAGTGCTATTTTTCTATATTTTCAAGCTTTTACACATTAAAACACACATTTACACATTAAATTAAATTTAGACGTTGTACTGCTGCCCACCAGATTCAAAGACATATGAATGCCCAAATCTCAAGCTTCCTGTATTGTTGTGACAATGGACATATTATCTATTGTCATGATGCCTAGACATTTGGAAAGGATTTACCTTGTGTTTGACTTTTCTGTTTGAAAGCTAGTTCTCTAATTTCACCATACAGATTCTCTCTACTCTGTGGAATCATACAGGACATTCAGGAGATTGATTCATCCCATTTTGAAATCAGTTTGCAAAATATGTGAGATAATTGTCTCTGGAGAAAACCATTACAAAGGCTGTAGTGTAAATGATCAGCTCAGACTAGACAGCAAGATTTTAGACAGGTAGAGCAATTACATGGATCTCACACTCACTGTTGACTTATGCAGACTATCTCATAGCAAACCTGTCTTCCCAGTTTTTGATTAAATGCTGGCTGAGATGTGGACAGGTTTTTGATCGGGTTTGTTTACTGATTTTTTTTCTGTCTGAGATCTGTGTATGAAAAATGGTGACACATGCACCCTTTATATCTGTTTTAATAAACAGCATAGTGTACTTTCATTTTCATGATAATATTTATATTCTTTCATTAGCAATTTGAACTCATGTCTCTTAAGTCTGTAAATCTAATGTCAGGGCATTAATGCAAAGAGCAAATGTACATGACTGTGCATTATTTAGTCATAAACAAATTCTTCCCTATATTTTGCTAAACTGAGTGATATGTATATGCTGCCAAACACAAACTTATTTTTGTGGATTAAATTGGATTAAAACTGTCTAATTCACATAATGCTTCCAAATACCTGTAGGTATTGATATCTTCTGCCACCAGCATTATGGTTTCACTTCCTTACATTGTATTGAACTCAGCAATTTGCAAGCTCTGAGATCAAAAGCCTACTCCCACGAGCAATTTTAAATATAGTTGAAAAAGATGAATGTTCTGTGTTTTTGGAAACAGAAATCAACCTTTATTCTAACCCTATATTTTTATTATACCCAGATCAGAAAGCATTATTTGGAATTCCTTCTGCAAGCATATCTGAATAACAATTCTTTACAGCTGTACTGACTATAAGGTCTCCTACCAATTTTAATGTCTTTGTTTTCTGAAAAAGTATGTGATGATTTTAAGACCAGAACAGAATTTTGTTGGATGAAAAAACCAAACCTAGGACTGCTTTAGAATAAGGTGCTTACTCTGTGTGTCAGAAAGTGTTTTAACTCTGCATAGTAAGAAAAGGTGTCTGGGTTTGGGGGGCATTGTTTTATTTGCTTTTCTTTTTTAGTTTACAGTGCAATAAAGGTAAATAAAGGTAATGCTGGTGCCATTAGAAAAGACTGCCCTTGCTCTGAGAAGTTCTTAAGCAATCATCCTAAGAAGCCTTTTCGTACTTATAGCTGTCAAGGGAAAAGTGTGTTTTAGGCAAACTATACCCTGATACATGGTGACTGGTTAATTCCTGTCTAAATGCTCATTCATTCACATCTTTTTTTATGTTAAATTTTACATCCTCCATCTCTGTACCTGTTTGGGCAGTACTTAATATATTCATAATGCTCTGTCTCTACCAAAGACTAGTGGTATTATTAATAAAATGGGAGCAAACTGTACGTGGGCAAAATTAATGAAAGAAAAAGAATAAGATGAACATTACGATAATATCAGCTCTTATTAGCCATGTCAAATCTATTGCACACTGCATTGAAAACCTTTCCAACATCAAATGCTCTGACAAGCACATTAATTTAAGAATCACAAAAGTTTGACAGCACATAAAATGCTATTAAGCAGTAACTATAATATGGTAACAAAGTGTGAAAACTTAATTCTGTGTAGTGATCTGACTTTGTGGGTCTAAATTTCTAGTCCAGTCATCTAGTCACCATAAGCATTATTGGCAACTGAAAATCCCCCTCCTCACAAAGGGAGAAATTTGTAGGAATGCCTAAACAGAACTAGGAGACTACACTCAGAATTTAGACAAAACAAAGGGTTATAGTAAACATCCTATCTATGTAGAGGTCTTTGTAGCACTTTATTTTAATGAAACAATGACAAGCAGAGAAATAAGCATGCCATAGTGCTTTTTCAAGTCAGTAGTAACATTTAATAAGTCGCAAAAGTAAATTAAATTGAATGTCAATTGCCATTGTAAACCTATTGTTTACTGTCCTGTAGTCAGGAATTGTTTGCACTTTGAGTTACGCTTAAGGCTTTTTTAAAGCAGGATGTGTTAATAATTTTGATTTAATATTTGTTAATCATTTTGATTTAATCTCTGTGAAGACCTTAACTACGTATTTGGGTTGCCTGAGGAAGCTCTCAGGTGACATAATTTATGAGAAGATCTAAAGGACAAACACTACGGTCGTCTTATACAGTACGCTTTGCCCTCTTTTGGCTTAAACCTCACTTCACTTTAATAAAATCAGAATAAGTTGCTCCAAAATGTTACATTTTTAAAAATTAAATATGTGTTGGCATCTGTTTTGATTTTTACTTATCTTTAAAGCAAATAATTCTGTATTACTTATATTTTACAGTGTTTGACCCTCTTGCACTAACAAGTGCAAGAAGAAACAAAATATAATTTTAAATATCATGGTAAAGACATTTTAAAATATTTATTTTTTTTATTAGCAGATTCTGTTAAGTCAGCATACACAGATGTCATTTAAAAAAAGAAATTAATCAGTGATCCCCCTTTTGATGACCAGAAAATTTTGCTACAATACATCTCATAGTAGTATTTGACTTAAAATTGGAAAAAGAATTTTGTGATTCTCATTAATTTCAGCATGCTTAGAAGCTAATACTTTTTATTTGCAAAAACTTCAAGCTGATTTGGTTTTTGTTATATACAGGCAAGAACTATAAACATATTTTGAACAAATGAAGTAGATGTTTACACTAAAATGTTAAGAATTTTAAGAAAGAACTGTTTTTTTAACATCAATTTGGAACAAAGAAATGCATTAAAACTTTATGATACATGAGATGAAAATTACTATAAAAACTGGGACCATGTTTACTGTATTATTAATTTTTTAAAAAAGCTTCACTTCAGACATCTGATCCTGAAGGCCAGACTAAAAGCGTATTTAAGTTAAGAGAATCCATTTGCAATATTCATTGAATCTTGGATCACATTAATATAAATGTGGTGTGTAGAGGAGATGGAAGAGAGTACAAATAAAATTTTGGATGTGTGTAACTTAACAATTTAAGATTTTCATTAAAGCAACTTTTTTTTTCCTCACACTAATACTGCCATAATTCTTCCCTTAAAATACGATATAGTCAAAACAAGACTCTGTCCCTGTACATTTGTTAAGAACCTAATGTTTCTGTACTGTATGGTGCAAGCATTCTGTTTCTGATGGAACTGAACCCAAAAGGATTTATGCTGCAGGTTTATACCAGCAAGTATGAGCAAAAATAAATGCATTCCTGATGAAGATAACTGAGACTAACACAACTGGATTGGGAACACTTTAGTAGAGATGAATTCCCACATGTTTTCTAGCAGTGGACTACTGAAGACATGCATCAGTCAAAAACAACCCTTGAACATATCACTGATTTGCATCTTAAAGATGATTAATTTATTATTAGAGTTTTCAAATAGGGTACAACTGCTGTAAATTATTGAGAAGGATTGCTACAAGATCTAGCATATTTTTATTTCAAAGAGAATGAGCAGCCTTTTTCATTTGGATAGTGTCTCCTTAGGAACCTGATGTCACATTTCAACAAACAGATGGATGTATTGCTATAAAATATGGTGCCATCATTTTCTGGAACATGTGCACTGTAACAAAGGGTCTGTGTAGGTGCTCTTTCTGAGCTCCTAGAAGGCAAGCTGAGAATTTTTATTAGCAGCTTCAGGGCCATAACAGATTTACCTACATTGTCAAATCATGCAGTTCTTGTGTCCTGATTCCTAAGTACCTTCGCTGAATAAATGCACAAAGTTGAAGTTGAACCCAGTGGCCCAGAGGTTTCTCCTTCCCGCCCTGCTTGAACACCAGCAATATCTCTAAGTTAATCTGATACCCAAGGCCAGACCATGGGCCCTTTCCTTAAGTGTCTCAGATCTTGTGCATTTGCAGATGCATGTCTTCCTTAATTAACACCTTGAAATGCCCCAGCAAATTTCACACACAGAAACAGAGAATAAGGTCAGACAGAAAAGATCCGAGGCTCAGTCAGACAAGTGTGCTGACAAGCAGCTTGTTTACAGATGACCAGATATTTTTATTATCCCCTTCTCTCCGTTTTCCCATTCAAATTGGCATTGTTGTTGTTCTTCCCTTTGCCCCCTTCCTTTGGAAAGGTTCATCCCTTTCCAATTATCTCATATCCAACAGCATTTTATGGTCTCTTCTGTCAGCTAAATCTCAGGCCAATCCCTCAGCAGCTGTCAGCATATTTTAGCACACTGTTGCATATCTTAGCTCACACTGAGTCCAAAAAATTACAATCTGAATGAACAAATGATGTAATAAAAGGAAAATATATTGTTGGTGAGTACCAGACAATTCACATCTAAAATATAACTAACTACATACATAATTATGGCCTTTAATGAAAACAACCATAAATCATATAACAGATCTTTTAACTGTAGACAGTGCTTGGAAAACCATAGCTCAGCACTCTGTTAAAGTAAAAAATTGAAGAGTATGTTCTAATATGTAACGTATCTGTCTGTGTGAAGTTAGTTCGATGTTTCTTTTTCAAAGGATGAATGAAAATAGCAGAATAGGTTCCAGGAAGAACAAAGAAACTAAATTATGTGAAAATAAGTTAAAGTCAATGACCAGCTGTTTCTGTTTGTTTTCATTTCTGTCTTTCAAAAGATTGGCCCACAAGAGCTGCAGTCTGGTATTTTATCTGGGAGAACAACATATATTTTTGCCTCCTTCTCCTTCCCCCAAGACTTCCTTTGTTTTTCCTTTTTCTCCTTTCATTCCACTGGCAATAGTTTGGTTTTTTCCCTTTTCCATGCTTGGGCCTCCATATTTTCTTTCTCCTTCACAGCTCCTCTACCAGCCTCTTGACACTACTGTTATGACACAGACCTCCTAAGATTATTATTCTTTTTGTTTTCTTTTTCTGCTTGCAATCATGTTTCAAATAATTTACAATCGTATAATTGCAGAATAAAGAGCATGTATCTTCTGCCTTATTACAGAACAACAGCAAAACCACATACAAAGAAGAAGAAAACAAGGAAGCATGTGCACGTGCAATCAATCTAATCTCTCCCTTCCCAACCACCAAATTTACAAAAAGCAGACATTCAGATTGTTTGTCATTTGAGGGAGTTAATTTTTCATCTCTTTAGTAGTTTGTTTTCAGTAATATACAGGATGACTCTGCTGTTAGATAAATGTATATGTAAACATTAATGAACATTTTTGTTAGTGAAAAATCAGGCTATGATGCTTTTTGAGTCATTTGTTCATGTGAATTTTCCATCCTCATGGATCAGTCAATATAATTTTGACAAGGGGTACACAGCAAGTACACATTAGCTTCAGACTACCTTCCTCCCTGAAGAGAGAGGGTATGGATATAAAGGGTAGGAACTGGGATCCAAGTGATAAAAATTTCCCATGATTTTCTACAATATCTTGTTCAAATATGCTCTTCCTTTTACAGTTAAGCCCAGCTTAGGCAGTAGATAATTGTAGACATTTTTATCTGTCTTTGACATTTAGCAGATCTATGATTCCAGATAGAAAATTTACAAAACCGCATTAAGCAAAAGATTTGAATAGAATTCCCTCCAAAAGATGAGTGTGTGTATATATATATATATATATATATATATATATATATATATGTTTCTCTGTAAGCAAGATTGAAATGAACCAGGAATGTTAACATTGTGGTTCATCACTAAATAAGCATGTGCAATATTCTTATTTAAGAAAGGATTGAGTAGTATTTGTGCTTCGTATCTTAAAACTGAGGGGGGAAAATTGAATTCTGTACATTTCAGCAGGTGAGAAAGAAATGAGATCCCATTTATCAAACAGACTTACATTAAGCTTTTTACATCTGCTTCTCATCAATCACATCTCTGTCATAGGCAGTACTGCAAAATTCAATAACTTTTTCTTTGTCATTGAAGACTGCTTGAGGCAATCAAGAGACATTTCCAAATTCACCAATATGCATTCTAAGTATCACAACAGGGGAAAATATACAATCCCAGAGGAATCTTTTTTTGTCAAACAGCTGAGCTGGAATTTGTTTAATCAGCTGAGCTTTGTAACAGTTGGAAAATAAAGCAGAGAAAGGAAATAACCCGCACCCCCCAAAACAAATAAACAAACAAAAAAAACCCCATAAAAATCCTGAAACAGAGCCCAACAATCACACCCTCTGCAAGAAAGCGGAAACATGTATTTTAAGAAATACAAGATTTTTCTGTTTGACAGTTTGATTTTGATTTATGAAGAATATTTTTCAGCTGTAACCAAACAGAAGCCTGTAAAACTTACACAACTGGCATGCCTTGAATGCAAATACAAGTAAATATACCGAACCAGTGTGACTAATAAGAGTATATAAACATTTTTTAGCACTGTGATAACACAGCTGCACACAACATATGAGCACTTTAGGTAAGTATGTGAGCAATGTAACCATCAAAGAGCAAAGACTTCTGCAGTTGTACTTCAGTAGCATGCAAAATTATGAGAGGGGCAACATAACTTGCAAGATGAGTAACAACAAGCAAGATGAGAGCAGGGGACTCCAAATGGCAGGATATATTGCTGAAAAACCTGGAGCTGATTGCTGGCAAAAACTCAGTAACAGTACTGAAGGCAGACAAATCCCTCTTCCCTCCTGGTAGTGATTAAGAAGCATAAAAACATCAAACATGAAGAGGAAAGATAGTGAAGACAACAACACCATTTCTTTCACTGACAAGTTTTCAAAGAATTCTTATTAGCACAAATATAATTACTATAGAAAAAGAAATAAAGAGAAACAAAGAATTTTGAAACAGAAACAATCACAGCAGTAAAGTACAATTTAATTTGGTGTAAACGTGTTTCTTAGTATCTATCCAATTTCTATTGCTACGTCCATGCTTCCATTGCTTCTTGGAATCCTAATATATATTCAGTATTGAAATGATAAGTCATTATCATACTGGGTAATATCAGGTTGGTGATGAAGATTTCTTCCTCCTCACTGTAAGATGTACTTGGCATTATTATATAATTTTTAAAATGTCTTACTGTTTGCTTTTTCTTCATTGATGTGAAACTTCATATTATGTCTCAATTTATTATATTCGTCTGGTTTGTATATGTTAGATATCTGCATTTTTTATCCTTGTTAACTCCAAACCTAACTTTCTACAGTTCCCAGCTCTGTAGTTCACTGAACTTTGAGATGTTCTTACAATATTAATATTTTCAGTGCCAGTCCCTGTCCCCTCTCTTGTGTCCTACATATGCACACTGCATCTTGCATCCCTAAATTTCAAAATTTTCATTACTGTATCTTGTCTATATGTCTGTATATTACTACATCAATATGTTAGAGTTACCAGTACTTCATTCTACACAAATACTCCTTTCTACTGTGGCACTTATTTTGACACTACGCAAATATAAACAAAATTTATCAGACACAGACCCCTGGTCATTAGAAAAAAATTGCTGTTACATATAAACCAAGTGAAAAAAAAAAAAAACCCTATCAGGTCAAGTTCATGAAAACCCTTACAAGCCTCAGTTCTGACAGCCTGCAATCTTGGTGTAAAACCCATGGCTTGCTACCATCAACAATATCACTCTATTTGCAGGACTAACAAAGAAAATCTGAAACAGAAATATCTCTTCTGAGGAAAAATTGTGGTTCATCCACACCAGAAGCAAACAACTCTCAGTGAGCCTTATTTCTCTTTGGCACTTAGCAATGAGGTCACCCATCCCACCCTCACCCAGCAGAGGGTGTACAACAGCACTGGGCATGAACAGTGCCTGTGCCATAACCCTTGTCTCTCTCCAAAGTTACAGAGGTGGGTATGGGGTCATTTTGACTCAGTGGGAAAGGCAGTCTACAGGAGAAAGTCAGAAGTTGCACCACATCTGAACTCTGATTTCATTGTGAAGTGAATGATGACATTTCAGAAATTTATGACTTTTGGGGTTTTGATTGATTTAGGTGTGGTTGAATGTATGCTGTTGGAGGTTTTGGTTGGTTGGTTTGGTTTGGTTTAGGTTTAGGTTTTTTTTTTTCCCAAAACTCTTCCTCTTGTAGTTTCTGTCATTGACTTCTATGTTAAAGTCTTTGAATACATTTTTCATAGAATTTTTGTTGGTTTGGTTTTAGTTTTTAAAGACAGTAAATCCAATTTAAAATCATTAAGATGTAGGCATCCTGTGACATATTTTACTACTGTTTTTTTTTCTTTAGTAATGTCTAAGCTACTTGAGTGTCACAGAGACAGTAAGTAAAACAGTCAAAAGGAAAAATCTTGTCTGAAGTATGTCTGCATGTCATATTGGTAAACTTCCATGTAATCACAAATATCAGAGCCTTACATCAGTGGTACACAAATCTCAGAGCTTTTTAAATGTTTCATTTCCAGTCCCATCTGGTTTATAAGTGTGAAGGCTGGGGAAAGCTCTTAGAAGTTTCTTAGCTCAATCTGATAGAATAAAATGGAACAGTCACATCCCATCCCTTGCTAAAGAATTAAGATGATGGCTCTGCAGAACATCAGGAAGAAGTTTAATTGGCTTTAATGCCAGCAGTTTACTGACAAGTGAGACCTTTAAGTCTGCCACTCTGCTTTGCACACTTGACTGCATTTGGAGCAGGTTATCTTCCTAAGAGATCAAAGAAAACAATTTCAAATACTGGATGGAATTTTCTTTAAAATTTTGTAGCACATCATAAATTATAAATATGCTTTACAAGATCACTGTGAGGAATTATTGCTCAAATGGCACTGGAGCTCACAACCACCTTCTGTTTCTGAGCCTCTTGGTTGTGAACTGACAAATGAGGAATGAAAGGACAGTGTTACTTGATAAGATTCCAATTTGATGATAAGTATAAACTGCTGGACATAGAAAAATTTCCAAAAATATCCATTTCATACCACATGTAATATGTGACAGTTATAATTGCTTAGAATTTAAATATGCTTTTAAAGTTTTACTCCTGCCAAAAATATTTTAGAATTCCTATGTATAGGTTATGTTTACATTATTAACTGGTAATTTGTTCGAGGAAGTGAAAACAGAATACATTTCCTACATCTTTTTTTTTTGTGTGGGGGTGAAATTATACAAAGATTGAGAAAAATAGGGAAAATTTCACTGGAGTACGAAAAATAAACAATAAACTTACTAGTGTTTGGAATATCCATTTAAGGGTAACAGAAGGCTGCCATCTCCAGTATTTGAACTTCATGGGGATTAATTACAATTCAGAAATTATGCCATAATTTGCCAAATTGACAAGATGTGGAACAACCTGTAGCATACAATTCAAAAAGTAATGATCTATTCATTCAAAGTAAGTGATAATAAGCACATAGAATCAGAAAACTGGAAGAAAATACCTTGCACCTCCATTCTTTCCTTATACAACGAAGATTTAATTGGTTGATTATTTGCTATATCATCTTCCTGGAAGCACTCAGATATTTTTAAGTATGCATGAATCAAGTTGTGCAAATGAGCTCACTTCTCTTAAATTCATGGCTGACTGGAAACTCTCAATTACTTCTGTGACCACCACAACAGATTTTCTGTCATCTTGAGAAATACAGATATAACAATGTCAGCATATGTGATGCTTTCACATTGTTCTGGCAGGGCACTACCATTCAGTAGACCTTCATAAAACTTTGAGCACCTATACACCTTTTCATATTAAAATAGTAGCAATGCACAAGGATCCAAGACCTGCCTATTTTCAAAGAAGGTTTAATACAAGAGTTATTTTAATTAAAAAATATTAGGAGACTGTGTCTTGTTCTTCCACATAACTATTACTTTATAAAGCCACCAGAAAAGGCTCACCTCTTTTTATTTTCATGTATGTATTTCAGGTGTATTAATCAAAGCTTGCATGCAAGGCAGTTTGCAAACATAATATATAAACACCCTCAAAAGGAAAAGAAATCATCTCAAGGAATGTTGGGCTGTTTCAATGTTTCTTACTCAACTTCATATAAAACCTCAGATTTCAGTTGGAATTAATGACATTTCATATCAACCTATAAATTGTCAATTTATTATTGTCTCAAAAAAATTAGAAAGTTTCTCTTTCAAATTGGATTTTATGACTGTCATATAAGTATTTACTGAAGGACGAGGGCTTGCAAAACTCCATTCAATAAAATTATGTTTCCCTATGTATTTCAAGAGCATAAATGTTTTTCCTATGAGCACTTACTTTCTTGCTTTGGTCTTCTATAATTCTAATTCTAATACTCTTATTTAAGTCTTATATGTGGAATGCCTTGCCTAGTGAAATTCATACTATTATGTTGCAAAACTGGTTAATTTTCTATTTCATGGGTGACCCTGGTGTGTAGTGAAAGCATTAGAGCTCTCAGAAACATCTCTTTAGTGACCCTCAGGTAACCTACAGCTTTTCTTTGTCATTTGAGGGATGTTATGTCAGAAATGTTCTCTCGTTGTTTCCGGAGAGTATAAAGTAGAGTTATGGATTGTTTTACAAAATTGTACTAACCTGAAAGAGCAGTCATATTTCAGGAACACTGAACAATGTCACCACTGTTACTTCAGGGGAAACCACAGGATCAAGGTTAAAAATCTAAATTGTATAAATAAGTAGCAAAATTGATATATGTTCATTTGAAAAAGAGAATAAAAAAGAAGCTGCGACTATTACAGAAATTAAGAAAAAAAAGTGAGATAATAGTGAGAAGTTCAGATATAAAATATTATTATTTGTGAATGTCATGAAAATGTTGCAGTTTAACACATTTGGCAATTAAGCCCTACACAGCCACTCTTTCACTCCCCAACAAGGGTTTGTGGGGCAGAATTAGAAGAGTAAAAGAGAGAAAATTCGTGGGTAGAATTACAGAGAATTTTAAAACTAAAAGAAAAAAAAATTGCAAGGACAAAAAGCAGAGCAAAAATACAAAACGAGAGGAAGATCAAGCCAAAGAAAAGCAAATTATGGATAACCCCCTAAATTCTCACCACTAACCACCAATGACCAGCCAGTCCCTGATCAATAGCAGCCCCCCTCAAATTTCATCTCCCCAGATTTTATCAGTGAGTATGATGTTATATTGTACTGAATATCCCTCTGGTCAGTTGGGGTCAACTGTCCCAGATGTGTCCCCTGATGCCTTTTTCTGGTCTTAGGAAATAAAGGCTCAGACATGGTTAGAGGGTTGGGGGTTGTTTACTTCGGTATTTTAATAGGATCCCGTTCGATGGCTTCTGCCGTCCAGGTAGAACACGCCGCAAAAGCCCCGTCCCCCCAGTCGAGGATACAATTAAAGACTCTACACATTAGCATATCTACCAGGAGGGCCCAATAAGGGGACTGAGTGGGCTAACTTCTAGTTTACAAAATCTGTCCTACTAGGAGACCTTGAGGGCCCACGAAAACAGTGTTTGGTCTTTTAATTCTATGTAGTTTCAGGGGTGTTTAGTCTACCAGCCTACTAAACACCATGAAACCAGGCTAAACTATCACCTGAAGCATCACAAGTATGCATGCTAATACTTGTGAATATAGGGAACAGTGTAAGAAGTATTCAGAAGAAAAGCAGAAAAATCCTTCAGGCATCAGCCCTCCCAACCTTCTGCCTACCACCAGCCTACTCACTGGCAGGGCAGTGTGACATCCATGTGTTATCAAAACTATTTCCAGCACAAATCTAAAACCCAGCCCAAGACTAGTTACTGTGAAGAAACTTAACTCTATCCCAGCCAAATGCACTACAATAAGAAATTGAGGTGATGGAACAAGAGATCCATATTTTTCTTGCCCATTAGGTGTCCAAAAGAGCAACATCAATATGACTAAATAAAGATGACTGCTCAGTAGAGTTTAAATCCAAGGTAGAAGTATAAGATCTAGTCCTCCATGTGTTACTGGTGACAGGTGAAACACTTCTGAAAGAACCTGCTGCAGTTTCATACAGCCGGAATGGCCCAAGTGGACTAAAATGGACACGTTATCCCTCTGGAGTCTGTTTCAACTCTTGAAAATTTCCTTCTTTGGGTATTCATTAGGCATTCAAAAACTTAAATGCAAGTTAAATATGTATTTTAAGGAAACAATTATTATTAGGGGGACATATTTCCATAACAAAACAAAGTCTGACATTAATTGATTCACCACAGAATCTCGAGCATATTTTTGAAGACATAGATACAGAACTGAATTCTGAGGAGCACAGGGACTGATTTTGCCTTCTTTCACAATGTGATAACTGCATTGCTCCCCTTTTTACAAAGGAGAGGTGGAATTCTCAAACTCTTTAAAGAGTGAAATTTCTCTGTCTCATACCAAAACCAAACCAAAACTTCAGTGTCCATAGGCCCCCAGATGTCTCTCACATATAGTACATGTCTTCAGAGATATCACTTCTTGATACTCAGTCATTGACAGGCATACTTTTGTCTCTTTTGATTAACAAACATCTCAGACAAAATTAGCCAAAAATTAGTTTACTGCTCCATGATACTACGCTTTCACTACAGTCAATGGACAGACAATGGTACTCCAGGGTGTAAGCCATTCCCCCTTTCTTAGAAAAATCTTTTAATATGGGGTAATTTTCTCTAAAGCTGTGTCTGTTTCTTTCTAATGATTAAAAAAGCAACCAAACTGCTACCTCACATCTGAATTGTGCATCAGCTACTTAAATATAGGTTTCTAGTACCATTACAAGTAGTTTTTGGGTAATTTTTCTGGCCTCTAACTGCTGCCCCAGAGGAACACATGTCGTCTGTGTTCCTGTCTCTTCAAATTGTAAAGAATCAGAAAGACAGGTAAATTAATTTTTAACATTGTATGAGAAACGCCTTGAACTAGAATTTCAGAACTAAATTCTCTGTGTCTTGATAAAAGTATTGGCTTCAGCACATCTTGGTGCTGCAAAATAAAGCTCTGTCTCAGAAGTAAGACATAGAAATGCAGGCTTTAATCTTTCAGTATCCAGGGCATACTCACGCTGCTCGTGTAATTAATTATGGAATGAAAGTTCAAGTTGCAATAAAATTTGAAGTGGCATGAATTAGTTCAACAAAATTGAAACTGGGGGACCCTGCTGATATTATTGAAGAACAGAAAGTTGGTTTTAATATTTGTGTCACTCAGCAGAGAGATTTTCATTACCTTCAATTCCTCAGTATTAATCCATTTGAAAGAGACAGGCTACTGAAAATTCATGACAAGAAATTCATGTAAGGGCATTTAGAAAAAAGATACACCTTCAGTCATGCTGGTCCAGCGTCACTGAATTTAGCAGGGCTCCCTGACTGCAATGAAAAAAACAAACTTGTGTACAACTGCAAAATATGCAGAAGAAATAGAATAAAAAAGTGTGAGATTGATCAGACTTCTAGGGGTGATATATGTTTGAACAAATGCAGAAATCTAAAGTGCAAATACTATGCCCAGAGAAATCTCTGAAATACCTCATGGAGAGCAATTCATCTTGCAAGAGCATAAGTCAGGACATAGGTGAGTCCAGTTTAAAAAGTACATGTTTCCTTTCACTGACTAGAAATAGTTGAACTGAGTACAAAAAATATGTAAACAACTTAACTAGCCATTTCAAATGAGGGAAGGTTAAATATATTGCAACAATTTATTATCATACATTCTTTCTTATTATTATATGCATGCCTATATTACTATCTCAACAAATCATTTAATGTATAGAAGGAGAATTGTTTGGATTGAGAAGGACCTCAAAAATGATCTAGTTCCAATCCCTCTTCCCATGGGCAGGGATACCTTCCACTAGACCAGGTTTCTCAAAGCCCCATCAAATCTGGTCTTGAACACTTCCAGGGGTGGTGCATCCACAACTTCTCTAGGCAATCTGTTTCAATGCCTCACCACTTTCACAGCAAGGAATTTCTTCCTAACATCTAAACCTACCTTCTTTCAGTTTAAACCATTCCACCTTGTCCTTCACGCTCCTGCAAAAGTCCCTCTCCAGCCTTCTTTTTTTTCTAGGCCTCCTTTAAGTACTTAAAGGCTGTTAGGTCTCACCAGTTTTCTCTTCTCTAGACTTAACAACCCAAATTCTCTCAGCCTGTCCTCCATCTCAAGTCTATGGTATAGTAAATATTGACAATAATACTTATTATTTAATATTTCACTGTATTGTTATGCAGAAAATATTATATGATATGTTTTAGAGGACACTGGGTTTATGATTACTATTTGGGAAGTGTTCTTTTTTCAAGAAAATGGGGATTATTTTTTTTTTTTTCTTCCTATTATTCATTTTCTTGTTTTGCATTTGGGAAGTGATTTGAGAATCCACATACAGATGTTTTGTGCCGTATTATATGGACTTCATTGTATCTGTCCTCTAGCTGCCATTCTAGAAGATTGTATCTCCTGTATGCCTGATGTCATATCTATGAAATCCATGGAGATTTAACATGGAAATTGTTGTGTCTGTTCAGATTTCAGTTTTGAATCATATTCCACATTGGTTTACAACTTTCTTATCATAGAAAAGTAGACATAAAATATTTCTCTCATATTTATGGAATGTGGAAACAAAATACTTCAAGCTAACAATATATATGAATGAGAAAGAGATTATTTTTTACTAATTGCTTCTCTAAAGAATAGATTTGGTTACTCAACTGCTTTATAAACTGTTGAGAACACAGAGATCTTTTATATCATACAGCTGTAACAAACTCAGTCCATGTATCAGATTTTTATCTAAGTCAAAATTATTGAAGAGATACTCTAAAGTCTAATGTCAACTTTTTCACCACTGGAAAATACTGGGATTTTTCTCATAGCATTAATTGCAGAGAGAATCAGTGAAGGACATTAATTCAAGTGAGGCCTGGGGTCAAGAAAGCAGAAATTTATTTGAGAGTCTTTTCTTCTTCTTGCCTTTTTTAGGAACCAGATACGAAATTATTCAGGACATGACTTTATTTCAAAATGTTTAAACACAAATGCAAATTAAAAATCTATGGGTGCTCACAACTTTGCTTGAAGTATTGCTTAAGTCCCCCTCTACCATGCCATGTACTTTTTCCTGTTATATGCTTTAATTTTTGAATGTGATTTTGGGCCATTTTACCTGTTCTTCTTCTGGGACAGATTACGTTCTTGTTTTTATTTTTTACTTACAGATCTGCACTTGAAAAGGAGAATATTTGAGAAAGGTCTCAAAAATTCTTTCACAGAACTTTCTTAATGAGAAAGAACCTTATAATAATCTTAATTTGTTGTTTTGTTTCCTTGATTTTTTTTTGTTTGTCATAATTTAGTTCTATTTTTACTGAAGCTGTCTTTCAGTTCAAACAGTATTTTTATATAATTACAGACATCAATCATATTCTCCCTTAGCATTTGTTTTTCTGTTCTGAACAAGACAAATGTTATTTGCTGATTGCAAAATTGCATTTCAAACCTTTAGTTTTTCTTTGTACTAGCTAAGTTTGAGTTCATTCTTTGTGAACCATGGATTACTAGAACTATATACTGCACTTTCTATAAAAATTTGAACAGGGACAACGATCCCAGTTATCTGTTTAATCTATCTTGTTGGAAAAAAATAATTACACATTAATTAATTCATCATTCCTTTGTCACACTGATGAAATCCCTAATCAGACAATTTTCTTCCCCAGTATTTATCTAATAATAGGGTACGGTTTGTATCCAACATTTTTTGTTATTAGATCCTTAGTCAACAATTTTACTACCTGCATTGTTTCGTTTAATTTTGTTTAATGTTTGCAAAGCTTTTTTATCTGTGGTACATTAATCTTCTATACTGACAAGTATTCACAATGAGTTTCAAAGCTGCCTCAGAAGGAAATTTCATTTGCACATATCCAAATCTTATTCCAAGGTAATTCAGAGAAATGTCTTTTATTTATTTTTACAAGTTATTTCACTTATATTTCTCCTTCCTGTATTACCTGTTTCTATCTTCCTATGAGATAACCATCAACCACTCTGCAAGCTGTCCACTATTGCTCATCTTTTCCAATTTCATGTGATACTATAGCAAATATTCCACTGTCTTGAAGGAAAAAGTGATCTACCATATTTCTTGCAGACAGAAACAATTTTGTTTATCACAGAAACTTCATGTTAGTTCAATATAATCTACCTTTGGTAAAATCAACAGAATTTTACAACAAATTATATTTTTTAGACATCTGCCTTAGATTTTTTTCTTAAATACGAATGCTGAATCTTTGCACTGTAATAAAAGGAGCAGAAAATTTTCCTATTTTAACCTCTTACTGTTTTTTGATACTCTTGAACCTTGTGACACTTCTCAGTTTTATAATTGGACCAAAATTTTGCTTCTGAACTTATTAACGATGAAGGCACAGTGCTACCCTGTTATGTTATGATCCTTTTGGGTCTGATCTAGCTCATATGCTCCTCTTTTAGCTTTTGCACTGTTCTTACATCCCATTTGTTACTGGCTTCCATGTTCTTAGACAATTAGTGACTCTGAAATCTTTTTACAGACATGATAATAATGTCTTTTTAGCGCTCCCTGTGCACCAAAATGGCAAAAGATCACAGACAGGTGTACCAATCCCTTCTCTTTTCAGCAGTCTCCCTAATAAAAAGGTCAGGCATTTAAAAAAAATTAAAAGTAAATCCCAAACAAACCCCGCAACAAAATATCTCAGTGCTAAACTAAAGAGGATGAGAGACCAATTTGCAGGACTAAAGCCAAGTAGTTCATGTTGTTCCAGCCTATCCCTCTCTATAGGAGACACATCTTTGAGAGAGGTTGATGAAGTGGTCCAAACAAGCAGGAATTGCACTAATACCTTAAATAATGGAGAAACGATTCCTGGGTATCTTTTATTTAACACTGTAAAGTGTAATAAGTAGAAGAAAGGAAAGGAAGGGGCTTTTATACAACTCTTTTACTTCGCACTGTTTCCTTTCAAGCAGGTCTATGATTTCAGATTTAATATCAGTCAACTCAGTGACTGGCACAGAATTCTACATAGCCTCCTATTTTTTTCCATAGGAGATTACTTTTTGATGCCCCTCTGTGCTACAGTTCTCTGTTTTTCTGAATTGGAAACCCTTAATCTCCACTCGTGTCTGACAAAAACTACAATCTTTTGAAATTTTCTATTCTTTTCAATACCAAGCATACTGCTTGCTCTTCCAGAAAATGCACAGACTCCCCTTTCTCCAGAGATAAGAGAGTATTAAAATGTTTACAAAGATATCATCTGCCACACTCAATGTGAATTTCAGGTGTTGGAAAATGCTGTGGGGATTTATAGTAAATCAGAGCAATGAAGTAGGTCAAGGAAGTTAACATCGAATATTTCACATTAATTATTTCCCATAAAAATTATCATCTCCTGCACAGACATTTATGAGTGTTGGATAAATAGCAATAATTTATTGAGAGCTTCCCATAATCAAGACTTGCTTATCACATTGCTCAAGCAGGATGGTAGTTCACTATGTGGATGGAAACAGAAGTCTGTGTTGCAGGTGTCCTTGTAACAGCCTCTTCAGCTCAGGTGAAATTTCACAAACTGCTATTCTGCTGAATTTTTGTGATGGACAGTTGTATTTATTCACATAAAAATACATATTCCGCGTAGAATTCTGCTTATCTATAATTATTTATCATTCTTTTTCTATTTCTGTATCCTGCAAACTTTATTAACATAGCATTATCATTCATAAGACTGCAGAAAGGAGGAGTATTCTTATTTCTTAAGGAGGCAAAGCAAATGTTTGTTTGAAAATAGAATAAATTAAAACTTTTATGATAAAAAATGACAAAATAAACCATATTTTTCTCTCAGAATGATAAATTCTTCACAAAAAGTTTAAGTAAATAAATGGTCTGCTTTTCTCCTTCTGCACCGACAGGTGTTTATTCTTTTGGGTGCCACAAGAAAGGATCAAACTTTCTCAAGTAATATACATATTTAATTAACTTTCTAAAAAGAGCAATAAATAGATTTAAAATCTTACATCCCTTCTGACAGTAAAATCCCTGAGTTGTTGCAGCATTAGATGGTCGTCTTAGAATGGCCGTGGCTTGCTGCACAGGTCCTGTCCACGGGAACAAGTTTGGGTAATGTTACCTGTTCACAGGTTTAATAAGATCTTTTTAAAAAGTATTGTGATAGAAAAGGATGTTTTTATGAGATGCTGCCGCCTTTCATGACAAAGGCAAAGATAGGCCAGTGTTTATATTGCTGTTGCCAAGTGGGTGCAGCCTCCAGATTTTTCTATTACCATCAGCTGCCTGTGTTCATATCCTGTGAAGGAATATGGGCAGCACAGCACAATCCAGGTCAACTGATATGTGCAATCATCCCTTCTTAGGTCAGGTGTTATGTGTATCATTAAATCCCCAAAGAACAGCAGTCTTTGAGTCAGAATCACTGCATCTTCTCTAGTTTGTGTGAATGAAAGGCAAAGGGTTCAAAGGAGGATACTGGCAAGAGACATTCAGTCCTGTTACTGAGAAAGAAATGTTATTTAGTCTTCAGAAGCTCAACAGGAATGTTTTCTTCCTTTTAATCTGTTAAATAAAATGAGAACTCGAGCAAATGCAAACATGTCAAGATGAAATTATTGATTATGTAAAAAGAAGTATATGCTATTAGGAAATAATTTAGATTATATCTTCTTGAATAGATATAAAAATAAATTCAATCCCTTCCACCATAGGAAAGCTTCTGCATCACAGTAGGCAAATCACTTAATCCTCTCATTTCAAAAGTGACAATCTTATACTTTGTATGTCTGACATATTTATGACCTAATTACTGGGATAAATTATGCAGAAATGCTTATCATTCTAGCAAGTGGCTGAAGTTATAGGAAGTTTCAGGCGTGGGGAGAAGAAGGAAAGTACTGCAAGATATGAAAAAGAAAAAAGCACTGAATGTTGAGTGAATGTGATTAATTCTGTACCCTGAATATAGCAGATTCTTCTGGAAGAAAAGGGAAAAGTAGATAAAGGCACTTGATGGAAAACTCTGAATTAGACATCTCATGGATGAAGGATGCTCTATCTTAATTCTTTCTGGTTTAAGCTACATTGCTGTGCTATAACAGCTTAATAATTACACTGTTTTCAGTCTTTAATGATCCCATAAGAAAAATGGGAAGAATGAAATGTATGCTTAGGCTATAGTCAGGGATTTCACATAAGTAAATCCCAACCATCACATAAAAAGCCAGATAATGGGAAAAAGAGTGCAAGATATTATGTGATAATGTACTGTGTGATAGAAAAATTAGAAAAGACGGTGAATATATGCTAACATATTCAAGAAAGCATGTAGTTTCTGACTCTTTGAAGAGCATACGTTACAAGTGGTGTTCCCCAGGGGTTGGTATGGGCTCCAGTTTAGATCATTCATGCATCAGTGACTTGAATAAAGGGACAGACTGGTTTCTCAGCAGGTTTGCTGTTGATATAACACTGTGAGGAGTGGCTGACACACCAGAAGGATGTGCTGTCATTTAGTGAGATCTTAATAGGCTGGATTATTGGGCAGAGAGAAACTTAATGAAGTTCAGCAAAGGTCAGTGTAATGTCCAGCACCCTGGGAGGACTAACCCTACTCACTATTACAGGTTAGGGATTGACCTACTGGAAAGGAGCTCTGTAGAGAAGGATCTGGGAGTCCTGGTGGACAAGTTAGCCATGAGCTCCCAATGTGTCCTTGTTGTCAAGAAGGCCAGTGGTAACCTAGGGTTTATTCTACTAACAGAAACTCAGGAATTTTCATCAGAATATGAGGAAAAACTTTGCTGTGAGGGTGCCAGAGCCCAAGAATAAACTGCCTAATTATGGCAGTTATAACTGCTTTTGGTTATTATAGTCTCCTTAATGTGTCCTTTGTCTGAGATAATGTTGTTGTCCTAATAGAGAAAGTAAAATGTCCTTTCTTTCTCAGATTATCATATACTAAGAACACTTAGGTAATGCATCTAAACTCTAATCCTGTTGTTCAGGAATTATGTATTTGTAAATATTACTCATTGTATGCATTAAATTCAATGAATTAATAATGTAATTTGCTACAATCTGTCAAAACTGAAGGAAGATAATATAAACTTTGACTTTTATCTGACTTGCCCACTTTGTGTTACAGTGGATAATTCTATTAACAGCAAGAGGTATAAATCAAAATTTAACTAACATAAAATTATAAAATAAAAAAATTAAGAAATGTTATGAATAATATTTTACATTCCTTTCCTATTCCAGTCAAAAGGAAAGTTTTGAGAAAAAGGAGATGCAGTTTGTCTGGTTTTTTAAACAATTTGAAGGAACTTGAATGAGATTTTAATTTTCTATGCTGCTGAAAAGAGGAAAACATTGCAGCCAATGGATTCAAAGAATTAGGATGTCTTTAGAATTAGATTTGAAATAGTTCAACTACTTTAAATAACTTAGCTTTTTAGATTTATAATTTCAAAGACTTGGATTCAGAGCTCTAATTTTTGATTTAGTCAAATGAATATTTGCTGTTGTTCATTGTGGTCACTTTTTTTATTTTCACTGTTCTCCTTTCAGTTTCATACCAATTAAGAGAAGATTCAGACCCTATATATTGCCCTTCACATGAAAACAAATTTGTTTACCTATCAATCTATAACACTTCTCTTGAGCACAACATTTTTTATGATAGGAAAGGAAATAATTACAGTTTACAAAATTCTTTAACAGTTTAACAATAACTATAGAATGTTACTTCATTAGCTATTCCTTCAGGTGGTGTTAGACTACTAAAGAGCATAAAAATCAAGGTTATTTTCCTTAGTTAAGGTACTTAAATTTTTACTGGACTTTAATTCTTCATTGAACAGAGAATAACAAGCCACCAAACCAGCTCCAAACCACAGACTATTGTAAACTGGGATTAGATGCAGGAGTTATTGCCATGGTTTAACCGCAGCTATCAACTAAGCATCACACACCTCCTTGTTCACTCACTACCACTTGCCCCAAGTAGAATGGAGGTAAGAGAATAAGAAAAATAAAAGTGACAAAACACGTGGGTTGAGATTAAAATAGTTGAGTAATTAAAAGAACAAAAAAAAAATCGGAATAGAGGCGAAAATAAAACACAAGAAAGACAAGTGATACTAATAAAAATGATTGCTACAAAACAAACGATGCCCAGCCAGTCCCTAAAGAGCAGCACTCCACTGCCAACTTCTCCCCTACTTTTATATGCTGAACATGATCCCATATGATATGGAATATCCCTTTAGTCATCTGGGGTCAGCTGTCCCAGCTGTGTCCCCTGTCAACTTCTTTTGCACTCCCAGCCTACTCACTGTTGGGGTGGTGTGAGGGGCAGAAAAGGCCTTGACCATGTGTAAGCACTGTGCAGCAATAAGGAAATAAGGAAAATATCCCTGTTATTAATACTGCTTCCATCACAAATTCAAAACAAAGCCCCATAATAGATGCTATGAAGAAAATGTACTCTATCCCAGCCAAATCCAACAAAGATATTGTTTTTAACTCCAGCTATTCTTTTTAACCTTATCTATCATCTTTCTCCATTGTGGCTTTTCATCAGACAAGTTTTTGTTCTGTTCTTTGCTTCCAGTGTTCTACTAAACAGTTTTCTTTCTTCAGGATTTTTGCCAAAATATATTTCTGTTCTTATCAATGCTTTAAGGATTTTAATCAAAGGCCTTTTTTAAATAACTGGTCCTAAAGTACTGCTTTATTCCATCTCATAATATCTCTTTAGAAATCTTATTAATATTAGCTTTGTAAGTTAGTGCTAAAATAAAGCATTAACAAGACAGACATTTGTTATTTCATGGAACTCTAGCATCACTTCATTGTCCTTTGATCTATCACTTGGTCTATAAATGTGTTTATATATTGATAGGAAATAATATTTCCTTTATTAGTAATACTTGCTGCAGCTTTATCATTAAAGAGTCCATGTAAAGAAACACTTGAAAGTACACAGAAGACCTAAAACTAAAGCGAGGATAATGAATGTGAAATTAAGTCGCCATGTAACAAACACAATTTTACATAAAGAATGAACATATAATTATGTTCCTATTGATATGTTAATACGGTAGTCTTCACATGCTTAATTGGAAATTATCAAGGCAACTGCAAATCAAGTAGTTTTAACTGCCTATTTACAACCATAATGTCTTTTATTCATTCGTCTGGTAATTTTAGCTAACCCTTTTTTAAAGTAATCTGTGCTACTTTAAAGGTTGTTTGTCTCTTCTTGGGTTTTTGCAATGCTGCTTATTCAGGCCAAATAGCATTGAATGAAGGGTAAATTTTGGCAGATCAGACTATGAGACAGAGCTGTTTTGTCTAGTATTTATCTTCTTTTGATCCTAACTTGTGATTGTAGTAGTTTGAAAAAAAATTCAAGGAGCCATGAGGAGACAAAATCAGAGTTCCAAGTGATCAATCTATCACAAAAAATGCTACTTACTGTTCTCTGAAGCCTGACTATATGAGAAACAATGACAGAGTTCAAAGTCCTAATGTTTCTTAAAAAAAATAAGTTTGTGTTAAAGGTTTTTAAAAGCGAGGAAAAGAAGTAGGAAAAAAAGGAAATAAATTACTTGATTTACATTTATGATGATGGTATACAAATAGCATATACTCTCTTATTACTTTGAGCCATGAACTAAAATGCAAGTACCTATGCAAGATTCATTAAAGCTTTTCAACTTTTTTTTTTTAAAAAGCTTCCAAATTTTTAAAGCAGGGGATCTTTAACACATGAGAAGAGGAACAGCATTCAGTTCATGGCAGAACATTTAGTAAGGCTGTCACATAATTTTGCCAGTTTCATTTTGTTTCATGGAATGGACACTGCTCACAGATTCCAAGGGATTTAAATGAACACACATACACACACACACACATTTTATGGACTAGTTCTTTTAGGCATAGAAAGCATCCGATTGATAATTTAGTATACTTTATCTGAGAAGGAGCAGTTCAATAGCAAACATTTGACATATAGGAAAAGAAAGCACAGTTTAGTCACTTCAATGCAGCAACTTTTTTACTATACTGGTATACATTTATAGTGAGTTTCAATGTAATGTTTTGAAGGTTTGGTTGGGTTTTCTTCCCTCATAAAAATGTTCTTTGGAAATGACATTACAAAGCTTTTAGGATCTTTGAGGTTTGATCCACTGCATTTCAGATATTTATTTCTAAACAAATTATTTCTGGTATTTCTTGAGGTTTGGACTTGTTTTGTTTTTAAATTGGAAAAAGTTAATTGAACAAGTAACAGCATATTGGGGAAAATTATGAGATTTACTATTCCTAACTGATACTTCGATGTTTTTTCTGTGGTTCAGTGCCCAACTACATTCACAAAGATGAGATGGGTAGTTAAAAATTGGGCTGTGAACCACTGAACCTGGAAATATCGCAGAGATAAAACAGCTAAATAGGGAGAGGACAAAACGTAAAGACAATTTATAAAAGGCAGATTTGTTCTGTCAGCCTTCTACTCTTCTTTTCTAAGCCTTCCTTCTTTATGAACTTGCACACTACTTATGAAGAGAATATTGAAATTTGCAGGAAAACCTACAATACATTTTTTAAAAATTTAACTAATGCACTTACCTCACAATACTGTGTATTTCAATTTTTCATGTGACTCATAACCTAAACACTGTACATGCACAAAAACCCAAGGTGATGACACCTTCCCTCTTCCCCCACCCTGAAAAAAAGCCCAACAAAATTAATTTGATTGAAACTCAAGTTCATCTGCAGTTTAGGAGAAAAAGGCGTATGACCAAACTCTAGCTCACTGGAGTATCATTTACTGATGATTTTTATTATCTTCAATTACTTAGAAATAATGCCCCTTCTTTCCTTGAAGGGAGAGTTAGTTGTCCTAATTACCTCTCAGACTACAAAGATGTTTCCCTGAGAAAATTGTGATATATATCAGTGCTGTTTCTTTGGCAAAATGCTTTTGTACTCTTCTTTGTTAATGCTCTATTAGTTGCAGAAGGTGTCCTTTTCTAACTCATAAAGGTTTTTTCCCCCAAAGCAAAAAAACATTCCCTCATTACAAGGAAATATACTATCAAGAATATCAAATAAAAGTGTATATATATCAGATATTTGTTCTTTCTGTCTCTAAACCACTGCACGCAGTGGTTTATTATAATTAATATCAGCAATGAGATGCAAACAATAAATGTCTTTGGTTTTGATAATGAACTAATGAATAGAGTACCCAGAAATATCTGGCATTTATAATAATTTTGGCAATTAAAAATATGTTCACTTCAGAGGTTTGAATGCAGTAAGGAAAGAAAAAGGGTTCTATGACCTTAAAAAGGAGTCAACTGGTAAACTACAAAAGAGAAAATTATCAAGTATAGAAAAGAATGAATATCAGTTGGACTGCTGAGAAATTGTCTCACTTATGCCACAAAATACTCAGGAAGTTATTGCAAGGATAAATATATTATTTGAAATTTACTGGTTTTCTTACGGGCTGATGCATATTAATGCTCTAATTAATTACTTTGATGACTCTCAGAATGTAATTAATTGCAACTAACTTTAGAGGTCCATACTGTGGATATTGTTCATTGTTCTGAACTTTCAATATATGATTCATCCAACCAGAAATAGACATCTTCTTAATAAGGAATCCAGTTTGCTTAAAAATGTGTCCATGTAATAGACAACTATATACAGAGAGTGGGGTGACTCCAGAACTCTGTCCTATATGTTGCAGATAAATTTCCGTGTCTGGAGAGATGAAAATATATGCTCCATTTACCACAGTTTATCACCAAGTGCTGTAACATTTTTCTTCTTTGTAGTGTTTTCTATCCCTCTTTCAACAATACTCAAAACCAACCATCAACAGCAGTCAACGTTAATAACCTGAATACTTTAAATCAGCAATTTTGTAGGAAACTCACATGTACGATGCTTGTTATGGATTTTATTTTTACTGAGTGTTAAAGACTATTTGCTGCATACTATTATTTCTGCAAAATGCTACTGAAACTTAATATAAAGTATGAGTTGAAATCTTCTGAAATCTACTGAAGAAAAGAACAAATGGAGCTAAAAAATACTTATGTTTAAAGAAAATAAAATTGTGCACATATTCCACTAGATCAGTTTATCACTTAAATTTTACATTCATCTGTAGTGTTCAGGGTTTTTATATAAATTGAATCAATGTACCTCCTTGAAAAAATTTCAGTAATTCAGTAGTTGCGACTCTGCCCTTTAATTTTATTGTGATAGTTATGTCTTTGCAGTACAAAATGAAGTCTGACAAAAAAATCTCACTGACTTAATTTGAAAAATTATTCAGCTGCAGGAATAAGCATTTTTTGTTCACATACATTGCTACATAATTATTATAAAATATCTATTTCTCATTTATAGATCTCTAATGTATAAAAAAGTCTTTATCCATTCGTTACATATAAAGATGTGTGTATATTCATGTATTTTCTTCCTAGCATGCAATCTTCTTGACTAAAACTTCTCAAATTATCCTAATAAGATGAAATTATACTCTACAGATGTCTTGGATGTCTTACAAAATATTGGAGAGTACAGGATGTAAGTGCAAAGGTAGCTGAACTGAATAACTGGTCAACAAAGTAAAAGGATCCTGGAGAATGAGTCAGGTGGCCAAACAGAAACTTTTACTGCAATGAATACTTTTCCAGTACTTCATCGTCTACATTGGCTATTACAATTGCTTCAACATGAAGCAGCACTTGGTGTGTCCAGACAGCAGTTTATTTCTTTTCTTGGAATACAATAGATTTTTTCAGTTGGAAGTGACCTGCAGTGATCACCTAATCCAGCTGCCTGAACACTTGAGCTGATCAAGTTAAAGCATGCTATTACAGGCATTGTCTAAACACCCCTTAAACACTGTCAGGTTTTCAACACCAACCACCTCTTATGAGGCCTGTTGCAGGATCTGACCACCCCCTTAGTGAAGAAATATTTCCTAATGTCCAGTCTGGACCTCTCTTGCTGCAACTTTGAACCATTCCCATGTGTCTGACCCCTGGGTACCAGGAAGAAGTGATCAACACCTCCCTCTCCACTGCCTTGTTAGGAAGCTGTAGGCAGCAATGAGGTCACTGCTCAGCCTCCTTTTCCCCAAACTAGAGAAGTCTAAAGTCCTCAATCACTCCTCAAGGAACATTGCTTCCAGCCCTTTCACGACTTTTGTTGCTCTCCTCTGGTCACATTCAATTACCTTCACATCCTTCTTAAATTTTGGGGCCCAGAACTGCACAGTGTATTCAAGGAGAGGCCTCATCAATATAGAGGGATAATTACTTCTCTTGACCAGCTATCCCCACCTAACCTTCAAACTTTAACAATATTTTAGGAATCTCCTTAACCACATCAATCTGAAGAAAGACATGATATTCAACCTCATATAGGGAACAGACTTTTAAAAGCTGTTCTGAAACTGTTTATTCTAGCTCAAAGTTTAGCTAAAATACAGTCAATTACTAAATTACTGGGTTTGTGCAGATTAAGTACAATTCTTCAGTTTCAGTTGGCATTGCTACCAGGTAGTTTTGCATTAGCATTATAGTTTGTAATGTGTATGGGAGTTTTAAGGTGCTAGCAGATGCAGCAAAAACACACCATCATCATTGCCTTGGCCAAAGTTCACCTCATAGAAAAACTTTTAGATCTCTTTTTTGACCTCCTGTAACAGACTTTGAAACCAATACATTTACAGTGTTAGTACCATAACCCTGTGTATCTCACAATTTTCTAATGTTACAGTGATTGAACCCATTTTGTGATTGAATTCTTAGAGGAAATAGTGTTTCACTTGCATGACACTTCTTTCTAACTAAGCTGTCACTAAAAAAAGAAAAGCAAACCCCCACACTTCTCTTCTAAAATATAGAACTACATAAGCAAATGACTTCCAGCTTTGATGTTACCACAAATCAGTGTGAATATTTGCAGCAGATGCTGATCTTATACTAAATGAATCTCTGCCATCTTCTCTAGAATTGTTCTTGGCTGATGGTGCTTCACAGATTCAATTTATCTAGTGTATGATGTTTTATCAACTGCTTTAGATTATGTTTTCTTTTTACCAACATGAACATTTTAAAAACAACATTGAAATTGAACCTGCGTACTAGAAACACATACACACACAGACTGAAGATTTTTAAAATTGTTCAAGATGTTTTAATGTTCTGGGTGTTGCATTATATATTGCAATTCCATGCAGGCACAGCATTTAAGAAGTGCCATATTTCTTCTGCAGCGTTTCCAGCCTTTTTTGACTTGATACTATTTAAATCACATTACAAATATCTCTTTCAGGTTACAGTACACTTTTAAAAGAAAGATACTCCCCACAAAAAATAATTTTCTGAACATTAAATCAAAATAGTGTGTATTGTTTTCATTATATTTTATTCTACACAAGCATGTAAAGATAAATAATGAAAGAAACAGGCCTTGGAGAAGGTACTGAAAGGTCACTAGTCCTAGTTTTATTTTTCATCTGATCTCTGCATTCATAATGGTCTGAAACAAAACACTAGAATTTACAATCTTACAATTTCCAGATTCCAAGATGCTCAATCTTAGAATAAAGTTTTGAATATAAAGTAGTATCAGTTGTTGTTGTGGTTGATGAATGGTAGTCCCCAGTTCAGTAGCCCCACTGAGAGTCTCCCAAATCACATGCTGATCTCTCACTTCCCCTTCCCCTCACCGTTGCTGCTGTGGTGGGATGGAGTTGAGAACTGGAGGCACAAAAGGCAAAGATCACATGTTGAGATAAGAACAATTTACTGTAAAAAGCAATGTAATAAACCACTACAGATAACAAAACAAACAGTAACAGCAATGATATTAAAACCAAAAGTGTACAAGAGAGAGAGTGATTAAAGTACAAAATGCTCACTGAGCCCAATCAAGCCCGACCACAGCTGGTGCCACTCCACCACTCTCTCTGGCTTGGGACTGCCACCACACTGCCTTGGCCACTCCTCTGCCAAGTTTATTCCCACCTAGAAACCATGCTCTTTTTATCAGAAAAGTCCCTTCCCCCTGCCCCTAACAATGATGTGAGATGATATCAAATAATATCTGAAACCTTGGCATGCCCCCTCAGCTCCTTTCCCTCTGAGCTACTGCAAAAAATTAATACTGTCCTTGGCTGAAAGCAGGGCAACTGTAAAAACCTCCTACCTGGAATTATACTAAAAGGATTTTAAAGTAACTCTTAATTTTGCCAGTTTAAAGTATTCATTCTATTAATAATAGATTGCTTAATTGTGCTACATTGCTGTTATTGAGAAAACTGCCCCCTCACCATTAATAATAAAATTATGAATTTATTAATTAATTTAAATTTATTTTTTCTTTTAAAAATCTGCCCAGAATATTTTTCCTAGTATTCCAACAAATCATTAGATCACCAAAAAAAAAAAAAAAAAAAAAAAAAAAAAAAAAAAAAAAAAAAAATTAATTGTATGATTCTCTATTCCAACTCAACCCTCCAGGAAAAATAATTTCTTAACAATAAACCAAAAGCATATTGACCTCAATGATTGACTGTGGAATCAAAACCTCTGGGGACTTGTCGTGTAATATTAAATTTTACACAGTTGCTAAACTCAAAACTAAATTATCACTCTTCAAAGTCTAATTTTATTAATATATGCAAATCTGTGATCATATTTACAAGTCAGCAGTCATTTACACCTCCAAAAGCTCTGTAGTTTCAAGTGAACACATCAACACTTGGAAACTCTGCATGTTCATAAAACACTGAGTTAAATTCCTGGTGGCAACAAGAATTACAGCAAATAAATCCATAGATGCTCCCTTCACAGTGTCACAGAACTACTCAAGAGGAAATAGATTTTGCACTGTGTTTTGCTACTCCTTCAAGAAATTACTCTTCGGTCTTAGCAAACAGCCATTTAACTCTTTCTAGTGACTGGACCATCTATTCAAGTCAATTGGATGTCCCTTAACATTCAAAACCTCCAAAATTCTTTCAGAAAACAAGAATTAATACTGATTATTGCTACATAATAATAAATAGACCTCAAACCCATACAGCCAATTAATGAGTTTCCCTTGAAATAACAATTTGATATCTTAACTTCAGGCCAAAAACCAGCTCGTAGGGTGACAAGATTCATAGCACTGTAGAATATCCTTTTTCCTACAAAAGCTTTAATAATTTAATTTTATCATTACTTGTGATCTTTTATTTTATTTATATAGACATACAGAAGAAAAAACATATACTGATTTTTGACAGCATGCAAGTAGATATCAGTTAACAACAGTACTTAAAATGAGGGATGAAAGACTATTTAAAGTGCAAGTGACAAATTCTGTAGTATGTGTCAAAGTGTAGCATCAATTAAAAGGTTCATCTCACAGCCCTTGTGTTAACTTTTCCATATAATTGAATCACAGATACTGTAGTTGCAAGCAGAGTAGTTTTGTGCAATGATTAGCTTTTTTGATATATAAAATTCTCATTTCCTACAGTACTGTAAAAGTACATTGATCAGAGGAAAAATGCAGTTCCAGTAAATAAAATCTAACCTTAGTGTCTCATAGAAACAACTGGGAGCTCAAACTACTGAGGTGAAATTCATACTGCTTTCATCTATTAATGTTACTGTAATAGTAACAAATGACATACTTTAGCATTATTTGCTCCATTAAGTTTTCAAATATCTTTTTTTTTTTTTTTAATAACTCACTCTGTTACTGATATAAAGTAATCAGTTTGGCACCTGTGAAAATTTTCATCCATTGACATAATTTCAAAACTAACATTTTTCCAACATCCTGTAATATTTTCAAACAGTCTTGACTCAATTTGCAGGGCACTGCTTTTGTTGTAAACCAATTTCATATTTTAAAGCATACGGAAGATGTATTAGCTTGAGTACAGTTTGAGCTAAAAGACATATTACTGCTTGGGGTTTTTACATAGCACACTCAAATGATCATTAGTGACACATTTGAAATAGCTACTAGCCTCTGTCATTGTAATTTTCCAAGACTTCACTAGCAATGAATCTCTAAAAGGAATTTCCCAGACAAAGTATTTTATACATTCCATCCAGAAGTTTTCTCTGACAATATTCTATACCAATTTTTTGAAAGACATCTAACTTCATTTCAGTAAAGTATAAAAATCCAGATTTAGAGTTTAAATTATGTGTTTTTATTTCACTCATTTCAAGTTATAATTTTGATTTAAAGATTCTATATAGAGACTTATGTGACTTAGAGGGTTTGTTTCTCTTCCTTTCCCCAGGAAACATATGAGGGTAACAAAAAGTTTTATTCACAGCATCACTGCGTCTGGAAGTGACCTCTTGAGACTATCTAGTTCAACTGATCCTGATCAAGCAGGGGCAGCTACAGCCGGTCGTTCAGGACAATATCTACTTGAGTTTTAAGATTCTCCAAGCACAGAGACTCCCACAGACTCACTGGATAACTATTTCCAGTGCTCAGTCACTCTCACAATTAAAAAAACACAAAAAAACCCAACAAGTCTATTCTTCAGATTTAATTTAATGGGTTTTCTACTTTATAAGATCACCTTTAGTCCTGTCAGTGAGCACTACTGAGCAAGAGGAGCCTGACTCACTCTTTCCTGCTCTGTTCCATCAGACTTTTAAACATTTTGTTAAACTCGTCCCTAAACATTATTTTCTGCAAGCTTAACAAGAGCAGTTCCCTCAATCCCTTCTGATATGAAAGATGTTCCAGTCCCCTAACTATCTTTGTGGCCCCATGGCCCCAGGATGAATTTATTCCAGTAATTCCATATTGTACTTGCACTGGGAAGCCCAGACTCAGATACAATACTTTAGGTGAAGGTCATCAGCACCAATTAGAGTGGAGTTATGGAAAAAGAGAATCACAGGATATCCTGAGTTGGAAGGATCACAATTCATGGCCCTGCACTAGATAACCCCAAAAATCTGTGTTTAGTAATCACAAGCCTCCTCCTCTATTTTTCTGAGATAAGTATTTGAGTGGTTTAATCTTTTCCAATAAAATGAGATATCTATTCCAACAAATTACTTTAAAATATTCTGTCTATTTTCCAATTTAAATTTCTCTTTTACTGAAAAGCGTGATTAAGAAATATGTGCAGGGCTCTTTTTATTATTTTTTTTTAAATCACTACTTGCCTTTTCAGGGATATTTATGCTTTTCTGTCTCAAATTAAAATATCTTGACCTATATTTTCTATTATCATGGTGAGAGAAAAACAGACACAAATACCCTTCTATGATCTGCCACTAGTTAACATTCTACACCCAGAATGTTTTTGTTGAAACAAATAGTAAAACATAGTAAATAGAATAGTTTTTGTCTCTGAGATTTGCAATTATTAGAATTACTTGTCCTTTTTTTGCTTAATTTCTCTATCAAATATCAGGATTTCTTCTTTTTCTTTCAGTCTATAAGTAGATTTTGAATGTTGTTAAATTTTCTATTTAATTGTTAGCTTGCAGGTAGTCTTTATTAATTTATTCTAAAATTTTGTATTATACTGAGATCAAATTAAACTAGAAAATCTGTGATTTTCTTTTCATGCAATATGCATTTACATATATTTGTTCTGCTTAGTATTCCTCACTCATACACTGTGTGCAGATAGCATAAAATAGGGCTGGGTGGCAATGGTGTGAGCATAATTTTACTTAGACCTCCAGGACAAGGGCATTGCTTAGTCATAATTATAGGGGAGTACCTTGCACATAAACACACTGTTAAGCACTGGTTGTTATGAAAGATGCAAACATATCAATCATTGTGAAAGTTTCCAACATGTCCAGAGTCTTCCAGAGGCAATCATACCTGACATCTGTCTGTTAGGCACTGAGCGACTGTGAACAGGGCACTCACAAAATAGGGATCCCAGTCCTGTAACCAGTGTTTCCCACGGTCATTCACAGAAGTCAGACCCTAGCCCAGCACCACACGAAGCATGGATGAAGCCTCTACCACAACCCATCCAACTTCTGGACCTGTTAATCAAGGAAGTCATGTACTTCATAAAATTGCAGATATTGGTGACTAAAATATTTTAATATCCAAGTCCATTTAGTCTGCACACTGCAATTCCATCTTAACTATGATGCCATGCCACTCCCAAATTTATGTTTTGTAAAATCTTCTTATCACTTAACTAAAGCACAGTTCTTCTGCCAAATAAGTTGTGAAAGAAAGTAAGATTGCCATCAAACTTCAGTTACACAGTGCTCCTTTTATCTAACTTTTTTCCTTTCTTAATAGAAAATAGTCTTCAAAGTGCTTTCAATAATAGAAAATTAAAGTACAGAAAATTACAGTCATCTTTATCCTCTCCTTTACTTAATCTCTTCGTTTTTTCCAGCATGCCATCTCATTTCCACAGTATAATATAGTGTGTCTAATTTAAAATACCCTTCTACTGTTTCTTTGTGATTGGCGAGAGGAGATAGCTGTATCCAGTTTTATTCAGTGCTTAATTTTTTGATAAGCATTAAAAAAAAAAAAATTATAGTCCATTCATTCCACTTCAGTGATTCCTTCCCACAGGCGCCAGGGCACAAAGACAGCGTCTTCATGCCAGCAAATATTGCTAAGAGTCACACTTGGGTGGGCAAACTCAGAACTTTTCCCAGGTGCCTGTTAAATACTCAAGTAGAGATCTGTCATTCCCTGCAAATACAGCTGGATTAAATTTCCTCCCATGGCAGCCTATCCTGCCAAGTGACTTTAACATCAACCTACATCACATTATGTTCATGAAATATATTTTACACAGTAAAATTTTGTTGATTTGAATCTAATTCTTACTATCCACTATTTGAAGACTTTTATGTTGAGGGTAAAACACTCATTAAGTAATTTCCACTAGTAAAATTTTCCAGTAATACTAACCTCAAATATTTTGCTTATTCTTGTTATTTTGCCCTGTACAATTCTCTCAGGGAAAAAATATTTCACTGAACATATCCAGAATTCTCCATTTTTATAATTTTGTCCAGTCTGGCAGAGGGCCTATTTTGTGATGAGTTAGCACAAATGACTACACAAAATAAAGCCATTGACATACAGAGGTTAAGTCCCAGCACCTGAAATAATGAGGTAGTATCAACTACTCCTAGTTGAAAATTTGAAAAAAAACCTAGGGAATTTACCTTTCTACACCAACAAGGATTCCCTGTATTCAGTCAAACTACTTACAGTGCTTATTGCTGCCAATATTATTATTTTCAAATTGTTCACATAACAATAATGATGGAAGTGATTATTCTCCTAACATGTAATGCAGTTACTATTGAAAATTTTATAAGCTTTCTATCTAGTAAGGGTACAGTCTATTTCCCTTCACTATCATACAGTTTAAATATTGGCAGCCATTCAGAATAGCACATATTTTTCATTGTTCAGGGACTGATATATTTTCAGAAATCACAGATAGTTTATCCAGGAGACAAGACAGAATTTGTGCTAATTTTGTCCTAAGTGAAATATAAAGAGGATGGAATTAAATAGAAATATTTTGGGGGTAATGTATTGAAGTTTATTTAAATGTGTTTAAAATAGCCTTAGAGCCCATGAAACACAAACAAGAATGAATGCGTGTGCCTAAGGTACAAAAAAGCTCATCTAAACTCTTTGGTAATTTAAGTGGTTTATTTCTTCCTTGTTATTCTGGGTTTTGTTAATTACTAAAGATATCAAAGCCTCTAATGTAATAATGAGCAGGAATAGGGAAAATAGGCTTCTCTATTCCATTTATGTAATTTGATGTGGGGGCCTAGCTTTTTACAGTTGCCAGAACTCCACCCAGCTATTTTAATTACTCTTCCTTCTCAAAAGAACAGCAGGGAGAAAACAAGATGAAAAGCTTGTAAATTAAAATAAAGACAGGAAAAATACTTACCAATTGCTGTCATGGACAAAACAGGTTTAAGTAAGGGAAAATTAATTTAAATTATGTCAGCTAAAAAAAATAAAAATTTAAAACAGCACTTTCTCTTCCTCAGCCCCAGGCTCAACTAGGCTCCTCCCTTTTCAAGTGCCTAATTATTGTCATACAGATTTCTTATTCATTATACTAAATTACAACCTCCTGTTTCAATTTGTGGCCACTGCCTCTTGTTCCCTCACTATTCATTTCAATAAAGAGCCTGACACTGTCAGTAACCTTGCTTTACACACTGGGAACCACTCTTCATCTCTCTCACAGCCTTCTCAATTTAAACGAGTCTTGCGCATTAGCATTTCCTCACAGTGCAAATGCTTCAGTTCCTGACCATATGGGTGGCTCTCCAATGAAATCACTCCAGGCAATCAGCTCCCTTTTTGTACTGGTAAATTCAAAGCTAGATTTGATATTCTTGATGCAGCTAATGAGTACCAAGTAAGGGGGAATACTCAGTTCCCTTATTATGCGGATACAGCCTCATCTACTGCTCCTTCATGACCACCAAGGCACATCATTTCCTTCTGTTTAACCTACTGTCCACCAAGATCTGTCTCAGCAGAGCTGCAACTTAGTTGGACCCTCTCTCCACAGAACTCTGTCAAAATATCTATTGTACATGATCCAAAAGAAAAAAATAGTGTGCAAAACTGTGTAGAAACTACCCTTTGATAGTTCATTGAACTCCTTCTTAGTATTTGATACTTTACTGCACTCCTTATTGATATTCTTTATAGGGCTGTAGGATTGATATTAACCACATCTCAGTGTGGAAATCTCTGTGTAAGATTAGGCTATGCAGAGCTCTCTAGTGTAATTTGATAAGTTCAGCTTTCAGATTCCAGTAATTCTATATTTCAGGAGCTGTGGGTCTTCTTCAGTGTGTCGTATCTTCCAACCCCTTACGATTTTCTCAGATGTTGTATAGCATCTGAACCAGTACTAGAAATCTAAATTCAGCTGCTAAATTGCACTTGGCTCTGTTTTCAGTCAGAGGGACCCTTCTGGCAAAAAATTCTTCCAAACAAATGTGAGCATTTGCTTTAGGATGATATGCATTACACTGTCTTACACAGCACAGTTCATTACATCCTAAATTAAATATTTTTGTTTAATTAATAAAGTCTTGCAACTCAGACAGATAATTGACAAAATTTGCAGAACACAGATCAGACAATTCTGTGTTATTAACTTCCCCTTTGGTTACAAGGTTGTAAACCTAGACATCCAAAGACTGGGTGATTTAGGGTTAGCACGTTAAACCAAGTCTGCCAAACCTAATAGGAACCTGAAAAGACAGCTAATAGAGGTTGTGGATACATTTATTCCCCAGAAGCTTTTTCTGTGTTGAGGACTTTTTTTTTGCAAAAATTTTCTTTCATTTTCTTTTTGGCTGGCTGTTTTAATTTTCTTTAGTTAAACACCTGAATTATTATAGATTAGGTTTAATCCTTAGAAAAATATTATTAGGTTACATTGCTAAGGGGAAAAAATACAAAGATCCAGTAAAGGTCAGATAAATAGTGGCAGGTGGAGAGAAATTTAGTAATCTAATCAAGACAAATGGACCATGTGGAACCAGCTGGTCTAAGACTAACAAAGGTGAACAACAAGATTATTGTCCCTTATGTGAGTCCATGTAACAGTAGTTAACCAAAGAGATTCTCTTCACAGAAGTCTCTGCAGACTTGAGGTTTATCGCCTATGAGGACTTCAGATTTAGGGTATACAGGAGGAAGAACATTTGAGAATTGTGTGGAAATTTACAGAAGAATGTTTAAGGACATTGTGAGGATATTGAAGACATGGGATGTTTTGAGCAAGGGTGAAGGCAAGAAAATGAAGAGACTGAGGTGGATCAAGGATAAAGAAGCTTGGGAATAAGGAGGGAGAAGGATATTAAGCGAGGTTTCTTCACTTAGTCTTAACTAGAGAACGATAGCATTTCAGCAATGATGTTTCCTATTCCTTTGCACTGAAACTGTGAAGAAAGGGTCTAGTGCATCTTTAGCACTTTTAGGTAATGTGGGGCTTGCTATTGTGCTGTTTATGTTGCCCAAGACCTGCGGTGTGAGATGCTGGATTGATATTACTGTAAGAGAAAATTTTCAATTTTCTGCATCCCTCTCAAGATATCACAGTTTTCCTGAGTGCTGTTGAAGTTTCTGTTGATACATATTAAGATTGGAGAGCCACAAATGAGCCACAGGAAAGACCCATGGCCAAGCTTTGATAGTGTAAATGTGGCTAGAATGTGTAATTTAATTTATGACCAAACATAAATCTCTATACTGATTTTAATGAGTAATATAAACATACTTATTCAGAAACTAGTTATTAACTAATTACATTTATGTAATTTAGTGTTTCTACACCTTAATGTACAGTTTGGTGCAAGACACATTTAATACTGAAATACAACAAACATTCACCAAAAGGAAAGAAATAGTTCATACCGCATTGAAATGCAGGTTTGCTTGTTACTTACTTAAGTGCCAGTGGCTGCTCTTCCTGTTCTAACAAAAAATGTTAACCAATATCTACTTTGTCTAAGTAACACAACAAGAATGGAGGAAATTTCAGATTAAAGACTACATTTTTGTGGCCCACTAGAAGAACTCAAAGGGGATATAGGTTGTAGGAAATTTTCAAACTCTTCCAAAAATAATGCGAGAAAGGACATATTTAAGATTCAATTCTACTTCAATGTGCACTCTGAGAAGTAATCCTGAGTGTATTCTATGACATCAGCTCTTCAAGAATGTCTGTATTCGATGAGTGATTCTAATGATGAACATTAAAAACAGTTCAAGCTAGAAGATGGAAGTAGAAACCCCAATTGTTACTTCATGAGAAAGTATGCAGCAGGTCATTAAAACAAGAAAGACACGGAGATATCTGCTAAGGACTTTCTTTAAACAGAATAAGAAGATTTTCTTTCATTTCTGCACTTCTCTCATACAAATATTCATATATGTGTTTGCTATTTTGAGTTTTTCTAAGAAAGTACCTGCAAACTAGTTTAATTTTTTTTTTTTTACTTTTGGTGGTTCAACTCTGACAGTAACACGACATTCTACTCTTTGTAAGAGTATGCCAAAATTGTAAAGCAGTCTCTGGGTCACCTTAAGCAGTCAATACCTTAACTGTAGCACAGCCTCAATGTTTTAACGCTAAACCACTGCATTCCCATGGAGAGTTTGTATTGCACAATCCAGAGTAACAGAAAACTCTTCCAGAAACTGCTGGTGACTTGAAAGGCTTTCTGGCACACAGAAAGGTCTTAATATGCACACATAAGTCCATGCATATACATGCAAATCAAAGGAACATCCAACAGTTATTAAGATTTCTATGCACATATATTAACTTGTAACAGACATCTGTAATTCCAGCTAACTTTATTGGTTTGTTCTTGCAAGGATTCCAGTGAAAAAAAGTTTTATCTATCTGTTTATGCCTTCAAAAGCATAAAAGACAGTTAAAAAAAGATGAGTAACCGGGTTAATGTTCTAGCTGTGAAAAATATCTAATATTTTCATTAAAATGGAAGACTTTTCATGCTCTTTTGTTTTTTGAGCAAAACCTGGAGTAACTCAGACATATAACTCTTATTTTTTCAGTTGGTCTTCCCACAGATATAGTAGAACAATATTTGGAAAATCCAGCAAGGAAGTTTGAAATGTTGTAGCTAACACTGCTATCTCTTCAACATCAAATTGGTTAATTTGTCAATTTTTAAAAAAATTCTCTTTTTTAGTTTGTCCTAATTTCTCTGTGAGGAAATAGATACATATTCTTAGTTGTAACTAAAAGTGTTGTATCTTTTTTGCCTCAGGAGGAATTCCATTTAAGCAGTAAATGCCTGATTTATCTGAAGATGCTTATTTATCATTCATGAACAGAACTGGGAAAAAAATTGCCCAGGAGAATGACAATTATGTTCTAGTACATATCCTTAGGCAGTTGAGATATATGTAGGTATTTAAGGGAATCTAGAGTTTCCTTATAAAATTTGTTTGCAAATTCAGTATAGATCAAATCTACCCAGTTTTTGCTTTCCCCTTAGAATATTTTAAACAAATGCTTGAGGCTAAGCATAAGCTTTATTGATTCACTTTTCATTCTGGTTTTATTGACACTGAAAATCTCACATGTTTAGACACTGCTTCTAAAGCTAAGGTGTCATGGTCTAGAAAACTATTATTCCTTTTTAAATTTATTATTTTTATTTTTGCTATGTTTCAGTTTAAAATTTGTCAGTCTCTTACAAAAAATGTGTACACTGTATTTCTAATATCAGAAAAGAATGTCTTTTAGATGTTTCTTATAATGTTAAATCAGCCTAACCCTTATCTGAACCAAAATCAGTGATTTTATGGGGGGAGTAACACTGAACAAAATTTAATCAAGTAAATGCATTCAAAAATTAATTCACGTCCAATTAAATTTCTAGTAGCTTATGAATGACTGTATACTTAGCTAATGAACAATACTCCATCCTGCAAATTCTCTGGCAGAGTTCTTTTTTGCACTGAATGTATTCCACTACCTTATGAAGTATCAGATCAATACAGTCTGGCAGCCTTTTTTTTTCAGTTTACGAAAGCCTACAGCTTTTGGAGGAAATCATGGCACACCAAAGTAGTCCCATATCTGTTCCTTGATTTGACCTGTTCCGTCCTCTGCCTTTTTCAGATACATTATTTGTATCTACATATCTCAGACAAGGTACTAGGAATTCAACATTCAAAAATATAATAAGTACCTTAATTAAAATTTCCCATATAGCTAATTCCTTCTGTCTGACTAGTTTATTATTTACTAGGTAATTATCATAAGTTCTATACTACTGCTAGATACCTTTATACAATCACAGTGACACAGGCCCTTGGCAGTTGGTTTTTGTTTTGTTTTTTATAATAACACTGTTTATGTGTTTAAACAACAAAAACAACAAAATTTTGTGCAAATTTCCATAGACCTGGTGAGAAATCACCTTCTAGTTTTTTCAGAAACTTAGAAGTGTAAAGAAGTTCAAAAATATATCTGTCTATTGAAAACACTGATATATATGATATATGCAACACCGAAATTAGTTCATACAATAAATGGGAGAAAACACATCATAGAATCACAGGTTCACAGAATTCACAGGCTCACAAAATCACAGGATGGGTCAGGTTGGAAGGCACCACAGTGGGTCATCTGATCCAACATCCCTGCTCGAGAAGGATCATCCCAGAGCACATTTGCACAGGATTGTGTCCAGATGGTTTTTGAATATCTCCAGTGACAGAGTCATCAAAACCTCTCTGGGCAATCTGTTCCAGTGTATGGTCACCTGCACAGTAAAGAAGGGATCCTTATGTTAAGGCAGAATTTCCTGTGCTCCAGTTTCTGCCTGTTGCCCTTTGCCCTATTGCTTGGCACCAGATGTAGCCTCACTAGTGCTGAATAGAGGAAGCTCCCATGGCCTGCTGGCAATTTT
Source organism: Eopsaltria australis (assembly GCA_034509425.1). Taxonomy (NCBI): domain Eukaryota; kingdom Metazoa; phylum Chordata; class Aves; order Passeriformes; family Petroicidae; genus Eopsaltria; species Eopsaltria australis. Next base: position 978,272 of record JAVTVJ010000518.1, read on the forward strand.
AATGGAGTTTTGAAAACTTTGCCCAAGTCAAGGTAGAACAGTATCCACTGCTCTCCCACCATCTATTCATCCAGTTGTCCTATCATAGAAGGCAATCAGGTTGGTCAGGCATGATTTCCCTGCTGATTACTCCTGATCACCTTCTTCTCTTCCATGTGCTTGAAGAAGTCCTTCAGGATGAGGTGCTCTGTCACCTCTCTGGGAATTGAGGTGAGGCTGACCAGCAGGTAGCTCCCTGGGTCCTCCCTGCCCATTTTGAAGACCAGGGTTTGAAAACTATGAATTGGATTAAACCAGTTTGTATGAGAAATTTAGGAATGCAGACAAAACTTTTTAGAACTTAGCAAATCTAATATTGCACCTTAACACCTAAATCAGCAGATTTAATGGTTACTCTTAGAGCTAGCTAAGCAGAGCTCTTTGGCTTTCTGTTTTCACTGCATGCATGCATGGAAGTTGCTTTCTATTTTGCTTAGCAATCCAATCCATCTAGATCTGGTTTTGAAAGTCATGTGGTATTTTTCCAGTCTCAAACAGCTGCTCAGAATAATAAACCTGGTTCATCTTTAATGTCATCTATTTGAAATCTGAGGTACTAAAGCAATGCCGAACTTGGAATAAAAAGTAGTGAAGGGATAAAGTTTGTGCTGTAGTTTGCTTTTATCCTTTCATCAAAATCAATTATAGTAAAATAGACAATCTCCAAATAGAGGATCATTTTGTAATATAATGAAGGTAATATACTTCTGTATCAGATTTAAAAAAAATATAGTCCTGTCAAGGAGATGTACCAAAGCAGAACAGAGAAAATTAGTGACAACTACTACTTTTTATTTAGGTGGTATCCCATCTCTCTTTTAAGATGAAATTTGTATGGTCTGTAGAACACTGCTCAAGACTGTGGCATAACACACTATACTTGCTGACAGAAGGAAGCTAAACTCAAAGGAAATATATAGAGAGATGAGAAGTGAACATGTACATGAAAAGCAAAAGAGGAAAATGTATCAGAGACATTACGGGATTTGAAATGAATTAAACTGAACTCTCAGTTCTAATATGAAAATTATGAAAATATAGACCATGCCAGCATGGCTGAGACTTGTGCCATGAGATGCTGAGCATAGGCTATGTAGCCTACCACAGAAGATGGTCTGGATTTCTTCTAGTAATCCAGTAACTCAACAGAGCAGCATCTGTCTTGGAACAGTCTCACTTCAAGCCAGACTGGACTGCAGATCAATCTACAACTTGAGAGTTACTGTGGAGTATGTATGTATATGTGAATTTTGAATCTATGCAATAACACAAAATAGGATTATTTTTCTGATTAATTTTATCTTTCCAGCCTGTACTGATTTTAGCTGGGATAGAATTAAATTTCTTCATTGTTTTGGGTCTGTTACTGCAACAATGCTGATAACATATCAATGGTTTAGCTACTTCTGAGCAGTGCTTACAGAGCATCAAGGCCTCTCCTGCTCCTCACACTGTCCCACCAGTGAGGAATCTGGGAGTGCACAAGGAGCTGGGAGGGGACAGAGGTGGGATGGGTGACTCCAACAGAACAAGGGGATATTCCTTATCATGTGAAGTCAGGCTCACCAATTAGAGCTACAGGGACGGAAAAAATGGTGGGGATTTCCAGATGCCATTTGTTCTCTCTAGACTTCATTATGCAAGATGGAGCCCTGTTTTCCTGGAGAATGTTGAACACTGTTAATGGGAAGGAGTGAATTAATTCCTTATTTTGCTTTACATGCATACACAGCTTTTTTTTAGCTATTAAACTACGTTTGTGTCAACCCACATGTTTTTCACATTTTTCACTTCTCTTTCTCTTCCTCATGCCACTATTGGAGAGTGAATGAACAGCTCTGTGGTGTTTAGCTACCTACAGGGATTAAATCACAACAGACCCATTACAATTTTTCAGTCTCATGAATGTTGGTTTTTTACATATACATACCATACACAGAGTCTGTGAAATCTTGCAAGTAATCGATAAAATGCACAATTGTTTTAGCTTTCAAAACTCATTAAACCAATTTAAATTTTGGGTCCTTTAGGTAAGTCAGACATCTTGGTTTTAAGATATACCATATATAGTTTAATCATATTTAATCTTCTATACTTCCGTTATTCATCAGTGATCACATTTGTAAAGCAAATATTATTTGTATTGCAGTTCAGTGTCTCCCTAGGCTATATGAGAGAGTATGACTTATTAATAAGGAAGCTTAGTTTAAACCCATTAGTACAGTAAGTACATTTCTTATTTGATTCTATGTGTAAACATCAAGCACCAATTTTGGCTTCTTAGCCTCTGGGCTGGTTGATGTGGGATACATGAACACTGCTTATTCATACAGTGCATTTTAAAATGTACATGCCATAGCTAAAATAGGCTAAAACTCAAAGATTATTTTGAAATTAACCCACTAGAGATTTGCCCCTGACTGATCTCTTCTATATCATGTAAACTGCAACTGCCATTACTTGTATGTAATAAATTTTCAGCCTTTTGCTTCTGGAAAATAGCTCATTAGCTCAATAGATCAGTGGTTCATGCTACAAATTTTTTATAAAAAAAAGGATAAATTCGTGATAGAGAGAAAAAGAGAACAGAGAGCCTTTCCTTCTGATAAAGTCTGGAAATGTCCCCTACACTGGTGGGTAAGATTTCTTCTCTCGTGTTTTAATTTTTCTTAAAGATTAGACACCATTCTGCAAACCAAAATCAAATCTCCATTTCTTCTGAAACAAATTAAATTACTTTCCTCTCAGACTAAAACATTGTAAAATATGTCATCTAAATTTTTATATATTATACATATAATGTTATAAAACTTTATGCAGATCAAGGTGCTTTAAGATCACAAAGTACCAAGGTTTAAATAGTAAAGCTAGAATGGATTTGTACATAACATAATGAATCTTCTCTCCCTTCTCTCCACAGGTAATCTCACTTTCTGAAAAAACCCTTTGTAAAGAAGTTTCTAGCAAAAGAGAAACCAATCACACTTCAACATCACTCAGCTATCTTCCTCTTGACTTTCTTTTTCGTACTTGACTAGCTTATTTTCCTTGGAAAAATTGTTGGAATTCAACTACTTCTTTTGCAACTGAAGTTCAAAAATAACCTAATGGAAGCAGCAGGTTAATTTCTAGTTCAGGTAGTGCCTACAGATTTTTCTTCTTTTCTAGTCTGCAGTTCAGTACCTTTGTTAGAGGCCAGTAACTGTTATCTATCAGAACCTTTCTAAAATTTTCTTACCCTCCAAAACAACTTGTGCAGTCTCACAACAGTTTATAGCAGACCATGTATTTGATCTACTGCTTCCTATTTAACCTATTTTTTTCATAAAACTGTTTTAGACTTCTTTTCTATTCCTATATATTTTACTTTCAATACAGAAATTGACATCCATTTACCATCCATTCTCCTCACTTTTTTGTTGTACCACAAGTAAACTAATGTCAAGAAGAGCTATATAATTACTTACATGTATAGTCATGTTTTCTGGCTTGAATTTGACATGTTTTTTAAAGGATGCTACAAGTACCAGTGAACATGAGAAAATGTATTTTCAGAATACAATTTACACTAAATCAGCAAATACACTAATATTATCCTTGCAAAATTCCCAGCAAAAACAAAAAACTCCTGCATAAGTTTCTCTTTTTTCTCTTCTTTCTCAGATAAATATATTAATAACATACCGCCCCTGGGTATGTTTTCAACACAAATGATGGAACTAAATGAGATATCTGGAAGCACAAGCATCCTGATATTGAAGCAGGCTCTCAAAAAATTATAGAAACTTATTGGAAATAAAATTTTCTGGGGGTATTTTTGTTTATTTGATTTTGGAATTTTTTAAAGATTTATAAAAGTGAGTGTGTTTTCTCTTCTAGAATTCACAATGGGACACGGAAAAAAAAAGTAACTTCTTCTGGAGACACATTATCTGTTGATATAATTCTATTGATACCAGTCCCACTCCTGTCCTTCTGAGTACCATATGTTGGTAACACAAGAACAACACTACCAATGTAAATAATAAGCATTGTTAGCTTGTTTTGCTTCTGTCTCACTGGGATGTAACCAACTAACATAATTTACTTGAACTGTCCTCTGCAGGAGTCTTTCTCTGTTTACAGTACAGAACACTAAGGCTTGTAACTCAGAGAATTTTTACTTTAAACCATCTAAAGAGAAGAGAATTCACTGCTCAAATAGTTTATTCTCAGGGGGGTGATAAACTTGTGGCAAAACCATTGCAGGTCTTGTTAGTCATTTAAAGCTAAGTGATAATATAATGGATTTTAACACAGGAACTGTTATTGCCCAGCCCCTTTTAATTATGTTTTTTTTCCTGGTATTGAGTCGAGTAATGCAAAGAAAATTCAAGCTGCAGTCATCCTGAAGTTTGTATTGAATAGGAAAATATAAGACAGAAAGACAACTAGCAATCTTTTTCTTCTATGCTGGTCTTTTTTTTCAGGCAGTAAAGTGACATTTCTCATAGTCTATTGCACATTCATATATTGTCTGCATATATTGCTTCTAATTTTCAGATATGTGCTAACTGAAAATTTCAGGGGCACATTTTTATGGGTTGTAGGGTTTTGGTTTGGGTTTTGTTTTAATTTTTTTTATTTTTTTCCTGTTGTTTTTGTTTTGTTTTTGTGGGGTTTTTTTCCCCAGAACTTATTTGGTAACTGTGAACTGCCAACTAAAGGCCAGGTGTGTAGGTGTGTAAATTTTATCCTAAGGTAAAGATATTACCAGAAAACAAAAAATCACAGTAGAAGTGGTAATACTCAAAAATGGGGGGTGATTATTATAGATCACCAGGGTAGCTAACAAAATTTTTGACAACAGAAATACAAGCTTTTTTAAATCAGATTATCTACAAGCTATAGTACAAACATGCTGTTGAAAGTATTTTCCAAACATAGAGGTAGTGGATAATGAAAAGATATTATCTAGAGGTTAAAGAATACCTGTCAGTGGAGATTTCAATAGAGTAGGTCAAACATAAAAATTGGTTTCAGCACAGAATAGTAACCTTTAGGGAAGACAGTGTCTTGATGACCTTTTAAGAACACGTCATGTCTAATTTTATGTGGTATTAGGATTTTACTGCTAATACTTCATCCACAGTGCTCATCTAACAAACAAACAAGCTGATACTGTCTTCTTAATGAAGATGTTTGAAAGCTCTTAATTTGTAATGAATTAAAGTTTTTAAAAGGCATCAAAATATATTTTTTCTTACAAAATATTGTTATCAAATATCATAACTATTAATGTGATGAAAACAAGATCAAAGGCTTCAAAACTATTAAAATGGAACATACCATTGAAAATTTCATTTAACATGACTTTGTCCCTGTGAAGAATCTTGTTAATCCCATCCAAATATTTTTGTTAGTCAAACAAAAATACTTCTTTAAATTTATTTTACTAAAATTTTCTACACTTGTCTTCATAATTACAACAGTCAAAGTAATCAAGGCATTAGAGAAGATCAAGAACCTAGAGAAGATTGACAAATAGACAATTCTTGAGAGATTAGGTAATTTCCCTTGCAAACAATTTTTTTTCACTCAAAGATTTAGAGAAAAGAAACCAAACTACAACCAATGAAAAAAAAAGTAAGGTTTTTTTAATCTTATCGTGGAATACCACAGAGAATGTGTAAAGGCTTACAGGCAGTAGCTAACTGCATAATAGATCAACATTCTGTTCCATTCTACTGACCCCTTCCAGCAATATCATTCCAAGTACATCGCTGTTCCCATCATAGGAAATTTCTGCACCTGAAAGATGACAGAAGAAGCTTAAAGGTAGAAGACATCCAAAACTTCCACCTTAGAAGAAGAAATATTAACATTTCAGTTAAAAATGAAACTGTTTTTTTAGTGATTGAAATATATTTTACTCATTTTACTTTGATTCAGCTGTTCATGAATATCATACATTTATTTACAGAGATAAAAAAAACAGTTCATAATGCTGTGCAATAGTTCTGCCAGAGAAGGAAGACACTGCTGAGGCTGTTTAGATATACAACAGAGGATTTCAGGTAAAATAATTCTATAATCTAAAAAGACTCAACAATATTTTTAATTGATCAGGTGAAATGTCTGTTTCTTTATAAATCTATACAACACATTACATTATTGTTCAATATTGCATCACAGTTTGTGTTGTCTTCATCTGTAACAATTTTATTACAGAAAGATAAATTGAATCAAATAGAGAAAAAATCCTAGTTTCTGTATTATTATAAGTAGAAATGTAAAGTGAATGAACACTGAAGAAAAAAAACCTTGGTGATCACATATATATTTAATTTCAGAGTGATATTGATATGTCTAAGACACCATTCTAAGACACCTTTTTTGATATTAATATGGCAAAAAGAATGAAAAAATAAGTTTATAGGAGTAAGACATTGATGGGGAAGCAAGTTCATATGTGGGAAGTTTATAAATCTGGGATCTGAGGCAATCTCTCATTATCTATAGGTATTTGTACACCTAGATCTCTGACATTGATTTCTGGGACAAGACAATTGAAAGTCATCATTATTTGGATCAATAGCATAATTAAATAACTCAGCATTCAAAGTTCTCAATGTGAAAAAGTACTTATTGTTAATGGCTATAAGCATTACATTTCTTTAAAATATCTAATTTTGATGTTGCCGTTTTATACTCTTCTTCCTTTGCACTACTGTCATTTGTGGTAACAAAATCAGATACTAAGTACATTAGTGCAGATTTATTTGCAGTATTTTAATATCCTCTGTGTTTCATTTTACATTTAGTGGTACAGGAAAATAGAAGCTCTGCATTACCTAAGTGACAGCCTATTCTTTTAGGGGTTTTAAATAACTGTGCATTGTAAAAAATAGAAGTAAAATATTTAAAATTAAGGTTTATTTGTCTTCATAGAATTATTTATAATTATAATATTTTCCCATATTTTTCTTTTCTGAAATCTTATTTTCTGAAAAAGTCATGCTTTGATCTGACATTTTGTCTATAGGTATTGGCTGTCTAGTACAGTGACTCCTGCCCTCTGACCTGAGAGGAATACTGAAAGTTATTTTGTGCTTTAGAGCAAAATGAATCCTCTGTCCCATCTCTACAAAAACTTATGTATCTCAAGACCTAATATTTTGTGTTATTCTATGTAAACTTCATTAGTGAGTACTTGACAGCTCCTGCACTTTATACATAGTGTATACCATTACCAGACTACTGGTCTGATCATCCTTAAATCCATGACCAGGTTTCCAAGCAAACATCTTACTGTGAAGTAAGAGACTGGAAGATCCATTTCATCAGTACACTGTGAGATGGGCAAGTAATATTCCAGATTAAACCAGGTTAGTTTGAAGCATAGTATAGTCGTACCTCTGACAACCTTTTCAAAATACACAAACACAAGAACTGCAAGTTTTACTGGTGCTTCCCATCAGCACACCCATTAATCAGAATGCTTAATGAGATACAACTGTAAGCAGAATCTAATTTGAACCAGATAACGTGAAATATCCCCCAAATGGTAACTCAGCCTTATTGTGTTACCATTTAGATATCCTTCCTTGGGAAACACAAGCGCCTTTACCAACATAAATACTGATGCTACCTCCTCTTCTGAAACATTCTCCTATATGGAGTCTGTCTTGCATTTCAGCTGGAATTTCTTCCTTTCTTCTCCAGGCCCCCAATGCTTGTGTTCAGCTATTTTCAACCTGGAAACACAAACTTGGGGATTTTTTTTGTGACAAGTTTGTTTTTCTTTTTTACTTTTTTTATTATGCAGCCTCTAGAAAAAAAAAAAATGCATGGGCTTTTGACTATACTGCAAAAACTATTTTGGCTTTTCCTAAGAGAAAATCTGCTGTCTTGTTAAAACCAACTGACAACAGACTAATCTTCAAAGTTCTGTGTCTCACTTTAACTGTATGTTTTAAAATGCCAACCTGTTCGCTTATGCTATCAGATACCACTGATAAACATTGACAGGGAATGTTGCCCAGTACAGGAACTTAAGCATACACACACTCTTCAAAGGTTAGGAGAGTGTCTGTCAGGGATTTTGCTTAGTCCAATTCTCCTAGTCAATATTTTCCATGAGTTTAGTGTTGGCTTAGAGTGAGAAACATTATCCCAACAGACGTTTGTGTAAATCCACCCTGTTTTGAAATGTGTTTAACAGAATTAATTCAGGCTGTCCCACAACGATAGGTCTCAGTGCCATTTAATTTGTCAATCTAAATGTAGCCTTCTGTAACAGAAATGGGAAATGTGTGTTTCAAGAAGGACATTATTCAAGTTTTCACAAGGCTGTCTGTATTAAAATAAGTAAACATATAAGGGAATAGAAACTCTGCTGCTTTTAAATACATCAGCTGTAGAAGGGTGAAGGATTGGCAACTGCTTAGGTATGGCTTAATAAGAAATGAGACAGTCAAAAACACTGCTGTAAGGTCATATACCTCATTTCATAATTCTTGTTTTGCAGCAGAGTATAACAGAGGTTTACTTATAAAAGACAATCGAGGAAAATTTTCATGCCCTGAAGATATTACCAAGAAAGTATTTCCAACAAAAACTAATATTATTCAACTGACAAGCACAATTCCACTACAGACTGTAAAAGTACTTTGATGCACTTGGATTTGGGTAATTGACATTTTACTGAACAAACACCTTTTTATTTTTGTAGTAGAAAAGCCTTTTTCACAATCATTTTCCAGTCTTGAAAGTGTACAAATAATGGAAAAATAAATAGAGGAGATTTTGCTCACTGAAACCAACACTTATAATGTATTGTTGGTACAGATGTTGCAGGATTGAGACAAATGGGATTTTTTATAAGATGTGTCTTTGAACATACTACCATAATCATTGAATATATCACTTAATCATGTAGCAACAATCTGTGTTTCAGTTCACTCACATCTAGATGTCTGAAATGGTAGGAATGGACTACAAATAATATTTGGAAAAGTAATAATATTATTTACTGGCCATAAAGAACTTTGTTTTCTAAAGGCTGTTTTTCCCTACACACAACTCAAAACTTAAAAAAATGTATTAAAAAAATGTCTGTACAATATTGAAAATATTTAATTTAGTTGTAGGGATAATACAAAGTACTGGAAGAACTCAGGTCAAATAACAGATGTAATGCAATTTAGAAAATAAAAAAAATCCTGAAAAATTCAAGCTTACATATTTTAATTTACAACGCATGTCCTAATTTCTAAATATTCCAGTCCACTGATAAATTGCATAATGCATGGGAATTATTTGATGGTGCTGAAGAGGGACTCATTAAATAGTTTTAAATGGCGTATTTAGTACCAGAATATTCTTGTACTTGTATTTACAGAAGATTTAAAAATGCTTCTCATAAGTCAGAAACCACCATAAAATTCAATATGTCTCTTCCAGTGGATGTCTAATGAGTGACATAGCATGCTGCCTCTATGAGAATTCTGCAGTTCTGCACCGTGAACTAAGAATGATCATAATGTTCCCCACTTAATTAAACAAGCTGCAGGGTCTTTCTCTGCTGCATGAATGTTCTGCACAATGTCAGCACAAATGGTACTTTTGCCAACAACAACTATTCCACTTTCTTCAGCAGCTCATTTTAAAGTATGACCATTTTATTTCAATAACTCTCTAAAGCATTATTCCTTATGATAAAAGATACAGCTAACTTGAAGTGGACATTCTTGGAAGTCAATAATGCTGTTTTCTAAAGGTTGTAACTGAAACAATAATAAGAAGTCTGGAAACAATATAGAAAGTCTATCTATTTCACTTTTAAGGTAATAAACTCTTCAATTATTCATTGACTGAGTAACCTTTCTTGAATTCTTAAATGTTTATTTTAAAATGATAGTATTTTCCCCTTTATAAGGAACTGCTTCTACTAGTATTTAGCTCTTTTCCTTTCATTGCTTAGGCCTTCACAACAACAGGGAAAAATGTTTTGCCTTTTACTTTAAATAGGATACTCAATCTGGTGGTTTCATTTTAAGGTCTACTAAATATTTTATGTAGACTAACAGTAATATTTGAAACAATCATATTACTTATTTATTCTACAGGTATATTCTAGCCCAGGATTTAGGGCTAAAAATATGATCTAACTGTATTTTAGGGTTGATGTTGGTAGAATTCATATTTAGGGATATGAAAATCATCTCTTCATTAGACTCATTTAAAGTTGTGGCTCTTGAAAAACAGAACAGACAACTTGAATTATATTCAGAATAGAATGTCCGTAAATAGTGCAAAGCACTATACTAAATGGACAGTGCTTCTAAAAAATAATGCTGTAATGAATACCATCAAAATTAATAAGTCCATGTAGATTGCTTAAAATATTTATTTGAACAGACCACAAAAAACCACATTTATCATCGCTGTTTGACACCTATGGATCAGGGAAAAGTCTCACCCTGGGAAGTGCAACCATAACTTTGATTGGCTGTTAGAGGAACAACCCAAGACATTAAAGTTGCTTCAATTTAAGTGGCAGCAGGATTAATGATTCAAAAATATAGTGTATGTGTGTCCTATTAAACAAAAATTTATGTGATTTTTTTAGTTGATGATTTTTCTTAATCACTGTCTTTAAAAAATAAAAATGACACTTCACCAAGCCTAGAAAAATCTAATGAAGTTCTGAAAAATAAATATTATATCACCTGATGACAGCTTTAAAGATGAGAAAACAGAATTAGAAACCCTGGACTAATAAAATATGACAAGGCATCAGACTGCAACCAGAGATCCCGCAGCACATTAGAAAGAGAAAGAAATGAAGCAAGACAGTCTAATAAATATAATATGTTCCGTCTTCTTCTCTTTCTTCTTTGTGCACAGGTTTTCTCTCTTGTCGTGAATATTTAAAGATGAAAGCAGTAAAAGCATCCCAGTTGCCCATGTTCAGACCTATATATTCTGAACACTGTTATTCAAAATACAGAATTCTTAAAGGTTTAATGTGAACCACTGCTGCTAATATAATTTTAGGATAATAAAACAATAATAATAATAATAATAATAATAATAATAATAATAGTAATAAAGAGTTAGTAACAAGGAATTGATGAATAACTTGATCATAGTTGGACTGCTGGGGAGAAAGTAGGTCTATTTTTATTCTAAATGATAAATATGTGACTGTAACTGCATTATGCTGACTTGCAAACCCTACTTAAAATTCTTATCAAAATTTTTTTAAACTTTTAGTAGAAATTATTGGAAAGTACTTAACTGTTCCTCTCCATGTTTTCTTTATCTTTCCATCTCACTGTTTGCTAAATTATTTCTTTAAATTTTTTGGCTTTGCATGCAACTTACTTCTAGGAAGAATATTTTTTCGTAAATTTAGCAACTTTGCTTGTCAACTCCTTTCAGCAAAATATGTGTTGATCTATAAGTAAAAAATACAAATCTTGATATAATACTGTGTAGCCACTTGAGTTTTAAAATTGAAGCTTTAGATTTTGAAAACTAATTAGATTTATATATTAATGCATGATTAAATATTTTGCTGAAAATGAAGTTAAAAACCTGTGACTAATTTTAATACAGTATATAATACTATATGTTTATCTAGAATGTTTGTTATTTCCTATCAGGAAAGGACTAAATAACAATCACAGTACACACAGCATTAAGATACTCTTTCTTGTTTCAAGTATCCTGTGGATTTTGTGCCTTTAATGCTGAGAATACTAAAGCAATATTCCTTTCTTAGAGTCTTATCCTAGGATCCTCGTCATCTACAAACCTGATAACCTCTTGTGCCCATACATGACAGAGACAGAGGGAGCCTTTATCAAAATAGAACTGCACTGAGGTCATTCTTTCCCACCCCGAAGTGTTAAGAAATGACAGAATTTAAAAGATATAAACATGCATCCATGAACATACACATGAAATTGCTCTCCCTAACTTATATGCAGTATAGTTCCTTCTTTAATCACATAACCACCTATTCTTATACATCTCCCAATAAAAGATATGCTTCTATTCCTATACACTCTAGATTATGACCATTTAATGAGAACCTACCATGCCTTTTTTTTTTTTCTTCATTACTGCATAGTTGGCACCAATTATCATTATTTAGTCTACGCTATTCAGTCTTGTTTAAAGGCAGGACTAAAAATTTTCATATCAACCTGTATGGCACTCACTTCAACATCTGAATGCTTCACAACATTCATTAATACACCTCATGATATGTGTCTTTTCACAGGTCTCTGAGATAAAACAATACTATTATTCCCACTCTGTAGAGCCAGGGCTTCAATTCCCATCTCCAACCCTCCATTATATAAGTACAAGAGGTATATGGGAACATGACTTCTGATTTCATTGGAAATTAGGTATTTGAAGTCACTAAATATCTTTCTAGCATTCCCCTTGGAAATTATAGCAAGTTTTGAGAAAACTTGCTTCAATTAGTTAAATATATATATATATATATGTAAATCCAGATCATATTCTGTATAATATATATTTTTTAAAGCTTACACCCATGGAGTTTTACAATACTGGTCTTTGGCCTAATTTTGTATCATCTAAGGAGCTTGCCTTCTTTGTTAGTTTACAGAAGAAAAACCAATACATTCTCTCAGGGCTTTTTATACATTCCATGTGTATGTGTATGTGTATTTGCAGCTTAAATATATACACAAACACACACCTAGATATCTGAAATTGAAAGATATCTATGTAGCAATATCTAATATCTTAGCATATAAACTAAAATAAATATGTTACATCTTTGAAGAGACTAGTCAGCTTAATTGGTGTGCATACGAACAAAGGTATATCCTTAAATGTTGTTTATATAATGTATTCTTAGTCTTACAGATCTTCTTGATCAGGCCAAAAAAAAACAGTTGCATAAGCTGTCCACTTAAATGTACCTGAGGCCTCTGTGTAGGATTGTTAGATGCATGAGAGGTACTGGGAACACAGTTTTCCTGAGTCACAATTTAAGCACACCCAGTATTCCATAAAATCTCAAATGATACCATAGTTTTATGTGTGTGCACTTGAATCAAGACCTGTTGCTCCAGTAACTACAATGTAAATATATATGAACATCTTCCTTATATATGAACACTGTCACTTCTGTGTTTACCTGTAAGCACCTACAGCATATGTATCTGCAGTCTAGAACTGAATGGTACCCCTAGATGTTTTCTGTCAGCATTTTCAATAAATATATTCTACTATCAGTTTGAACACCACTCCTTGATAAACTCCATAAGAAACAACTCTGTATCCTTCCTCTGTAATCTCTTTCCTAACCAGGTACTTAGACATTCAGAAAGTCAAAGTCAGAAGAGAATAATTTCTTTTCAAAACTTCCAAAGTAGTCAGTCTGAAATAAATTATGCAATCCCAAAATGAGTTTTAAGAAAAATTATAATCAAATCTCTTAGTGGAAAATGGTGACAAATCTAACAAGCAGCAATAAATAGCAGAGCTATCTGTACCTGACCATACAAGCAATAACTGTCAGAGTCATATTTTGCAGTAATAATAATTAAAAAAAAATTGGCTTTAGACCCTTCATGATACCTTATTATCAGATTCTATAAGAGTTAAAAGCAGTTGTAATTTTCTCTTTTACATCACAGATGTATTAGTCTTTCCTATGGTAGCCAGTGAAAATGTCATTGATTACAAAGTCATATTCCTAGAACTAAACCTGAATTGTTGAACTAGCAGATTATCCCCTCAAGACTAAGAGAGAAGCCAATATATTACTGCTAATATAATGTCTATCAGCAAACTTCAAGGGAATCAAATCCTTTCTCAAATTCTACATCCCTTTCAAAATTCTGATTTTCTCATAGTTTAGATATAAGATGATGTCTGAAGACATGACAGCTGCATCTTCCACTGCAAACATAAATGATTTATAAAGGAAACTGACTGGCAGATAGACTTTAATGAAAGAGAAAAAAACTTCATGTAATTATGTGCCCAGACTAGGCATATTACTGGATGAAATCCCTGCTATTCAAAATCAGACTCAGAAAGGAAACTACAAACAAAACTCTAATTCCCTTCAAGGGGACTATATTGTGTATGTCAATGATTTGACTATTATGTATTCCCAAAATCCCAAAATTCATTAGGTCAATTTGAAACTTCCAATGTTATCCCAAACACACCCATAAAAATTAGTGCTTTTCAAGCATTGTTTCCTCCAACCTCAAAAATACAGGAAGTCAATTAAACATGGCAGAAGACCTTGACAGTGTTCATGGCAGTGAACAAGGATCTCTTGGCAAAACTCAGACATAAAAGGAAGCATACAGGATGTCGATGGAGGTTTAACTCACCCAGGAAGAATACAGGCACCAAGTGGTCAGTTATGGGACCAGGAAAATCAAAACTCACCTGGTATAAAATCTAGCAGGTCGTGTGAAGAGTAAGAACAACACCTTTGATAAACAGGTTTATCAGAAGAAAAACAAACATGAGGGAAAATGTGGACTGACTGCTGAATGACACAGAAGGTTATTTAACAAAATTTATGAAAAAGGCCAAGGTAGGCAATGCCTTTTTCACGTAATTTTCACACATTTATGGTAAAATGATCTTCAGGAGTCCTAGACCACTGAGGGTTCTGGGAAAATCTGGAGCAAAGTAGACTTTTCATCAGTATATGACGAATAAGTTAGGAAAGGTCAGATATGTACATCTGCTTTATTTCAACATCTCTCTTTGTGAAAGTAAGAGGAAGTGCTTGCCTTTGAGAGGAGCTGAACAGCTTGACATTTTGACTGAAAAACTGGACAAGAAAATGGAGAGAATGAACATGACTTTACTATCTAAAAGTAAGCAACTCAGGTGCCTAAATACAGGAATTTAGTACAATTTTAGATGCAGTGAGGTATTTGAAATATCTCTAGAGTTCTGTTATGTCTGTTAGACATAACAAGAACCTTCTGAAGCAACAGCTGTAGGAGCTGCTATGATAGCATATAAACGTAAGATCTCAAATTACACTAAGTATGTATATTTCACCACCTGAACTGGTCCCTTAGTCTAGAAGAGTTGCTTCAGCAATTATTCTTATTTTAGAATATATCTTTTCTTTAGAATTTAAATTTGTATTCCAATAACTACTCAGAAAAACTGGATAGCAAACTAATTTTTCAACTATTAGGCAAGTCACTGACAGGTAGAATAAGATACCCATATGCCATGTATGATCATTCTCAGACTTAGGAAGTTCAGCACCTTTTTTGGCAAGTCTCTAGAAACTGCATGAGGAAACTTGATTTGTAGCTGAAGGTGTATATTGCATTACTAAAGAAAGAGGAAAAACTAGTCTTTAAAATTCACCACTACACCATCTCAGATCTTCTGAGACTATAACCCTTAGCCTTTCTACAGATAATTGTTAGAGCTAATGAGTTTAAAAGTATGTTCCAAGTCATTAATTAAAGGATAAAAGCAGTAAGAAAATAATTTTAGCTGATATGTTCTAGGAGAAATCTTAATGCTTGTAAGTGTCAACAAATAAAACATTCTTAAATAAAACATTTAGTAGAAAAATATGCCAGCTGAAACATTGAGATACACAGCACAAAATACAGTATTTCAACACCCTCTGTAGAAAGAAAGAACAGGGAACATAACAGGGTGTAACAAGGAAAACTGACATTGCCAAATAAAAATTTACTTTGCTTTACACATTGAACTCATGTTTTAAAGAAGTTCTTAAGTTCAAAACAGATTTTTTCATAGTATCAGAACAACACTACATCTCTAAACAGTATTCTGTTCTGTGCTGACTTGGTGCAAACTCAACTAGTGAAGGCAGAGAAGGTAAATGGAGGTTGTATATTTGGAAAGATGTTTTGCTGATGTTGCCTAATTTTGGAAGATAGGCATGCATATCAAGAAAACTGAGAGTATATTATACAGCTGAGCTATATGCATGGAATGCAAAAATCTAAATTCTGTACATAATTGAGATTTATCATCAGACCTACATCAAATTTGTTGAAATTCTCAGTCAATTAGTTTTTGAGGCTAGTTTGATAAACATTTTTTCACAACTTGAAACAAGTCTATATTTCATTAAATTACTTACCTCTTTGGTATTTAGTCTGTTGTTAGCTGAACTGAAATGACACTATGAAATCTACAGTTGTACACAAACTATTTGACATTGTATGTGGAAAAGAAATGATGGCATTTTACTCTTTCCAGAGGTATTTCACATATTGAATTTTCCTAGCTCTTTTGGACTTTCTGGCATCCACATCCCCAGAGAATTTTGGTCTAATTAAATTGTGAATACATCAAAAATGCCACTGAGATACCCAAGGACTTCAAGAGACCACAATTCTACAGTATCAAGCAGTACATAGCACGCATTGTATTGCATAGTTATTCTTGTATCAGTGGAATAAGTTCTTTTCAGGTGCATCATGGTCTGCTTATCCTATCCAGGAACTTTGGCTGTAGCAGACAAACTAACCAAGCTGTTGTTAAAGAAGAAGTGGGAAAAAAATGATTGACCACCTGTCCCAAACAACAGAACTAACATTGAATAGTTTTTGTGTGCTCAGGGGCATAGACAGAAAGCTGTACAAACAATCTGTTGACCATAAGAAGTGCAAGCTTTTAGAGGTGTTCTGAATAAGCAGATACTGA
The DNA here is from genome assembly GCA_034509425.1 of Eopsaltria australis. Taxonomy (NCBI): domain Eukaryota; kingdom Metazoa; phylum Chordata; class Aves; order Passeriformes; family Petroicidae; genus Eopsaltria; species Eopsaltria australis. The sequence continues at coordinate 995,021 of JAVTVJ010000518.1, forward strand.
GCACTGAAAAAGAACACAAAATACACAACATTAGTGCAGTTTGAATGGCCTGGTAACCAAGGAAGTATTCCCTTTCCAGTCTTATAGATAGGGAACTCATTAGGGAATGTTGAAAAGGAAAAACCTGAGAGACTCTGAAGGCACCCTTAAATCCTTTCCCAGGTTTACATAATGCAGCACTGGAATGACTGTGCTGATCTGCCCAACTTTTCTTCTGGATTCTGGGATCTCTCACAGAGAAAGGGGAAGTTATGTAGTCCATACAATTGCATGTAGTTGTGATTAAAGTATTTTGGTTTTCCAACCCTTCACATTATTTTGTCTTAAAGAACAAAGAAAGGGTTTTAAAGTAATTGATGACATGGATCCCTAGTTTGGTCTAAAGCATCCATCACACTTCACAATAGCACTCATGTTTTACACACTCTAGAATTCAATTTTTTTTCTTTATGCAGTGTGGAGGCTCTCCTATTCTTTAGTACCAGAGATCCAGATTTAAGAAATACAAGAACCCATGACTCAGCTAAAATTTTAGCATCTAAAAACTAACTTCAGAGCTTGAATACAGATTTTGTTCTAATGTCAGTATTTTAATCAGTATAATTTCCTCTTAATAAAACAACACCTGTAGTGTTAGATGCTGGCAGCTTTCTCCTCTGCTTCCAGTAAAGAACAAACCATTTTCTGACCTAAAGAAATTTGCTGGACCCAGATGCCAGAGTGTTTAATGAAAGTGAATAGTATTATCCCTAACATCAAATATACCCCACTTACTTTCCTTAGTCATGCTGAAGATCATTAATTTTAGTGAATGACTGCTTCACTACAGAATAGAATGAACTGCATACCATATAATGACTTTCTTGTATCCGCAGCTGGCTTCAAAATTGGCAAACATTGTCATTCAAGCCATGACAGGTAGAGCAGACCATCAGACTTTTGATATTTTTATAATAACCAACAATTTTATTCCAGATTGATTAGTTTAAAAACAAATATCAAAACACCACTTCACACATTAAAAATTTCCAGGTTTTAGCATGAAATAACAAGGGTAGCAGAAAAGTGTAACGAGAATGTTTAAAGAAAAGCAAAAAAACTTTCCTGAAATCTTGTTATCCAGGTAAAGTGCTCATACTTGTACATGAATAGTAGTTGTCAACTGGTTTTCAGTCAAGGAGAATGGTCAATGATTAAGTGATGGTTTTATTCTAATAATCCATCATTTATTCATAAACCTGCAGATGTTAGTTTTCTAGAATTAATTTCATCCTACGTGAAAAGCTGTAAAACTTCTACACATATTACATGAAGATCACGAGGTCACATTCTTACCAATGCTTTGTTTAAAAGTCATGCCATTTTGTTAGTAGCTGCTGTTGGATGTAGCTATTGTCTTATTTCTCTGTCACTAGTATTCTAATTTAACTCTGTGATGATATGTGACCTAGTATATTCCTTAGTTATTTATTTCCATTTTTAGTATTTTAAATGGCACCATGTGATACAAAAAATAATCAAAGTATTTTTTGTTTGCACACAAGTACATTTAAGAATGCATTCATGCATCACATGTAGTTTATGTGCATGCATTCATATATAATATATGCACATGGAAGTTGTAGCCATGCATTTGAATCCAAAGCATTCAGTGTAAATATAAGCATTTTTTCTCTCCCTTGAAGAAAGCACTGTTATATGTTGAAATTTTCACTCATTTTAAATTTTCAGTATTCTGAAGACTGAAACAGTGAGAAAAATTCTTAAAAAAACCCCAGGTTTCTTGTTCAGAAAAATTCTAAGAAATATATTCTTCAGCTGTTATAGCAGTGTAACTTAGAACTTGTGCTCCTACATAAAAATTTGTAAAACCCTTAAAACATAGATTTTAATTCCAACAATTATAACAATTTTGAAAATAAATATTTCAGTGTTATTATTTTTATTCATAAATTCTATTTTTTAAATTAAGAATAATCTTAAACTTGTATCCTGCCTCAATAAGCATTTAATTATATTATAAATGTAGAAAAGCCTCAACAGTAGGAATGAAAGAACTGCTTCCTTTTATCTTGGAGTTGAGTCTTATTTATAAGCAAGACCTGAGTTTGAATGTTACCTGGGAGATCCCAAATAGAGAATAAGTCGTAAGCAGTTTAGAAAAGCAGTAAGGCAAAATGTACCTGTCAATTTTGATACCACTAGGTCAAACTTAGTAGGAATGAATTAGAGTCTGCCATTTAGCAGTGTAAAGCTCTATTAAATGAATGAAATAGGTAATTGCATAATTAATATCAACATCAACAATATTGGATACTTTGAATATTTTAAAGTTAAATTATTTTTCAAGCAGTCTTCTAGGCACAAACAAATCAGGGAACATCATTCTAAGTGAGTTCCCTAAACACCTACTTTTTAATGGTTTGTTATGGCTGAGAGATATCACTCTGTTCTCTGGTGAAATGTTTTCTTGTTAAAGCTATGTGAGTGTTTCCTAAAAAAAAGAAAAAAATTTATTGCTCATTTAGTGACTTCAGTGAATTTTGTCCTACAAAAAGAAAAGTATCTCCATATCGTCCATTTTCTAACACAGAATCACACACCGATTGATCTGTTTCTCTTTTTCATTGGTTTGCCTAGTTTATTTGTTTGTCTATTCTATTGAAAAGAAATTGATCTGAAGACTGAATGTTTCCACGTAGTCATCCTGTCCTTACAAGATTACTTACATCCCTACAGGACTGTACGGAACTTATTCAACTAAATTTAGACTTCTATAATGTACATCCCTATATTCAGGCTAGGTCCCATAGGCTCCTGCTGTCCTAACTGAAAAGAAATAGGGTCTTTTAAAATAAAATTCACTTCATATTAAAAGTAGGTCTGATATATTGCTCCTTAGAAGTACCCGTTTCCCTTCATTAATTATGAAGGAAGCCTTGGTGATTAATTCAGATGAAGACATTTAGGCTATACATATCTGATGGCTGCTTCAGTTACCTTAACACAGACATCTGGCAACATTTCAGATGCCCTAGGTTATCCAAGGGCAGCTGCATGAGACTGGAAATTATAACATAAATCTCGTGAGAGAAGCCAGTCCTTTCAAAGGGTGAGCTGGAAATCCAGCAGGGTTCATTAAGAAACCTCACATGAGCTACTTAGGAAAACTCATCAAGTCCTGTGGGTATTTTCAGTTCCAGATTAGTTGCCTGCAACTGAGTGCATATTAAATGTTCTGAGTAACTATTGCAAAAAATTAAGTGTACTTTATCAATCTACTGTTTTCCAGTCTTCACAGACTGTATAAACTAAGCAAACAATATCAGAGGTTAAAAACTCTGGCTACTACTTACATTTAAACACCTAATTTCACACGCTGGCAATCTGAAAGTAAATCTAACTAGACCAGGTTGCTCAAAGCCACATCCAGCCTTCCCTTGAACACTTCCCGGGATGAAACATCCACAGCTTCTCTGGGCAACCTATTCTGGTGCCTCACCACCCTCTCAATAAAGAATTTATTTCTGCTAATATCTGATCTAAACCTACTCCCATTCAGTTTAAGGCCCTCTCCAGCTTTCTCTGGCTATATCAAACCTATTTAAATCCATACACATTTCAAAGTTAAATAAATCAACATTTTCCAAAAGATCTCTGGAAAATTTCAGCAAGTTTTAAGCAAGTTTTAAGTGTAAGTTTTATTCACACATTTACATGTTGGAATAATATACACTTTTGAATTAGACTAGGTTCTACTTCTAATTTACTGTCTTTTTAAGAAAGGTAGGGAACATATGGCCCAGTTGAGACATAAACTCTGAAAATCACCTTTATTAACCGGTGACACCCAAGCAATTAAGAAAGAGCAAATATGGGTGATGAGAAGAAAGTAGGTGACTTGAATGAGCACTGGAAACTATATCAAGAATTATTTAATTAGCTAGGTAAACACACTTAACTAATCAGACTTTTCTTGTGCTGTTTAAATCTCCTTCCCACAACCTTCTGCCTTCTTTTCCCTCGTTGTTCCAGTTCTTTCTTTCTTTCTTCCTTTCCTTACTGTTTATCTAATTCACTGTTATTTTCTCTTCCCCTACCTTGCTGCTGGAAGTTCTCATATACCTCTACCTTTCAGTTTTCTCCTTGTTTATTTTTGCACTATATTGTATTTGAGTCTTATTCTCCAATATTCTAGTTTTCTTTTTATTCTAGCTTCACAATGAGGGCTTTTATTGCTCTTTCTTCTTTGCTCTTGCAACTCTGAGAAATCTTCTTCATTGTTCCTTTTGAATGCTTTTCCTTTAATTCCTGAAATCTTTCTCAGTTTCATTCATTCTTTACTAATATTTCATGAAAATAATCTGAATTTAATAGTCTGATTTTTAAAATCTGATTTTAATTATCTGGTCTTAACAGATTATAATGTTTGATGTGACTAAGAAAAGCCTGCTCAGAAAGACAAAGTGCCTGTGAATCTAGATACACTCTATAGCTTTATCATAAAAGCACAGTTCTTTCTTTGTTACTGCTTTTGTGAAATTCTTTCTCTTTTGGTATATGATAACACAGTTATGTATAACTTTCTGGTTTTTTTGTTTTTGTTTTTGTTTTTGTTTTTTTTATAAGACTAAAAAAAAGTTAGTCTTCAGTTGTCCTGATGTGGAAACTTATAGTTTTCTCACTTGTTTTTAATAAAGCAAGATTTATTGTTTTTTCCTGTCTGCTACATGCACATATACATTTGACTAAAAGAATATATCCATTTGACTGAAGCCATCTGTCAGTACCAGGCCAAAAATCTAAAACTAATGGAGTAGCATGTGCTTTAAATATGAGCAGTATCTTCCCTGATGACAACATCATTCTTTAACTAAAACAATAGTCTCAGAAGAATACTAAATACTGAGGAAATGTTACAATATAAAATAAATCTACTTTAGCAGATAAGAATGTAAGAAAAATAACAGGAAAAAAATCTTCTTAAATTCTAATGGATTCATAGACTTAAATAAATAGTTAGACAACTGTTATCACTTGTGGGCCAAAAGGTGTTCACAACTACTCTAACATGAATTTTAGTTAATCCCAAATGACTTCAACACAGCAACTGCATTAAAAAATTAAAAAAATAAAACCATAATAATTCTTTGGATTATTAAGGCTTTTTTTTTTTTTACCATAATATGTTGAAATTAGTTCCTCCCCAAATTTCTCACTTATAACTTTGTGTTTTTTTTTTTTTTTTTAAATACTGGATTCCCTGTCCTCACTGAAATTTAAGTTCAGATGCTGTCAACATTGCAGACATTGTGTCCTGTTTCAGCTTCATCCCCAGAAGTACAATTTGCATACATATAGAACTGCAGATTAATAGGTATTAAAAAATATCTTAAAAGTAGCCAAACCCTTCCATTTCTCATTAAAAACTAATTCCTATGCAGTTATTCTTGGTTTTTACCTTTTCAGCCAATGTGCTCTTACTAAAAACATATGGCAGGGAAATATTAGTTATTGAAAGTTTCATAGTAAATACATTCTCTACCAAGAGTAGAGATAGACCATGGAAACAGACCCATTATCCAGTCTCAAATACAGTTTTCTTGAATGGGAAGTGACTCTTAGGAAAATTTACCACGGTACTTCCTAGGAAAAATTTCCCACTTTTAGTAGTATCTCAAGGACTTCTCTTAGTAGAAGTGAAAACTGCAAATATAATTGTTTCAGCTAAATTTTATTGTCTACAGAAATAATGTCTAAACTTAAGCTGGTCACTCTAAGATTCTTTTAAAATTGAAAGAGACAAATAAATGCATTTTTGTGTGATGCGTATTAAGATTGCCACCCTAGGAAGAAGTTAATTAATCTCTAAAGCTAGACTTATTCAGTGTGCACCATGAATCCCACGTAAGAATATTTGATGAATTTCTTTTCAGTAAATATGTCTAAACCTTTTTTTATCTGTTTGTTTCTGGATTTTAGCATCTATGTTTCTGTTATCTGAAAGTCCAGTAAATATTATTCCTCGGCTTTTCTTTGGATCCATTTAGGAGTTATGTTTTGAAGGTAAAGGAGCCAAAATTATGGAGTTGAATTCTGAGAAATGTCCATACAAAAAATAATGAGACATTTGAGAAATTTCTAAATATAACCAAGACACTAGCACTGAACACAGAGATGTAGCAGTGCCAGTATAGGAATTACAATGTAAATCTTATTTTTTCTATATTTTGAAAAATGTTGCACAAATGTTTGTTTGGTGTAATGTCAGATATCAGACTATTTGCATTACTCTGTGTCAGAGTCTGAAACCATAAGATTAAAAAAAAAAAACAAAACAGAAATAAAAACTGTGACTTTGTAATTCTAAACTTGTTCATTTAAAAATTAACTTTCCCACAAACAAGCCCACCTTACCTACTGTAAGTCCTATATATAAATATTTTTTTATTCTTTGTTGTATCAAATAAAAAGTCAGTTATGATTTTTATTCTTTTGACAATTTCTGTGTTGCAGATAGTTCATTTTTTAAATCTTTGCAATATAAGTTTTTTAGTAATTAACTTTTGAGAGGTCTAAAGTGACCCCAAATATGAACATCATTAAGAGAAAAACATATTTCCACTTACACTTTTTGTGTTTTAGCTCAACCACTATTGTGCTTGACACACTTGAGTTAGATGGAAAATTGGTTGTTTCTATAGCTACTATGATTTCTGAGTGATATTCTGTGAGGAACACTGAGTTCTTATTTTATACCAAAGGGATTATTTTAATGAAAGTGTAGTCATGTAGGACAGTGTATCAGCACGAAAAGCATGATGCATTACATAGAATCACTTTTCTAAACAAACAAACAAACCTAAAGCCAAAGACCAAAAAACCAACCAATAAACTTAACATAACACACCTGTATTTAATTTTGTAACAAAGGTGAGCATCCAGGAGACCAAACATCAATATATGAAACTGATTGGCAAAATAGTCCAATACATTGAAAATAATTACTTATTACAGCGTGTGAACAGTGAATGGATATTTTTACTGTCTGCATACAAGTTATTCAGATATTCATTCATCATTTATCTGAAGAATTTCTAACATAATTGAAAACAGGCTTGTTTAGCTCTGAAAAAAATAATCCAAAATGGCAAACAAAGATAAATCTTGGTATCTCAATTTTTTTATTATGCAAATCATTTTACCAGTTTAAATTGAAATATGTGCTCTGTCTATTTACTAACCACATATGCATGCATTCATATAAACTCCAAAAATTCCAGGGAATGGGTACTCAAGCATTTTACTTATTAGTAAATGACTATATATCTCAGGTTTCTATAAATAGACAATATTTTTGAAAATATAACTCTCCCATATATACTCTGACATTTACAGGAAAAGAAGCCTTTTCAGTTTTTAAAATATTCCTGTAGTGATGCAGTTTTAGTTAATGTGTCCAGTTGTTTCTTTTAAGCCACAAGCGTGGTTTCCAGAGGTCTGCAGTAGACTTAACGGTAAGAACGTTTGATTCTGACTTTAACCTGGGACACAATTGCAATATAAATACTAAGGATTATAGAAGACATAAAGGAGAACAGGGGAAAAAAAGCCCAAAAAACGCCCAAGAAATTCAAACAAAAAAACCAAGGATTCCTACTACCTTCAAATATCCAGAGGTTATGTACTTCAAAATTCATGGCTCACAAGAGAGCAGAAAATCCAATGTGGAGATATTATATTGTGAAGAAGGGGGTTGAAGTAGATTTGTGTTTCTTGCAAAAGGAATGTTGCTTTCTCCTTTGCAGGCTTGAATAGGACAGGAAATTTTGAAAGAAGATGTAGTTGCTGTTACAGGTAATTCTCAGATTATTCTTTTCTGCATGTGGGAAACACAGTAAAAGCAGTTTGTGTCCAAAGTCTGACATTTTTTAGTGTAACTCAGTACTCTGACAACAAATCTTTCCATGATTTTGGTTGATCATAAAGACATAATTTATGCCTGTACAGAAAATATAGTATCTTTCTCATATATTATCTTTTCTCTCCTTATCCTCTTTCAGAATATTTTTGGTGTGTATCCACAATGCATTGAAAGACTGAAAAGTTTTGCTTGTTTTCACATTTCCCAGACTATTTTATTTTCTCTATTTTTTCTGCAAAAGTCCAGTGATAGAATATAAAAACCTTTGGAGCTACACTGCATGGTAAGTAAAGCAGTACCTGGAATGAGTCTCAGGCATTTGCAGGTAGTCACGCCATTTAATATTGCAAAAGAAGAAACAATAATAATCTGTATCTGACATTTTGTTATTGTGGTATTACACTTCACTAATCAGGCTTCATTAACAATGTAACCAAAAAGACAAATCTTTTATTGTGTTACCTTAGTGTACTGTTAAAGAAACAAACACTAGCTACTCTCCACAACACAGAAAAATCTGTAATACTCACAAAAATATTTTTTTCTATTCGGTTATTGAATAAACTAATTGGTGTAACTTATATGTATTAAGTTCAAGTTTACTGAAAAAAAATCCTGCTATTTCAAATGCTTGGGTTTCTGATAAAAATGTAAAAAATATTGACTGTGTGTGACCTGATTTTTCTGAGATAAGAGGTCATTACTAATTACTTACTGTATACCTGAATAACAACCTTTTGTATGCAAATGTATATAGAAGTTAAATGACAGTAATTACAATAATGTTCCTCTAATTCTGATAGGAAGAGAGATTTATCTTATTGACCTATTTCATCTTGATATTGTGTTAACTGTTTGTTAAAATAAATGTGCAATGAATAATTTCTATGAGTATGTTTGCCTTGAATTATTTTAGCAGGTAGTCCTTGAAAACAAATGAAGTATAAAAGGCAGACCTAAAAATCTCTGCATTTCAAAAATATGTCTGCTACACTAACAGTTTACAAATGCAAAGGACTTTCTGGCCCAATAAAAGTACTACATGATTACTGTCCATAATAATCCATACAACATCATGTTACCAATTTTACCTGATGAAAAGCTTTATTGTCTTGAATAACCCAGAGATTTCACCTCTCGGTGGTCCTGATTTCTCTGAAGACATCATCGGAAAACCTCAGACTAAGAAGGAAAGCAACATAGTGGTGCCCCTTTCCTATGTATTTCTTTCCCCAGTTTTCATTTTATTTCCTGACATTTACTCTTGACTGTCAGGGAGAGCTGATATGGTTTTCTTTGATTTAAATTTTATGAGTAAGCCAGTTTTTCTTTGTTCATATTTCTTATTTGATATCATTGGCAATCAAAAGCAGATAAACAACCTCCAGGGCATCAAAAATATTTGTTCAAAATGTTAGGATGTTCGATTGATAAGATTTTTTAGTGGGTGTTTTGCTATTGAATTATATTAGGCATAGTTTCATAATACAATTTTTAAAGTTTTGCTAAGATTTAGAGCTCTCTCTTGTAAGTATTTTTTAAGCAAGAGTCATTATTTCTTGCTGTGACTGTCAGAATGTCATCTTCATTAACACAAAGGAATTCCTTACCTTCACAATCTTATTTCTATGATGTTTAGCCTCAATGTATGTCTCATGATTAAATAACAGATGTATAACTGTTTTGCAGATATGAATTTTACTAATCAGATCCAGCATCCTTATGTGGAAGGGGACAGTATATCCCATATCAAAGTCTGGACTACTTTTAAGGATAATTCTAGAATCAGCTCAATTTTACCATCATAAAGAGTTAGTAAAGGCTGCTGGTCTGATAGCCAGTTTTTGCTTATTTGATAGAATGGGATATTAATCAGAAGAATGCATTATTCAGCCTGTACCTTTTGTCTTCTGCTTAACATCCAAAAACATTGATACATGCAAATGAATTCTGGAAACATGACTTTTTCCTTTATTACTTTTCTCAGGGAATAGCTGAGCTTTTTTGTGTGTCTCCTGCCTATTGAAAAGATACCTTTAACAAAAAAAGAAACATGGAAAAGGTCAGTTGAATTTAAAATGCTTCCATTAATATTTTTTCTTTTATTTTACAATCTGTAACAAAGAACTTTAACAAAGAGTTTGAATCCTTTCTTTTCTGTAATTTGGACTGGTGCTGTTCATGCACTTAGATACACAGCAGCCTTCCCTTTTCTGATTCAGAAGGGAGCTGTCATTATCTTGCCCAAGTGTTGAAAAGAAGTTCTTTGAGAAAACTGCTTCAAAAGTACATGTATTTGTAGGAAAAATAATGCTGTCTAATTATGAGCTGTTGTTACCATCGCAACCTGGAACTATCTGTGTGCATGCACAAACACACACACACACACAAACACACACACACACACATACATTGTATCTCTCTCTTAATGCATATTTAATGACACATAAAATTGGGAATCTTTACCCCTGCTTCCACATGGAAATTTGTCTTTTTGACAAGAAAATTACTTCTGGAATATTTTATGATATGTATAGGCTTACAACAGTCCATTCTCCATTACAGGAAAGGCTGTGCACCTTGTCCTGCCAAGTAGAAAGCTTTCTGTTTGACAGGATTTAAGGACAATGAAGGTAGTTTAGATAACAGTGGAGTAAAAATACTAAAACTTCATTTAGTTTTGTTCACAATTTCAAAACAATGAAAAAACATGTTATTACAACAGGGAATCAAGCATAAAAAGCCTATTGAGCAATATAAAGCAAAAATATTCATTATTCATTAGTAGTGTTAGTCTTATTTTGTAACTGCCTAACATTAAAATGATCATTCTTATGTTGTAGGAAGTCAAACAGATGGAATTAAAGACGCACACAAATAAAACAAAGAAAACAAATAAAACCAAACAAACACAAACAAACAGCACAACTTTTAAGCTAATTAGAGATCATCCCAAAAAAAGTTTTCACAACTCATTTTATGGACAAGAATCTTATGCAAAGAAGCATAGAAAAGATACCTTGAATGAATACCAATATCTATAGCTTCACCTAGGGAAGTACTGACAGAGGTGTATGTACTCCCTGACTTTGTTCTGTCAACCAGCCAAGGGCATTCTGAAATTCATCCTACAAACTGGGTGCATTGCACCTCCCTTTCCTGCACTTACAACAATCCTTGGAGAAGACAGTTTACATGCTGTAAACTGAGCCTGGTACATGCATATTTTTTTTCAAGAAAAGTCAGTTAAGAAAGATATCGTGATGAAATAAAATATACAGTGTGCTTCATAAGACTAACTAGAAGTTGTTCTTTTTTTTGACATACAGTGAAAAAATATATAAATTTGATAATGGAGATTAACCCTTACTAAAGACACATTACTATGTATGTATTCATGTATATATGAGTATGTATATATATTGCTGTGAGAAAAAAGACAAGTTGTGCATTTTGTATTTTTAATGTACCCAAAAATCAAACAGGTTTGGCAAACTACTTATTTAGTCTTTGCAGTGGTTTTTGGATGCAGGAGTTTAATTCAAGGGATAAAATGCTTTGGGTTTTCCAGTTCAGATACCTGTGAACTGTGGTTGCGTAAATTGAGGAAGGAACTTGAAAAGATCAGAATAATATTAAGCCCATGAAAAATATATAAACTTGATATATTTTTGTAATATTTTTTTTGTTTTTCATTTGGGGAGGTCAACTGTTACTTTGTTATTTTAAATGTTTCTGCATTATCATCTTAAATTGAAGAACATCTTTATGTTTGTATTTCATTTGAAAAGTAGTTGAAGGTTAAAAACTAGCTATCAAGTGACAGAACTTGGAATTCAGAAAGAAAATATGTCACATTATGTATTTATATATTTCAACCCAATATAGTGATATCTCTTCTGTTATCTTTTTTTCTTATATTGACATGTCTGAACAAATGGCACAGATAAATTTCCAAATGGATAACTCCTCTAAATTTGGAAACAATAAAAACCATTATTGTTTTGCAAGGACATTGTTTCTTTACATAGACTCTAATGAACAGAACTGTTAATGTATTCTGGACTTGGTTGGCTGCCAAGGTCAAAGCATCATTATCATCAAGATGGTTTAGCTCAGCAGCCACAGAATGTATTAAAGAGGCTGTGTCAGTCTGGTATTTAAGAGAAATGCCTCAACTGGTAAAATATTCTCAAAGTAGCCCTTACTTATACAGTACCTTTTAAAAATAAAAATAAATAAAAAAATAATAGGTCTGAGAACCATCTCTTCAAGTCAATTTCCAGAAATCTAGGAAAATGAAAGTGCAGTCATTACTAACAGAACTGAACAACTTTTCAAGAAAAGATGTCCACATGTAAAATGCTACACATATGGGCAGTCACATATGGATCAGGCAGGGCCATTCTTAGAAAGACTGAAGTTGTTGAGCCTTTAATTTGACAATTATATAAAATGATAAGATATTCACCTGTTGGTTATATTCTCCACACCTAAAATAGAGAGTCGTATAATCCACTGCCTGCTGTCCCTCTACCCCTGTTGAAGAGAAACAACAGACACCTCTCTGTCCTGTTTGTATTCCATGAGGGTATTTTCCTGCCAGATGTCCAAGAAAGAATAGAGGACACTCTGGGCATGCATCCATTTGGATAATGCTGGCTTGTAAAAGAAATGTAGCTGCATGTCTGTTCTCCTGTATTTTATAATAATTTTGTTAGTTTTGTTTCCAGTGATATGTATTAGTTATTGTGTAGTGCATGGAAACATATAGGAAGGCTTTTGCAATCACTTTTTTCTTCTCTCTCTCCCTCTCTCTGTTTTATGAGCAGTAAACTTGAATCAATCCATCCTTGAGTATTTCTGTTTCTGACCAAAGAGTGTTATTTAATCTCCAAGTTGAATATGTTTGTCAGCTGCTTGAATACCCACAGACATTCAGATATCATGGTGATGAAGGTAGCATAAAAGATTAATTGCTATATTGATTTATAATAGTAATTGGTAGTGGAAGTCAGCACACCAGTGTATATTGCCTTTTATTGAACTTCTCGTTTTATGCTTGCATAAACATATACAGTTATACATATGCAATACATTATTTAGCCTTTTCAAAAGGCCTGCATTTGGTCTTATACAATTTAATGAAGAACAGGTTTCTACGACATTTTCAGATGTTGTTAGACAACAGATTTTCTTTGACTAGTGGCTTAGTCATATAACTCAGGTATGCACCCTGACTTATATGTTAAGTCCATCCTCGTCTGTGGACACTGATTCAGTTCAGAATGTTAATATCTACAGTCCACATTTACAGTGACACTAATATTATAGACATTTTCAGAACAGAATAATAGCTAGTGATCATCTGAGAAATTAACTTAGAAATAAACCACGCAAAGCCAAGTTAATAGCTGCCACTCTAGCTTACCAGAGGAATGGTGTGATATGTAAAGGAAGCATGTGGTCCCGGGGTTATTGATTAGTATTTCTTATTTTCTGCCCACATAATTTATTCCTCTTCACCTTCCACCCTAATACAGCTAAACTGCTAAATTCAGCTCCCTAAAAGCATACTTGTTCAGCTTCTCCCCTGTTCCTCATCTGACGGCTTACCATAACAGAATCAAATCTGAATAAGCACAGCTGAGACACTGAGAATTTTATGACTTTTAAAAGGCAAAGTTTAGAGTTCACTGATTTCTTCCACAGAATATGACTTTGAAATTTTTTAATTTGTAAAAATTTATTAAGTATCATTTAAAAAAAAAACAAAACAGAAAAAAAAACCTCTTGAAGTTAAAAAGTTTTATTGATTTACTGGTCATGTAGTTAACTTCTCAAGGACAATCCATTCCTCTTGCTCCTTCAGCAGAGTATGAGATGTTATACTTGCAGAAAATATCTGAAAAGCCGTAATAGTTCAAAACATTTTGTAGGATATCTCAAACTTGAGGATTTTTTTTAAATAAAAAGAGAAAAAAAGTCCAAAATTCAAAGCTACAAAGTATCTCTCTGCAGTTACATATTTTCTAAGAAAAACTAATGGGCTTTTATTTGGTTTTTGTATGCGTGTGTATGTTTGTGTAAAAATTACCCATTTTCCTAATCAGAGGAATAATATCCTTTAATTGTATTCACACTAAACAAAGTGACATTTTTGCTCAGTCCCACAGAATGAAATGCTCATTTAAGGTCTAAGTCCTGGTCGGTGTTACTAAGACCTTGACCTTTAGTAAACACTTCTAATATATGCAACAACAGTTTTGGAGAAAAAAAAATTCTACACCCAAAAGAACAAAATAAAATTCCATTGTTATGCCATTTTCCTTTTGTTTTCTCTTAATCACTGTGCAAAAATATCTGCCAAGAAGAATGTATTATTTTATGTGATTGACAATTTTTCTTAATTTTGTTAAAAGATATATGTTAGATATTTATATTTTTGAATGAGATATCTTCAGCAGTGAAATTTCTAATGTTTAATTATTCAAATTACACCATGGTAAAAAAAAATTGAGAACCTTCAAAAAGAGGAGTAGGCAAAGTTCATACGTTGGTTGGGGTTTTACTGCTTTCATTACTTTTTTGGGAGAAAATGCAGTATTTGGTTGGTTGAAAATTAAAATTATGAGTTAGTTCTTTGAATCTTATTTTGTAAAATGTGTCAAAAGCAAGTATAAAGATGCTCAAATTATTTGTCTTGTTTTTCTTCATCTCTCTACAGTTTAAGGTAACCTTTGTGCATTGCTGTAGATGGAAAACAAAGGAATTGTGTGAAAAATATCTGTTTTAAACTCAAATCTCATGTAAAGACTATTTTATATTTCAGACAATGATAGTGCAAAAAACACTGTGCATGAGAGAAATTTTAGAAATATATGTAAACTCATGCTCTGAAAAAATTCTCAATTTTCATTCTGAAAGAGTTGAAAGCGGATTAACCAAGTATAGAAGTATACAGCAAGCTAAACAAAATAATATTATCTGAAAAGGATTAATAGACATGTCTTTCATTGCAGCATATTCCCTCATACTCTGGCAAACTTTACAATATTTTTCTCTGGCCAAGGGATGTTGTATTCTAGTTTGGTTCAGCTCGATTATTTCTCCGAAATATTTCACTGCAGCTACCAAAATGCAAGCCTTTCTGATTTGTGTTCTCCAGAAGGAAAGCTGGAATGTTTAAGTATCCTGATAAAGTTTAATTATTTACAGAGCTGAAGTAATAGTTGATGTGTATCATTTACATTAGATTATTTACACTTCTCAATAGGTAGTAATATTTAATTTGCAAACATGTCACACAAACCCTCCTTATCTATATAAATTATACCTGGAAATAAAGCAGAGCATATTGTGAAGAACATATTGCAGTCCAAACGGTCCAGATATTAGTAATCATTGAACAGATATACACAAAGTCCTTGACTGTGAAATATTTAGAAAGCTTTATTAACACCCACGATTGAATGCAGTAACTACTGCCATGTCAACACTATGAATAGAGATGTTAATAGCTCTTTTGTTTACCCTCCAACCATCTGGAATATTTAGCAGATTCAGATGCTCAAAACAAGGAAGCAGCATGCTCAGTTGATACTGTCCCTTTCAGCTGGACAACTTTTTTAACACAGCTATTAGCCTGAATGTTCTCCATATGGAGTGGCATGGCTCACCTAGAATATATAAATGATATAGAAAATTCGTCCTTTCTCATTAGTTTTACATTAAAAAGCAGTTTATTTAGACAATTAAATTGCACTTAACAATAAGGTTGTAAAGTATGTTGGAGATGGCTGCAATTGAATTAATCAGCCTGTTTTACACAGTGCACAAATGTAACACTATTAGCACATGCCATTTTGTAGATATTGTAGCAAATTGTAAGCTGGAAATGAGGCAGTAAGAGCAAACATTCAGGAAGATAAAAAAACCATTCCAGAACCATATTTAAGAACATCTTGTAAGTAATTTGCTAATTGCGTTTGGTTTGATTAGTGGAAACATACTACCTTCTTTGGAGCAGCTGCAAATTTTAAAGGAGTTACTTTTTTTTAATCCTAGATCACAACACCAATGGAAATACAGCTCTTATACAACTGCTAAAACAAATTTATAAGACATATGTAGCAAAGAAACTTAAAAATATAGATAATATATGGTCAGTGGTGACATAAGCATTTTTTTTAACTTCCTTGGTATAATGTGGATGAGAACAAGTTCAGACAGTGCAGCAATTGATTAACTAACAGTATAGGGAAAACATTTGTATTGAATGTCTAACTATTTTTGTGTACCTAACATCCTCTTGTTCAAATAGGTTAATGAAAATGATAATATTATGGCACAAATGGAATGAATTAACTGATTATATCACTTGGTCATTATAATGTTAATAAAAGAGAAGGGCAAATAGCAAACTTTAATTAAATTGATTTACATGAACATTATTCCTCTTTGACTTGACCGAAACAAGACAAAAGTTGCAAGTAAATTCCATCTGCATATGTACTGGGTAATTATAGGACAACATTATACTCCCTAATTCCTTTCCACTTTCTATATTTTAACAGTTTTATGTCAAATTAGTCTGCTTAAGTCTAAAATTGTTCTTAAACACTTCAGTAAGTTGCATACGACATTACAGCGTGGTAAAAAAAAAGCAAAGGAAGAGTTGTCTCAAATAATTGATACTACTTGAGGTAAAATAGAGAAAAACAAAGAGTTGAATGAATTTCAAAAAGTGATGCTTAGATAACAGAACCATGCCATGGACAAGATAACCTGAGGTCTTGCTTCAAACAGAATGCTGGGATAGAAATTCCCCCAAGGTCCCTTCAAAACTAAATTTTTTTGTAATTTTCTGAAAGCAGCTTGTTTTAAAATTAGCTATATGTTTCCTAGTATATTTATACATAGGAACCAAATATCACTTCTCCATGTATTATTTTCTTCCTTGATATTTTGGTTACTAACACTACTTTGTATTTTATTTCTAGCAACTAAGAATGGCTCCCACTTCCACATTTAATTTTAATTCATAGAGAAATGGTGTGTGAGTCTCCAAGAGATTTTGTGAGGAAGCCACCATTTCTATCTAGTTCAAAAGTACAAGGGCAAAACTATGCTGCAATCCATTCTGCCATTTCCTTATGCAGATAACTTGTAATCATTTAGCCATCCTTGTAATGTTTTATTTTCAATTTTTTAGTTATACTTCGTGGGTTTCTTTCTGGTTTTGAAAGTATGCAGTAAACTTAAAATATTATTTTAAGTTCAGAGCAAACTAATTTTGTACAGAATATCTAAAACAACAATCATCGTATTTTGTTTACATGTATATTTATTCACTTGTGATGTATTTTATCAGTTTCAGAACTAAGAAAAAGTCTTTCAAGACTTGAAAACTCTGCATGACTGTAATCTATAGAATGATGAACATAGCAATAGGTAATTTGACATAAATATATAGCATAATTTATAAAATGCAAATAACTCATGCTGGAGTAAATATTCTCTTTTTTTTGGTACTATAACACAGCACATATTCTTATTTGTAGCTATAGTATGCAAGCTTTCAAAAAGGAAATTAAAATCTTCCTTAGTTTTAGTCAATCTTTGTTAAATAAAGCAGTGAGTTAACTCAATTTTTGGCCCTAAAGTATTCTCTTGATGAAGAGCACTTTCTGATTTTTCATACATGCATCTGGATATTTCATTCTAAAGGTTTTATTGCTCTACATTAAGCTCCGAGACAATCCATATCCTCATATACTCACCATACACAATACATAAAAAATTAGTATTGATATGGAGATTATCATTGATGACAGAGCACTTTCTTGCATCTCAGATGAGAGATATACAGCAACAAGGAAGTTTAGGGAGAAGAGATGGATAGAATATGGGTAGGCCATTCAAAATTTTTTTCAAGTGGTGCAGAAGTCACAGATTGCTTCTTTTTACATTTTCTGACTCATAAAAGACAAGTTCCTTAAGTTTGCATTGACATCCCAAAACTTTCATATATGAAGGTAGCTGTTTTTTCCCATTCTGCTTTATTCCTTCTATGTGTATGACTGAAGGGGATGAATCTGGTTGTTTTGCAAACAATGTCTACTTTTCAGGAATAAATAATATGTAACAGAGCTTTGCAGCTATTCTCTTTGGATTTTTGTCATCTTTAAATGGATGCTTTAGGGATTTTTTTTTAATATGTCATTTTCTTAGATCTTTCAGCAACTGTATCTGAAGTAAACAATTGATATCTGACTTATAGTTATGTATTACGCCAAATAAAACCAGAACAACTATTCTGTATGAGTGACTCCTAGAGAAGTATGGAACATTTTAATAATACAATTCCCTCTCTACACATCAAAATAGCAAGTTTGTTTGTTTGTTTTTTCAATAGTTGGAAATATAACTGAGAATATTTTTATTCAAATAATCATCCATCACAATTTTCTGTTCAAAATCTACTATCTTGATGAATAAGATAAAACATAGATTCAATGTCCAGGTCATGAAGATGCACTAAAAATATTTTTTAACATTCTGCTTATGCTGCCAAATCACCATGAAAACTCATTGGTTTTGCTATGCGGCTTGTATTTTGTCAGCAGACTGCTTAATAAACATAGGTTCAACACTCATAAACATTCCTGATTTCCAGATTTAGAGAGGGATTCATTTGATTCTGAAGATATTTACATATGGGAAAATTCCCAGGGCCACATCTATAACTCCTGGGCAGGGGGAAAACGTAATTTTCACTTGATAAAAAGTGTATGTATACATACCCTAGTATGTGCTAGGGAATCCACCCTAGAAATGCCCATATTTCTCCACTGACAATAAAGGTCAGATGGAAAAGGCAGCAGTTCATACACATATTGGAAATATCAGGTTAAATGAGATTAAACTATCAGGTTTTTTTCCTAAACTACGAAAAATATTTTTTAACCCTTTTAATCTTTACATAGTTTGTATATCCTTATGCAAACATGAAACCAACTAAACAGAATAGAGAAGTCTTACATTAACTAAGAACTATATGGAGGTATATCCTTGGAGTATATTATTGGGATACTGGTATGTGCCTTTGGGAAGATATAACAATTTCCTCAGCATAATGTAGGGTTTGACAAACTACTTTAGTCTTCAGTCAGATTTAGTAGTAGGAAGAGACAGCTGAACATATGAGATACTTTGCTAACATACTTTGAAACTTACTGAATTTGAAACTATTCAAGACTCAAAAGAAGAAAAGTTGTCACAGGGAAGGAAGAGCGTGGAAGAGGTGTGTCTGTCTGTGTATGTCCATGTATGGAGCACATTATGTAGACAAGCTAGAATGTATTTCTATAACCATTTCTTACACATTTTTTCTCATTTTATCCTTTTTTTTCTGTCTGATTATGCAATTTTTTATTTACTCACACCTAATTTATCTCCCTTTTCATTGTTTAAAATTCTCCATCCTCTATTTTGACCCAGGCAAGTTGGTAATTTATTGTGCTTGTATATTTTTGATGCATTTAGATGGTTTGGTCTTATGCTTTTTTTTCAAATATTGTTTATGTAAGGCAGAGCTCTCTAAACAGTTTTTACCTTTCATTTAATTTCCTTGTGATTTCTGTTGCTATTTCTTGAGTTTAGTTATGACTGTGTCTTTAAGATCAATGTTTTATGTTTACAAATATCTCTTCTCCTCATTTTAAGGTTCATAAATTCCACAGTTGCTCTTATTGAAGTTGCCTTCTGTCTTCAAAATTTCCACTTACTCATTTCTGCATAAAAAGAGAGAGAGGGAGAGAGAAAGACAGAAGAGGGTAGTTTATTTCTGTTGTTTTTCTTATCCAACAAATATTTTTCTAATTTTTGTAACTCATAAGAGGTGTTCCTTGCTATATCCGTAATATATCTTTGAAATATCTAGGTCAAATTACTTATATTTTCCTGCTGTTGAAAGTGATATAATTTCTTCCTAGACTTTACTGTTTTAGTCATCTTGTACATAAACCATTGTGACAACTAAATTGTTATTGCCACAAGTACCATCCAACACCATCACCTATATTAAAATTTCTGTAAATATTTCCTTCTTTCTATGACTGGGCAAAGCCTTAAATTTCTCACATTTTTAGTCCATCCGATAGATTTATGTAACTTTAGTGAACTTAATGAGAAACCGGAAAGAGAAGAGTTCTTGGGATTACTATCTGAAAATAAATAAATCTTCTCTGTAAGAGGTGTTAAACCTCTGTGAAACCTACACATTTCGGACAAGTTTGTCTACTTTTCAGGATTAGGACTTTGAAAATCAAGTGCTTATAGAAATGAAACTTCTACAAAGAAGTAAATACCAGCCACATGTAACAATTATGTAAGCACTATATTTTTTCCATATGCATCTACACATGAATCATTTATGAAGTCTATAAAACAATATCTTCCCTTGAAGGGATTTGACAACCATAATTGTTGTGTTGTAAAAGTCAGTTTTTAAAATTTGTTCCATATTCAAGAAAGCACTAAATGTTCAATTTGTCTGTACAGACTAAAAGTTCCTTGAAGCTGAACCTTTAAATGTTGCATACATTATAATCATAAACTAGGGATAGTGCTTCTCTCTCATGTAATGCAAATAAAAAATGTGCTACTTGCAGTCTGTTCCTTATTGTTCAATCTTGTGTTATAACCAAAGAAAAAGAGAAAATTCTTGAAAATTTTAAATGGTGGCATTTATTGGGTGGAATTATTTCTTATTTCTTATTTATTTCTTATTTCTTATTTCTTATTTCTTATTTCTTATTTCTTATTTCTTATTTCTTATTATTTCTTATTTCTTATTTCTTATTTCTTATTTCTTATTGATACTATTCTAACTGAGATACTACTAGTACTATTTTTACTGAAGCAGCATGTTAACAGAATAATATTAAAACTAATAATAATCGGAGTTACTTAATAAATATTCTACTGAAGAATTTACTTTTGAGGACCTTTGAGTTCAAAAGAAGGACTCTTCCTGCCAAGAACCCCTTCCTGATGGATCGGGAGGGTACTGAAGAAAGGGCTTGAGAGTAGTAAGGAGAGAATAGTGGACAAATAGAAGATTTTGACTATTGATAGGAAGTCTTGTTATAGGTTTTTTAAACGAACACAAAAGATTGTGAAGACTTTGCAGAAGCAGATTTTGTGAAAATTTCATACAGATTTTAGCCTGAAAGTCGTACTGAGTTTTGTATGGAAAATGGATCTGAAGTAAGGTACACAGAATTCAAGTATCCTTTGTTTTTAGTATACTAGATCATTGCTGAAAGTACAGTAAATGTGTGATATGTCTAATCCCACAGTAGGAGTAGGAAACAGTTCAAATTAATTGTACTCTAAGAATTAAATATGAAAGGATCATAGAACATCCAACTTGAATGTTGTAATTATACATCATCCAAGTTGGGTAGATGTCTCCCACTGCCACTGACTGCTGCTCAACCAATTTTGGAAATCTCTCGAAAAACAATTATATATTTATTTTTCCTTCTACTACATTGAAACTGATTTAGATCAGACTTCTTTGCTAGAAATTGGCATGTATTTTCCCTTTGTCTCTGTTTCACTCAGAAGTAACTTTTTTCCATATTGAAACCTATAGTTTAATCTATTTCTTTCTAAGATCTAGACCAATTTAATCTTGTAAAATCTTCTTAAGTATATCTACTTGTACATAAAGAAGTCTAACATTCATGTTCCTTACACCTGGTACTTACACATTATCTTTTAAACTCTTTGGAACTTACATACAGCAAACACAAAAGTAGGATGAACAATCTGCATGAAGTCCTCAGAAGACCTTAAATTATAAAAGAGGAGAGGAGAGGAGAGGAGAGGAGAGGAGAGGAGAGGAGAGGAGAGGAGAGGAGAGGAGAGGAGAGGAGAGGAGAGGAGAGGAAAATGGAAAATGGAAAATGGAAAATGGAAAATGGAAAATGGAAAATGGAAAATGGAAAATGGAAAATGGAAAATGGAAAATGGAAAATGAGAAAGGAAAAAGAAGAAAGAAGGAGGAAGGAAAGGGAAAAATGGTATATATAAACACATTTACATGTATGTGTATGAAAAAATAGACATGCACATAAGCTTTCTATTATATGACTTTCAAACTAATAATAGAAGTAGAATATTGTGACTAAATAATAATAGACTAAATCTTCTATGTTTGACAGAAATATTCACTGAGAACTTCAAATTGATTAAATTATCTAGGTAGTCTATGAGAAAGCTGTTCCTACACAGACATCTACAGAATTTATTACTTGCATTTCACTGTGAAAGGAAAGAAAAATACAGCACTAAGAAGATCCACAGAGAATTGCTGCAATATCTACTTGTATTGGACATCTGTAATGCCCAAGAGTCATGGTTGCTGTCCCTTACTTGTAAAATGGTGGCCTATTTTAAAAAAAATATCTTTCTATGCATTTTAAGTTCTACCCTACAAAAAACCCCAAATATTCAATTGACAGATTTTAGCTTCTATATTGTGATATTAGATATAAAAAAAGAACAAAGAACAGGAAGGCATTTGATCCTTGACCAGAGCTGTGTTCATCTAATCAATCTGATTGCCATTCTTTAAGGTTTTGTACTGTCTAACACAGAAATACAACATATCTTTGTAGCTGTGCAAACCTACAGAATATCTTGATTTCCTAAAGCAGTAAAAAATCTTTAAGTGACCAATTCTTTTCAAAGGAAAGTAGACTTGAAAAATCTTATTTTACATTCTGGATCTGGTATTGCTCTGAATTGCATGTTTGTCATTTTATTATTCATGTGAATATTTCATTGAGCAAGAAGATGAAACACTAGATTAATGCATCAGTGAGAGGCATCATCCACCCTGAGGGAGTCACTATATTACTGTAATCAGAAAAATATGACCAAGCTACTTCAGATGTACTAGTATAAGCTGCTGGCTTATTTAGAATATTACCGTTAGCAGCAAGGAAGTGCTAATGTCAATTAAGTTGAGAACCACGTGGCAATATGTGGAAATTCTTTAAAAAGAAAAGAAAAACATAAAATAAAAGATATAAGAAACTCTGAATAAAGACATATAATATTGCATTTTAGTGAATGGAAGAGTTTTGTCAAAGAGACATTCTAGAATGACCTAACAGAAACTGCAAATTATATAATTCATCTTTAAGTTAAATAACCTATATCATCATTATAGTAAGATGGATAAAGAGATACTGTTGTAATTTTTAAATAATACTTGCTGCACAGAATTAGAAAATACCTTCATTTAAATTATTTACATATAAACCAAAATGCTTTGATACCATCCAAACTAAACAGCTAATTGCCTTGATTTCTAAGTGGCTCTTATTCCTTCTAAAATAATGTGAAATTTATATAAAGTAAGAAAGAAATGTCTGCATTCATTTTTGAGACAGAAAAGTCAACACTAAAAAGGACCTGCAAGTTTTGATTTAGTTTTTGATCAAAGGGTATATGATGAAAAAACACCTTTCCAATGAGTGCACAAAGCAAAAATGTGAATAAATGTTAAGATAAATGAATGAAAATTTTCCAGAAAATGTCTGACTGTCTTAAATTAAAAGGGATTATATTAATAGGGTTCAAGAGATTAGGCTAAAAGTATTCTGAAGGTCTGTCGTTGTACTGAAAACTACATTTACATTAGTATATTTCAAGACTAGTATTCTGCTCAGCATTTAAGAAGAATGAAGGCTATTTCCAAAATGTAGGAAGCTTGTTTGGCAAAATTCTAGAATCATTTTGACACAAACTCTTCATACATTTAATTTGAAGTTGTACATCATGTCACTTCAAAAGAAAAAGAAAAAGAAAGGAACAAAATGCAGACAGGTGAAACACTTTCTAAGAAACCTCACTTGAATTTGCAGTCTAAGTTTTTTGGTTTATTCCATTTACGTTTCTTACTTTGTACAAAAAAAGAAAAGCTTGTCAACACTGCAGTTCAGTATTGTGAGGTAATTAAGTGTGAGACAGCTTCATGCATTGTAACATACCTGTTATCCTAATGACTTCTGCAAAGCCCAGCCACAAAACGTCTGGAGACACACAGATTTGAATTAATACTAAGATTTGAAAATTCTGTACTGTAACTTTTGGCAATTTTAATAAAAAATAAACAAAGAATAATCCTTGTATACAGGTCCACCTGGATCTAATTATGCTAATTGCTATTAGTTGTCTGACAAATGTACAAACTTCACAATTTTTCTTTTTCTTCCAGTCAGACAGGTAGCATACAAGTGAGACATGCTCTATCTGTAGAGTCATTCTCTAGAGCAGTTACTAAGTTATTTAATTTTGTAATCCTGATTTGATTTTATTTACTAAGGTTATTTTGTTATTTTAGTACTAATTTAGATTAAAATTTTTATGTACAGACATACACAGTTGTATGGAATGAATTGAAACTTCTTTCTTTTTTTTTCCATTTTCTTTCTGGGACTGCTTTACTGCCCATAAAACACAAGCTTAACATGTGTGACACTTCCAGTATTTAAGCTGGAAAGATTGTTTGTCCTCTACACAAACTCATAACATTTGAAGACAGCAGGGCTATTAATACTGGAATATTTTGGTATCCAGTGTGGAAGGTTGTTACTCAGGTATTTGAAATTTAGTTATATGGACTTCTGAGTGAACTGAATAAACCAAGTGTCCCATCCTCCAACACCAAGAAAATGAGTAAAGTTGGACTCAGGGAGACAACATTTTTCCTCCACTATTAAAATAGCTGCTTGAAAGATCATTTCCTCTGTAGTAACCTTTTGTTGACCATCGGTCAGATAAGGAATTGAGGCTCCTAGGTTAGATTACATGCCTAATTTTTTAGTGGAAAATTTGGGTATAATAATTTCTACCCCTCTGTAAAGCAGATGATGTAATTCAATCGAGCAAATTCCTGAATGAAAATGAATACTCTAATGTATTAGTCATGTATTCAGACACCTTCTCAATGTACTATGCTAAGTGAAGTGGCCTGTTTAAACCAAAACATGTTTTTCAAGGCTTACATACCACAGTGCTTAGCACAATTATTCACATAGACCCTTCATTGAATTAATATGAAAAATTATCTACAAACAAAGAAGGGTATGAGATTTGGTCCTTAGTTGAATCACATGTACTGTTTTCCAATCAATATCAGCTGCAATGCTACAATGTATCTGCAATATTTTTACAAAACATTCTTTGTTTGATATTTCTATTTCTTCTGTTTCATAGTCAACATATCACCTATAACAGGAAAGGACAATTATTCTGTAATATAAACCAGCAGGCTATAACTAATGACAAATATGCTGTTCCAGAAGGAAAGCACTGACTACAGTAGTGTCTATTATTTTAAGTGTCATTTTCATGGAATATTCAGAGAATTAGGAAACTGCGATGACAGTTTTGCAGCTTTGAAACTTTTTTACTCCATTTTTATTCCATTTATGAAATATTTTTGTGTACAATGGTTTTCTCTTGAAGCACACAATATTTTTAGAAGCTGATAAGATGTTATATATCTAGCCTCTGTGTTCCAACTGCTGTTTTCAGAATGAGTCTGGTAACCCACAACATTCTGAGAACACTGTTGTCTTCCTGGGGAGCAGCCATGACTGTCAGACACTACATGAATATATACTGTGAGTGTTGCTTTATTTCTCTAAGCTTGTCATCCTGGAGGTTGCTGATCTCCATTATTTGCTTGTTTCTTTAATTTTGTTTCTTCTGAAAAGGTCAGCACAACTGTGATATCTCGCTTTTATAGAGAAGTAGTAGCTGAGAATCTTGAGAAAAATGATAATTTGCTCTAGATCAGAATGACTCACAAAATTAACTTCACTATGTGTAATGTTAAATATTTTCCTATGCCTTCAGTTATTACTGAGATTACTGCATTCTAGGAAAGTACCACTAAGACATCACATACCGGCAGAGCAACAAAGACATTTTCATGGCCCTTGAAACTCCCTGAAAAAGGGTTGGAAGAGGTACATTGGCTGTAAAACCTATCCTGAACCCTGAATAACTTTAGTTGCTTTGCTGTCAGTATCTATCCTAAATGTACAGTTACATTAGTTGCAATTATTACAGTGAAGATATAGTCTTAGATTAGCATTTAGCTACTTCTTGAGCTACTGAAATTTTCACACATAATTTCATCACTATGTTCTAAAATTAAGTACATTCCTACCATAAGACTTATATCAGTTCACGGTGCTTGGTTTTGGCTTGGTCAGGAATATCTCTTGTGCCATTGTAAGAGTTGTGCTCATCACTTTTGGACAGATTATTTTGAATGTTTAACTGTGTCCATGTTTTCCATGAGAATCTGGAGTGTGTGATGAACTCAGAGCTGAGGGTTCCATTAATAGACAGATAGTAAGATTCATATGAAATTGGGCAGGAATGTTGATATGCTGGAGGGCAGGAGGGCTCTGCAGAGGGATCTGGCAAGGTTGGATCAATGGGACGAGGGTAGCAGTATGAGCTTCAATAACATCAAGTGCTGAGTCCTGCTCTTCCTCACATCAACTCCATGCAGTGCTACAGAGAGAGTGCTGGAGAGCCGCCAAGAGAAAAAGGACCTGAAGGTGCTGGTCAACAGCCCCTGAAGATGAGCTGACAGTGTGGCCATAAAGGCCAGGAAACAACTGAAAGTGGCACTTAGTGTGATAATTAGTTGGTATGGAGGTGTGAGTTATGGTTAGTTGGCATGCCAAGTCTTTGCCTCGCTCTCAGGATGTTTATTCAGGGTTACTAAGACAGACTGGTTTGTTACTAAGACTAAAATTATTATCTCAGCATTTTATTAAATTAATTGTAGGTGCCAAAGACTATAAAAGAGACCCTAAATGAGAGTTAAACCATGCTGAACTGATGAGTCTTATTCATATGTTGTTAACTGTGCTATTGGCTGCTGCAAAGAGATAGTGTGATGTTACTACTCTTGAAACGTTAAATAACTCTCTGAAAAAATATCAAACAGATATAGCTTCAAAAGTATCAATTGTGAATTATAAATGCACTTTTACAACTTTATCTCTGCAAATGCTACTTGCCTTTTTTCTTAATGTAAACCAAGGAAATTATATTTGAACTGATAAGGAGTTGGCAAGGTCTTTAATTTTAAAAGGTGTTAAATACTTTGCTCATTCACCCACCTTCTGGTATACATGACTATCTAACTAATCTCTCAAAGAACATTTATGCTATTATCTGACAATTAGCCATAGTACTGTCAGATTTTTTTGGTAAAGATAGAACTCCACAACATTGCTCTCTTTCTCATACACCGGCAGTTCAAACAGGCTATTAAATTATTTACAAATTCCATGCTCAAATTCCCTTATTCACCAGTTTGTGTAGCTGCTGAAAAATATATCCAAAATATTTATTTTGTGTTTGGTATAAAAAACAATAAAACATATGCTTACTCTACCATACAGCACATTGCAATATAAGCAAGGAATCTGTTTTAAGATTGTCACCTGTAATATTGAAAACATTGACTGAGGAGTGGAATTAAGAAAGGAAATGTAAAAGAGGACGACAGTTTTAACTTTCTATGCATTTGTCATCCTTTTGTTCAGAACTACTTATTTAAGTCACATGGTAAATGACTACATCTTCTGTAATCATAATGAGATTATTAACATCTAAATGTAGGTGCATAAATATAGACATTTACATGTGAACTAAACTCAAAACTTATTTGTCCAAAAAAATCATCTGCTGACTCCATTTAAGAAACATTCCTCACGTCCACTCTACTTTTCAGGTCTCTTATCTGCCAGCCTTGTGCAGCTGTGTCTGATACTCTAATATCTGAAAAACAGCAGAAGAAAAAAGCAGAAAATATACCCTGTTCCTATTTAGAGAAACCTGGAGTATTTTCCACTGATCAGAGGTATTTTCTGCTTAAGCTGAATATTCAGCTTCCCACACTTCCATTAACTCTAGGAACAGGATCTTCATTGATTGTTGTGTGAGATTAGTAAAAGAGCTCATGTTTAGACATCTGCATGGTAAGCACTGAAAAGCAAGTACCTGAATAGTGATCTGAACCCAGTCCTTATTTTACTCATGGTTCTCCACATTTTCCTTTCCTTTCTTATCTTTTAAATGTCTTACTTCTCCTGTTATGGATATTACTTCTGTAATGTAGGACTTTGGTTCAGTTGCTCTTTAGGCCCTCAGTAACATCTGAGATACCTTGGAATATCCATGACATTTTTGAGGGACTGGTGGACTTACAGTGGACCAAAGTCCTGGTCTGAGAGCTGGGTGCCAGGACAAGCACTTCTGGACTTCTACCCTAGTATCAGACTTTTATGTCATACAGCTACACTGAACTCTGCTGCTTACCTAGGGCTGCTTATATGCAGGTTTTGTCAAATAAGAATAAATCTTACCCCCCAGAACTTGCCCAATGAGCAAAACTTAATGCTTGTTTACAACACTGAACTTGTCCAACCAATATCCATTGGTGCTACCTATTACATACTTGGCTTATGTTGCAAACTTCACTGAAAATTATTTTGTAGTGCTTAGCTAAATGGTTTTGCAAGACCTATCAGAGGTTTCAAAGGATTACAATGTCTAGTTATGTCATATAGTTAGCCAAGGGTTTACCAGTAGGGATTTTGAATCATAAATGACTACACATGCTCAGTAATATCCTGTGTTATACTTTCTCTCTCCTGACCATTTACTGTCTCCTAAGCCATTAATCCTGTGGCTGCATAAAGTAGGCATTATTGCACTTTTGTCTGTTTTCAAATCACTTTGTCAAACTTAACAAAGGCAAAACAAAAAAGCAGAGAAGCAGACACTTTTTCATTATGGGGTGCAATGAATGCATATTACACTGGATTCTAAAACAGTATCAGAGTGTTTTTTTCTGAAATATGGCATGCAGACCCAAAATATCTACATGAAAGTTACTTAAATAATAAATTGATATGACCTCTTGTATTCAGATCTTAATTTCAGACATGGGCTTACATATTTTATCACACAGGTTAGCAAAAAAGAGTGTGGTAATTGCAAAGAGAGCAAATACTTCATCATCTATAGCAATTTATTACATATAACAATAATTTTATTCCCCCTCCTGTTAACATCAAAAATAAAATAAACATATTTTCATCTGGAATACTTCATAAAATATAGTTGCATTAGATTAGGATCAAGTTTAATTTTGAATTCTTATGAAATCACAGCAAAGTGAAATTTAAAAACACAGATTTAGTTATTGTGAGACCAATAGAAGTGAATTTTATAAACTTCAATAAACTCTCTTCCAGCATTTGACAGAAAAATTTAAATTGACATCGAGTTTCTTCTTTTTATTGCCAAAAAGACAATTATGTTTTTCTAGAAGATTAAAAAAAAAACTAAACCAAAAAATGCATCTAATTTTCCCACCTCTATATTTTTTTTTCATGTAAATGCTAAATTAACATTATCCCTGTGAATAACTGTAATGTTATAAGTATTATAATACTATACAATATTATTATGCTTTTGAATGTGAAATATAAATGAATAAAATAAAAGAAGATTAATGAGAAGGACAGTCAGGAAACAAAATTTTGCTGGTATTGCTTCTACATAGCTGATTTTTTTACTTTTGTTAAATAACTATCACTTGAAATCTGACATGTGAATTCAAGCAATTAACAGAATATTTTAAAGAGTTTGCATGAATGACTTTGGAGTTTCAAGAAACTGTCCATAGACCCTGATCATGCTGTTTCTTCTACAGGAAGATAAATCCTGTTTTGTGTCCTGCTGGAAAGTATTTGTCATCAGTACTGCAGTCTGACTGTAATAATGTGATCAGGGACAAAAATATGATTTAGTTATCTTTATATCTTCTCACAAGGTGTATACTCTTCAATTTTCTTGTCTGTGTTCTAGCATTGTATTTTGTAATGTTATTAAAGAATGAATTTGATAACAGATATACTCCAAATCGAGGGTATAAATCATTTGAAAGCACAGAAAAGAAGGAAATCTGTTCTTTCTTTTTCCTTTGAAAGACTTCCTTGGAAAAATTAAGTACAATAAAAAATTGAGAGGAGAAGACGTCTTACTCCTATGTGGATTTTATAATCATGTGGTTACAATCAAATTTTTGCTTCCCGTGTTTGGGTCAAAAACACTCAAAATATCATTTTGGCATTGAAACATAACTTACACAGAAGGAAATTGACTTCCATATTGGTTTGGTAGCTCAAACATTCTTTGATTAAGAAGGCTATTTAGGTGTGTATTCCCTCATCATGAAAACATCATGGTATCCCATCAGAAATACCCTCAGACTCCCAAATCCTGAGCAAGTCTTCAACAGGAACGGGCTAATATATCTCTGATTCTTCTGGTTACATTCAGAAGACAGTTACTGTCAGCTCACATTTGTGACGTCTAGCAGATAAGCTGTGCTCTAAAATATCTACAGAAACAAGCTTCTGATGATCAATGTGTGGAGGAACAACATATATGTAGCTCAGATTTGAGTGCAGGCCATTCACTTGAGAGTTGGACTTGAAGATCCTTGTGTGTCCCTTCCAACTCAGAATATTCTGTAAGTGACCAGCCTTGTCTCAGAATATAAACATCTGGGACTATGAAATTACATAGCAAATTCTAGAAAACCTTAAATATTGCAGAAGCTGAACAATTTCCTTTGATCACTATTTTGAAATAATTAGTTAGACTTCTCTGAGATACATAGGTCAACTTTCCATTGTAAGGAAACAGAAATAAATTGACATCTGAAGAAGCAATTTTCTGCTTCTACTACAGGCATAGCAAATAGATAAGATGTACTCTGCTTTATAAATGCCATCCTAAAAAAAAATAAAATAAAATTGGACTGATTTGCTCCGAGTTGCACCTTAGAAATATAGGGAGGAATATGGTTGACCATGGACTGGCTTCCATCCACTTTGGTGCACTCTAGTGTTTTCCAGAATATGGAGCTGACAAACGTGACCTAGGAGCTATCTTTCTGGAAACTTGCAAGTAAAGATCTATGAGATACCTTAGGTTATCTCAAATAGTATAAAAACCTATAGTGAATTATTTGAATATCACTTTTGATATTTTGAAATCTTCTATATCCCTGTCCAAAAATCTTAATCCATTGATTTTTTTCCAAAAGTAAATGGAAAATCAACAATTTGGTTTGATCCTACTACTTGTCAGATGAGATTAAGTCATGTGTAGACACTGAACATCATTAAAGTCAAAATTACATAAAACATATATCCTCCCTGTTACATTGTATAGGGCATTGTTGGGATTTTTGACTGTATCTTTTGTGACCCAGTCTATATCTGGGTAAAAGATGATACAGTAACATGTCAGTGTGCATAAATATTTGTGTGAGTCTGAAATTCATGTCTCAATACCTGTAAGATACAACAGTCTTGATAGCACGTTGAAGGCAGCTGGGTTCCACCCAGCCAGGAAAGCTCAAATTGATTGAGACATTTATGTTTAGACAACTGAATTGAATCATAGGTATTTTAAACCCATCTCTTCTCTTTTCTCACCTAATGCCTCTTTTCTCACCTAATGCCTTTATCACACAAAAGTCAGTTTGTCCTTACTTCTCAGCAGACCCAAACCTTGACATAAAATAAACAATTGGATTCAATGTAAATGGTATTTTATTTTAATGAACTTTCTGGATGTATTGCCATTTAATTTATGAGACTTATTGCCTTCTGTTAACACTACTAATATACAATGTTTATATTATTAATGTGTCCTTGACAATTGCCCTTTTTTTCAATTATTATCATCAGTATAACAATAGCACCTGAGTGTTACAGAACCCCAAGACGCTGCAAAAGTTAACAAAAATAGTCTATCTTTGAAAGTATTTTTAAGGATATTTAAATTGTAAATCTTTGTATTGGTTTGGTATACTATACTAATAATGGAAATGTAGTTAATTGTTTTAAAAATAATAAGTTTCTATTCCTATGGTGCACAGCCAGCACAGCAGATTTTTTATCTGCTTTGATGTAGTCTAGTATCCTTTATAACAAATTTGCTGTACTTATACAATTGCTTTTTTTTTTTTTTCCTTTTATATGACCACTCTTCTTAAGGTTAAGATGGTTTGATCCGAAGAATTTAGATAGGTTAATTCTAAGGTCATTTTGACTTTAATGATGTTCAGAGTCTACATTTGACTTAATCTCATCTGACAAGTAGTAGGATCAAACCAAGTAGCTGATTTTCCTTTTAGTTTTGAAAAGAAAAAAATCAATAGATTAAGATTTTTGGATGTGGAAGGTAGAATGCAGAAAGACGAAGAAGGAAAAAGGATGTAGGGATGAAGAAGATTTCAACATATCATAAAACTGGTTTAATTTCTTGGGTGTATTTTAAACTGAGATGAGTGCAAAATTAAAAATTCAAAAAATCAACCCTACTCCTTCTTTAAAAAAATGAAAGTAGTAGATATGCAATCATTATATTACAGTTTCAAGATAAGAAATAGAAGGAATTATCTCATTGGCATTTCCATGTGTACACTTCAATGTATGTCAAAGATGTGCTATATTTATCTCACCTAATTTCAAGGACAACCCAGCTGAGGCTTCTGATTAAAGATTTCTGTTATAACTCCTGTTAGAATCACTTTTCACTTCTTTGCATAACAACACATATATGCATATAATATGGCAAATCTGTAAGGAATTCAAAGAGAGGGTGGTTCAACATTGCATTGTGTTGCATGAAATTAACTACATGTTTCTCCTTTGTTTCTGGGTAAATTGTTTGCCAGTTAATCAGGTCCATTATATTTAATTACAAAGACATCGCTTCTCTGAATTTCCTCACCTTTCAGAATCTGACTTGCTCAGATATATCATGTAGTCATACTGAGTTGATGGAAACACTGAAAGAGACATTTACATCTCTAATTCTGATAAGAATTGTCACAAAATTAATATATTTATAGACATGTTTGTGATGTTTTCTGGTAGAGCATGTTAACTTTGACCCAACACCTCACTAATGTGCCTTTCTGTATGCTGTGATATTGCTGGCCTGTAGTATCACTTGTAGCCACAAGCATCACTGTATTTTTCTCCCCACAAAATCTTTAATATTTTTATAATTTTATTTTTTCTCCCCTCCTTGTTTTGAAAAGGAGCCAGGTAGTAGGGAATAGAAAAAGGCTTTTGCCAAATAATGTAGGTTCTTTTCAAAATCTGGTAAGAACAAAGGGTATTTGGTTCCCAGTTTACACTTATTTTATGCCAAATAAAATGCTTTTAACAGATGTGAATGAATTAATATTTAATATGATGTGCAAAATCACTTTTGATAGAGGACCTTCTCTGGGGCACCAAGCTTTGTCAATTTTTAGCATGATTACGTTGGCTAAACTCAAAAATAAAAAGCAGTGTCTGGACAAAGCTTCATAATAGAAAGCTAAGACTAATAACTTGTAAAGCTGAGCTTTAATATTGTAATCACCTCCAAAAAGACACCTTGCTGGTACACTGGTTACACTCTGTTGCTATTTGAAATGGCCTGATGTTCAGTGTTTCTGAGCTGCAGGCTCTGTTTTGGTTTTTTTTAGGTTTAAGTAGTTTTATACCATCTCATGTCTATGTTTTCGCTCTTGAATCATTTACTTACCATCTATGCACAGCTCAACATCCATACATCAGTCATAAATTTTGTGTTTGCACTTCTCTCTTGCATGTCTATTTGATATATTTTTGTATGTAATTTTGACCTGAAGATTCCCATCAAAGATGCTCAATATTTCTTAAATAAGCACATTTGCAGTACTTCCTGCCATGATACCAGCATTAAATTTCTTCTTGCCTTGACATCAATACTTTTGCAGTTAATTCAAAATATTTCTGACATCGTAGTCTTTGGGATTTCTGTCTTTGCATGAGAATAGTTCTAATTCTGTTCTAAAGTCTAATTAATATGATGGATTGAAAGCAATGTTTGTGAGGTTTAAAAAGCAATAAGAACAGATGCCCTTGCAGGAAGAGCATGTTCAGAAAGGCTTTGATTTTCCTTAAGCCTTTTGAGTTCATGGCAAAGAGGAAAGTAAATACTGTCTGGCTTCACTTGTCTTGTGTAATTTCATTCAGATAGACAAATTCTTAGAGTATACTGTGAAGTAAATGCATGTTCATATTTTATTCTGTGGAAATTGGTTAATCTATTAATCATAAGTGGAAGATTTCTAAATAATAATGAAAATTTTTTAAATGTTTATGGACTATTGATGTTTATATTATGTTCTGATATTTGCTTTTCCTAACTAACTTTTAATTACATTGAAGTAAATATGGCAAAGTGCTCTTAGTGCCACAGAACCCATAACTGTATCTTCTGTCCAAGAAGAAGGAAACACAGATATTATGTCAGTAGAATTCAATCATGGAAATTTCTTTAGTAATAAAGTGATAAAAGTGAGATAAAAATTAAAAGTTAGCCTTATTTTTAAAGTGGGAATTTATGTTTTGTTTAGATGCAAATTACAATAATTTAAGTATTTGCATCAATACAGTTAGCATTGTTTTTATGGCTACTTGTGGGTTTTATATTAAATTCAATCTAAAAAGTTTGTTAGGCTGCTTCTACTTTACATTTTTAACTTACCACTATCTCTTTATTAAACACTTTTCTATTGTATTCATTTACAATAAAAGAATTAAATTGCATCCAGCCCTGAGGTCCCCAGTACAACATATGGACCTGTTGGAGAGTGTCCAGCGGACAGCCAAGGTCAGAAAATTACCAGAGTCATGGTCAGAGAAAATGGTCAGAGAGCTGGAGCATATCTCCCATAAAGACAGGTTGAAAGGTCTTCCAGGTTGTTCAGCTTGAAGGAGTAGGCTCCAGTGACCTTATTGCAGATTTCCAGAAGCTAAAGAGAGTGTACAAGAAAGATGAAGACGGACTTCTAAAAGGGCCTGCAAGGAGGAATGACTTTAAACTGAAAGAGGGTAGATAGTACCAGGAAGAATTTCTTCACTCTGAGTGTGGTGAGACACCAGAACAAGTTGCCAAGAGAAGTTGTGATACTCCGTCACTGGGACTATTCAAGGTCAGGTCAGATGGGGATTTTAGCAACCTGATCTAGTGAAAGATGCCCATGGCAGGGAGGTTGGGCTGCATGATCTTTAAAGTTTCTTCCAACCCAGCCCATTCTATGATTGTTTCACTTTTTAGAATGTCTTCAAACGTGGTCTACTTCTAAGTAAAACCCTTCCTCCTGTCTGAGCCAAGACTGATATAACATTTACCTTCTCTTGAGGAGTCAGATTGATATGAAGTATTCTATATTGCATGCTGAACAGAAGAAATGAAACTGAAATTATTCTATTTATAGTTGAAAGTATCTTATCATCTAGGACCAATTTAGGGCAATAAGCTTAATTCAAAGTCAGAAATATACACTATCTAGTATGTCAGCTGCCATAAGAGGGAATGCAAGAACAATATTTCTCTTCCCACACTGTAGCAAAAAGCTGGAATTATGCTGACAATTAGTACAGTAACCACATAAAATTGCAGGACAGGTTAAATAGACTTATATATTAGGACAAAATAATAGGATAAGGCAATGCTCAAATATTTTGCCCAAATGCCAAAAAAAAAAAAAAAAAAAAAACAACACAAAGGGAAATAATTTGATTTTTAATTGCTTGCTTTTTTATAGGAAAAAAATTGCTTTTAGAAACTATGATATCTGTAGTAGATGGTCACAAAGGATCAAAGCTAATTGTACACTTTACACCTTTATATTTACCCGAATGCTTGTGCTGCAATATAGTCTTTAGCTATTTTATGTGCTGCTCTTTTCATGCATAGATTGTTAAACTTCTGCAGAGTTAAAAATCTTTGAACACAATATTTCTGACACAGGGAAGATAGCAGTAGAAAAACTTAAAACAAAATGTCAAGGAAAATTGAGAACCGACTTCTGTATGAGGAGAAATTAAATGAACATGCTTGAGTTTGGAAAAGAAACGATTGGCAGGGGAAAAGAAAGATACAAGAGAAATAGGAAACAGTTGTTTGCTTTTTCAACAGAAGACCTGTTTCAATGAACAAGAACTGACCAAATTCAAGATGTAAAAGAAAGCATATTCTTCACAAAATACAGAATTAAAATATGAAAGTCCATGAAGAAAGAAAGTTACAGACGTTTGAAACCATCAGAAACATTTAGTGAAAATAAAATACACCTAAGGTTATGATCAGAGCACACCATTCTTTGCTCAAAAGATTTCTGAACTGCTAATAGCTGGAAGTTAGGAAGATATTCTATTGAAGTGTCATTCCATGTAATTATTTTATTTTTCAGAATTTGCTCATTCATTTGTGTTGCCATAAAGTTGAATAACTGCCTGTTGTTGGGGTTCTTTTTTAATACTCTTCTTTATTAGTACAGAATTTACTACTTGGAAAAAATAATAATTTGTGTGTAAACACATGAAAAATGCTTCAGAATGTAAAGACACTGCAGTCCATCATAACGAATCCTTTTTTTAGCTGTGTATGGACTAAATAATAAGAGCCATGGTTACAAGTTTCCAAAATAACATGGCCAAAACAACCTCGACTAGAAATACAAGTCAGTGTGTTTTACCACTGCATCATTACCTCTGTGCTATATTTAGCATACTATCTATATAGCACATTTTGTAATGTATTACAGCCAAATCATGGCTGACATTTCTACTTTTCCTGTCCTCTATTCATTGTTTTCTTAGATATGCGGAATTAATGTTAAGGAACAGAAGTTGAATTTAAATCAGTCATTTTGCAATCTTTGATTAATAAATCTTCAAGGACTTCACCATTGCTTTTATTTATTATTTTTCATTATTAATTTGCATGCATCAATATTATTGCTGATGTTCTTGGATTTCAAAGCTCTAAGTGTGTCATGCTTCATTATTCTTCACTTGATCTTTGGATCTTGCTGCATTGTCTGCAAAAGAGAAAAGAAGAAATGAACAATAAATTTCAATTTTAATGCAACACAGTAGAAGTGATAAATTATTTTGGCAAGTCATAGAAACCAAATGAGTTTCAGAAAATAAACATGTGTTGGAATTTATAGGGTATGAATTTCATTTTGCATGGTTGTTATAAATCACTGGACAAGAAACTAACATACTCAGTATCATACTTTGTTCTAGTCTACCTCGGAGCATTTATATCCATCAAAGAAATTATAACTCAAGTAGGATTTAAGGTGTCATTTATTTGCAGATGACGATAATGACAAACAAATCCTTACCCAGTGCATTGTGCAAGCTCAGAAGCAAAACTGAGACGCAGAAAAATATATAAACACAATAAATGTAACTTTTTTTAACTTAGAAAAATTGTTTCAGATGAGGTGTTTGATTCTGCGGAGTTAAAAGATGATGGACACATTTGAAGCAGATGACTACAGTACCTACAGTCTGTTGTGTGTTAGTGGGCGCACTTTGATCACAGAATATCCACTGTTTCTCATGAGGAATTATTCCAGTGGTCATTTATAGCATCCCATAACCTGCCTTTTCCTCCAAAGCTTTGTGGCATTCTTTAGCCTGCTTTTAGGGGATGTTCTACGGATGTTCTGAAGTTCCATGAGGACTGCTTCAATGCCCAAGGTGTGGAATAAAAACATGACAAAAACTCTTCCAATTCCATTACAGTTTAAATTACTAATGCATATAGCCCTGAAGTAACTTTGTCTCTTCACATGGTGCAAAGGAATTCTTTTTTACATGACATGTACAGATATGCTTATTACAGGTGTTTGAAAGGAAAGGCTGTCTTTGTTAATTCATAAATCATCTTCACATAAATAGTTTTATCCTCCATGACTGTAACCAAGCCTATGGTAACTTTTCTGAAATATTTTTTGATTATATTTTTGTTTGGGTTGTGGGTTTCTTTTGGGATTGTATTTTTTTGTAAGGGAGTTGAGTGGTTGTTTTTTTTTTAATTACTTGCAATCTTGAAATAATATTGTTATCTTACACATCTTAAGGAGCATTTTGCAAATTCAATGGATTATTCAATTTTTTTTACAGGTGTTTCTTCTTACAACAGGTAATATTTCTAAGTTTATTTCATTATTAACTCTAGAAGAGAAGGACTGTATTCTTGCTGAATCAGGTCATGAAAATGTTTAATTAATTTTTAATATCAGTTATAAAAGTTATCATGGACACAGACATACTTAGAGAAAGACAAGATTTACTCTTTTAAGTACTATAAAAAACATTAATATTACCTAAGTTTAAGAAAACTAGTAAGCTACTCCAAAGAGGCAAGTTTCTGTAAACTTTTCTGACCACACAGATTGTGTAATACGAGGAAACATTTCAGCCATAATGGACTGGGCGGACTTCAACAGCTTATCTCTTGTTTTCATCTTGTAATGGCTGTTTTGAAGTGTACTAATCTACTGAATTAATGGTAGGGATAAGAATAAACATTGTAATTCAACAAATATTTTTTTAGCCTTCATAATGATTTATCAACTAACAGCAATTAATTTTAACACACAGAATTTCCTCTTTCCTGCTGCTTTCTTCATCTAAATCTCCACTGTCCATAAAATGAGGAATAAAATGTTCCCTAAAATTGTGTTTTGAAGAGAAATTAAAATTGATTGCCAGAAGTCTCAAGGGAGGCAATACTTGTACACCAAGGTAATGAAAACTTCTTCTATAACATCACAATTTACAGCCTAAATTTATAGTTCCTTAACTAGGATAATTGCAATGAGTAATAAAAATGTGGATTTACTGAGTGTCACACCAAGGACACCAAGTTCCTAGGTATCTAATTCCAGTCTACTGCTATCAGAGTGTTAGATAATGAACTTAATTCCTTAAGAAACCGAATTCTGGAAAAATTAGTGAAAATGTTCTGATATACTGTTTAATGAGAAATTTAGAAATGTTTGAATCTGTCTTCACAATAGTGAAGGGAGTGATTTGTGTGTTATTCAAAATCAGAAAAGCAGAAGTAGATTACCTGGTAGAAAACCAACATGCTGAGGAACACAGCACAAAAGGAAGAGGTAGAAGTAGAAAGGGGAAGAGGGAAGAACAGAATTATAGATGACAAAAACTTTGAGGACAGGTCTCAGGATTTTTGACTGATTTTTACTTTTTTTAGTCATTCATTGGCTAAACTACAGGGATAAGTGGTACAAAGATTAAATAAAAATTTGTGCTTTGGGGTGGAGAAGAGATTAGATCTGCAATTCTATACTCTTAAAGCTACAGAGGTGAAAAAAAATTAAGCCTTGTATACAACTAACAGAAAGGAAGCAAAGTGAAACAACATCAAAACTGAGTATTCATTAAAAGTGGATAGCAGTTACTAGTACAGCTGAATGGAAATATAAATTGCTTCAAAACTCTATGTCCTGATTCAACCCATATTTTTTTCTTCTGTGCTTTTGAGTTATGACAGTAAGGATCGTTTTTCTTTTCTATTACAATTTAATGAAAATAATTTTATTCAAATTGGTATATTTAAATTCATGAATATGTAGGAATCCACTCCAAAACACAGTGACTTATAGCTGAAAGGACAACAAATTTTCACAAAAATTGCAGTATGGAGAGAAGTAACTAAAAAAATTCTCACTTACAAAACGTGTAATTAGGACTTGCATGTAATTGCAAAGCCACATCCTCAAGGGTATCAAAGACATCCCTGCACATGTATCTGAAATTATCCTTGTAAAATTGTTTGTCTATTCAAATTTTTCCTGCCTATTAAATTGTCACATTATAATAAAAAAGCTACAGGGGGAACATCTTAATTAATATCCATTGAAATGAGAACTGTTAATGAATTCTTTTAGAAGGAAGGTAATTTCTAAATTTTCACACTAGGGTGGTAGATAAAGACAAAATATAGAGACATGAATTCAGTTTGTATATCTCTATCTCAGGGCTCCACTGTTCACCCTATGTCAAATACTTCTATGCGTTGGGATAAGGAACTAAATCTGATTTTACAAAGAAATGAAAAAATATTTCAGGCTTGGAAATCACAGACTTTCATTAAGAAAATCTGCAGTCCCGGATGAATATTTAGGGAATCTGACCTGGAAGCTATGGATATAGTGCTAAAATGGTGAGCTACTCCTCAGGTATGAGTACCCAAGCCATAAAATATTAGTATGGCCTGTAACATACTAATAACATTTGCTCTCTCCAGGGATCATGTTCCTGGTCATTTCTGGTCAGTTTTTCATAGAGATCAAGAGTTAGAGGTCACTGCAATAGGTGGCATAGACAAGTCTGCTTTGGAGGAGGAGAAAGTTCATTTTAGTAGGTATAAACAGCCCAAGATCCACAGAATGGGCCTTAGCCCTATTTAATTTGCTCTTATAGACACACTATTCAGATAGCCAAACTGATTTGATATGGCCATGTATATTTAACTGAGGTATAGTATGTACTTTGTTCATAAAGTTAATTTTCAGCATAGATTAGGTTAACCTAAATAAGGTTAATGGGCCCCAGGGCCCCTTTACTGTTTAGCCAATTAGAAAAAAAAAGATAAAAAATTAGCCCAATAATTTGATTGCTTTCTTAAGATAATGCACTGCCTTCATTGACTCCAGAAGCAGCCTAAGGACTTTCTATAAATTTCTCTCACTATCAATTTAGGCATCTCAAATAATTGTCTTCTATTACATGACATAAATCAAGTCCTTGACATCCACTTTTGCAAAGTTCAACTATTAAAATAAGTTCAAGTTTTCTTATTTTTCAAATGGTTCTGTTGGTGCCAGAGACATTTCTGAGTTTACTTTTGAGGAAGTTAAAGGAGTAAAATATCCATTTTTGCTGTATCAGCTAATGCAGTTGTGCCAATCAGCAAAGTCTTTTCATCTGGAGAACTACAAATCTGGAGCAAATTCAGAGAAGGTTAAAAAACATGAAGTTCACCTATATATTGAAAGCTTAAATTATTTCACAGTTGAAAAAAGCAAAGAAAAATTATCCCTCCTTGTTGTTTGAAATACATAGCAGAGCTTTTTCTTCTAGTTTCATGAAGACTTCATCTTGTGCCAAAAGATACAAAAACATCAAATGAAAAAAAAAAAAAAAAGCACGAACAAATAGCATTTTGCATTGAGAAAGAAGGAGGTGTATTCTGTGAAGTTTTGTGGATGTTTCTTCCTTTTGCTTTTCCTGCACCAAGTCTGGGGCAACAAGCTGTAGATAACCCTTCTTGAACCTCGTGTTGGACCAGGTGTCCTCCAGAAGTTCCTTTCAGCCTCAACCATTCTGTGCTTCCGTAACTTGTTACAAATTATGATGCGACTTTTTTTCAGTTTTGTACTAACAGCTGTATTAGTAAAAAATGCTGTACTTTCATCGTCTGATGCTTGTTTCATTAAATCCTCTCATTGCACAATAAAATGGTGGCAATTTTGAGGGTAAAAGGAAGTTGATATATTTAGAAAATTCTGTATTATTATATACAAATTTTACATGTTTTCATTATTGAAATACTTACTTAATCAGTGCTCCAAACAAACAAATGACAAAGTGACTGTTATGCTCAATATTTATGAAAAAATACTTTAAAATATTGAGCATTCAAAGCTAGAGCTGAAAATGTAGTTAATTATCTTGACATTGCTTAAATGTATTTGCTTAACTGATTTATTATTTTTTCTAGAATAAAATATTTTGTGGAGACAAATTATTTTGCCAAGGAACATTTGGACATAGAAGGTTTCATTTCAGAGAAGAGTTTTTGCTCAATCAGTTAAAATACTGGGGATACACAGGAATCTTTTCCCAATTATCAAAGCAGTCTGAGATGAAAAGCACTGTTCTGCATTTTTCTAATGGGTTTTCAACATATTGCTTTAAATTCACAGCTAGTGTCCTAATTTTGTGTACTAACTGAATTGTCCCACTTTATGCAAACACCTTCACCTATCCTAAAGTAGTGTCAGGGTTCTATGCAAAACCAGAAAAGGTTAAAACCTCATTTTTCACCTAAAAACATGACAAAACAAAGCAAAAACTAAAAGCTGTTTTGTTTTTTCTATTGTGCCCATATCAGACAAAAGAAATGTAAACATCTAATTTGGCTTAAACAAAACAGGTTTTTTATTACCTGTACATGGAGATATATCTAGTATTAAATTACCATTGCAACAGGAAGTTTTCCAACAGGAAAATTCCTAAATATGACTGAAAGTACACTGATATTCATCTTACATACTTTACATTTGATACTTACATAAGCTCCAAAAATTGTTCACATCTTGCCTAGATTAGTTAAAAATGTGAAATACATTCATATTTTCATGGGTTTAGACTCAGGTCCTATGCAGCCCCACAGATTTACTTTCATGTAATGCTACTGGAATTTATAAACCTGCTTCTTTTTATAACCAAACACTATATTTAAGTATTATATAGATTCTATCCTGGATATGCAATTTTTTACTTCTTCCTCTGGAAGAAGGGTTAGTTTGCATTCTCTTGGTGCTTGGCTAAGTCCTAAGCTTCTTGTAAGGCAGCTGAAATTCCAAAATTATATTTTTCACAATGTGGCCTTTACATTGTATATAAACACAGCTTAGTATTTTCTAATAATTTATAATTGGGTTAAAGAATAGACCTTCTTCTTTGTGAGCAAGTAAAACTAAACACGTTTCCACTAAGACAATAATAAATGTGGACATATCTGGCACAAATTCTATTTATCAGGGTCGTGATGACAAGAGAAAGGAAAAATAAAGATCTCTCTCTAGTGGATTACACCAAAGGTATTCAAATAGAAGAAAATGTGTGATTTTGAACTTTTTGTTTATTATATTTTTAATCTTTTTATCTTTATTATATTTTTTACCAGATTAACATAGTACTTTTTCCAGTTACGTTTTGAAGGACAATCAGAAATATAAATCTGATGACAAGTACCTACTATACAAAAGAAGGATCATGGTGATTCTCCAGCCTTGTGGCACAGACCAGGTATCATGACTGGTGGGTAAGGGGTGTGATGTTCATTACAAATTCTCATGAGGCTGAACAAATACACCAGACCACGTGTCAAGAACTGTCATGCTTTTATTATACAGTGCACTTCAATAAGTTCTCAGCTTTCACCGCAAACTCCTCAGAGGTGCTGGCTTAGAAGCCTCAACACAATACTCAAAAGGTGACACCTAACAAGCCACAACACACATCTCCTCACTCCCACAGCAGTGCTCAGGATAGAGTATGAAGTGGAATATGACAGCTGTTCTTTGCCCAGAAGATGCAGGGAAAAAGACAAATATCGCTAGTCCTTAGATCCCACGTTGGTCCTGCCACATGGATGGTCTGGAACTGGGGTTGCAAGACAAAGTGATCAAGGCATTTGATTTTCCACCAAAAGTTTTATAGCACAAGACTCTTCCAAGGTGCTTTTACAGCTCTATAATGCTTCTTGACACAATAACTAAAATTACAGCATGTTATATTAGTTATAGTGAGCTTTTCATAACATTTAGAAGCCAATATTTTAGGTTTCTCCAGGAACATTGGAGAATACTCATAACCTTCAAATAAGAAATGGATAGCTATTTTAGTCTTTTAAACTGAAACTTGATGTACCAAAAGAAGCAATAGAAGAATATGAAAATTCCTCAAATAGTGTCTAAATGTGGAATGTGAATTTAGTTTTGAGCTCACGGTACATTAAATGTTATGTACTCTTGCAATAATGTTTCTAAGAAAATTATGCTTCATAGCAGTGTAGTCACAGATCAGGTAGAGGACTTGAAATAGTGTTCTTTGTGCTGATAGGGGAGGGCAAATCTGCAAATTGTGATGTTCACAGTGTTTATTGGAGCTTATATTTCTATGTCTTTACTGCACTAGAATATTTATCTCAATGGGTATATTTTGCAAACTCTTCCAAACAGAAGAACAAAGTGTTAATTTCAAATTCTTTTCATTGTTAATGCAACTCAGACTACATAAAGAACCTAATGAAGAACAATAATGAGCTATTAGCTATTAAAACTAATTTGATATGTATCAAAGTATCATATTAACATTAATACCTTGTGCTTTAATTAAGCTCATGAAAGCCAGTACAAGATAAAGATGAAATGAGCAAACAATATTATCTAATAACATTCCTGTTGACAATTGAATAGCATTTTCTTCTGACCATTTAGAAGCATGTTTTCTGTAGAAGCTCCAGAAAACTGAAAAGCTGGTTACAAAAATCAATTGGTAAATCCCTGCAATCTGTGTAAAATTTTGTGTATCAAAAGAAAAGGAAA
This sequence comes from Eopsaltria australis, assembly GCA_034509425.1. Classification (NCBI taxonomy): domain Eukaryota; kingdom Metazoa; phylum Chordata; class Aves; order Passeriformes; family Petroicidae; genus Eopsaltria; species Eopsaltria australis. The sequence continues at coordinate 1,039,354 of JAVTVJ010000518.1, forward strand.
GCTCATATTTATATCAAATCTCTATTTTATGGTCTTTAACACTTCAACACATAGTTTTCAGCATTTCACTGTCATTAGGAATTGCAGTAAATGTTGTTATATTGTTAGGTTTGAAACATTTTTTGTATTTTTACTTGTTGTTTGGAACATTTTTGTGACATAACCTGGAATGAGCACCCAGGTCATCATGACACTTTTCTAACAAGCATTTTTACAGTTTATTTTCTTTCTAGCATACAGCTTTCCAAGTACTGCTGTGAAGGCATTTGACTGAAGGTGAAGCTAAAAGAGCAGAAAGTGGTGAAGATAGATGGTCAGGATACTGTATATTCACAGAGCAAAATTGTTAAAAAATCTCACTTTAGAAATTTAAACAGCAGTCTATGAATGGAAGAAAAAGTATATAGCAGCTTTTGTATGGTCTTCAGCAAAACCAGAACAAGTCTAAGGACTTAAAATCATTCATAGTTCAAATCCTTCTCAGGTTCAAACCCTAAAAGTTTTGGAAGCCAAAACTTAATGAAAAGCCAGTAGAAGACTAAGTATCCTAGGTCTTCTAGAGGTCCAAAGTCCTGATAGTCTTCTGCCATTACTTGTTCCAATTTTGCAAGACATAAAAACTCATTTTAATGCAACACATTTTGAAAGTTACCAGGATTGCTGCTGAAAGCCATCTCATTAATGCAAACAAGCAAAACAGGGACTGAATTTGATACGGAATCTTACAGAGAATTTAAAAGTCTTAAGAGAACCACCTGTCAGATTTCTTGTCACTGTGCTGTCCAGTATAGTTGAATACAGACACACACACACATATAGACATTCCTCTATCAAAGTTTTGATTATCTAATCTCTTTACTGTTTTGAAAATCTAGCCATAAAAAAACATCATCTTCTAACAGGTCCAGAGATAGTAAATGAAATGTTACCTTTTTCCTTCTGTTTTTTCAATTTCTAAAAATGCATTTCTATAGGATATACAATCTCTTAATGATTTTGGACAGAAATTACTTAATTCAAGTTGCTCTAATGAAGCCTGATTTATTAATTTAATTATGACACATATTGATAAAATATTTTATCAATAACGGAATTAAGTACAGCAAAGTACATGGTTGCAATTCACTGTAAATTATCTATAAGTAAAATAGGGTTTGTTGATGAAGGGCTTTCTGATTCTGTACTGGGCTTCATTTTAGGGAGAAGTTACAAAAGGAAATTCCTAAAAATCCCTAGCAGACTAGTATAGCTTGGGCATGGTTTGAGGTTACAAAGTGATCACTTGAGTACAGTTAGGCTGGAAATACAGGAGCACATGTAACTTTTGGAGGTAAATATTTTATAACTTGAGAACACTGATCTTATTACAATCCACCCAAGCTGTATGTATCACTCATCTGAACAGGACTTTGTGCAATGGATCATTAAAGGGAGCTTTTTAAGGCTTCCTGAGAACTCAAAATGCACTTAGGCAAGTGATTCACATAGTTTCCTGTCAATGTCAGAACTATCTCTATGTCAGTGAAAAGGATAGGAAGTACTTTTGATCTTCAGTTAAAGAAGGAAAGAAACAGAAATCCTTCCAAGCCCTTTAAAGTGTTACAGTTTAAGGCACTTAGAAGTCAACAAATGTGCATTAAGAAGAAAGTTCACTTGGATACCTCTCATTATTCTTAAGTCAAAATACTTCTGTAGTGGAAGGAGTGGGGGTTACCTGAGCTGTAAATTTAGAAGTTTCTTCTCCTTTCCTGTGGTGCCTTCTCTACTCCAAAGAGTCAGTCTTTGATTATTCCAGATAATATTTTCTATAGATAAATCTTTCCATTTTAAATGATCAAGTAGCTGAAATTTAATGACTTGTACTCATCTAGATGGATGGAAGCAGAACTTTTGTTTTAAAAACTTTTATTTCTTATATCAGAGCTTTTGTGTACCTAATCCTTGATTCTACCAGCAACAACTTCATTCATGAAACCTGAGGTTTGGGATTTGCCTTTCTTTCATTGTCCCATGTCTTCTAGTCGAAAATATTAATAAATGCTATCACTACTTTTCAAAATTATCTTTCTTCTACTAGCAAGTAATTTCTCTGTGTTCATGGGCTTGATTATTTTTACAGTCTCTTTTCTTATCTCCTCACTATAATTATAATTTCACCTGCTGTATTTTTCTTTAATATGTCAACATGTATAATGAAAATAAATCTATTCAGGAAGTGGAATTTTTATAAGTGAAGTTTGATTTTTTTAATTTCTTTTTTTTTAATCACCAGGTGCGGTTTCCTTTACATGCATATTCATATAGGTACATATTCCTGTACATACATACTTCAGCCAAGAAACTCTTTAAATTATCAGTATATATTTTAAGGAAGACTAGAAGAACACTGAGGGCCTGAAGAAACCAGTTAGTATTTTTTAAAATTCTGGCACTCTTGCAAAAGAAAGGTATTTTTGGAACTGTTAGCTCAATATTTATTTCTAGCAAAATATGGCAATTCTTTACTCAGTTCCAAACAAGAAAATGTATAAAACAGTTATGAAATACTTTTAACCAAAAGCAATAACATTTTTAATGAAATAGTAAGTTTAATTTTAAAAATAGAATTTTCCTGTTTAGTTTTTTTTAACATGTGATGTGTCTATTTCAATTTAAGAAACAGAACTATTCTTAAGCGACAGTGGATTGAAATGATACCATTTCTGGATGCCATTTCAGGTATGATTAATGTGACCCCTAATTATTTCACTCCAAAAATCTGAAATTTAAATTGATTTTTGGTGTTAATACATGCCTATCAAGCTAGGTTGCATAACAAATTCCAATATCTCTATTCTTCACATGCATCTCCGAGGAGAGCACTTACATAGAATATTAAAAAAGTCCTCTTTCAAGATTCCAGTTTTACTGGCTATATCAGGCATTTCACTCCAGGTCTTCTAAATTCTGTATTATAATATATTCCTTAAGAATCTTTCCTAAATATTGTTTTTTTTTTCTTGTTTGATGAAAATTCTTCTAACTTATGCAGAGTAGAATTTCAGTATTTATTCAGACATTTTTATTTTTAGAATTTGGGAATTATTATATATATATATATTTAACCAGAAAATATTTTTATTTCCCAAGCAAAATACAATAATTTTCATTACAAAGTCTCTAGACCACTGATAGGGCACAAGTACTTTGATTTGACATGTTTCTCTAAATAATCTCTTTACCAGGAAAGGTGACTTTTCCATCTTTTCACAGGAGTCTTCCCAGAGTTATCACCTTAGATCAGGGGCCATGTGGAGACACGTTCTTATAGTTCTCTGACACTGTTTTATCCTGGTTTTACTGTACCTGGGATCCACTTGGAATGCCCTCCTACTGATTTCCAACATCTGACAACACTTGTAATCAGTCACTGCAACGAGCCACTCCATCATTTTATTTTAGCACTTTCCTAGGAATGTGCATCAACAAGCTCTTCTGGGCTCATTCCATCTGTTCAGAATTGTAATTTTGTTTCTTTCTTATTTAAAAGGTTATGAATTTATTGGCGACCATTGATGACTTTCCAAAGTTTGCAGCGTTTAAGTATGAGAAAGGGATTAGAACATATCAGCAGCAATTTGAAATTATTGTATCTCTATGAATGGTAAGAGGGAATTTGAAAAAACACACACATTTTCAGTTTAATTTAAAAGAAAAAGAAAAAGTTACAGCATCCTATGACTTGAAATTAGAAGTAGTTAATTTAGACTCAGTTTACATCCTTAATAGTGAAATTATTTAACCTAAATTAATGAACTTAATATGAAGAATCCCTCTTCAAGTGAGATGTTGAAATTGATGGTTTTTCCTCCTGAAGTATTCTAATGAACTTCCTTAATCTGTTGTGTAGAGTAAAAGATTATTATAGTTGTCCTGTGAAAGAGACTCCAAAATCAGATGGACAATGCACAGTCTTTCTTAAAAGATGCATTCTTGGTTAAATTGCTCTGGGTTCCACATGCAGATTTTAATGGGGCAAATCTCATTTAATAAGCAATCAAAGAAAACCCCCAGGTTTGGTCCCCACCAAGCAAAAATATGTTGGTAGGCCGGAGAGGGTTCATAGAAGGGTTACAAAGATGAACCAAAGAATGAGAAGCTGCCATATGACAACAGGCTGAGAGAAATGGGCTTGTTCAGTCTTAAGAATAGAAGGCTTTGGGGAGACTTTGTCACCCTGTCCCAGTATTTAAAGGGTGGCTACAAAGAAGTTTGCAAGCAGTCACATGGAAAAAGATGAGGGGTAATGAGTAAAAGATACTCTTGGGAAGATTCTGGCAGGACAGAGGAGGAAAATTTTTCTCAATGTCATTGGAATAATGCCCTCAGGAAAGTGGTGAATTCCCCAACACTGGACATTTTTAAGACTCAGTTGGACAGGGTGCTGGGTCATCTTGGCTAGATTTTGCTTTTGCCAAGAAAGGTTGGACTAGATTCTTGAGGTCTCTTCCAACCTGATATTCTATCATTCTCGGATTCTATGATTTGTAGCTACTAACTGTAACTTGGGTTTATGCAAGAAAAAACTGACACTTTGAATCATGAGTCATCTGCTTTTTCTGGCCAGAGAGACTGCTCTTGACATAGACTCACATCATTTCACTGTTCTGAACTGTAAAGTCTGGATGTCAACTTTATAGAAGGAAAAATAACTCTATTCTCTGAGCATTCTTATAGATCTTAGCTGAGTCTCCTTTCCAATAGAAACAACACTGTTATCTAATGAAAATTAAGTTCTTCATTGTAAGCTATAGCTTTGTCTCATACATTTATTCCTGAATTAGACTAGTTTGGAGGATCAGGATGGAAACAATTCAGCCTTATCCATAACCAAGTCTAAGAGTCATGGTAATAAAATAAAATTATTGTTCAATATTTTTTTGTGTGCTTCTTAAGAAAATTCTATCAGCTTGAAACATAAATACGTTATAAAATAGGCTTAAAAATTAAAAGAGAATAAGATTCACCTCTCTTACATTTCCTCCCCTTCCTCTTCATAATGTATCTACCAACCTTTGCAGAGACATAGTAAATCTGACTGTGTTCCCTGGTTCTCTATCTTTTTTGACCTTTTTAGAATAGCAGCATGTGCCTAGAATGCTGTCTCAGCAGCAAAAGACAGCTTTCCTACAAGACCAAGCAGTTAGCTGGGGGAAAATGTATTAGTAAAGTGGCTGTTGTATGCCAAGAAGAAAGCAGGAGAGAGAATGAGGCAAGCTTTGCTTGCTCTGCGATTCTTCAGAAGCTGCTGAATTCTGTCTGGCCGCTCTCTGAAGGCCTAAAACAACTCCATACTGACTAAGGAGGTAGTTGCAGTTAATTAGCCCTGAAGATCACAAAGTAGGTTTTTACTGCTCTTTAAAAAACCCCTTAGATTCTCCCTAGATGTAACAAAACCTTCTGTCATCTTTCCTTTCCCTTTTCTTTACTGTTCCTATGAGAAATGATCCATTTATTACTAAAGTCAGCTTCTGGCTGAAGTGTCCAATGAAGAGAAGGCCACTAGTTTGTAATTGCTCACACATTCTGCTCCGAACGAAAAAAAACTACTTCCCACCCCAGACAAGAGAAATTAGCATATTTTCTTCACAACACATGCTGGTTTTGTCTGGGGTAAGGTTAATTTTCTACACAGTGGCTGGTATGGGGCTGTGTTTTGTATTTGTGTTGAACACAGGGTTGATAAAACATTTTTGTTTTTGCTGAGCAGCTCTTACACAGAGCCAAGGCTTTTTATGGCCTTTTATACTGCTCATCCTGTACCACTGGCAAGGAAGTTGTGGGTGCACAAGGAGTTGGGAGGAGCCACATCTGAGACAGGTAACTCCAGCTGACCAAAGGCATGTTCCATACCACATGCTCACTATATAAAGTGGGGAAGGAAGAAGAAGGAAGAGGCAGGATGTTTGGAGTGATGGCATTTGTCTTCCCAAGTAACTGTTAATGCATGATGGGGCCCTGCTCTCCTGGATAAGACTGAACACCTGCCTGCCCATGGGAAGCAGTGAATGAATTCCTTATTTGCTTGTGTGTATGGCTTTTGGTTTCTTTATTAATCTGTCAATCTCAACCCATTGGTTTTGCAGTTGTTATTCTTCTGATTCTCTACTAATCCTACTGGTTGGGTAGTGAGTGAGTGGCTGGGTGCAGCTTGGTTGATGGCTGTGGTTAAACCATGACACTGCTTAAGATAGTCTTTCAGAGACATGCTGAAGCGTCATGAAATCTTATAGGCCAAGATCCTTTCTGTACCACCCCATACAACATACCTCCTAAGAAGGCACAGGGTAATGGAAAACAGCAAAATTTCTGTGTTTAAATAATAAATATTTCAGAAATTGTATAAAAATCAAAACTTCATTTACTGAGAAAGCAAAAATCAACTTAGTGAGACAAACATGATGGGAAAGTGTCTAGAACTGAAGGAAAGAAGGAAGAGATCAGAGGAGATTTCAGGTGGTTCAAGATCATCTAGCATTAAAGATTGCAATGAGTGGGTGAACAGTCAAAGAGGATCCTTGAGGGAACAGCAATAGAAAGAAAGATTTGCTAATACCACCTTACTTTTGTTTCCCTCAGGACAAAAGCAATTTCTCTAAAGAACCAATGTAGTGATGCTCTGAAGAGAATGCACTACTAGTTGCTGTGAACAGTATGAATGACCAGGCTAGCAGGCTGGACTTTTTCTTTTGTGACTCTTCCAAACACAGCACCAAGTGAAGGCAGAATGCCAGAGGTAGGTGCTCAATTGACATGTGCATTCAGTAAAAAGTCATGTCAGGTTGAGACGGAGAAAAGAAAATGTGTGTTCAAATATTAATGTCAGTTCTTTGTTTTTGTAGTATTTCCTGAATGGAGAGACTACAAACAATTTCACACTCTTTCAACAGCCCAAATACATTGAATGAGACCTTGAGCAGTGCACAGGTGTTTTACCAGTATTTGTCATGATTCTCCTTCATGGTATGCTACCAATGGTATTCATCATATGATCATTGAATAATTTGGTGTCCTCATCTTACTGCAGTCCCAAGCAAATAATTTTGTTCAAATCATCTTCAAACGTCCCCTGGAACTTTAGACTAAAACACTAGGACTCAGAGTCTGCTGGTATTAATATGCTTATTTGAGGGAATCAGTTTCTCAAAGTTTTGTAGGAAGCTACAATAATGTTTCAAAGCTGAAGAGTATCTGTTTATTTTACTTCCTAACCCTTGCATTGACCCTATTGAACCATTGACGGTATGCCAGGACTCTCAGAGACAGTTTATGCACTCTTTCTTATTAATGCTATTACTGGCATCTGTCAGTCTTGCAAAGCAACATATCAAAAGATCAAAGCAAGGTCAAAGATCTCTTTTTTTCTGCCTAAAACAGCACATAAAATTTCACAGAGATTTTGTAATGTGTTGACCCTGGCTGGATACCCAGCACCCACCAAAGTTACTCTATTACTTCCTTCCACAAGTGGACAGAGGAGAGAAAATATAGTGAAAGGTTTGAGAGTGAAGGACCACGATTTAGTGTACCTAGTTTTTAACCATAATTATCTTCAGAAGAGAAGTTCTCCCCTTGTATTCTTAACATCTATATAATGTTGCTATTCTCTTCTTCATTACTGAGAATGAGTGGCATTGAACTAATCACTTGTGTGCTGGTTACAAAACATTCTGTTCATTCCTCATTAACCTCTATGAACCACTAAGAAATATTGAGCTGACCTGACATATTTTCATTGTCCCCTTTGTGGTTTGTCAGGCACTTAATCCCTATAGTTCTGTAGAAATTACTTATAACTTTGTCAGTGTACAGTTTTATTTTCATATTGTTACACTAAAACCATGAATATTTGGAATGCTCACATGGAGGTCAAATAGAATAGGATAATTTTTTTTCAAAAGCAGCAGTTGCAATGTGGAACAAACTGCAATGACATTGAATTGAAACAACACAGAAACAGAAGGTTCAGAAAGATGCTCATCTTTTTTTTTAGATAAGGAAAATATTGACAGTGACAGCACTGACAGTTTTTCAAGTGTTATATATGCTGCTTGGTTATAATTAAGTAAATCAAGGTTAATTAGGGATAAACTGAGAGAACCAAACCAAAAGTTCAAATAAGGCTCTATTCATAGTGTTTGATTTACTCTCCTGAGTGTGCCCTTTTTTCAGGCCTTCTGGTTAGAGTTCATTTCACCAAGATTTATTGCCTACAACAGAACCAGCCCATATCTTAACTTTTTTTACAGTCAGTTGTGGTGGGTCAACCCTGGCTGGATGTCAGACATCCACCAAAGCTACTCTTATCACACTCCTTTGCAACTAGAAATATAATGAAAGGCTCATGATTTGACATAAGGACTGGTAGAGATCACTCACTGAATACATCATGGGCAAAGCAGACTCTTCTTGGGGATCTTAATTAAACTTATTGATTAAAAAATTAAACCACAATAATAAGAAATAAAATAAATCTTAAAAACACCTTCCTGCCACTCCTTCCTCCTTCCCAGGCTGCACTTCTTCCGAGTTTTCCAAGAACTGCTCCCACGTGGGTCACTCTTCCACAGAGTGCCATCCTTCTGGCACAGCCTGCTCCAACATGGGTCTCCCACATGGTCACAAGTCCTACCAGGAAACGTGCTCCAGTGTGATGTCCTCTCTCCACAGGTCTGCAGGTTCCTGCCAGGAGCCTGCACCAGTACAGGCTTCTCATGGGTTCAAAGTTTTATTTCAGGCACCCACCTGCTCTGGCATGGGTCTCCTCCATGGGCTGCAGGTGGATCTCTGCATCATCTTTGCCCTCCATGGGCTGCAGGGGCACTGCTGCTTAACTATGGTCTTCACTATGGCCTGCAAAAGTACCTCAACTCCAGCACCTGGAGCACCTCCTCCCTCTCCTTCTCTGCTGACTCTGGTGTCCAAACCAAAAATTAACTCTGTTCCAGCTAAAACTATTACACTACCCCAGACATAAGTGTCTACTGTGTATCTGTCTACACTTGGTGAAAAGTCCTACTTGTGTCTGAATGCATTTCCAACTTTATTTAATTACTGAAATTATTTTGCTTTTACCAGTTCTTCCTACTTTCAATTTTTTTTTTACTTTCCCATTCAATTTGCTTCAAGAATGATACCTGTTCATGTATCTGTATCTATTGTACAAACTATACACAAATAGTTTAATCAGTAGGATTTTTATCTGTATATCCCTCTTTTCATGTTATCTTAGGTTCTCCAAGATAAAATAATTTTCTGGAAATAATTGAGTTGTGATGAAGGATGTTTTTCTCTGCATCAAGATATACCACTGCACTCCTACAGGTTCAGATTGTTTATATTCAGCTGTCTTGATTCGGTTGACAGCCCAATACAGAAATAAATTGAGAAGTAGTGATGAATGATTAAAGACAAGACATATGTAAGGCTCTCTTCTTGCATATCAGCAGCACATGGCATTGCTGATCATAAAACATCATTATCCTGACATGCAAGAAGACATACCGGAAGAATATACCAGTCTCCATTTTCCTGCATTGATCAAGACTGAAGACATAAGAGACATTTCTTTAACATGACCTTCCTTCTGGGACTCATTAAAAATCTGGGGTTTTCTCTATAAAAAGCAAATTTTATTTTTTTTTAGAATATAAAATGTGTAAGTAGTTGCATCGTTATGATATTTGAAAAAATGAAAAGAAGTAACATTGTAGGCTACCATACGCAATTCCAGCAAATACGAATTGCAATAAGCAACAGTAAAAATAACCTACAGTTCTGGTGCAATTTCCTTTAGCAGAAAGTCTCATACAATAAATTTTATCTGCAATTTTAGTATATTTCTGAATTCCATACTAGTACATAAAATGAGGTAACATAGCAGCAGCCTGATAAATATTTTATGTATTCTGAATGGATAAACAGATTCAGATGCATCCCAATGCATGATGACTACCATTAGTCATAGTCACCTCTTTATGGCCTCAGCCTTCTGGAAAATTTAATTCATTTGTTATGCTCTGTGCATAGCTTGACAACCATGAATATAACAGGCATTTGTTCTTTGCCTGCAACAGTCAGGTCACAATGTCCAAGCGTTCACAATGCACATTCAGTGTTACTGGTCAGGGAGCATTGTGGCCAAGCTGATGTCAGATAGGAAGCTGAATCATGCAAGACAGGTAACTGTTGTCAGTGCCTCACGGACATCCATTTCCCCAGAAGCTGAGGAGCAGCACAGACACCAACACTTTCGAGTCTCAATATGAGCACAATTTGACCTTGCTTTCTTTAACAGGGCAAAACAGAGCAGGTGGGTTACAAAAACTTAAATCAAGCATACTAATTGGTCAACCCAAACTTTGATTGCTATGTAAATATATCCATAGCAAAAGAGTAAGAAGAAAAGGAAGAATCTGCAAATTCACTTGTACTTTCAAATCATCAGGGTTTTATTAATGCAAAAAGTACACTGATATTCTTAAATTTTGGAAAGAACACACTGCCACCAGTAAGAACAAAACTTTATTCAGTTAGAATAAGTTGAAGTGAGTCTTTTCTACCAAAAAAAACCCCAAAATACAAAAACAAAAACAAAACAAAAAAAACCCCAAAACCAAAAAACAAAAACAAACAAAAAAAAACCCCAAAAAGCCAAAAAAAACCAAACCAACCAAACAAAAAAAAACCAAAAAACAAAACAAACCAAAACAAAAAACCTCCAAATAAAAAAAAAACAAAAAAAAAACCAAAAAAAAAAAACTCAAGCAAAGAAGAGACAGAAAGAAGGGAGCAGATGGGAGAAAGTGCCTAGCCTAGGCATACTGAGATCATTTACCAAGTAGCGGGACTAGAATAAGGTCCCATATCCTCAAAGAGCTTTCACCATTCTGCAATCTCATTGATTCCCTTCCTCAAGAAGGGGAAAAAAAAAAGCAGGGAAACAGTCATGCATATTCTTCTTTCTTTTAAATACTTAAATATAATTTAGACTAAAGAACACCAAACTGTATAGGTATAATCCTATTGTAAGAATTGTCCCACTTTTTGTAGTCAGAAAAAATCCTCAATGCAGATAGCACCTATAAAAATCACCTTATCACCCTACCTTAACGTAAACCAGTGATCATGTAATTTTTAAATGTGAAGTGTAGCTTTTTCTGTAAATGGATTCATGTAACTTCAAATGTGCTCAGTTGGAATACAAGTGAAGGAATTGTTTTTCTTTTTTGAAAGTGACAGGACTGCTACTTTGTGTTTTCTAATTAGAAGATATTTCTACTTACATGTCACTTAAAGGTTCAAATTTCTTTGTGATGCTGTATTGGGTGCAGGTGTGAAGGTTTTGATATGTGGAGAGAGCTGCAGGGGTGGCCTCTGTTAGGAGCTACAGGGGCTGCCCTGCTCCAAACACAGACATTTCCAGCTGGCTCCGAGAGACCCACCACGGGCCATGGCTGAGCCCACCATGGTGGCAGCTCTGGGAACATGTATTTAAGAAAAGGCAAAAATTTCACATAAAGGAAGGAGAAGTGCAGTAATTGACACAAGGGCATGGACTTTCCAGACGAGATGGAGAAGTGCAAAGTCCTTTTATTATACAAGGACTAAGACTACTACAGACTACACTAACAGACTACTTGTTAAGACTACTCTAAGAACACTACTCCTATGACTACTACCTACTATGCAGTGAAAAATACCTCAATACCATCACCCAGACAGGATATGTCACCACATAGACAGGAAAGATGTTCGCCACAGTGTCCCCAATCACCTGAGTTATTTCACAGCTTTTACCTATTATGGTAAAAGGTAAACAATACCACATAAGGTGACAAGCTACAGTCCTTGCACACCATAGGTTCAGAAGGCCACAAACCCATAATTCTCTCTCTCAGCCCATCCCTGGTGACTGGGATATGCTTCTAGGGTTGCCTCTGGGTCTAGGGAAGAGGCTTACTCTGGGCCTTTCAAGCCTGCTTTTCTATAACACACATAGTGTAACCCTACAGGGAAGACTTTCTGTTCTTTTTACATTTTATGAGGATAGTAATATTTCTAGGTACCACAACACAGATACAAGAGAAACATGGATTGAAAGTAATGATAAAGGTACAGCAGTTAGAAGTCTGCTCATATGCTTCTGCTTGAAGAATGAAAAAATAGTTACATAAATTGTCACTCAACTGGAATAAGAAGACTAAGCCTTAAAATCCTTTAAAAGCTTCTTTACCAATTGAAATGACCTCTTATTTCCACTTTGTATGGTGGGTGATTGGATACCTAACTTATAGCTAGTGGCCTATACTGCTCATGCTTAACTTAAGGTGTCTAAATCCAGAACTGAATGCAACTGGCACTTACCAAACATAGGCTCATTCCAAGATTTTAAAATAAACTTAATTACAGGACAATCCTTAAATAAAGGATTTCTGCATACAAAACAAAACAAAACAAAAACAAAAACAAAAACAAAACAAAAAAAACCCCCAAAAAAACCAAACAAAAAGAACCCTTCAAAACCCTGCAACAACAACAAACCAAACAAATAAATAAAAGAAAACCAAACAAACCTCTAACACTCCAGAAGCAATAAAAGAAGGAAAGTAAAACATCCATGTCAGATTACCTTTTAATACTCAGTAACTTCACACATTTTATAAAATTTTTTAAATGTGGAGACTTGGTTTTATCTTATATATATGTACATGTATATGTATATGTACAGGCATATGTATATGCATATGTATATGTATATGTATATGTATATGTATATGTATATCTGAAAACTGAGTAATTTCAAAGTCTGGGTACTCCTTCAAATTGGGAGAAGACAATAGCTTCATCAGAAGGAGAAGAATTTGTTTTGTTTTACATCCGACGTTGATGTTTTTCAGCACATTAATTCTCAAGACCAATCTTCTATAAACACAAGAGTTCAGCTTGTAATGAATTTTTAGAACAAGAGAACAGCCAGTTTTATTAACCTAGTATGCTGTAGCCTGATTACAAAAAGAAGAAGGAATTATGGAAGATTCTACAATATTTTAATGACTCATAAAATTGTGGTTGTAGATTGGCATATCTATAATTACGAAAACTAACTCTTCCAATTCAATGCAGGCATTACAGGAAAATTCCATTAGCAACCTACAAAATAATGCAATATTTATATGCTCACACATAAAGGAAGAAAACAATTTGACAAATTGTATTTCCATTTTGGTTTGTGTTCTCTTCTCAGAATGAAATACAGGTCATAAAGAAGAATATTGGATCATAGCACCAAGTACTGTCTTGAATCACTTGCTGTTTTTTCTTGTTTGCTCCTTGTTCAGTTAAGCCACAAATAGTTATTCTGAAATTATCGCTTTCCTCTGCAACGTCTAAGTCAGTACTGCTCACTTTAGCTTCTGAACCTTCCTTACATCAAGCTGAAAATCTTGCCTTTTTCAAACTATTTCTCTGTGAATTCAATAGTCTCTTTCCCCAAAACTGCTCATCCTCTCTTCTGCCCTTTATCCCTTCCATCAAAGTAAGGGAGTAAGGGTGGGAAAACACAGAAAGATCAAAACCCCTTTGAGTATGCAAGGGTCATACAATTCAACTTTCCTTAATCTCAGATTTAAGTTTGAACTTATGATTTTATTTTCCTCATATAATCAATAGGGAGAAATAAGCACCTAAAAGATTGATTGATATGTCAGCTGTTAAAAGCGTCTTTTGGAAAGTCAGCTGAACTATATTTGGAGGATTCAATTTCTCTGCAATGACTTTAAAAGAAGTTTAAGATGTAGTAGCTTAAGATATCTGATTCAACATGTAAGATTTCCATTTGGTGATTTAGAGGCTTAAAGTCATGGTCTTGGCTTCATCTATTAAGTCAGTAGAAACCAGAATGATATGGTTGAAATTGAGTAAGAAAGTGGCATGAGATTTAAAAGAAAAATAACTCTTTACTGGCACATTAAAAGAACCAGTTTTGACCATGGATTCTGTTTTTACTATATTGTATATTCATGAGCTCATAATGATAAAAAATGATAAAATTATTAACTACAGAAAATATCTGAGTCTGCATTTTTAGGGGTTTGAGGGTCTTGGGCTTTTTGTGATTTTTTTTTTTTTTTTTTTTTAATAAGCAAGGATACTCAGACAATATTAATGAGTGATGAAACAAAAGAAGATTTAATAAGGATGTGCATTTTCTCCTATAGGAAGATAAGAAAATCTATGAGTAAAATTAATGCTTCATTCTTCCAAGAATCATTTGCAGTAATTGATTATTGTGCTGGCTTGTACAGAAGTTCGGCTTTAGACTATTTCATTCATTTAGAAAATCCCCAAATTTTGCCATGAGACTGGCCATGTGCAAAAAGATACAGGAATACGGCAGATGCAGTACAGGCATATTCTGCCATAGTATCGTCATGAGGGCAACACTCATCTTACTGAATATTCATGTCTGTTGCAGACATTTAATGTTGCATTTGCTAATCTGAGATTTTGTTACAGTTGTTAATCTGAGATAGATTTATAGTAAGGAGAGAATCACTTGTCAAAATGTGACCCACAGATACAGATGCGATCCTGATTTTGGAAAACACAGTGAAAATTAAGGCAAAGTTATTTTCTGTAAAGACTTATCAAAAGTTGGCAAATGTATGTTTGATAGAATCTTTTAATTTTTTAGGGAAGCCTGTAACTTCTGACCAAGTAAATATTAATTTACCTTGGTAAACCTGACTCCCTTTATCCTGCTTTTCAAAGAAATATCTTGGCTAGATGCCAAGTCCACTAGCCCTCCAAAGAAAAACAAATACTAGCCATTCAAGTGTATAGTTTGGGGAAAGTGATAAAAATACTACAATTAAAATTTAGAGATTTATGGTTTTACTTGAAAGACATTCACAACTGAAATGGAGAACTGATCTGAGGATCGACCACTTTATTCAATGTCTATGATTATTACCACACCTTCTGTGACACATTAATGTATTTCAATTGTAATCACTGTAGGGAAATGAGGCTCTCAATCAATAATTTTGATTTTTATTTGAAAAGACAAGAAAATCATCACTATGGTGATACTTTCCATTAGGGTAATGATAAAAACATTATTTGTACTGACATGAAGCATTTCTTGGTTTTGAACTTTTCAATTATTATTCAATTAATGTTGTTTGAAACTTCCTTCTATTTGTAATTGTATTTGTTGTTGAATAAATGATTGTTAATGTTGCAGTATGACTAAAACATACTATGGATCTCAAAGATTAGGCAGAGTAAAACCTAGGTTGTTGTGTCTTATTTAGTGAAATATTTTTTTCTTTTGAATAATTTACTTTCAATTAAAAAATAATCCAACACCCACATGCGGTGATACAGGCAGAATTTAGTTTTCTTATTAAAACCACTGGGAATAATCCAATCAAACCTTGCAATATTTCTGTCTTCCATTACACTGATTCAAATTTTTTCTCGAAGACACAGGAAGATTGAGGTAAGAAGAACTATTTTCTGAGTTCATTTAATTTTATTTTTATTTACAACTTACTATTGTCGAATGCTCTCAGGCATAGATGGCCACAAATTAGAAGATATTACTGAGTTATGCTGTGGCATTCATCAGTTTGCATCTAAGATGGTAATGTATCCATCTCAAGATTTGAAAAAAAATAATTTCTGGATAGAAGCCAAAGTGAATGAATTTTGCATGCCTCCTAAAATTTCAAACCTTCATGAAGAAATTTTTTTCATCTCCACTTTTCATGGATGACACTTCAAGAAAGTTTCAAAAATGTGTTGCTGCCTTGTTTTCAGTGCTGCCGCCCACACTGTCCCCTCTTTGTCCCCTTCTTGGTCCTGTGACCCATGATGTGTTTCATTTCCCAACCCATTTCCACCTCTATTCTGCTTCTTTACCCTTACTCACCCTACATGGCTACCTCACTCCTCTATTAAAGCCTCTTTTTATCTTATCCTTTTAAAATGATAATATTTCTTCTTCTATTCTGCAACCAGAGTTTCCATGACAAAGAATTTTTAACAAAGTTTAGAGAGATGGTGTCTGCACCTAAAGAAACACCACAGAATACTAGCTATTAAGTAAGTTCTAAAAAGAGTAGAAGTTCCTAGCATAGACACCGAGAAAATGAAAACTATAATTAAGTACAAATAAATTATATGAGGAAAGTTTATACAGCAAAGGATCTAAAAAGGAGACATAAAGTGAAGAACCGTGGTGCCCCCTATACAACATCAAGAGCATACAAAGTTTTCCTTGGAAAGCTGATATTAATAGGGAAATACATATGTCTTCTATCTGACTGTAGAGATAATCCTAGAGACCTCCTTTCCAAAACTGCATTTTAAAATCTTCCTTCCCATCCACTTTTAAATAAAAGATGGTATTCTCTACAGTTCGTTGTTAAAAAATCCAACCGACCAAAAACCAAAAAAAAAGTGTCTTTTGATGGAAGTTTACCACTAATCATTTTTGCCTGCATCAAGCTGCCAAGTCCCTTCCTCAATTTCTGTACTATAAAGGACATTCTTTTACCACTTAAAAATATCTGATTTACAAGACTGATAAGACATTCTAAGTTTTATGGATTTCTGGAACACCTAATGAATATACAGTGCAGCAAATTCCAGAGTAAAGACAATTACGTGACACACAACACTTAGAAAATCTCTGTCTTCTGGAGCTTGAAGGGTGCTACATAGCTTTGTGGAGTACATCTATTAGTGAAGTATTACTTTCATAGGGTGATAGGGGGAGTTTTAACAATTTCTATTTTATGTGTGTGTGACGATTGTTTTACATGCAATGCTAATGGGTCAGATCTTCTTCCCTAAATAGAAATTATGAATATGCATTATGCTTTCCTGTAATGGTTAGTGAAAAGAACAGGGATCTGCTCCAAGGCCATGTGACACTGAATGGTTTATGTCAATGCTAGTTGGAAATAATCCCATGTATAACAGGCACTTTTTGGAAAAATGTAGCTGTGGAATTTCACAAAAAAGCTAGAGAGCTCCCCCACGTTGAAGCAACATGAACTATCAGGGGTCCTCTGAGTGCTTTCATTCAGGCTGAAAAATATGAGGAAAGCAAGATACCTTTAATTAAGAAACATTTTATAATTATGTTTGTTTGGGTTTTTTTTATTATTTTTGGATGTTTTTTTAGAGAAAAGTAGTAGCAAATTACCTTAGTAAAAATGAATGTTAAAATAACACATCAAGAAGAATATGGGATCAGCCATCACTATGTTTCTTAAGATGTCCTGGTACTTCAACTCTCCTCCCTAGTCTCCTCCCCTAGGGTGAGGGGGAAAGAGAGGGGGGTTGAGCGAGTGGCTGCCTGTTTTTTCATCTCCATCTGGGCTCAAAACTACAACGCAAGAGGAAAAATTACATTTTTAGTAACAGTCCACAATTAGTTCTCAACTCCCCCCAACCAAGCAGCCAACCAAAAAATCCAAAGTTTTTTGCATCTCCAAAATTACACTATTAGCACAAATAAATGAACGCAAGTGATACGTGGAAAACTATGAATATTTCCTCAGGTATTATGTGTACATACTCTTTTGGCATTTCATAATTTCATCATGAGTTGTTATCTTCTGGAGTGCTCTACCAAAGCTTTAGAAAAATTCTTTCAGAAAAGGACAACTTATTCACTGACACTTATATTGTATTTCTGCCATTTCTGTGTTAGCCTTGCAGTAAGGATGGAGGTATTTATGCCACAGTTTCTAAGTTTTCAATAAAGCTGCTTTATTGTTACTGAACACTGTGAAGCACTTTTGCATCATGTTTCTGTGATCTAGTTTTCCATTTCAGTCAAGTTCCATTTGCTGATACAACCAAGCTATACTCTTACTACACCTTCATTTCTGGTACTTTTGAATAATGGTGTATATATAGTACATGGAGATCAAATAATTATTATCAGGAAAATAGAACAAACATATTCACCTCCTCCACAGTCCTCAGTTTAATCATTTAATCATTGACCCATTTATATTGTCTCACAATACTAGAAGAGAAAAGCAAAGTATTATTTTAATTCCAGAAATTACTGTGAAACATTCAAATTTCTACTTGTAACAAATCTTGTTATTCAAATATCAGAAATTACATTGTTTTGTCTTACAAAATCTAATTATAGACAGGAGGTTTAGGTTTATGGAATTCACACCAATAAAAAAAAACACTACATAAACCAACCCATTTTCATAGAAGCATTGCAAAGTCCTACTGATGTTTCAAAACTGTATCCAGTCTATCTTGATCTCACAGAGTCTTGGTTGCTAATATTTGGATGTTCAAATAAGTTTTCTAACAGCTGTGAAGGAGAGTGAGGATTTACTGAATTGAAAAGTGGCAATTGGAGGACTCCCCCGGGCTGTAAGAATTTGCAAGATGTAACTTCCTTGGAAATTCCTTCTCTATTTAGTTATTGATTTAGTCTAATTTACAGCAATCATCACTTCAGTCTGAGATTCCTACATATCCATAGGGAAGGGTAACAAGAAGAATTGCCCTAAAGTGATGATATGTAGTGTAAGAGAGGATCTTAAAAATGTTTAGGGACAGTTATTTTCTATGAAACAGTAGATAAATGCTCTATAAAAACAGGAAAAGTGAAGATTTTTTTTAAGTCTCAGATCTCAAATGTAAAAAAATAAGAATTAGATTCATCTCTCTTTAGGCAATAAAATCAAGACAAGCAGGAATGTAATCCTAAATATTTTAAGCAATAAAACCATGTTTATCTCACTGTAAAAATGTAAGATCTTGTCACAGTTTTCTTCCCTCTCTGACACTCAAAACTGTTAGATTTTATCACACAATGGTGGAGGATTAAAGTTCTGAATTTAAAGGCTCTCCTTAAACTTTTCTGAAATGGAACATTACTTTTAAAACAACCTTTAAAAATCTTTATGTTAAAATATGCAGCATGACTTTCTACAACTGGATATTTATTGCAAATGAAAAAAAATGGCCAGCATTTTCAGAGACTTGTACTGGTCTTCCATAATCACCAGCACTTTAAAGGGTTCAATCTTATTTATATGGATGTCTAAGAAAATGCTACCTAAGCTGCCTGTTATTGAAAATGCTGTGTCCAGAATTTTAACTCACTCCAAGCAATTCAGCATGTCACTCCAGTCTTGAGGGAGAGCCGCAGTGCAACTGCTTGTCAAATATCAGATTTACTTTAAAATTGCTTTAATGACTTCTACAACAACATACAGTTTTGGATTTACAACCAGGGCACAGGAGTGGTAGTGGGGGTGGGAGGAGTGAGCAAAACGTGTGTTGTAACAGAAATAGACCAGTGTAATAAAGCTTGAATCCGACATCACCTGTAAGGGAATCAAAATCAGATTTTTTGAGAGAGATATTCATAGTTTTAATATTTTTGCATAGCTGAATCCTGAAAGAGTAATATTTGAAGAATCCTAAATTGAGTTTCCAAGTGTGGTCATAAGCACCATAGGGGTGCCTTTGGTTGTGTATCCCAGAACACATTACTCCTCTACTAGGAAACACTTCAAGAAACAGCCATCTTTCTGTAAGAAGTGGACAAATATAAAGAAATGGACAAATATAAAGAAATGGACAAATATGTAAATGGTTGAGCTTACTTCTTAAAATATATATCTATATATAATGCATATATATGAATGTGTGTGTACATATATGTGAACAAATGTACACATGCATACATATTTATATACATAACAGCATTTATAGCAAGCACACTCTATACAGAGCCTGCATTTATTGTATTTTTTATTCGTTTTGTAGTGTCAGTTCTTCCTTATAGGTTTTTACTTTTTTGTTTCTTTGTCTCTGTTCCTTTTTCCAATGACTCCAGTGCTATCATATACCTTCTGTACATTATTATCTTTCTTTTTCTTGATGTGCAGACATTAGTTCTCTTTCAAGTGAAGTCAATGTTATCTTACTTTCTCAAATATCTTGCACAGAAATGTATTAATTCCTGAGAGCCATACAACTACCTCAAATTGTTTCGATTTAGTCATGGACCCGAAATACAAAATCGTGCCTTGATAGCATAAAAAGCAATCTGAGATAATTTTCCATGTTAGAAACCTAGTCCATGATTTTTTGGTCTCACTAATAGTATAACACATTGTCTGAATCAAGACTGTAATATTACTTAGCAGAGGTTGTATAATGCATTATATGTAACATATTTTGCATACATTTCACTAAAGCTCAGCCATAAACTACCAAAAAATTGTTGCTGTTTATGTGTGTTTGTAGAATTTTTCCATAACCATAAGTCATTGATGACTTTTCTTTGTTGGTTTGCTGTTGGGCGCATATATAAATGCAATGGCATATGTATGACCATAGAGTAGCTGACATACTGCACACTCATTCTCTAATCTCTCAGTAACTTGCTTTGTTGAACACTGCCTTCCCGCTTGACCCCATTTTGCTATGCAGTGAATGCTAATACACAGTTGAATGGAAGAGTCAGAGTGCAATCAGATACTAAGGAGATGAGAAGCTAGAGTCGGGCTGACAGGAAAGGGTAACTGAACCAGAACTGTGGTCTGTTCCATGGAATGAAGAAGATAAAGGAGAAAGGCAATCAATCAAGTTTATGTTAAGTATGAGATTTAAAGTTTTTTATGTTATGTTATCAAAACTTTTACGTTCAAAATTTCAATTCACAGCAGCAGCTCTGTGTGTCACTCCATTTTTTACTTCATCAGGCTACAGAAATTCATTCAACAGCATTAACACCAAGCTGTTTTCTACATTAAGGAATATAGCCTTCTGTGATGCCTATTGTAAATGCAGGTTTAAGTAAGTATCAGAAAAGAGTTATGCTATAACTAATCTTATATTTTCCTTGATGTTTGTATGATCAGGTGATGTAGAGTGTGATTTTGTTTGGGTTTTTCCTTTCATATGTGAACAGAAAAATTAAAAAAAAAATCAAGTACTACAGAAGTCATAGACCTATCTGTTAAATACAGAGGAAAGGAACCTTTTTTTGATAGACTCAAACTCAAAGAAAATCTGCCTTTATCATTCTCTCTTACTTTTCTTACTTGTATAACTTTCTCCACATTTAGCTGGTTTATACAGCTTCCCTTAAGCTTGTTCATGAATAACTTATGAGTCCATTTTGTCTCAATTTCCATATTTTTGTTTTTAATCAGTTGCTTTATCACAGTTGAGGGATGCATTTAGACTATCTCTTACCACATTCAAACTGTTCCAGTGTGAAATGTATATATTTCATCACTGTCTCAGTGCAACTTTAATTTAAAAATTAACACAATTTACATCAGCTTGAATGAGATTATACAAGTATTTAAACACTAGTATTCTACTAGCTGAAACCTAAGTATTCATTCTAATACCGTTTCCAGTGATGTATATGTTGTCTCTGCTAAGAGTGGGAAAACCTAGATGAGCAAAATGACTCAAACTAGAGTCCGAGTCAGGATTAGAATGAACATTAAAGTTACCACACATTTTTAGGTTGTTTTAATCATAAAAACTTATACTTATAGAATCACAGAATAGTAAGGGTTAGAATGAACCTCTGGAGATCGTTTAGTCCAACTCCAGTTTCAAGGTGGGGTCACCTAGAACAGGCTACACAGGAATGCATCCAGGTGGGTTTTAAATGTCTCTAGAGCGGGAGACTCCAAGACCTCCCTGGGCAGTCTGTTCCAGTGCTCTGCCATGCTCAGTGTAGAGAAGTTATTCCCCATGTTGAGGTGAAACTTCTTGTATTTTAGTTTATGAGCATTGCTCCCTGTCTTATAGTTTGGCAACACTGAAAGGAATCTGGCACTGTATTCTTGACAGTTGCCTTCGAGCTTTTGGCCCTGTACAAGTCTCTTCAACCACTACTGCATAAGCTGTGAGCTTCTGGCCACTCTCCTGACACTTATAAGGTTTTCCTGATTCAAGAAATCCCCCTGTGCACTGCACTAGGGCACCTAAAGTGCTCCCCTGCTCATTGTGCTGGCATGAGAGTTGCTCACATTGCCAACTGCCAAGTCCTTTCTAAACATCACGCTAACAAAATAGTGAAGTAAAATAATAAAAGTACTGACAGAATAATTATGCACAAAGTCATTTTAGACTTAGGACATTGTTATAGCAATAGGGCCACTGCCAGCCTGCTCTGCAAAGGGCAGTCTGTGAAATGTTTATACCAGCCAGTTTAAGCAGTGGGTGCAAGCAGTATTCCTAGGGTTAAGGATTCATTCCTGTTCCTCTTGTGTTTGCAGTTATAAAGAGTTGGGAGGAGAAGATTACATTAAAACTGCCTTTCATTTCAAATCAATTTGATTTCTGTAGTTTGGCAAAAAGCATTTGTAAAAGCACATATAGATCAGAATGTAAATTCAGAACAAATAGAATTGTAGAAACATAGACTATCCTGAGCTAGAAGGGACCTGCAAGGATCATTGAAAGTCCAGCTTCTGGTCCTTCACAGATCAATCCCAAAAATTACACCATGGGCTGAGAGTATTGTTCAAATGCTTCTTGAACTCTGTCAGGCTTGGTGCTGTGACTGTTTCCCTGTGGGTCCTGTTCCAGTGCCCAACTATCCTCTGTGTGAAGAGTCTTTTCCTAATATCCAAACTAAACCTCCTCTAACACAGATTCAGGTCATTCTCTCAGGTCCTGTCACTGATCACCACAGAGAAGTGATCAGTGCCTGCCCTGCCTCTTCCTCTCACCAGTAAGTTGCAGCCTGGAATGAGTCTCCCCTCAGTCTCTCTTTATCCAGGCTGAACAGACCAAGTGACCTCAGCCACTCCTCATGAGGCTTCCCCTCCAGACCCCTCACCATCTTTGTTGTCCTCCTTTGGACACTATCTAGTAGCTTTATACCCTTCTTTTTTCCAGAAATAAATGTTAATGAAAAGTGCTTAAAATTGTTGGCGGTGCTGCATCTTCAACATAGTTGTTAATAAAATGCATAACAAAAATTATCTTTTATCTTTTATCTTTTTCTTTTTTTCCCCTGAGAGCAGATCTATATTATTCTTAAAATCAGTTTTATATTTCCATGTGTATAGAACACCAGTTGATAATTTATGTGATTTACAGATTTGGGTGAGAGACAAAGGAGAAATGTAGGGTGTTTGAGGACACCAGTAAACCTAAATGTCCCTGAGCAGCACACACTTACACATCCTACCCATGGGCTCAGAAGTCCCATTTCAGCCTGGGTCTTCAGTTACTATCTGAATGATGTTTTAGTCTCAGTGATCTCCAGCTCAGCTGTAGCAGTACTGGATCCCATATATCCTGATCTGTGGACTGTTTTCCTGGCTTGACCTCAGCTCTATCTTGTCACTGTGATCCTGCCTCACCATCCCAGGGCTTTATCTGATCTTTACTCGTCTCATCAGGCTTGATCTTATGCTCTCTAAGCCTGAAAATTACAATAAACCTGTGTTTTTAAAGTGTCTGTGGCCAAGGTTTTACATCTAAATTAATTTCCATTGGAATTATTTTGTTTGCTTCTCTAATTTCATGATCTTGCATAGTATTTTTATGCAGGAACTCTATTCTTTGACTAGAAGCAATTGGGAGATATTTAAGCACACACTAGTACCTATCAGACCAGGAAAGCCTTGAAAATTTAATGGGAGGTTACAAAGTGTGCTGCATGGCAAGGGTGGTGAAGCATGTTCAGACTAAGTAAAACTGGCAGCATAAATAGCTTTTAAATGGATGTATAACCTTTTTAAAGGTTAGCTATTAATTCTCCCTCTTTCATTTTTATCTGACTGAAGTAAAGGCCTCCATAATTCCAGTGAGATGTGAGATACTGTGGGAAAATGACTGAAACCATAAAAGGAGTGTATTCCTGAGTACCAGAAAGACAGACTTTGACCATCTGAAGTTTTTTTTCAGGTGTGTGAGACATTGGTCTTTCCCTCTCATATGAGTACATCTTGACACTGTATATATTCTTCGAACTTTACTCATTTTCAGTGTTAGTCTGACCTCTCTGGATCTCATACAATCAGATGCTCCCAAAACAACTCCCCTTCACATCTAAGAAATTAAGTAAAATATTACCTTGTTTTACAAGCATTGTTTGAATTTCAAACCGTAAAAACTATATATTTTTTTGTATTTATAGACATATAGTTAAGTATCATTTTTCAGATTCTCTGTGTGCACGTTGTGTTCATGCTCTGGATGAGATTTAGGGTTGACCTCTGAATATGCACCATATAATCATCCTCTCCATCATACTTTTCCCCACTCCTCAGCTTTTTCCTCTCTTCCTGCCAAGTTCTGGTTTCTTTCAAAACAAACTTAACACCTTGCCAAGAGCTGTGAAGGAGGACAAAAAGTCAGGGCAGTTGCCCTTTTAAAATTACTAGGGACATCCCTAATTTCCATTACTGTCAAAGATAATAGTCAATAGCTTTACAAAGACGTCTTCCACCTCTCTTACTACAGGCTGCTGTACAGGTCCGTCAATTGCAATGTGTTTTTGTGAGTAAAGGTTGCTTAAGTAGTCCTTGATCCTCATCTACTGCTAGTGTTTTTGTTTCACCAGAAACCCTTTTATTAATCACAAAAGCCTGAGACACCTTGTTGGTGAAGACTGAGAAAATGGCATATCTAGTGAGGCTTGTAAGTCCTTTTTTCCTTTCATCTTCTACATTTAGCAAGCAAACGTAAATAAATTTCTTCACGTAAGTTTTCAGGATTCATTACTGAGCTAATAGTTTTCAGGATTAAAACTTTATTGGACTTTTTTTTTCCTCCTTGTATTTGATTTGAATACACATCACCGATAAGTTCACTTACAGAGGGCTCCGATGCTTTGAGGCAAAACAAATTCACTTTGTCCTCTCAAAATGGAAAAGAGACTGCAAAATAATACCTTTATTTTTTCTGTGGCTTCGCTCTGTATATATTTTGTTCATTATTATAATTCAGATTTGAAAGTATTTTAAAAATGCTTAATTAGCAGCTGTTTTCCTCTCCCTTGTATTGATTACATATAAAATATACCATTTATATTTTCTACCACTTTATATGTTCTAATTATGCTGGTATTACGCTATCCTATAATTTAAAATTTTGCAGGGAACAAGAATAGCCTTAAATCTGTATAACAAAAAAAAAAAAAAAAAAAAAAAAAGCAAGGAGTTCCTTGCTGTTGATTTAACCAGGGAGCACATTTGCATAAACCTATGTTTGTGTGCTATGAAAAACTAAAACATTTTAAGGATGTAGCTATTTAATTACAGAATTAGACTTGATCACATAAGAACTTGGGGCTAGCAATCTGGAGAAATGGAGGAACAGTCTCATCACATGATCATTTCCAAATTTGACATGACAGTATCTAAATTTCCATTATTGAAATAAGTATAAAGTTATTATATGAATGCACCATGTGGTATTGTATGTTAACAGATGCTATAAATGTCCCTAAGGAAGGTACTGAAGACATAATGCAAAATTTTTCCCATTGCTATTCTTTCTCAATCTTCAAGCAATCTTAGGTAATAAAAATAAAATAGGTTATAAAATTAAATTATATAAAGCAAAAAAAAAGTCTCAATTTAGACATATTAAGAAAGAATATTTTATATACATTAAGAAAGATTTTTCACATAATACTTTTCTTTATACAAAACCGTGTAGCTTTTGTCACTTGATAAAACTTATTCTGATCATGGTACTATTGATCTGCTTATTCATGGTAGTTTCATGGATATCCTATCCATTATTGGCACACAGAAATTAATTTTGACTACAGTTAAAAGCTCAGTTAAATAAATGTGAATTTTGTGGTGTTCCACTTCAAGAGTATTCAGTGATGGTACTAAAATTATGCTATGCCAACACTGATACCATGTTTGAAATGATGAATTTGAGCTTCATGTGACATCCAGCACCATTAATCAACATCTAAACCTTGTATTTTTTGCTATGTTGAATCCTTTTTATATTTTAATTATTCAGTTTTGTTACTTTTTCTTCATCCAGAACTATGAAACCACACTGAAGATTACTTTTTTCCAAATGTATGTAATTTTTACTTTGCATATGTCTGAGAACTCATCTTTTTAGAAGAACACTAGGCATCCGCTTGCTGCAAAACAGATATGAATTTGAATATGTAGGTTCTCAATCACATTTTAAAAAGGTTTAGCCATGTAGCTCTAGGCAGTATTAAATATTTCTAGAGAGAGGACTTTAAACTTGAATTTTTCATGTGAGTATAATTGTGTGAAGACGTCTTCTGGAGTTAGGCCTAGGTATAAATTATAATTATTCTTAGGAGAAGCAGTTTGTAGTAGAAATTTAAGAAATATTACAATAGTTAATGGAAGGTTGACAAACCTTTTCAGTAAAGCTATGGATCATTCAAATATAAATATTATGGCAGACTTCACATGCAGATTTCCAATATTAAGGTAGAAATCTTTCATTTAAAAATTAAGGATGTACTTTAGGATAAGTTTATCAACTCTACCATTTAGAATATTTATCTTTTTAGATGAGTTTCTGGAAGAGAAGTTTTTCATTACAATAACTGAGTTATCTGGTCTTTACCTATGCACAAAGGCAGAGAGACTGAAGGATAACTGCATATTAATATATAAAACAATTTTTTTTCAGCTAACACATACACAAAAGAAAGCTAGGATTAATGGAAGAAAGGTTATGGAAGTGAAAAAAAACCTAGACAAAAGAAGAGAAAGAAGGTTTCAGCACTAGGCATATTCAGTGATTGACTTTTGCTCCATAGAAAAGCAGTATCTGTAGTAAAATTTATCTATATATCTATACTTCCCCAGGGATTCATCACCATCCACATCCAGTATTTCACTGGATGTTCTGTCCTCAACTCTTTCTACACAAAAATAGCAGTGTTAAGGCAATAACTGGCTTTATTGCCGGATATAAATTCCTGAAACTAATTTTAAGCCAATTATTGCTATGAAAATTGAGGTAACTTGAAAATTTGGAAGAAAAAAAATCTTCTATGGAGTAGTAGAAAGTTTTCAAAACAACTTACAATTTTTTTTTAAAAGAAGTAAGAAAAAGTACTAAGCAATGTCCTTAATGAAAAAGGTTGATTACATGTGAAGTTCCACAAGGATCTTTTTGGGGTCCTGTTCTGAGTCATAAATTATTGAAAATTGGAATAGTGAGGATCATAGAATGGATTAGGTTGGAAGGGACCTTAATGACCATGGAGTTTCAATCCCCCCTGCCACAGGCAGGGACACCTTCCACTAGACCAGGTTACACAGAGCCCCATTCAGCCTGACCTTGAACACCTCCATGGAGCAACCACAGCTTTTCTAGGCAGTTTTCTGATATTAACTCCTTATATATTCACGGTTTTCTCAAGGTATCCCTTGTTGGCCTATGTGTTAAAGTTTTGTCAATCTTGGTGTTATTTGATACAGTTTTTTAATGTATATTATGTTTGGTGTAAGATGGTACATTTTTTGTTTCACCAGTAGCCAAATGAAAGTTTTCAGCAAATTAATTCTCTAAATGCTATTAAATTTAATATTAAATTTAATATTAAATATTAATTTAAATAACCATAAATACAGGTTCATGTGAAAATTATTTTATTTAATATCTGGAGTATTTATCACTTTAAGAATGTAACAAACATGCATAATCTTATACTACAGGTAACTGCTAGTTATTTTGTTCCTGTATTCAGAACTTAAAGTGCAATATAAATGTGAAATGAGTCTACAATGACCTGGATATACATGTGCAAACCCAGACAAAAATAAGATGCTTTTTGTCAGCTTTTATTAATGGTTTAACTGTAGGTGATTGTTAACTATAGAGTGCTATCATTCTGTTTATCTTTACTTTGTGCAATAAATTTATTCTGCCTATAACTGTACAAATGCATAGGCATGCAACATCTTGCACTCCAGAGAGAAGGTGTAAATCAAGATCAGCTATTTAATTAATGGCTAGTGCATCTCTTAACAGCTCAATATCCCATTGTTACTTGGCAGTCACAATTCAGTCACTTCATTCTGCTCTTGCTTTATGTCTCAGTCCTTCACAGTGGAGAAAAGTTCCCCTGGTCAAATAAGAAATGAAACTGGTACACTGAGAGAGTAATTTCTTCATAAGAAAATTAGTATGGGGAGATATAGGCAAAATTATTAATGGATTAAAATTATAAATGTATAGCAAACTATTGAAAAAATCTGTTGCAAGTTTTTATCTTGTGTTGCTGTATCATTGGTGGAAATAAAAATTGTACATCCAAGTATAATGGGCAACATTCAAAAGACTGTGTTGGTTTAGCTGTTAAAAATATCCTAAGAATTCCAGCAACTAAGAATTTCAATTGCAATTGCTAACATCATTACTGACCAAGATAATGACATAATTTTCTGTACAGTTTGTGACATAGTTATAGTAATTTTTATTCCATGATCATCTAAAAATCTCAGTGACAGCTAT
Organism: Eopsaltria australis; assembly: GCA_034509425.1. Classification (NCBI taxonomy): domain Eukaryota; kingdom Metazoa; phylum Chordata; class Aves; order Passeriformes; family Petroicidae; genus Eopsaltria; species Eopsaltria australis. Next base: position 1,067,914 of record JAVTVJ010000518.1, read on the forward strand.
GCATGCATAACATAATGTATATACAAATATAAATATCTATTAATACTATATTACAGTAATATAGTAGTGATTAATTATAAAAGGTTATCTTAATAACCTTCTGTAACCACATCAGCCATACAGCCTAGGGCTGAGATGACACTGTTTCCAATTCTTTATAACCTTATTGCCTATGGGTTCTAGTAAGCATACAAGTCCAACGCTCTCAACTAGCCTATTGATTATGGATGTAAATCCTCACAGCAGACACAAAGTAGATGCATTATGAGCCTTTGTATTCTGGCATGACCTCATTTTACTTACGATCAGCTCGACATGTATAGTTTCAGATAAATTTTAATAGCCTAGATTGACTCATGCAGGGGAACCCAAGTGACACACCTCAAAGTCAAGAACTTATTAGCAGTCAATCGCAGCTAATTATGTATGTGTAAATGTACATAATTTATGTAGATAAAATTATCACAGAAAAAGTAGGAAAATATAAAATATTTTAACAGGAAAAGGATAGTCTCAATAGCAGTAATGTTACAATTGTTGTCCACAAAACTTCTAGTCTCTACTTTTTGTCGCTGTTGTGCTCACTCTTCCAAAATCCTTTCATGTACTTAAGTAACACTTGAATCTTCAAGAAGATGTAATGAGTTGTAATAAATCACCAGCATATTTAGTCCTTCACAAAGTGGATGCAATAATTACAGTGAGGTTTTCCTTACTATAAAAAAATGTTGGGACTATTTTGATATATACTTTTAACATGCTCTGTCTGTTGCTTGCTCTTCAGTGGTTTGCACTTCCACCTAACATGCACATAAATTATGAATGGTGTGTTGCTATATATATTGGATACTTGTTCTTTGTCCTCTTTCTTACCACTAAAATCTTAGTTACCAATCTCCCCAGGCTGGATTCCTTTAGTGACCTGTAATTGACCCCTAGTATGTTGTTCAATAATAAGAGAGCCCTGAGGCCTCTCGTATTATTCCATGTCTGTGCTTTGAAGGCCTTTCTTACCATCATATGCCTGCATTCACTCTCTAAGTTGCAATTTTATTCTATCATTGTAGGTAATTAGAGCTACAGAGAATAACCATGTTGTATTGATATTCTTTTGAAATCTATGACTAAATTATTATATGCTTGTAACACAACAATATAAAGTAAATAAAAAAAAAATGCAATATTCAGTTCCTAAACAGGCTAAAGCAAAGCTCCAGGCAAGCTCAGGCCAGCCCAAATTCAGACAAAGTATGTCTGACAGGTCTTAATCTTGAAGCTTCCGGGAGTTAGCACAAAGCTTATTACTACAATAGGAATTCTTCCTTTGCTAATCCAGTTGACTGTAATACCTTTGCTCTATAGACCTTACAGAGTTTGTTACCAATTCTGCTTATCAAGAAAAATGCATACAGTCTCAAACTTCTTTGACTAATGTGTGTAATCATTAACAAATTCAAGTGTTCCATGCAGGCGTTATTTGAAGGTTTAGGTTACATGAAGTTCACCTTGTTCCACCACTACTTAGATATCAGAAGCATTAAGTTTGCACTTTGATGTAACAGATGAGAGAGACCAACACTAGTGAAGTGCTGTTCTCCTAGATGTATATCATCACTCCAAACCCCTATTTAAAGAAGACATTCTTGTTCAGATTGCCTGATCATGAAGCCCTTACCCTTTTATTGTTCTGTATGCTGAATAAACAATTCTCTATATATTTTATAGTCCTTCACATTGGCTTTGCTGAAGGTTATCTTTTCATAGAGTCTTTTAAAAGAAAACTGCTTCCTATAAAGCTCTATTCGTCCTTAGAATATTATCTTCAATAAAAAAACTACATGCTGCTACAAAGTAATAAGAGAAAATATAATTTTCAGTAAAAAAATTAAAATGTATTATTAACAAGATTTAGTTTGTGTTTAAACAAACCATTTTAAAATATTCAGCTCAGTAGCCTAGACTGGAAAAACTGTGGTTTTCTATCAAAAATTTGTAAAAAAAGGTTTGTCATTTTTAAAAGCTTATTTTTTTTTCTCAAAGAAATTATTTGGAAAACTAAACTCAGGTTTTTGTCAAATTTAATTTTGTCAAAATGAGTTTGCTGGAAATGATGGAGGAGTTTTAAGTTTCATTTTTTCTTCAAAGGCAGGAAAAAGGAATGAGAAAGCAACAAAAAAAATTAATATTTAGGTAATAAATATTAATATATACCTATATTAACAAATACACTGGTATTAAATATGTTATTAAAATTCTTTAAAATACTATTGCTTAGAGAAATAGTGTGCTTTTTTTAATCATTACTACAATATAATTAATCATGACAATTAATATATCCTTTCTCAACTCACTGAATAACAAAAAACAATAATGCTATCCATTTCCTCTTATTTTAATAATTTTTAAAGAAATTAAGTCAAACAAATTATGTCTATATGACTAATAAAAGTAGCAATAGTTTTAAAATATTTTGGAATACCTCATTCTATATTCTACTACATGTAAAAAAACCCAAAATCAAGTAAATTTAATTAAGTTAAGTCCACATATCATGCTTTGAGACTAGGTTACCTATCTTTTTAAGCTGTATAAATGAAGAGTTCATTGCCAGGAGAGTGTGTAAAAACCTTCTCTTCATTTGGAAGCAGGTCAGAATTCCTAAAGAGCACTAATTATCAGCAGCCTCTGAAATAAACCTTAATATGCTAAAAAAAACATGAACCAAACAAAAATTCTCAATATCAAGGCTCAGATTTTAATGATATTACTGAGCCTATTTATTTTGAAACTGATAACACAGTTAATGAAAATAATGATTACAAAGGATTGAGATAACAAGGAGTTTCAACCCTGAAAAAAAAATGAAACAACCTAAAATTCGCATATTTTGAGTGTGTGGGAGGAAGGGAAAGAAAAAGTGCTGGAAATAAAGAATTGAGTCAAGAAGAAGTAGGAAGAGATAAATGTAGAACGAGTCCCACTTATGCAATGTTTTCTTCAAACATGTTTTATTCAAAAGGAAATGCAGCAGCAAAGTAATAACAAAAACCTCTCTAGGAGCTGAGGGGAGTATTAGCAAACACAGTTGTTGATATCTCTGAAGCCTTTAGCTAGGAAAAAAGGATATCCTGGAATGAGTCAATAACATACATAGGAACTGAGGTGAATAAAAAAGAACGTTAAGCTCCATCTGTTTAATAAATCTTAACAGAAACTTACATGAACATAAACTGGAAACAGTGCAAAGGATTAATCTCTTTAAAGAATGCTATTTATTGAAATTAGATTATGCATTTGAAACTCCAATTTTCATTTCCTTAGGAAATACCATTTTACATAAACAGTAAAACATCTTCAAAAACAAAGCAATTTAAAGTGTTCTGCTATGGTCTTCTCTAGTCTTCCTGGGAAAGATTGTAAAATACATGATGAATCTGGCAAATAAAAAGAATTAGAAGCAACAGAAAACCAAAAAGTACACTTTCACTTCTGAATGACTCAATTACACACTTGATGAAAATAAGTTGTAAGCCAGCACTGGTGAGATCACACCTCAGATACTGTGTTCAGTTGTTTTGTCTGTTTCTGAATTCTTAGGTTCTTTTTGTTTGTTCATTTAAGATACTTTATCCTTTGCATTAGTTAGGTACAGAGATAAGCCAAATTAGTGATCTTTTAACTAATTTTTCATGCTGTGGGTGCAAAAGTGAATATTATCTTTTTCTTAATTATGTTTTAGATTCTTTTAAAGTAGAAGTAATCCATAAATTCTATGCTTTACAGACACACAGCTTTGTATATCCATAGAAACTTAATTGTTGCCAGTCCCACAAAGGCCCTAAAGAAAACTCCTCTACAGTTAATTAACTGTTGTTGCTACATATTTCTGAACTCAGTCATTCAAACTGGAATTGTAAAGACATGAAAATAACACTGAAAAAGTGGAAAATATACAGCAAAATATCTAACGCATGAAGATAGGAAAATGCAAATGACCTGAATAAAAGTAAATTGAAATCACACTAAGCATTAAGTCAAACACAAATATCTATCTATTTTTATTAGAATTGCATAATTATTTTATTTAATTTAGTGACTAATACAGACTTATTGGGAAATCTGTCCTTATACAAAGGGCTTATCCTGAATGTAATTTCAACAATGTTGCAAGAACTTTTATGCATTATAATTCTAATTTACATTAATATTATCCCCCTTAGGATTTTGACCACTAAAGTGTGTCTTCTTTTTCTATTAATTATTAAATCACATAAACAAACTCAATTTCAAATAAATAGCTCTTTCCTTATAATTTTCCACATTAAAATGCTTAGTTGCATCTTTTTTTGTAAGCTAATTTCTTTAAATATAGGAGATTTTATGAGAAAATATCCCTGAGATTAAATGTCATTGGTAATTAATTCATTGTCTAGAATGATTCTTAAAGTATTTCAAAATGTATAATCCCTATTGAAAAGATTAAAAGTATTGCACATATAATGCAAACTAAGTTTTATTGTATAATTATTGAGCTTTTTTCCCTAGGAATGTTTAGTTATTAAAAACCATTGCAATTAAAGAGAGAATAATTTTTGCTATGCAGAAAGTATATTCAAACCTAACATTTCTGCTTTTTTTGGAAGTATTCTGAAGTATGGCTCGGAAAGGCTTCCTCATCATCCTAAGTGGCAGACACCACGTGGAAAATTTGAAGGTACACAACAGATGAAAAACAGCTAGTTCTTATAGAGATTATCATCAAGTGGAGTTTGAAGAAAAAAAGATACTTTATCTACCCTGCATTCTTATCTTTGTTAACAAAGGCACTTGTAGAAAAATATATATGGTATATGTTTATTCATTGTTCATGGTGGTCATTCACTGTTACATGGTGGTCATAGTGTTATATGGTGCCTTGTTGAATTTTGAGGTAAGAGCATAGCAATAACTCAAGCAAATACTGCAGTTGGTTTTTGGTAAATGCAAGTTTCCAATGCATGTATATAGTTTGTGAAAACAAGATTTCATTGTCCTACCAGCTATTTCTGACAACAGCTGCTCCACAATATATATACTTGATTGTATATACTGAGCTGCACTGTGCAGTTCAGTAAGTTGAAAATGTAATCAACAGATGTTCTCAACATACTGGAGTTTTTTTGATGTAAATTGCTTTTGCTCAACAAGAAAGTTTAAAGTTCCAGCTAACATTAGAAACTATTTCTTGAAATCATCTAGTCCATCACTTTACTCAAAAAATGGTTAAATTCAGTTATATCTTGTTGTTCAGGGCCTTGTTGTTCCCTCTCCCTCTCATCATATATCTTGTGTAAACCCCTAACAGTCTCAGCATATATACCTCCTTTAAAGCAAGACTAGTGTATTAAGACTGTCTTTCCAATGGCTGCAGCAAGACTTTGTGTGCTCTGATCTCTGTGTCACTTCAACTGTGGGACATTTTAATTTAGGAGCCTGGAACCCAGCCTGGATCATGAGCAAAAGACAAAAACCAACAAACAAAGCAAATTAGGAATACTGGCAGCAATATACTTTATGTACTGCTACATGTGAAAAAGTCATTGGTTAATTATGTTGCATTTAAGGAACACCCAGTCTTAGGTACAGAGTTTTTGAAAATTTGCAAGAACTGTTCCAGGCTGGCTCAGGATTCATTCTTTCCTCAACAAAGGCATTCTGGAAATTAAAGAGTTTCACTTTCCCTTAAAATATATGTGCTTTATATTCTATCAGATATTTCTTTCTTGTAAATGATTTACATAATCTTGTTAATTTTATGCATACTGAGGACTTAAAGAGGTGTCTCCAATGGCACAATATATTCTCACATATTAATCACAATTATTGTGTACCTTGAAACAAATGAGCAAAATTATGCGATGGCTGACAGTATAATAGGGGAAAGAACTGTCATGGTTATAACAGCTGCATTTTAAAAAGAGGTGTTTTGGGGGTTTTTTCTTTGGCTAAGGTCCCTAACATGAAGATTCTTTTTTTTTAGCATAGCACAGTAATCATGACCAGAGTTCAGAATTTGTCTTATTTTTTCAGGCAGAAGAGTTACTAGTGACAAGAGCATGAAATGGTCATAACCAGACAACAGCTCCACCAGCATAGAAACTGAGGATGGCTATATGAGGACATACTTGAGTCTTGCTTTCAAATCCATCATATTCCTCTTGCTAGAAACCCATGGGAACATTTGGGCACTTGGGAACATTATGGGGTTCAACAAGACCAAGTGCAAGGTGCTGCTGTAGGAAATGTGATTTAGAATACATGTGATTCACTAAGTTCTGTACACAAGTTGAGCCGCTCTGTCACTTCCACTGAAAACACTGCTGCTTTGGAAGGAAGCTCTCTTTGTTTCTTTCCTTAGTCATTATTCTGATCTGCTGACATGATAGTTTCCACCCTACTTTGACATTGTATTTGTTAATCAGGCTTTTAACTTTTAAGATGGAACTTCTCTGCCAGATATTCCCTTGTCCCCAAAATGCTTAGAGTTTCTCAGACAAGGATTATCTTTTTTTAAGGAATTCATTAATAGTTTGCATGCTAACTGCTCCAGTTTTCTTTCTTTTCTGATTTCAAAGTTTAGTATTAAAATGCAAAAAGCTGTATTGGAACTGAAGGTTGTATGTGGAAGTCAGGGGTAAGTGGTATTTTTCTTTTTTATTTTTCATATAACAGGTTAGTTGATAAAATAAAAACTATTTTTTTAAGGTTTCCCTCATGCTAAACTTGGCCATCATGTCTATCACTCTCCCTCCTGTTAGTGAAAACACATATTCCTCTCTTAGCTAGAAATGGATTCCTAAGTTTTGCCACTCCACAAACTGTATTTCCAGGGAAAATAAGTAATGGTAGATGCCCTGCAGTTGAAAAATATTAAATTTTAATCCCTACTTACACTCTGGGGACTAATGTAGAGAATCATGTCATCACAGAAAAAAAGGTGTTTTGCAATTTTTGCAGATAATTCCCTCAACAAACAGCTCCTTTCTGAGGCATGCTTCAGGAAATTGTAAAGCTTTTTTCCGACTTTTTAATTGCATAAAATTTCTATGATCATTCCTGAAAGTTTGTATCAACTCACTGGATCTTCTGAGATTAAATTTTCACTCTCAATCAATTTGTCTTTCTGAAAGCCAAACTGCTTTTATTGAATAAGAGATACAGCAATACTCATTTCATCTAGTAGATGAGATAATTCAGCTCTTCTCATATGTACAAAGGCTGTTTCTGAAATATTCTGAAATTGTTGTACTTCACATTTGATGTGTGATATGAAAGTGTATTGAGTTTGTGTGGGAAAACCTTTTGCTATGTCCAACAAAGCCAGTACCAGGCAGCTCCAAGATGGACCTTCTTGGCCAAGGCTGAGAAAAACAGGGGCAAGTGGTAGCACCTCTGGGATAGCACATTTAAGAAGTGAAGGTGCGAAAGTTCTTGTGCAAAGCAATTACAGAGAACAGAGTGCAACTATATAAGAAAAGCACCGCTGAAGGCACCAAGGTCAGTGAGGAAGGAGGGGGAAGAGGTGCCCCAGCATAGCAGCTGAGATTCCCCTGCAGTCTGTGGTGAAGGCCATGGTGAGGAAGTTGTGCCCCTGCAGCCCATGGAGGTCTGTGGTGAAGCAGAGAACAATCTACAGCCCATGGAGCACCTCACATCAGAGCAGGTGGATGACCAAAGGAAGCTGTGACCCCATGGGAAGCCAGTGTTGCAGCACCGTCCTGGTAAGACAAGAACCTGTGGAGAGGCAAGCCCATGATGGAGCAGGTTTGTTGGCAGAACATGTGACCTTGTGGAAGACCCACACTGAAGTAATCTTTTCATGAAGAACTGTGCCCCATGGAAGGGATCCACGTTGGACAGTTTGTGAAGAACTGCAGTTCATGGGAAGGACTCATGTTGGAGAAGTTCATAGAGGACTGTTTCCCTTGGAAGGAACTCCCATCCTGGAACAGGGGTAGAGTGTGAGGAGTCCTCCCACTGAGGTGGAAGAAGCAGCAGCAGAAACATATGATGGATTATCTGCAACCCCCATTCCCTGTTCCTCTGCACCACTGTGACAGAGGATACAGTGAACTAAGGAGTAGAGTTCAGACCAGGATGAAGGCAGGGGTGGAGCAAGGTGTTTTTAAGGTGTGGTTTTATTTCTCCTTATCCTACACTTGTTTGATTTGTAATAAATTAAACTAATTTCCTCAAGTTCTCTGTGTTTGCCTGTGACGGTAACTGATGAGGGATCTTCCTGCCCTTATCTCAACCCCAGAGCTGTGCATTGTATTTTCTCTCCTTGTTCAGCCAAAAAGAGGGAGTGACAGAGCAGCTTTGGTAGACTCCTGACATCTAGACAGAGTCAACTCATCACAGAGAGATATTCCAGAGGTTTAATATGAGTTGAACTGAAAGGGGTGATCTATGGCTTTGTCAAGAGTGAGCTGTGTGACCAGGTTCAACTTGTATGAATAAATTTCATATCACACTGCAACAAAATGCACCTAATTTCTATTACAAGCCTCCTAGAAACTATATTGCTTTTGCTGTTATTGTAAATGACTTACTAACAGCTTAGTGTTATGAAACCTTAATATTAATACTGGAAATCTTTAGGCTTTTGAACTGCCACATATCTTGAAGGAGCATTACATATAAGGACAACTAATTTTCTTTTTAAGAAATGCTGACCAAGGATGTCAACATGAGCAGCTTTTCAGCCTCTTGAGCAGCATTCTTGCCAGTCAAGACTATCAGCTGGTGCGCAAGCTACTTTTTCCCTTTTGTTCCTCCAGAGACTCTGTTATGGTAATCTCTTCAAAACAGTAGCTAACAGTCAGAAAATTGCTGTCCTATGAGTGCTGCGTATAGATTAATAAATGTTTCGGTGTTTGCTTGTGTTTTTTTTTTAATCCACTTAATTGTTGCCTGTTGTTTTATATGTTAGTTACAGATTGTCTTCAGGTCTTTTTGTTCTCTGCCTGCATAACACCAGATACTGTGGAGATCAGTGGGAGGATTTTTGTTTGGCTTGGCTTTTGAAGAGTTTACATGTGAAAGAAAAAAAAAAAGAAACGCTACAAACAGGTTTATGGACATATGGCCTAGATCTACCATATAAAAAGCAGATGACTTAATTAGATTTCAGTTTGAATTCTAATAATACTATCAGTTGAGTGAAAATAAAAAGCTTTATTTTGATAAATTTATGATGAAAAATCATGTAACCTTGTCTTTTTTTTTTTTTTTTTAAAAGGGTGATTTATCTTAGAAATGACTTCTCATCAACCTCTGAGTGTCTGTCCTCAATTATTTCATTAGAACTTCCTGTGTTTAAAATTGTGATGGTCTTTGCCTGCTACTTATTAATCACAGACAGCGCATATCTCAATATTTTTTTTTTCCAAGAGAAAATATAAATTGCTTGAAGTTCTTTTACTGGATCTGAAATGTTTCCATAAAGTTTACAACAAGTTGTGCATTTGATAAATGCATGTAAGTTTTTATTATCTAGTGATGCCTTTTTTCTGGTCTTAGGAAATAAAGGCTCAGACACAGTGAAAGGGTTGGGGGTTGTTTACCTCGGTATTTTAATAGGATCTCGTTTGATGGTTTCTGCCGTCCAGGTAGAACACGCCGCAAAAGCCCCTTCCCCCCAATCCAGTATACAATTAAAGATTCTACACATTAGCATATCTATCAGGAGGGCCCAATAAGGGGCCTGGGTGGGCTAACTTCTAGTTTACAAAATCTATCCTACTAGGAGACCTTGAGGGCTCACGAAAACAGGGTGTTTGGTCTTCTAACTCTACGTGGTTTCAGGGGTGTTTAGTCTACCGGCCTCCTAAACACCATGAAACCAGGCTAAACTATCACCTAAAGCATCACAAGTATGCATGCTAATACTTGTGGATATAGGGAACAGGGTACGACATATTCAGGAGAAAAAGCAGAAAAAATCCCTCAGGCATCACTAGTAAGGGGAGAGAAAAGGAGGCACAAGCCAGATGATATATGAGGAGTGAATTGAGAGCTCTTATAATATGATCATCCTATAAAGTAACTAGAATAGAATAAAGAAAGTGAATGATGAATAAGAATGATCTACTTAGTCACAAATAAAGAATATTTCTTATTTTCCTTTATTCAAGGATGCCATATTAAAATATAATATTGTATTATTTTCATTTCAGGTAAGACCATGCTGCCATTAAATACAATGGTCCTCTGTCCTCCTCTCTTCTCTCCTGCTGTGTGGAGGTGGAAAGGATAGTGTTTAACAGATAAATTTCCGGTTTGCATTCATGACATGACAGAACTAAAAAGTATTGAGGAAAAAATGATACTGCCAACTTTCTTTTTCCTGTTTTCTTCCCTATTTTCTCTGGCTTTTATATTTCCAAGTAACAATCACATGTGAAGAAGCCTTGTTTTCCTGGAAAAGGCTAAATAACTGTCTGCGGATGGGAAGAGGTGAATGAATTAGTTTGCTTTGCTTGCATATTCAGCTTTTGCTTTGTTTGAAACCCACCAGTTTTCTCACTTTTACCCTTCTGATTTTCTCCCCTGTCCCTATGGGAGGTAGATAGGATCTGTTAAACCTGTTCTGGTTTAAACCACACCACCACATTCTGTCAGAAAAGTCCCAGCTTCAACCCTTTTAACAAGAACATGGTCTGTAGAAACAAACTTTAACATAGACTCCAAAGCAAGAGCAATATGTGGTTGTGTTGCTTTAAAAGAAGTTTAGACATCTCTGTAAGATAAATTCATTCCTTCCTATCGGACAAAAGCTGATTTGAAATCTGCTGACTTGCTCCAGCACCAGGTTGCAATTCAGTGTACCAACTCCTCTTTATGAATGATTGGCTCTGTGTTCTAACTGCCTGTTCAATGGACAACTCAAAGCAATACTATATATTCAGATGCATGTTCTTGCTCACGAGAAAAAAAAAACAACAAAAAACACAAACACTAAAGGTGATTTATCTGTTTTTATTGATAATTTATAAAGTCCAACAAGAAATCCTGTTCTTTTTACTTCATAAAATGAGCTCACACCAATTTATTAAAAAGGAAAAATATTTTGTACAGTTTTACTATGAAAGAAAGAGAAAGAACAAAAGAAAGAAATTAAAAAAAAAGAAAAAATGACAGTCAAAAACAGGAAGGGTTTTTTTTTTCTGATAATCGAAAGGGAAGTTAAAGGAAAAAAAGTATTTGAAGTCTATTTAAGATGTAACTCTATAGTAGAATTAGAAACCAAAATCTTTGAGTCATAATGGAAGTTCCATTGCATTTTAAGTATATCTCTGGCTACCCCAAAGTCACAATGCTCATATTCAGTATGAACAGAGCTCATGGCGTAATATGATATGAATTCAATTTACATAGATCGTGTCTTGTGGTCTTTTTCATTACTCAAGTGCTCTCAGGATGCTGTTGCTGCTATTTGTATTCACCTGTGGTAATAAAATTCCCTATGGTGAAATTTTTGTTATAAAGTATGGTAATTTTCGAAGTGAAAAAAGGGATATTATTAAGCTATATATTGCTGCTAGTAATGTGACTTTTACTGCGGGTGTCAGAATGACTCAGGTAACTATTCAATGAATCAGGCCCCAAAGGAAAATGTGAAGTATCACTGAATTATTGCTGTCAAAACTAACAAAGGCAGTATGTGCCATTAAAAAAAAAAAGAAAAAAGAAAAAGTAAAAAAGAAACAAAGAAATTGTATCAGACAGAGAAAAGAAAAAAAAGCAAAGCAACTCCAAACACAAAAACCAAAGCAAAACCACAGTTCCTACACAAGTATTTTCTCCACTTTCCTGTAAATATTCCAGTCTTCCTTCTTTTTCATTTGAAACTCAGTGTATTGCCTTTTATTTCATTCATTTGTTTCCCTGGTTTTGGGTTATTTCTTCTTTCATTAGAAAACTCTGTAGAGGTAATTACTTCACTCTTTGGAAAAAAAAAAAAAAAATTTTTTAAAGGTGATAAAACATTACAGGTGACATTTTCCCAGCCACAGGCAGCTTTGTTATACCTGTACTTATTCTGAAGCTTATTGAATACATATTGATGAACATTGGCAGGCATTGAAAGACCTATTCTATATTGTGGTAAATTAATAATAGTTCACAACTTAAAATTTATTTGGACGATACAAGCTGAATCACACGAAGGACTAGGAAACTACTAAAAATTTAAGTTTCCTTCTATCACAAAATCATGATATACAAAAAAAGGATATAAGTAATGAAGAACTTTACCTTTTAAAAGCATAAACCAGTGAAACCATTACAGATAGGGATGTTTTTAAGCAGAATTCTCTGTCCCTTCTTTGATCTCTTGTAGATGGAAGTTGATGGTAACTTTCTCATCTCTTACCCCTTTTTTAAATGCACGTAGATATTATCAGGTGTGTTAAGCAGGTGTTGCTTATAGAAAGTTTTTGCCTTTTTTGTCCTGCTTGGCAATAGTTTAAGAAAATGTGGTGCTGGAGCTATCAGTTGCATCTTATTTGGCCAAAAATCTTGTATTCCGTGCATCCTGAGTTGAACTTTGCTTGAAACAGAGTAGGGAATACCTCCCCAAGTGACCACTAGAGACCCCCAAACAGGTCCATGCAGGCACTGGTATTGCATAATTTTGCACAAGCTAAATGATTATGCATTAGATAGGCAATAGCTACATACCTTGATTTGTGGTAAATCTCCACCTTGCATCCTATGCAGAATAAACAGTGTCTCATTTATGAACCTGACTCTTTGTCTGTATTTAGAGGATTACTAAAATTTAGCAACAGGAAAGCTCAAATGCAAATGAAGATGCAAGGTTGAATATTTCAACATTTTGTCCAAGTATATATGAACAAAAAGAACATGTTTTGGAGTCTTTTGAAAAAATATGGATTTCAATTTTAGAACTTCATATTTTAAAAACACAAAAAGAAGTTTTCAGATTCTGAGACTTATTAAGAGAAATTCATTTTATGGGTTTGGGGGTTTGGTGACTTTAGATGAAAGAGCTGAAAGGAAATGAAAATTTCAACAGCTCTTCTTAAGTGATATGTATTTTGTAAGAATATTATAACTCTCAGCTTAATTAGACTATGGAGAATTTAATACAATAACCTGGCAACACCACACATTATAGTTTAATTTTGTGTGTATATATGTGTTTGTTCCTAGTTTGCTTTTTTCCTATTCAAGCATTTCCATGTGCCCTAAGGCAGTCCCAACACATGCAAGATATATCCCTGCTTTCATTCTATAAAAGTACTGTTCTGCTGAAATGCAAAAAAAACAACAACAAAACAAACAAACAAACAAACAAACAAACAAAAAACAAAACCAAAAAACAAACCTCACATTATTTTAGACACATTGCAGAGAAAAACAACAGAAACTAATACATATAAGACTTTTTTTGTTGTTAATAGATAGTTGCATAACTGCAACACTCTGCCAGATAGATGTGACCTTAGACATAAGTGGAATGATATTTATTTACACCTGGCTTTTAAGACATTCTTTGGATGAGTAGCTCAGTCTCAGACTTAACTTGTTAAAGCTTAGGTTAGAAAATGTCCATTATGCTTATGGAATCTTAGTTATTCAAAGAGAATTCAGCACACTAAGCAGACTAAGGATTTGTGGGCAAAAGCAAAACAAGAGGCTACCTCAGAGAAAGGTTCATTCTTGGTAGAAAATATCAAATGAAGAGAAAAAATAATGAAACCAAAGATGGTAATTTGTTAGAAAAGCCATACACAAGTGATGAGCTCTTAAATTCTGTGAGAATTCAGAGGACCCATAAGAACAATTGCAGCTATAGCACTTCAAAACAGCAGATGTAGATTCTTCACAGTTCTTAGCCCATCACAGCTCTTTTATTGACTTAGAAATAAAAGGGCTATTGACTTTTCAGGACTTTATGGACCTGTCCAGTCTTGAGTTCGTTTCAGCTTAGTTTTAGCTGCAACGACACATTGCTAACAATCTGATGACTGTCTTCCAACTTGCTTGTAGCTTCTTGTAGTTTAGCTTTATGCTACTGTACTACATATGGTAGGGGTTTAATAAAACTTAATGGTCATTGAAGGTAAATTTCTGCATCAGGGAAAAAAAAGAGTAGTGTTAGCAGCTGCTTGGAAACATGAAACAACAAAGAAAGGAAAAGAAAGGAAAAGAAAGGAAAAGAAAGGAAAAGAAAGGAAAAGAAAGGAAAAGAAAAGAAAGGAAAGGAAAGGAAAGGAAAGGAAAGGAAAGGAAAGGAAAGGAAAGGAAAGGAAAGGAAAGGAAAGGAAAGGAAAGGAAAGGAAAGGAAAGGAAAGGAAAGGAAAGGAAAGGAAAGGAAAGGAAAGGAAAGGAAAGGAAAGGAAAGGAAAGGAAAGGAGAAAAGGAAAGGAAAAGGGAAAGAAAGGAAAGGAAAGGAAAGGAAAGGAAAGGAAAGGAAAGGAAAGGAAAGGAAAGGAAAGGAAAGGAAAGGAAAGGAAAGGAAAGGAAAGGAAAGGAAAGGAAAGGAAAGGAAAGGAAAGGAAAGGAAAGGAAAGGAAAGGAAAGGAAAGGAAAGGAAAGGAAAGGAAAGAAAAGAAAAGAAAAGAAAAGGAAAGAAAGAAAAGAAAAGAAAAGAAAAGAAAAAAAAGAAAAGAAAAGAAAAGAAAAGAAAGAAAGAAAGGAAAGGAAAGGAAAGGAAAGGAAAGGAAAGGAAAGGAAAGGAAAGGAAAGGAAAGGAAAGAAAAGAAAAGGAAAGAAAAGAAAAGAAAAGAAAAAGAAAAGAAAAGAAAAGAAAAGAAAAGAAAAGAAAAGAAAAGAAAAGAAAAGAAAAGAAAAGAAAAGAAAAGAAAAGAAAAGAAAAGAAAAGAAAGATGAACTGTCACCTCTACTGACACCATACTGCCCTTGACAAAGGACTCTGGGTACTGGCAACGCATGGCAGCATCTCATGGTAGGAAAAACAGCCTTTGACTGCAGTGCTTAGAACAGTGAGTATTGCAATGGAGAACGGGGAAGATACTAAAATGTCTGTGTGCATGATAATTTTAGCTGCATTGCTAGTGGGAAACACTTAACAACTTGACTGAAAAGTGTCAATACCAATGTAATTAGATTCATGTTATCTGCTTGTTGTCTTTTTATTATACTGTTAAAATATTACTTAGACTATGAATAAATTCTTTTATCTGCACAGAAGGTATGACCCATGTTTACCCATATGAAAATTCTGAGTGTGATAAAAGTTCATTCAGGTACATATGTACAACCTCTTGTTATTTTTTACAGGTTTATGTGTGTCTTGTACAGACTGAATGTGGGTGTGATTGGTCTTTAAGCTCTCTCAGAAATACAGGAGAAACAGATAAAACACTTTTGTGTCTCTGAGTGCCTGGGAGGACATACTAGATAAAAGGATATTTATGTCATCTAGCTTAGGAATATATCTTAGTTGTTTAAAAGTTACTTCTGATGTATGGAATATGGGCTTTATGCCCATACTGCACCTCCAGATATGCATCATAACTGTGTGTACACTGGCATCCAGATGCAAACCTTCTCCTTCTCTGTACCCAGTTGGAAAAAAAGGCCTGCTGCATAATACAGAGGCAACTGTTATGTTCTTCAGCCATTCCCGTCTCTGGGTGACCTGAACAGACTCTGTTCCAGAGCTTTGATGCTGCATTGTGCACAAGTAGCATCTATTTCTCTAAAGTGATTAAAAGGAGAGCATATGCTCCTAACTTAGAAGCAAAACAACACGCCTAGAGATATTTATGCTAAAAATTCTTCTGATTTTCTATTCTGCTGGCAGTAATGTTATGAGATTTGTTAGGTTTACAAAAGAGAAAGGGAAATCCATGGGAAAAAGTCTAAATCTATTTAAGGGGAAAGTTGCTTAGAGAAAAGGGATAAAATAACATAAAAGCAAAGTATGGTAATATTTCTGAAATGCTTGAAAGAATAAGAATTTGTAGAGATGTTATGCATCAAAGTTTAAGAGCAAAAGAGCATGTAGGAAAAATGGTGCGAACTTATAAAAACAATTCAATTTAATGAAGCAAACTAATCCTTTAATTCAATATAACAATGTGTGCTGACATAGCCAGGTGTAATATAACATACACAACTTCAAGAAGATACATCATTTATCACAGATTTTTAAACCACTGTGATACTAATTAATGATTAATTAGTGAGTAAATAATGAATGATTAATTAGGGATTCAATTATTTGATATGCTAAAGGAGAATGAAGAAGCAAACCCATATATCACATAAGGTAGTGAGCAGTTCGTACATACATTTGTAAAATGAAAATAGGAAAGTATGACACCAGAAGGTGTAGATTAGGAGACTTTGTAGAATTGTCACTTGACATTTTGAGGACAGCAGTCATGTTTTCAGAGATATGCAAAATAAAAAATAATTTTAAATGCATCAAATTTCAATTCATATTTCTGGGACCCTCTCAAAACAAGGATCTATGACTCATAATCACAATTTATTCAGCTCCAGTTATGCAGGTACCTGTGAATATCTACTTCTTAATATTAAATCCACTGTCATTAATGTCACAAGCATGACCCAGTAAAATATGAAGCTATTGGTGTTGCTTAGTGAGCACAATATTACATTATAACGATAGAAGGTGTCATTCACAGGTATAGTTGTTTCCTTTTGAAGGCTTGAAATAATAAAACTCACAGTATCTTCAATCATAAAGTATATTTACTGGCACGTTTCTGCAGCTGATGCAGTCTTCCATCACATGTTTCTCCACTCATTATTAAATACTAAGACTTGAAAACATTCTCAGTGAAACAATCAATGTCCTTTTCTGCATTTGAGATACTTTAGTAAGTCAGAATTTGTTTTACCAGAAACAGAAAAAAAAGGCAGTTGTTGAATTCTGTTAAAAATCTTCCTTAATTCACTTGGAAAAATCTCTACAATTTTAATGTGAATTTTCTTTATTCTAGGAGTACTGCATGCCTAGACTGTAGGGTTGTGGAGAAGTGAAATCAATGGAAAAGCTTATGGAGTTTTCAGTAGGGGCAGATTTTAGCCAGACATAGAGGAGATACAGGAAATTTTGTTCCTTTTTTACATTCAAACAGGAAAGGATAGGTCTGTTTTTTGCCTTGATTTCTTAAATTCAGGTAAATTTAAAGTCGTAGATAGAGACGTGGCATCATTAAGACATGCCTAATCAGAACAGAATAGGAAATGACATTTCAAAAGATTGAAGAAGTCTTTGGTTTTAAATGAAAGCAGTCATTATATCACTTTATATTGTATAAATAAACAGAGGATAAAAATCAGTATTTTTTAACTGATAGGCAGAAATATGCAATACAGAATTTAAGCTATATAGAAAGAGTAAACAGAGCAGGGAGGAAGATATCCTGATGTAATTCATTATTTACCTCAAGAAGAATTATGCTCTGATAGGAAACACTGAATAAATGTATTTAATCTGTTAGAGATTTCAAAGGTTTCATCTTCTCATTGTGCTAATAACTAATTATCTGGAAAATGTATTATTTCTATTTCTCTTTTATTAATTATAGGAAGATATTAATGTATTTTTGAGGTGCTGTTAGGGAAGCTCTGAAACTGTGTGTACACTGGTATAATTTATGGGAAATACAAACTGCATCATTGACTGTAATTAAGTATAATATTTTAGATGAAGACCTTATGAAAATTATACTTTTGTTCATTTAAAACATGCTGACGGATGCATTGATTGAAATGTGTTTTTCAATATTCAAGCATTTCTAAGGGATTTGCTTCTGATAATTACAAACCATACTCTGAATGTCATCTTAACTTGGAGATTCAACTGCTACATCAGCGTATCTGTATTTTTTGTGGTTAGCCTCAGACTTCAAAGGTATGTGAGCAGATGTTGAACTTAAAGTACTCTTGTAGATTTACCAAGGTTAATGAATTATATGGTAATTTAGCACATACTGCATTCTCTCTAAATAACAATGCTGAATCTTGTAGTTTTCTGTTTCTCCTTGCTTTGACTTGTTTTTACTTGACTCCTGATGGAGTCAAGACTTGTATTTGAACAAATACATGTATTTAAAAATACATTTAATTGTCCCCAGCAGTAAGTGCATATTTTGCTACATCTTGAATAAGACCATCAGTCAGTATCTGAGTTATAAATTTTGGAAAAAGAATTAGCGATGTTTTACTTATTCTAAAATCTAACCTAAATTTAGGGGGGGCAGAGGCTAATAGTTCTGCAATTTTCATAAACCAATAATTATGTATTGCAAGTAATAAAGTTTGGTTGAAAACCAGGTTGCATGGCTCCATGAAAAAGCAATTTTTCAGTTAGCAAAGAGGTATCTAGGATAAAATAGATATTTCAGCATCACTGAGTGGAAATCAATATTTTGCTGTGATTGTTATAGATTAAAGTTTTATTAGGGTAAAAAGGTATGGTCCTAGGAAATTTTTAAAGTGGGCCTGTGTTTTAATATAAATGCATAATAATACAAATGTTAATTTTCTTAAGTCAATTTTTACTGAAAAGAAAGCAAACCTTTTGCTTTCTGTATGAAACTATGAAGTGCAAGAATCTAAATCCCTGATAAAAAATGTTTTATACTGGTTTTCAATGAAAAAGACAGCCATGATGAGAGCTTGCTTGTAATTTAAGTATGTGTGCATTTGAAAAATAAATGTCATTTTTTTTCTGTGAAAAGGAAAAAAAGAACCATATCACAGCTCACAGATTATAGCAACACAGTATAAAGTGTAGGTATTAACAACACCAAAGAGTCAATTACAAAGTTGCCTGCTGTTCTCATAGATGGTTTCTAGACAATAAAGTATTGAAATACATATTTTGACAATATGTAAACAAGAAGAAAAATGATGCGAAATATTTTTAGAGAACAGATATCTCTCTACATTTAGCAGAGAGAAGCACCTTTTTCTGGAAAATTTTTTATTGTGATGGAGAAAGTCATAGAAATGGTGGCTATAGACATATAGAGACATTTTACATTTCGGACATCACCACTCCTGACGCGCTCAGATAGCTGGGCCTGCCTGTGCTACGACATTACGTGTGAGGGGGACCCAGATGACCTGGGGACCCTGCAATGTGGGAGACACACAGCTCTCCCACCATCTATGGGGATCTAAGCATTTAGGTGTGCCAAGTGAATTCCGTTTTTCCCATTGTGATAATTGCTAACTGATCTTCTTGTCTTTACCATGAGCTTTTCCAACTTACTTCCCACCTCATCCTGCTGAGGTGGGAGAGGGAGAAAGCAGTTAGGTGGGCATCTGGTTGAAGTCTGAGATCAACCACCACAGCTCTCTCTGGCTGACAATTTCTTGCTCCAGCTCACAAAACTGAAAGGCTGATGCAGGAGATTACTGGTGCTTACCTTCCTGATGAATTTATGGGCAGCAGTCTTAGCAACGCTGTTGTGTTAGGCTGAACACTGCAAACTCTTAGAAAACAAGGAATAGTAAAAATACATTTTGAAAGAGCATTGTTTTTAGACAAGGTCTTATAATGGAAGAGCAGAAAGTACTCCAACCATACTAAAATTGCATATAAGTATAAAGAAATTTAAAAAATGCCTTTAAAATGGACAGATAGTGTAAGTGCATATCAATTTGCTTGTCCATTTCCATTTAATTGAATGTGGATATTTTACTCCTACAAATAAATTTTATTCATGTCAAGAGTCTTTTATTCCCAAGGTAAGTAAATTAATTATTCAGTATGGAAGCATGAATTAAGTTTTTCTAGATGAGGCTTTTAAAATATTTTTAATTTATTTTACATTTTCCTTCTTTCCTTGTTTTGTGTAAAATTAGTGGGGTTTGTGGTTTTTAATAACTTTTATGAAAGGATATTTGTATATTTATTTGATCTTAAAAATATTGGAAGGAAGGCAGATTTTTAAATAGGCTTTCACAGAAAATAAACCAATCTAAAAAACTTGTCAGGATCCTGAGCCCACTCCCATCTCATCCAAATTTTTTGGCTTTTATGGAAAGACTTAGAAGATGTCTGAAGAATGGCTTCTCCTTCTCTGGAGAAGTGCTTCTAAGCCAGAGATTTCACCTTGGATGCCCACCTCAGCTGCAGGGCTACAGCAATTCTTGTGTGTGACCATGGACCCTGTAGGTCTGGGTATGGACCCTGGCACTGACCTGAGGGCGAATGTCCCAACCCATCCTTGTACTGTCCCCTGGGAGGGCTGGGGCAGTGGCACAGGCCTTGGGCACACGGTGCTGAAACTATGGCCACATGGAGAGACCACCAACCCCAGGGAGTCACTGATCCATGCAGGGCCCTGACTGAAATTTACTGTTTGCACCATCAGAAAAAAAGAAATTACATTCTGCAAAGAAGAGGATCATTAAAGAACTATTAACTGATGAGTTTACTGGATTGTCAAGGGGTAGAAGGAGTATGAACTGTGAAGCTTTCGAAGATTTAATGATTAGATTTCATGCTAATGTTCTCTTGGCATTTAAATTTTTACTATAATTTACACTTTTTTTAATTTTAAAATTTTCCCTTTTTCTCCCTCTCCTTAGAAATAAACTCAGTGGTTTTTTGATGTTCTTCTTTGTGTAGGTCCTTTACTGGGTTTTTTATTTATTTATTTTTATTTCATTTTAGCTTTTGTCTTTAGTTGTTTGGTAGTTTTAAAACCCAGATCAGAATATTGTGTCAAATAAAAGGCAAAAAGCAATTCTTCACTTCTTACAGCTACCTATTCAAGAGCATTCCACTGTGAGTCAGAATCAGCAATCATTCTGATAATAGCCTGTCTAGACTTAAGTAAAACTCAAATGTGACAGTGAGATACCCACAGGAAAAGTAATCTTCCAGTCCTTAGATTCTCACCTAAGCTTTCCTACTTCTTCCTGTAAAACTACTCAGACATGAATCCCAGGATGAATGACTAGATATAAGTACATGTTGTCTTGAAAAGGTGAGCAAATAGAAAGGCAAGGAGTGACTTAGTAGTTCTTCTTCAAGCCAGTACCGTGACCTCTGTCATGATGTTGCTTTAAAGCAAAATTCACAGCTTGATTTTCTCATTGCTCACTTTTCAATAGGAGCATGCAGTCATAAACAACACTCACTCTTGAAATATTCATTCCAATTTTCTCTTAATAGTAAACACAAAAATAAATTCAATCAAGAAGCCTTGTATAACAAATGTTTACCAAATTTAAATAATAGAGGGTTAAGAGGAAGGCTAACAGTTAATTCAGTAACTAAAGAGTTACAGGGATTTTCAATTCACAAATAAACTGGGTAATCTTTAATCAATTAAACTTAAAAGAAAGGAAATGAAAGTAAAATAAGGAGTGCATAGTCATAATTAAAAGAATTGCTGTAATAGAACCATCTTCATAAATATTGGGACAAAGATTATCTAAGGTAGATCTTACAAATTTGAATAGTACCATATGTGCTTTCAATTCAAATAAATTCCAGTTTGCCTATAAATGTGTAAACATAATTTGTTAAAGATTTAATGTACATATTGTAAATACCCAGAAGAAAAAAAGAAAAAAAAACAAAAGAAAAAACCAAGGAACCATACTGCAGCATAAAAAACACTTAAGAAAGGGAGCAAATAGTCCTATCAGGAGAAGGCACTAAGAAATTTTTTTGGAAAGAAGTTTAATTTACAGTTAAGAATTGATGCATCCAGCACCCTAGAAGAAGTTACTATCAAAGTGTAGTAGACTTTCATTATATATAACATAATAATGAATATACTGTCCCATAAAGTAAATCCATACAGTAAATAAGATTGACAGTCTGTAATATGAATGCATTACTACTTGCTTAAATATTTTATGGAATAAGCATGTCTTTAAGCTTTTGTGTGAGACTTTACTAAACTGAGATCTATTACATAACTTTTCATGCTGGTTTATTTTAATAAGGAAAATAAGAGAGCAAATTGATACGTTAAATTAAATCTACCTAATGTTGCAGAAAATCCCAAAACTTTATTTTCTATTTCTGACTATATAATTTTGTTACATTAATATTGAACTGCTGCATCTGTGTTCCTATAAGTAATGTAAGCATGTAGGTCCTTATGTGTGCTTATATCTACTATATAGCATATTATTAATAAGTTTAATGAAATACTTCACAAGAAGAGCTCCTGATCCTTTTATACACATTGATGTTGACTACTCAGGCTAGGATGTTTCTAACATCGTTGGGAAAAAAAGGCTCGAAACCACAGAATTTTATTTTATGGCCTAAAAGGATTTTATAACTGGAAATATTAACAGTAGTAATCATAGCTTCTTTATCTGGCCAAGTTGAGTTTTAAATGTCTTAAAACCAGGTTTTCTGCTTGAGCAACTTGAATAAGAAAGTTTGGGTGTCCACATAGTACAGTAACTGGTGGCAGTAGGTGCCTGCAAAGAGTACTTTTCTCTATCCAGAAGTTCTAGACACCCAGTAGTGAAATTTACTGTACCTTCATGACTAATGTGCAGACATCCAGAGGAAGAGATGGAAGCACATGTAGTGAGAGGATGAATCCAGAGAATGGATGCCTCTGTCTCAATGAATTCAGAACTAGATTGAGTCTCCTGAGATCAATGACAACTGCTGTCCTTTAAATAGTATTTCTTTATGGTACTATTTCAGGCAGAAGAGACTTGTCTCTAAGCCCTCTTCAGCATGGGGGAAGGTTGCATGTAAATTCATTGCTCGGAAGATATTTTCAATCAGAAAGTTCTAGGCAATGTTATGGTAGAACTAGATTCACTCCTTCATATAGCAGCACTTCAGAGTATCTGTGAAGTTTGACTTAGCAAATTTGCTTAAATGAAAAACATTTTCACTTAAATGTTTTAGCACTGAAATTTGAAATATCTTTTGAAAGTGTTCTGTACATATTTTTAATCGGAGTTTGTGATTATGTCTTAAGTATTTTAAATGTACATATCTAGAGATGAAAAGCAGACAGACCAAAATGTTTCTAATTCAACGGGTATCACAAGTTTTAAACATGAGTATTAGATGCAGAATAATTCTGAAATGTATAATAATATAAAAAGGAGTCACTACATTGGAAAAGGGTGATCTGAACTCATAGCCTAAGGGCAGCAGTTGATCTCTGCTGGAAAAGCAACAACTGTGATGATTGCTAAACTGCCTGAACTAAAGAAAACCTGTGTAAAAACTTTGGTAGCAAACTCAGTTTTTGACCTCTGATTGATGCTCACATCAATCACAAAAATGTTGCAAAAAGAGCCAATATAATGGTCAGAGCATTATTACTGACCATTTTCAAAGTATGTTACTTGTGTATATGTGCTAACTGGAACTCAGATATCCTTCTTTACAAAGCAGGTGGCTAGTGTGCTTTTCCCCATTCTGTATCTACATATTTCATTATTCCTAAATATAATGTATTATTTGCATTATTTTAAAATCACTCTGTCCATTTGATTTTTCACAATTTAAAAAAAATTGCAAGTAAAAAGAAATGTCTGTTGTACCCATAAAGTAGAAATATGCCAATGAATTATAATATTTCACTGTTTTGAATCCAAAAGGAATCTTACTAATATAACTACATGAGTATTTTTGTATTCAGTAGGACAGTAAGGTAGCACCATTCACAGTAAAACACAACCCTTTTTGCCAGCTCTATCTTGCACGTCTTTTAAATGCTGCATAAAAGTGATCTCTAATTTCCTTAAGGGTATGTATAAATCCAGTTGCAAAAACCAAAATGGAGGAAACATAAAGGCCAGAAAATTTGAAAGGATCTGAAAAAAAATCATAATTACTTCACTAAAGGAAAAAAAAGTATGGCTGTAGGACTTGAAGAATCCAAGAACTCTGTTGGTGCACACAACTTCTAAGTAATATTCAGTCTTATTCTTTCCTTCAAAATCACTTCCTTTACCCAATCAGTTCTTTGCACAGGAAAACAGATAATTTACTGTCTCACAACTTGTCTTGTTAAATGGAACAGGGAGAGAAACTGGGGAGTCAATGAAGGATTAATCTTCTTTACTTAAATTGATACCATCCTCATAACATTGTAACTTATCAGTTATAAAGCTAGAAGCAAAAGAGCAAAAGACAGGATTAATGAAATTTATACATGAGGAGTACCACTGTATGGGCTTTTCACAGAGTAGGGGAATAAACCAAGTGGAAAGAATTGCAAGAAACGCTAAAGGAAAATTTGAATCTTGTTCCACCCTCTGGGAAAGATACATCAGTGAAATTGATTGCAAGCAGTCTGTAATTAGGGTCAATACTTTATGTTTAATGAAGTTTTTTATTCATCTGAATTTTAATTGCAAAATGGCTAAATAATTGCAATGTCTTAAGTGCTTTTGGGTGTCTAGAGAACTTAAATTATTTTATTCAGTAATTTTTAAAATTTCTCAATTTTTGTTTGACTAGACATTTTTTGAACAATTCTAACAGAGCTTCAGGAAGTTGTCATATAGCAACTGCTTATTATTAATTGCTAAAATAAATAAACTAAATTAAATTAAAATCTTATAAATGGTTTTTTGTTTATTATTTCTTGTTTTTTGTGTTTTTAATTCCTATCTTAAATATAATTCCTGTTAAAGAAAATATTGGCACATCCATGTAATTTCAGAGACCAGTAATAATACCTGAGTTTTGTCCTCTCTTCTTCATTGCTAGAACATATTAGGTTTTTCTTGGGTTTTGGTTGAGTTTTTCTTTGTTTTCTTTTAATGTAAGTCCTCAGTTTATTTGAAGGTATTTAGGAAAATATTTTGTGGTTCAAGAGGTATAATAAAATTTAGATGTTCTGTAGACTTTTTTTGGAAGATATCTGTAGTACATAAATTTTCTGCAATGGACTTCAGTGTGCCTTCATCTTGAAAGAGTTATAAAATGGACCACAAGACATTTGTCCGTAACAGTACATCATGAAGAAAGGTAGAAAAGGTAAACTTCAACCCCTTGAGAGAAATACAAGAGAAAAAGAAATGTAAAATATATTGGCCATCCATGGAATCTTTTCTAAAAGTACATTTTTTTCATTATGAAAACAAGATCAAATACATTATAACTGTCAGTTGTGAAATATTTGATTTACT
This sequence comes from Eopsaltria australis, assembly GCA_034509425.1. NCBI lineage: Eukaryota > Metazoa > Chordata > Aves > Passeriformes > Petroicidae > Eopsaltria > Eopsaltria australis. Next base: position 1,093,075 of record JAVTVJ010000518.1, read on the forward strand.
ATTAGAACTACCACCTGATTTTATAAGAAACATGGAACCCCATGAATAATAGTCATTTTGTACTAGAGACACTTAGCTCCCACAATTAATTTTATTTCACTACATGTTTTGGTTCAACAGTTGTTTATACAGAACATTTCTTTATGTGAAATCAGTCACTTGTCATTCATTATCTATAATTAAATGTTAGCCATGTGGGACACAGTTGAGATGATTGATACTGGATCAGTAATTGGACCTGCTACTAGGGAGTTTGAAAAGAACTTAAACTTACAGCAGTTCTAGAGCCCTGCTGCTGACACTTTCATGCTGTCACATTAAATTTAATTGGAATTGGAGAATATACAATTTATTCTTAGCTAAACCTTTTATACCTACTTTATGTGTAAGCAGAACACCAAAATTTTATCATCAGTCAAAATAAGCTCCCTACTGAGTCTAAATGAAAACAGTAAAAGTATTATTCTTTAGGAAAAAACAGTTCAATTTTGCTTTTCAAAATGGGCTTAAGGTTAGCTAGGCCTACAGGCTGGCAGGACCATAGATGAGTCCATATCCATGTTATCTGACAGTTCCATTATTTTTTAAGTAAGCCTCTTTTTATGTCCTTATACATTTACGCCCAATATTATTATCCATTAGATAAACAAAAGGACAAATATCAAGAAAAAATTCACAATACAAAATTATTCTAATAGGGTCACATTAAAAGTATTATCTTGATGTTGAAATTTTGCTAAGATTATGAAAGAAAAAAGCATTAATTCTGATGCTAAGTAATCTTCTCTGCTCTCTCTGGACATCTCCCACTGATACCAGGGGAGCACTCCAGATCTCTTTCATTAGGGCACACAGACTGTCTTCTCACAGTGTTCCTTCCCCAGTGTGATGTAGGGCACCTGAGCTCCTCAGACTGCAAATGTTAGGCTCAATTACAATCAGGAAAAATAGGATTATTATCATGCTATGCTATTTTGACCAGGCCGCTCAACATGCAACCCACAGGCCACATAATGCAATAGCACTTGTGTTCTTTTTCCTGTTAATTCTGTTAACTCAGACTTAACTCCTCTGAATGTTAGTTCAAGTCTGTTCTCTAAGCATAAGAACTTTATAATGGAATAAAAAATATATTGTTTATAAGTAACTGAGTTGTAAAATTATTTCCATATTGTATTAAAGGTAGTATTTAAAGTGGACTTGCATTTCCTACTTATACTGACACTGAGCTTTCTCTATGGAATCAGAGAAGATTTCACCACCACGTAAAGCTAGTTACTAGGAGTCCAGTGGTGTGGACAATTTCACAAGTTAAGAAAACTCACAATTATTAAGTTCTTCTGGTTTCTAAAGTATTTAATTGACCAATTGATTAACAGTTGAGTTAACAGTTTAACACAGGAAACAGATTAACAGATTTGTTAGATAAAAATAAAAAATATTTTGACACCTTAAAATATGTGTTAGAATTCCTCATCTTCCGTGGCTACAGGACACCTGTATAGTTCACATACTATGTGCCCTGTGCTGGTTAGGTGGTGGAATGGCATGTCAAATATGTTTTGGCAGGTCTGACACCCCTGACAGAACAGGAAGGTGACATTATTAGAAGACTGTATAATGGAAGTAACTTTCAAGTGCAATGTAGAAACCTATGTTTTCTTAAGCTTCCCAGTTTTGACAAAGGTTTATGAAGAAAAGTCCCTTCTTCTAGATAATTAATTCAAATTGTATTTCTGATAATGTAGGCATTTTATGTGCAATTTATTTGTCTTCTGCTTTCTGCAAAGAAGCTCGTTATTAAATTTAATATTTAAACTTCTGATTTTTGTTAAATAAGCAGTTGGAATTTGTTGTCAGCAAAAGAAAAGTTGTTAAGATAACAGTTGAATTCTAAGATAAAGTCTGCTTGGAATTTAAAATTCAGTGAAGAGGTCAAAAGTGACAGCCTTTACTCTGAGGATAATCTGGGGGCAAAGTTTTCAATTTTAGTTTCAATAAGCTGTGTATTTCTCAAAAAACCCTCTTTTCCCCCTCTAGCTATTCCTTATTGCAACCCACTGTATGATCCTGGAGTACATTAATCAGATTCATTTCAGATAAAACAAAAGTAGAAGACTTGCTGGGAAGGGAACTCCAACCACAAATGGACCTTCAGCTCCCAAAATCTGAAGTCATCATCCTTGAAATGTGACAGTGCCACTTCCTCTGCAGTGACTGCTTTACATTCCATACCCATTCCTCTTCACTGAGCTATCTCTTGATGTAGACAGCATGGGTGAATAATATTTAAGCACAGCTATAGGTCTATACTCTTGTGCTCATTATACTTGAAACGTGCCATGATTAATTCTAATTCATTGTAAATTTATGTATTAGATTAGAAGTTGTGCATTAGTATACAAGTGTTGGAGTCAACAATATAATGTATGCCAATATTTTAATAATTAGCATAATAGCTTTGAAGCTACATGAATTTATAGGAGGTATATCTAACAAAAACTCCAGGCAAAACATTATCTCCAAAATTTTGGATCACTTTGAAATGAGAGAAGTTTGAGTGCTCTTTTCTAGTTTTTGTGCTTTTTCACTTGCGTATCAATATTTTTAATTTTACTTACTATATCACCTTCTTACTGTACCATCCTCTGTGGTAATTAGAAGGAATATTTTTGTGAGAGTTATGACTCGATTTTCAAGCCAGAATGTTCTAAAATGTTCATAAAAAACTTTACTCCTAAGGATCACAAAAGTTTAAGGTCTAACAGCCTTTGATCTCTTAGAAGCTCTTCACGTACTTGTTTTTGTTTGTTTGTTTTTAATTAGGAGTGAATGATATTCACAACTCAGCAAAAAGATAAGAAAATATTTTCATTATCTTTCTGAAGGAGAAACTTGACTACAAAAGAGTAAACCAAGTTTACAAGGTCATTCAGTAGGTTAGTGCAATTACTGTGTTCTTATGCACAGTTTCCCAACTCTCTCCTTTCTTCCTTTGTTTTGCATTCACTTTTCTCTCAAGGTTTCAGTTTAACACTGTAGCTCTTGCAGATGAAAAAATGTAGGGATATGTGGTTTAGCTTATTCTTAACTGCCAAATAATTAATTCTAGTAGTTTGAAAGAACACAGAAGGATCACTACTTCATTAAACATTTAAATTGAAGATTTGAAGTCCAGCTTTCTGGAAATACAGATATAGTATCAAGACCGAAGTCCTAGGTTCTGGTAATAAGTAAACAGGGTTTAAGATTTGATTAGGAGCATGTCAGACTAGTTCTCAACATTTCAGATCAGAAGTAGTTCAGATAATACTGTTCCATATCAGTAGAAGAGATACTCTGCAGTTACACTGCAGATGCCTTCTTGAGCTCTGTTTGCTGTGATTTTTATTAAAATACTTAACATATATTTGTTCTGTTTTATTTTAGAAGATAATTGGGACATATAAGCAATTTTCTATGGGGATAATGTAGATGCTATGCTGGATTCTGCACCTAGGATGGTGCAACTCTGGATGTACACACTGGAGAACGAGATGTGGAACACAGTGCTGAGGAAAAGGACCTGGCGGTCCTCATCAACACAAAGTTGAATATGACTCAGCAGTGCCCTGGCAGCCAGGAGGGCCATCCGTATCCTGGGGTCCATCAGGCACAGCATCACCAACTGGGCAAAGTAGGGGATTGTCCCACTGTCATCTCACCGGGGTGGCCTCAACTCAAGTGCTGTGTGCAATTTGGGTGACACAATATATTACAGAGTGTCCAAATGAGGGCAACAAAGACGGTGAAGGGGAAGGTCTGGAGGGGAAGCCTTATAAGGAGTGGTTGAGGGTCTGGTCAGCTTGGAAAAGAGGAGGCTGAGGGGTGACCTCGTTGCAGCTACAACTTCCTCATGAGGGAAGAGGAGGGATAGACAATGATATTTTCTCTGTGGGGACCAGTGACAGGACCCAAGGGAGTGACATGAAATTGTGTCAGGGGAGGTTTGGTTTGTCTATTAGAAAATGTTCTTCATCTGGAGAGTGCTTGGGACTGGAATGGCTGCCCAGGGCAGTGGTCACAGCACCAAACTCAGAGAGTTCAAGAAGCATTTGGTCAATACTTTTAGGTGCATGGTGTGACTCTTGGGGATGGTGCTGTGCAGGGCCAGGAGTTTGACTCAATGATCTTTGTGGGTCCCTTCCAACACAGCACATTCAGTGATTCTGTGAAAAGTTTTGCTGAACAATGGAAACATCACAACATCTGGAAGATAAAAGCCAAACTAGAAACCATAACAAGACCATCTGTCAGGGTCAGCCACCAATGACAAGATGTGGTTTATTTAGTAGATATTATCAGTTGCTTTAACTGAAATAGTCAAGGGTCTCTTATAGGCACAACATCTTGGATAAGGTCTTTAAGTGGATCAGGTGTAGTTAAGTAAATAGCAAGGTTAGAGACTGGAGAAATTTTTGTAGTACTGCCATAGACAAAAGTACAGTCATAAGCTATTTCACAAGCATAAACTCTCTGGAGGGTGCTGCAATTGTCTTCCCATGTACCTTTCTTAGATTTCATTACTTTGATGAAAATGAAGTAAATGTAGAATAGAGGTGAGTTTGTTATTTTCTAGTACAATCTTAATCAGAAAAGCCAGCAGGCTGTCCTTTGCATAAAATGTTTGGAATTTCCTAAACACTGCTGCAGTTACAAAGTTGTTTGTGAAGTACTTTTCCAGGAAACAACCAATTTAATAACTATTTGAAATAATTTGTTGAAACTATTTTCAAAAAATAAAATTTGATACTTGAGGGAGGTTAAAAAGTTAAACCTCCTTTAGAAATCAAAGGAGAGCAGATCAAACATTTTGTGGATTGGATCTTTATGCAAAAAACAAATGTCTTTTTAAAAATCTATTCTAAAGTTTTTAAATTGTTTTAGTGAATTTCTTACTGTATGTTTTAATGTTTTCCTGATGGAATTTGCTTGTATAAACATATTTATTTTCATATCTAGCATTTTAAGAAGAAATACATAGAGCATAGTAACCACTTTCTTCATAATTTCACATTACGAAAATGTTTTGAGTTACAAAAATACAGCGGACCTCACAGTTAGCATTCTAATAGCAATTAATTAGAAACTCTAGACCAAAATAATTTAAATTTGAATGAAATGTGGTGACAGAAATTACATTATGGAAAAATAGAGCACGGCCATGTGAATGTCAGCTTGTTGGTAACTATCTTAAATGTCAACCTCTTTGAAGTTGGTTGTTAATACCACTGGGCTTCAAAACTGATATCATCTGGGAGGGAGTTTGTTAGAGGGGTAAATATGCCTTTGGATATGTTGGCCTGTCCTGCCAGTTCCTGTGCCTAAAATCTTGTCAAAGTAGGACATTGCTCTTTCATGGTCTATCAGATATGCCAGAAGCTGGACATTAAATGTAAGATATCCAATTTTAAAAGACCATGGTCACTCCCCCAGTCATATTTTATTTCCATTCCAAGAGGATTTATGCTACTAGAAGACAAGTACTTTCACAAAAATGACATAGTTTTAGTCTGGATACATGAAAATTTAGATAATTTTAATATTATGTCTCAAAAATTTTTACAACATATTTGGATTTTTTTCTATGCACATCATTTTTATATTTTAAATAAAACAATTATCACATGGCAAAACAGATTTATGTAATGGATATCAGAATACAATGTATTTTATTCCTGACAAAAATGGAGAGACCATAACCTAGGTTTAAAATGCCATATATTTTATATGTAAACAAGTGTGTGTGTGTGTATGTATGTATAAAAACTAGATTTCTTTAGAGTAACAAAAAGGGGAGCATAAGGGGCAAACTTCTGTTATACTTTAATAGTGCAATTTATAATTTTGTTGAAAATCAATTTATTTAGTGTGCCACAGTAGACTGCAAAATAACTCCTACCTTGCTTGTTATGGCAACATTATATTCCCAACTCATGTTCTGAAGTTGCCCGTCTAAAAGCCTGTGGTCATTTCAGATTATTTCAAATGACAATCATTTTGCCCTCAGTATACGTGCAAGGTCAAAAACAAAGAAGAGTGAAAAAAAAAAAAACAATAAGGATATATGAGATGTTAAATCATAAAATAACCTTAAGCAGCTCCTTTGTTGGTAAAAAAATATTTTAAATGATAAAACTGGATATGATGTCCCTCAGTTATTGCTGTAACACCTTGAAAATCCCCTCAGAGGAATAAAGGAAAAAGTGTAAAAATCCTTCTTCTGTTTTAGGAAATTATGAACACTAGTTCTATGCTGTCTTTAAGAAAATGTAGTCCATCCTAGTCATATCTCCAAGATACATAAATTTGGCAATTATTTGGTCACTCCTATTATAGTTTTAGAGGAGAAAAAAGGTGTGTCTTGGAACTCTGAAAAATTGATCTAGAATTCAAACCATATGACTAAATAATAACTCTATGAACAAAAAGGATTTTTGTTAACACACCTATGCTGATATTAATTCACTGAATTTGGTCCCATAATTCTGGGTTTATATAGTCATTAAAAATAAACACAGAAAACACAATATTCAACAGGATAGGGTGACAAAAATATGACACACAAGGACAAAAAGCAGAAATACCTTAAAATAAATTGAAAACATGGAGATATGATAAAGTTTTTGTTTCAGGTGATGCATCATTAATGACTACGTACAAAGGGTTTATGCAAATTAAGAGAAAAAGAAAATCTGTGACAATTGTGTGTCTTTTGTTTAAAAAGCAGGAATCTTCTCCAGATTCAGACTCAAAATATGTCAGTCACAGAACTAAATGTCTAGGCTCCCTTTAAAGCCAAGTGGAATGTAAATGCTGTCACTAAGGTCTGAACAGCTGTTTAGTGCATCCTAAAATAAATAGTTTAGACAGCTGTGTCACTCTTTAGGCTTCAATGACTGCATTTTATACAACGTAATTCAGTTATCCATTCATAAATGTCTAATGCTCTTTGAGGAGTCGTTAGCCTTCGGAAACATGTGCATGAGGTGTGCAGGAATGAGACCAAACCTGTGAGAAATCTGATTCCTCCAGCGACAGCTTCTGGAGACAACACAAGAAATGCTAAAGCACCTTTGGCAGCACCTCACAGTTTAATACTGCACGACCTAACCAAGTTCCAACTCTCTCTTCTTAAACTGTTAAACAATCAAATGAATTTCTGAAATACAGAACTGCCTGTAGAGAAGATGAAGGAGACAAGGATTAAGGGTAAATTGTAGAATTCGCTCCAAAAAAGAATTTTAACCACAGCAATTAAATTACTATTCTATCTTTTAGATTCCACATTAGAAACTGAATGTATCGGAATAAATGTATATACTTAGTTTAGCTGCTGACTCTTAAGGGTCTGGTAATGTTACAATACTGTAAGATATTCAGCCTAACTCCTGGGTGACACTTTGGAAGGTCTTGTGTGTCTTTAAGTCCTGCACCCTTTTATTTGGTCCTGCATCTCTTAGATGCTCAGATGGAACATGTGTCGTAAAATTAAACAAATCTTATGCATTTACATCCAAGTCCAGGAAGATGTGATGGTGATGAGAGATGGTTGGGTCTTCACGTTCATTCTGAAAACACAAACACAAACACACACACAAACACACACATACAGGCACATACAGGCACATGCATATATATATATACACACACACACACACACACACACACACACACACCCTCTCCCTTTTGTCATCTCTAATAGGCAATTTGATTTTCCCTAAGATAAGAACACCAGGTGGGTACTGCAGGTGGAACTGAGTGCTGGTGTAATTAAAGCATTTTATAGATGAGGGAGCTGAGATGTTTGTGGCTGACTTTGGTGCTCATCAACCTGCAAAAGTGTATAAAGGGTTGCTGAAGACTCAGCCAACTGAGCAACCTGGTCTCTGAAGGTTGCGGGCAGCTTCTGGCTGGATGCCCCACCTCATCAGGGACTCCTGTAGGATATATCCTAGACATTCCAGAGACAGGGGATACTCATTCTTGTATGAGTAAAAAAAAAGCTTCAAGATTCAGTGAAATACAGAGATAAAATCCTAAATTTGACACACTGATGCTTTCTAATTGGGAATTCTCAAGGCATCTGTTTCTAGCAGAACCCGCTGATATTACAACACTTTAGACATAAACTGTAGACCTAATCTGAGACTAAGAGGACTAAGCCACACCTAGGCTTCTTTAATAAGTTTAGAAAGCAAGGGAATCTCACTGAAGCTCATGATTCTTTGGGAGGGACCACAAACTGAGCATATCATAATCCACTGTAGTAGTGCATGCAACTGCACTGGCAATATATAGACACTGTACCAGCAATACTTCTAATCATAATCCTCTACATAATCATTGTGTCCTGCTTCTCATGCCTGGTTGAGAACCTTCCTTCAACTACTCTGCTACACATTGTTAAGTATCTTTCCTTTCAGAGGGTCAGAGATTCATTTGGGGTACAATTTATGTCATCATAGAGTAAATATCTTAACCTGATTGGATAATTTGTGTACTACAGCTGTTTACCACTAAAGGAATTCTGAGATAAGTAGCTCAGATACAGATGTCAGCACTGCAAACACTTACACTCAGATTCATTAATCCAAATACAGAATTTAAAAAGTCTGTGTGGGCAGTGAGAACTCATTGTCCATATCATATTTTTTATCAGGCTCTGTATCAAGGGGAAGGGCACTGATTTTAGGAAAATAGAGGAAATTGCTATGTTCAGCTTTATTAAAACTTGAAGCATGAAAGTGTTTCTAAAAAATTTATAGGTGATATGCATGAAAACACTGTATTCTTTCTCAGGCAATAGAATATCTGCAACTTGATCTTAGAAGAATACTGTATAAATCACTCTGATTAGTCTAGCATGAAAAAGCTTGACATTGAGAAGATCAAGTAATGGCAGTAACAAAACAAAATGTTTGAAAATTACTATTCTATTACACACACACACAAAGCTTGAAGTGTTCAAACTGTTTTTTCTTGAAGAGAAAGGTGTGTGTATTTTAAAAAACCCAAAAGGTTTCAACCAATAAGGCAACACAAAACAAGATGAATTAATTAATAGATCAATCTAGGTGAAAACATTTTCAAATAAGCATCAACTGAAGCCTCAGTTCTCAGAAATTTTCTGTCTCCTGAATTACTCTGTGAAACCAGTAAAGCTAAGAAATTTTTGGAATTAATTTTCTCCTCTCAATAAGATAATAATAAAAATGGTCACCTTGTGATAAAGAAAGGGCAAATAGCAGGGAGGAAATATGAAGCAAAGACAATTGTAAATGTTAAAGGCACTATTATGTAGGTAAATATGAAGTGTTTGCTTAGTACAGTAAGTCATTTGAATGCATAATGAATTAAAAGTTGTTCAGATATTCTCAGTTTTTGAGGTTTTTTTTTTTGTTTGTTTTTTGTTCTCTTTGGATTTCATTTGAATTTGTGGTTTCTTTATGGCCATTTTATATGAGTTACTGACAGTTAAATTCTGTCTGAATTCTGCTGCAATACAGTGCATGGGTGTAGGTCTGGAAGGTAATTCCCTTTCTGTATGTGTAAACACTTTAAATGACTACTAGTGAAGATATCAAATCATTAAAACAGCATTTCTGGCTGATACAAAGGGAGGAAATGAGCATAAGTGAATCTGGCAAAAAATCATTGTGATAGAATGAAGTTTGATAAAGTTAAATGGAGTAATTTCAAAGCAATAATGCAGTCAGAAGAATTAAAATTACCTAAGTTATTAAATTAAGAACAAATGAGCTGGTAAGTTTAATTTTCCTGTATAAACAGTCTTCCTGGGACAGATAAAGACAGGCAGCTGCAATACTGTGACTTTCTTATTTCTCAGTGAATACTGAGGGCTGATGATGTAAGTATTGCTACTATCAGAGAAATTATCAGGTATAAAAAATTAATATGACTACTCACTCTCTGGAAGAATGCTGAAAAAATGTTTGCTGTCTTTATAGGAAAGGATATAATATCATTCACATGTTTACATATCTGTTAGCATCCTAACAATTTAGCATCTTATACCAGGAATGTATTTATACTGCCAAGGTCCTCAAATACTTTAATCATTTTTGATTAATTCAACACATTGTAAAATGCAAAACCACCTTTTTTTATATCTGCCGGAAAATACAGGATGATGAGCTTTGGAAAACTAGTAACTACTTGCAAATAATGCATGTTGCTACACAAAGGATCTTGAGACTTTTTCACACACAAAAAAGATTCATTAGTGGAGTGGATATCTGGTGACATGCACATGATTCTAGTGATTAAATTATTAAAGTTGCTCTTGGGAAAAAGAAAAAGAGATAGAGGAACAAGAGGGAGACATGAAAAGAGGGATGAGGAGGGAAAGAAAAAAGGAAAAAGGTCAACAATGGAAAGTGTCAGGATGGACAGAACTGTGCCCCAGCTGAGCATCCTTGTATGGAGGCTCTGTCTCGTGCAAGTGATAAGAAAGTAAGTATGAGGCTACTTCTTTTTTGCTATGCTTCTCCCTTAAGACAGTACAATTGTCACTGAAGCCCTTTTAAATTCCTTTGGCTCATCTTAGGTGTGATGCTGTTAGTTCTGACTGGAGTACACCAATCAGATTCCAATGTTACATCTTCATTGATCTTTAGGTGTCTATGCCTATACTGTATTTAGTGTATTTAAGAAAACAGTGTTAATCTCTCTACAGATCCCTAACGGTCACCCTTTGTTACTGACCTCCATCTGGACATTAAGACATTGACCACTGCTTCCCCTCTGGATGTGACCTTATCCACTTAACAATCCACTCATCTAATCCATCTCTCTCCAATTCATAGAGAAGGAAGTTTTTGGGGCACCTTATGGAAGGTCTTATGGAAGGGCCTTATGGAAGTCTTGAGAGATAACATAGCTCTTCAATCTGATTCACCTAACCAGCTAAGTCTGAAAATGATTGTTCTGCCGGAGACGTGCAGAGGCACTCAGTCTGGACAGGTAAGAAAAGCTTAAGTACTATAAAACACCAGGTAGATCTTTTAGCTAAAAGTGGCAGGTAAATACCACTACTGTATGTCCAAACCAATTTCAGATTTTATATAGCCATGTGAAGCAAAGAGCCCATATTGTTTTGGAATTGATGTACATTAGGTACATATCAGATTTTTTTTAAGTATCAATTTTTCATCAAGTGTATATAGATCTGCACACATACACACATATGCACAAATATTCATATGTTTTTGTATGCATATATATACATATATAAAAGTAAATTCGAAAGTTTGGACCACATAATTTACTAAGATTCATATTTGCATTTAGACAGTCCTGAATTATGCACGAATAGTGTGTACAAGTCTCACTGGTGCATGCATAAGACTCCTGAATATATCTTTGTCATCTATCATTACTATAAACACATGTTGTGAATAATCCAGCTAGAATTTGTAATTGCTCATTCTTACAAATGCTTTTTAATACTTTCATGTAGTTTAACTCAAATCCACTTCCACTCAGATATTTATCAGTTATTTCCATTTATGAAGCTAATTTTACAAGTTGGGAGATGCTGCTGTGAAAAGAATTCTCTATTAACAAGATCATTGTTAAAACCAGAATGAATTCTGAAGTGTGTTTGTTTTCTAAATTGACAAGAAACATGAAAAAGCACTTAAAAACAAACAAAAATGTCCTTTTCAGTAATATTTCAAGGCATTCATACAACAGCTATGAATCCTCCCCTAATATACATATGTTATACCTCACGGTGTAACTGCACTGATTTTAGCAAATAGACAAACAGAAGAAATAAAATTAGAGGCTATAATTGCAAAATTTTTTCATCCAGTATTGAATTTTTCAATGAAGTTATTTATGGCCAATATATAACATCTTTTTGGGAGGGCAGAATGTCTACATTTGGGAATGCCTACCTAGTATGTGATAAGAGCACAGAAGATTTAAAAAACCTTTGTGATTGTCTCATTTGTAATAGAAACATTGTCTTCAGTTTGCTATAATAAAGAAATGGCGATATTATAGATAAAAAGAGCTTTAGTAAAAACAAAGAAGGCATTCAGCAAAAATTTATTAATTCCAAGTGTTTTAAAATTTTACACACAAATAGATTTCTAAATGTTTCCAATCAAAGTACAATAGGGATTCTTTTATTTGTAAACACACAATAAATCTACCTAACAGAGATTAGCACAATCTTAGAACATTATTGACATAATTATTGAAAATACTATTTGAAATCAATAATATGTAGGCACGCACGTAAGTCCTGCTGTATTTATTGCAAGCCCTGCCTAGAAGAGTGGATTTAATTCTATACTAGAATATCTTTTGAAATCAGGCCCTTAGTAAGTAGTTGCAAAAAGGCAAAAATCCTTCAGCACAGACACACCTAGAGCATGCTATTGTGCTGAATGCAGATAACCCTGAGTGTATGCTGGACCTTGGCATCAAGTCCTTGAAACACAGCACACAGTGAAAGAGGCTTGTAAAGCAGTTGTTTCGTTTTATTATTCATTGAGCTTTATTTTAAGTCAGACAGGCCTTGGCAATTCATGTGAAAACAACCTAGAATTGTATTATGGACTTTTTCCATCAAGAAGAATTTCAAAATGGAAAGACATCACCTAAATTATATAAAAAAAAGTTTGTTCTCTAGGGTTATTGCTAACTTGCAACAGGTTTGTTTAGGCTATGTTTATTTAATCTTTTTATGTTAAGTAGCAAATTGCCTTTATCTTTTTTCTTTTTTTGTTGTTGTGTCTAATGGGCCTTTAAGGTTTAATAAGCTTTTCCATGGAAAGATTAAATTTTATTCTGTTTACAAGTTTAGTCTGAGTACAGTTGTCAATTTGGAGTATATTCATATTAGTTCTTTGCTCACATTACTTAGACTCTTTATTCTTCCCTTCCTCCTTTCATTTTTTCCTTTTATTTCCTTTTTTCTTTCCTACTTTTTAATGCTTGGTCTTCTTCCCAGTCTCCTAAGAAGGACACATTCCCATATCTCTTTCTTGTTTGTCTCAAACCTCCCCTGCATACAGTGCACAGTTATCCTCTTCTCCTCTGAAGATCTAAAATTGACTTATTTTGTCTGACCTGACCTATGCCAGAATTCTGGATCCTAATATCCAACTTCCTCAAGTTTTAATGGAACACAATGCATTCAGTTCTAGAAAGAAAGTAGCAGAATAATGTGCAGCACGACAACAGCAAAAGAATGCTTTTTGTTCATGTGTATAACACATGAAATAAAGGGGTGGGCTCCATAAATCTGATATGAAATTCAATATAAAAACTTAAGGTCAAGATGACAGGTCCTAATATTATATGAGAATGTTGTTTTAATGATTTGTTGTCTTCACTAGTAGTCATTTAAGATGTTTATACATATAAAAATAAAGTTACCTTCCAGACCCACACCCATGCACAGAGTATAAGTAAAACTCAGATAGAGTACAACTGTCCATATCTTACATAAAATGGGTATAAAAACACCACAAATTTAAACAAAATCCAAATATGAAACAGGAATATATACACACTGAGGATATTTAAACAGCTTTTAATCCATTATGCAATCATTTCATGAAGAACGAAATAAAATAGGAATAAATATGAACCTTACCAATTTTTAAAAAGTGCAATTTTTAAGAGTGTAATTGTATTATTCACTTGAACAAGTGAGACAAGACTGTTTCATAGTACTGTGTCATATGGGTGTCATATTTATGAACTATTTTGCATCCCAGAATCTGGTTGGTTTTTTCTCAAAAATGTTTTGCATTAGTTTGTTTTTCTATATGTTTCAAGAGTGCTAAATTAATCTTGAAAACACAGGGCAGTACAATGGCTGGGTTTTGATGAACCTCCCTCAAAACCTATTGGATCATCTCAGAATATCAATACGCTCTAAATATCATCACTGTTAACTTAATTCATATCTCTAAAAGAAGTAAGGGAGGAAAAGGACTCACATGAAAAAATTATACAGGCAATGCATATACAACTGCTTATCTTTATTCCAGAGAGTCCTGTATATGTGAAATTTTCTATATGGAATCCAGTCCCCTTAGGACATGCTAAGCTAACCACTCAGAACATGACTTCTGATGCTTTATATATTATCCATGGTTAAGTGTATATAGAGCTGTCTCTGATCATATTATGTAGACATGAATGTCAAATAAGCAACATCTGCTTTATCCCTTTTCTCACAGTCAAGATGGTGCTTTTTCCTGTGTTTTCTCCACTCTTTGGAGTGTGTGATCCACATGGGCATTAGCAAACATGTTTACAAACTGTTCAGCTGCATGACAATTAAATCTATGCCAACAATTTTTTAAGAGTTTTGAATTTTAATGTGCTATTACACATTCAATCTCTCCTCTCCCTTTTTTACGAGAATACCAGGACAAACTCTGAGGTGTTTGCTCAAGAGAGAAGTGGACAAGAAAGTGAATTGTTAAGAAAAATATTCCTCACAATTGGGAATCTATGCTGAACAGTTTTGAATGTGCAGAATAAGCGAAGCCCTTTAGAAAAAGGGATAATGGATCTGTATAATATCATGTGAGCTGTGTAACAAGGGATGGAAATCTGAGAAGATGCAACATGTATTTGGGCAATATGGAACATGATGAAGATGAACCATGCCAAAGAATCTGGACTTTTAATAATTTGAATATTTCCTAATTTTCCTCTCTGTTAAACTTTTTAGTTTGAATCAGGAAGTTTTTGTGCTTGCCAACAGTAGAAAGTACAATTCAAATTAGCTCAAATTTTTTGCTTCTATATCTATGGATTATATTTTGATAGTTTTTCTTTGGGGTTAATGCATTTAGTAGTTAATGACATTTATAGTCACTTCAGAGAAGTTTAATGCTAGTCAAATCACATCAGGACATGGCAATGAAATCATATACAATGATTCACTCCCCCCCATTTAAACTTTGAGGTTAGACTCAGTAAACCAAGGACTAATCCTGAGATGAGGCTTTAAGATCACTATAGTCTCCCCGGCTGGATCATGCAGGATGGGTCATGTTTGTGCACAGCTGTTCATATAAGAGCTGCTTGTGATATTCAAAGACCTCTCACATTGAACACAGCTCCTATTGTTTTGCCTGTTTATTTGTTTCTTGTTTCAAACAACTGCAGAAAACTTCCCAATAGCAAAATATTTATCTCAATGGGAACAACTGCCTCTAGGCTTTACTACAGTACACTGGATACAGCAACAAAAAATTTAGCAAGAGAAAAATGGCTTTTGCAGGCTAACCTGTGAGTTTGTGTGGGAAATGAAAAGCTGGGGAATGTTTTAGTTTCAATTTTAGTTTTAGTTTTTGTTCTTGTTGTTTGGTACAGGTTTTATGTAAACCTTGATGCAAATGGTCTTTTGATCACCACCATACATATCTGAAGACAAAGAAGGAATATTGGTCATGTAGGTAATTCTTCTGAAGATCATTTTATGCACACGCAGTGACATTGTTTGATCACAGGAAAGTAGACAGGAATGAGTCAATGGTTTTGGTAGGAAATAAAATTTATTGTTGCATTGACATAGGTGATCCACAAAGTTAAGGAAGGGAACACATGCTTTTGCTGTGAGGCTTTCAATTCTAGTCACAAAAGCAGTAAATAAAAATGTCCCCTATTTTCTGCCCTGTAATGTTGTTGCTAGAAATTACAGGCTTGCAAGTCCCTCTCTTTTGTCTGTCTCCCCTAACACTGCATTAGTGTGGGTGAGTGGGTGGACTGCAAACTGCAAAACCTCAGACTGATCTTTCTTTTCTAGTAAATGCGAATTTCATTAATTGCTGTATTTCAGATCCTTATTCTTGTTACATTGTTGGTCTAGTTTCACCAAAGACAGAGATATATATCATGTTTAATACATATAATATCAAAACAAAGTAATCAATTACAAAATATTTCAAACTATTTCAACACTTCAGTTCCTATTTAATTGAACTTTCAATGCGTGTTCAGAGGTATTATGCACCAGACTGAAAAAAGAAAACCATTTCATCAAGGCAATTTTAAAAAAAATTGTCATAAGAAGTACTCTGTTTTGTTACACTGTAAAATCAGAAGATATTTAGACTAGAATGTTTATACTTTATATTTCAGTGTCTTTACAAAAGCAATAGTGAGAACACATAAAGAAAGTGAATTTCCTGGAAAATTTTATTAAAAAGAAAAGATAGATATTTTGGTTATGAGATTGGAAAACTTTCCCCTTGGAAAATCTGGAACTACTCTGAATTTACAGTTTTATTTTCTAACTGAAAAAACTGCAGATCTGAGATTCTGTTTCAGTTTGCTCCACATGTGTTCCTTTCTCTTTATTATTTTTCCCAGAAACATAGAATCACATAATAGCTGAAGTTCAAAGGGACTTCTTGTCACGATCTGCTAGCAGGGGGTCACAATGGTTCGTTTACTTGAATCTCCGAGTGCAAAAGAAAACAGGGACAAATATTTTTGCTTTAATCAAAATCAAAAGCACCTTTATTGAGTGCCAACAACACGATTATGCGATAGAGGAGAGGGAGAGAGAGATATAGGGCTGGGGGGGGGTGGGGGGGAAGAAAGAATTAATAGCTACCACAACATGACGAAGTCCTTGTTGTCCGGATCCAATGGATTCTGTCTCGTCTGTGGGGAGATCTTGTAGGGGTACTTTTTGAGAGTCTCTTTATAGTCTTTTCGAAAGCGAGGGGCAGGTAACCAAGAGATGAGGCAATCCTTCCAGAGGCGAGGGGCAAATGGCCACAAGGTGGGGGAGTAAGGCCCATTGTTTCAGGATGCAGGTGCAGCTGTACAAAGCATATAGTCCTTGTGCAATCCTTTCCGCCCCGGTAGCCAAGTGGCACGGTCTCACAGGCATGTGTCAGCACACCTCTGCAGCACACCTCGGCGCCTGGTAGGCACCCCACCAGGATCTGGCCGGACTTCATTGTGCGAAAGTCCTTTTCCCCTTTAGAGTCTCTGGGTTTTCAGCCTCTGCTTCTGTAGACTGTCGTGAGGCAGATGAGGGATTTCCTTCCAGACTCTTACACCTCTTTAGCTCATGTAGCATAACCACTTTCTCAAGCACAATCAGCTAACACAGGTTGCCAAGAGTTGGGTTTTGAATGTCTCATTGGCACAGGCTTCAAACCTCTTCTGGACAATCTATTCTAATTGTTGGTCACCCTCACATTAAAAAAAGTTATTTCTTTTGTGTTAACATGGTGGCCTACATATCAGTTTGAGCCCATTTCCTCTTGCTTTATCATTGGATTCCATTGGATAGAGTGGTTAGATATTTTTTGGTCCCTTCAGGCAGGTCACTGCATATTTACAAGATTCCTCCAGAACTGTCTTTTCTCTCAGTTAGACAGTCATACCCATCTCAGCCTTTTCTTATATGAGAGATGCTCCCTCTGTGGCACTTTGCTGGACTTACTCCAATACATCCATGGGTGATTTGTTGTATTCTGGTATTGTATCATAGAATCATAGAATGGCTTGGGTTGTAAGAGACCTTAAAGATCAACCAGTTCCAGCCATGTGCAGGGTCATCTTCCACTAGACAAGGTTGCTCAGAGCTCCATCCAGCCTGGCCTGGGACACCTTCAGGAATGGGGCATCCACAGCTTGTCTGGGCAACCTGTTCCAGGTCCTCACCACCCTCACAGTAAAGAATTTCTATCTGATATCTCATCTAAACACACTCTAAATTTAAACACTGGCAAAATACGTGAATCATATAGGAATGTTGTTTCATTCTGTGGTTTTTAATGCTTTTTGTTGTTTTAGCTAGGTTTTCATGCTATTAAACACCATTAATTTATAATACAGTTTTAGAAAGAATATCCAGAAAGTAGGATATATTTTTAACACTAATATACAAAAGGCAAAAGTCTTCCTTTTACTTTTTTGATTAAGACTGCTGAAACAATTGCTTGAATGAGAAAGCTCTTCCTGACACAAGAGGTATAAAAATGTTAGTGAAATTACTTTGGTTTTGGGTTTTTTTAATAATTAAGATAATTAAAATTTTGTAAAATTTTAAAAAATCAGAGTGTTTGCTTGCTTTTGACGCATTGGAAGAAGGCTGGTTTTCTAGAAAAAGAAAGTTATGTCACTTGATGTTTTTATTTCTGTCAATAAAATTTAGTAGTAATATAGAACTATTCTGATTGCAGAGACTGTCAGTTCACTTTTTCATTCATTGATATATGAAAAGAACTAGTTTGTGAAAATATTAATTAGGTTTCTACTTGACCCTAAGCTAGATACCACCATATCCTAGGAGATGGCAAAAATAGTCACAGCAGGGGAACTTAGCTCAAATGCTAGTAGCTGAAGGGCTTTGCTTCCTTTTATACAACAGAGGCATTAAGGGTTTATTAGATGAAAGTAACAAGACCGTGCTGTTAACAGTATGAGCAAGCAGCTGACAAGTGAATGAATTACAGGCCCTCCTGCTTTTAGATTTTATGTTTTTCCTTTTTTTTTTTCCTTTTGAATCTCTCCTTTCTCTCCCTGTTTCTGAACAAACAATCTCAGTAAGAACATCTCGAGATGTTAAAATATTCTTTTTCCTGTCAAAAATATGTTTTTCTTTTCAGAAAAAGTAAGCTGAACCTCTCTTTTTTTCCAGGAGCTCGGGGGCTCTGCTTTCTAATTAGGAGATTTCTTCCATTTTTGGTTTAGACCTTTGAACTCAATACAATTTCCATAACTGAAGACTATTTCTCAATGTATGGACACCTGCTAACTGCGTGTATGGCATTTCTATGCAGAAAGAGATTTATCAAAGGAATCACAGCATGGTCAGTGGAAAGTCAAGAAAGTAGGCTGTTTTGACGATTTTAGTTTGTTAAAAACAGATATCATGTGATTAGTCAGCATTTTAGGATGCTAGTTTATACCACAGAATAACATAAGCATCTAAAAGGAAGATGGTAGAGGTAGAAACGGCTGTTACAAGAAAATATTCTTATAACAAATATTTGAAATTACTTCATATTTAATAAATAAAATTATGAGTCACATACAGTACAGATCAGTAATTATAATTAATTTATGTAACAGCAGTGCAGAAGAAATTTGCAGTTAATTTAAGATATTTAACTCTTCTAAAATGTAGGTACTCTTAGCATATTGAATTTTTCATAACATTGAAATCAGCCATAGCTTTTCTTTTAATGAAGCATCAGAGATTAATGAATTAAATAAAGATACTAATTGAGCAATTGAATGAGCAAATTAATTTGGGTTATTGTTGCAAATAAGCCAATGCTAAGTTTATCAATGTTGCTGAGAAAGATACTTGATGACAAGAAAAATATGAAGCTGCATCATCATAGTTAAACAGCAGTTGTCAAATAAGCGTGCAAATATTGTGAAAGAAGTTTCAGTGTCATGTTTGTTTTTTTCAGTCTGGCCTCTTTTGTGACTAGGCCTTTGTTAATTAAAATTCCATTTAGTTTCTCTATTGTGCACTTCCTATACAGCTAAAACTAATCAGGCTAAGGTCAGTTTCTTAATAGCTTCTAAAAATGAGGTTGAATGAACACTATATTTCATAATCTTAATCTGCAAAAACTCATCATTAGCAAGGATCTTCCTGAGCTAATTTGTTATGGGTTGTTCTCTTTGGTAATTATCTTAACAACTAAATACCTTTAGACCTTTTTAAGTGAATACTCCCTAGCACTTATGCAGATATGTAACACTTGACTTTCCTTTGATTTAGTGAATCTTACTTAGACAAATAGAATTCAATATCTTTTTAATATCAACTTGTAAGATTTGGTTAGCTCTTCATAAATATTTGTAGTAGTTAGTTTTATCTTCAGTTTTCTTCTGACAGCATCATCTCTACAGCTTTTTCATCACAACAGAGAACATTTCCATGATTAATGCTTCATGGTAACTGATTTCTTTCACTTGGTCATATCAAGGGATACAATGTTACTGCCTGCATTTTTCTCTTCCCCTCTGTTTTGCATTTGATGTCTTCTCATCCCGTTTCTATTTATTTAGATATTAAAGGTGTGCAGATATATTCATTAACTACTATCCAAGACTTTTTTTTCAGTTAATTTGTTCATTTTGCCCAATACCCTGATTTCCATTGTGTGTTCATTGACCCAAATAACTGTCTACTGCTATTCAGTACCCAGATTCCAAACTGAGAGACCCTAGATGATCCAAAAGTAAATGAAAATAAAAATAAAATCAAACCCAAAACCACAGGGAGTATCTTCTTTTCCTTTTGGAATGTGAGATCAGGAACACTGTAGGTGCTGCAGAATAATTCAAATATAAACATCAAGGTATAATGGCTAAGCAGTTAAGGAATTATTTTATCATTTTCACAAGAAATAAATACTTTAAAATTGAACTCATTTTATTTAAGTATTTATATTCACAGTTTTTGCTACAGAAAATATTTCTTTATTTAGGAAAACATTTTTAAGACAAAGACAGCAAACAACAGCCAAGGAAATATTTCGGTATGAGTTTTATGAGATGACAAGGAAGCAGAACAGACTTGCAGATCTTTAAGGATGTTTTCCAGAAAGCACAAGAGTTGGCAATCCCCAGAAGCAAGAAATCAGGAGAGGAAGACTAGAGACAGGCATGGCTGAGTAGGGAATTGCTGGTTACTCTAAAGTAAAAGAAACTAATGTGCAGGCAGTGGAAACAAGAACAAATAACTTCTGAAGAGTATAGAGGTGAAGTATAGTTGTGGAGAGACGGGGTAAGGAAGGCGAAGGTGAACCTGAAACTGAACTTGGCAAAGAATGCAAAGAATAACAGGAGGGTTTCTAAAAGCATGTTAACCAGAAAAGGAAGATCAAAGGAGGTGTATCCCCCAATAAACAATTCTGGTAAACTGGTAGCAACAGATGAGGAGAAGGCTGAGGTACTCAGCATTTTTTTTCCCCTCAGTCTTCAGTGGTAACCTCTCTTCCCACACCTCTCAAGTGGATGGACGGCAGCAAGGGAATTGCAGGAGCAAAGTTCATCCTACAGGAGGATGAGAATTAAGAGAAGATTTACTTCCTGAAAGTGTTCCACCAACTCAACTCTTAACCATGTTCTTAGTGTTAATGCTACCCATACCTTCCCCACCAATGAAAATATAAGCTAAAATTTTCCACAATAATTTGAGCTTTGGGCAGACATCAGACACTGAAAATTGTAGCTGGTGTAAATAAACATTTTGCAATACAGCTGAAAACCAGGTGTTATAATAAGTGGATTTAAAAAATTTGAAATGGTGATCCTTCTCAGTAATGTATACATAGAAATCTATATTTTTATATTTTTCTTCAATCTGTAACGTACAAATGGAAATCTCTCAACTTTTTAGCAGATAAATGAAAGAATCTGGTGACAGTTTTCTTTCAATTAGTTTATTTGAAAATAAGCAGGTGTTTTTTTACAGTGGAGAGCTTGCCTCTTGTCCCTAGTTCTGTCTTATCACACAGGTAGAAAAGAAAACAAAAATTGAAATAATCAATGCTAAAAATGATAAAGTATTGCTAGAAGTCAGACATTCAATGTCATCAAAACTGTGATATGTTGATACTCTCAAACTATTAACAATTCTAGCCTCAAAGACAATTGCATGCATTTTTTGTGTTGTTTCTCTTAGCTAGGTTTCATACTCTTTAAACTTTGGGGTAGAAGAAAATCACCTAAATGTGTCAACATGCAAGCTGAAGTGACTTCATAAGGATGGCCAAAAAATGGTTCAATTTCTTTGTTCTTGTAGTGGGGTAAAGAAATTATATGAGGAGACAAATACTCCTTTCTCAGGGAGTGAGATCAATTTCACTTCCAGGCAGTTTCTAAATTGTGTTTGCCAATTGTGACTGAAATTATGGAGACAGATGATCTCTGGTCTCAACCTTTCATTATTCCAAGGCCACTGAGACAAGTTGTGCACTGCTTTTCAGCTTTCCTGCTTTGTTTCAATTTACAGGATCTCAAGTTTCATTTCTCAAAGACTGGAATGAAGAAAAGGGTTTCTGAAATCTTTTGTATATGCAGGGTTAGCATTAGAGATCTTGGTTTTCTCTTGTATCTTCCCTTTTCTTCTATTTCTTTTGAAAGTACAATGATATATGTTCTGTGGAAGACATGATCAGAAGGAACATCCATCCTTTTCGTGGATTGAAACTTGGTATTTCATTGTCTTTGCTCAAATGATTTATGCAAAGTATGGGTGCTATTATCTGCAACAGACTGGACCCAAGTTACATTACTTCTATCTGTGCTTTCTTTTTAGTGATATCAGTTTAAATTTTAAAAGGTTCCTAGAAAATGAAATTTTCTCAAATTCAATGTTGAATTTTAAATTTAGATTTTGGTCTGTAAACTATATTTTTAAGATAGTTAATCATAAATATATATTATTGAAAAAATCACTCCTGTAACGTTCTTTATAAAGGACAGTTACATACCCCTGGACAGAGAGCTAGAAAAAAACCTCAAATTATTAAGCCACTCATCAAATTTCAAACCTGTTTGCTAGTGTTTCACTGTGAAAGCGAAATGTATGAAAGTTGTAGCAACATTAAAAAAAGACATCCATAACCAAATAAACCAAACACTGTCAACACAAGACTGTTGCTACCATTCCAAGGGGAAAAAATCCAAAATTTTTATTTCTTTTTTTTAGCAATAGAAACATAGAATAAGGTCATTATTCTTAGGGAGTGAGAAATTTTCACTAGTTTTGGTCTTTGTAAGCAGTACACACTTCAGTTTTGATTTGCACCAGAAAAGCTTAAGGGGCCTTCCAAGTATGGAAAGGTTAAGTCATTCTTCCACTTTCCAAATGAGACTTAGCCTTGTTTAATCATCAAATAAGGAGGACTAAAGGAGCTGCCCAAGCTAAATGGGAAGTCTGGGATGATGAATTCTGGTCATTTCATTCAAATTTTTAGCCAGGAAGACAGCAAGGTCTATTATAGGTGTTACTGTAAAACACTACAAATTAATTCACAGGAAATTAGCTCAATGTACTGATTTTTTCCTAAATACTCTCTTTAAATAGCAAATAAATTTTATTTGTAAATATAGTATTTTTTATTAGTTGTTTAACTGCCACCGCATACTTCAGATCTTAAAAGAAAGGAGAAGCTATTATGTTGATGGAGAAATATGTAATTGTCCAAGAAAAAAATACTATAAGAATGCATGCAGATATTATATAAGGTTGGTTTGTTTGCAAACTATTATTGGTATTCTTTAAATTCAGATAATCAGTATCAAAAATCAAAATTATGGAAAAAAAAACACTTCAGAGTTAAACTCTGGTGCATTGACTTAAA
The DNA here is from genome assembly GCA_034509425.1 of Eopsaltria australis. NCBI lineage: Eukaryota > Metazoa > Chordata > Aves > Passeriformes > Petroicidae > Eopsaltria > Eopsaltria australis. The sequence goes on from JAVTVJ010000518.1 coordinate 1,116,471, forward strand.
TCCTAGCTCATCAAAATGAGATGACAACTTTAGCCATATACAGCTCTATAAGGACTATCAGAGGGATTAATGGCCAAATCTACTCTGTCTACAGCAGAGATTTGAAAAGCTTGGCTTGTTGCTACCAACAGGAACAATAGTGCTTGTGGTATTAGGTAGTGCTGGAAAAGAAAGGCACAGAGAAAGACAATAAGAACTGACAATCTTCTGGTATTTACCCCAATTTTTTTGTTTTCATTTTCTGACTTTTAGAATCTTCATCCCTATTGCAAGCTTGACTCTAGTCCTCCTTCCTTGGGACACCCACTGTTACATGGAGCGTTACATATAGGCAGGTTTTCTAGCTTGTTTGGACATTTTTTATGTGGTTTTTGTTTTGTTCATTGAGGGTTTTTTTGGGGTTTTTTCTTTCTTTTTGTTTTCTTTGTCACTGCTGAGAAGCCTTGCTCTTGCTCTCTCGCAGAGAATTTGTCTGTTGCAGAGATGAGACAATCTGTTTTATGGCTAACAGTCCCAAAAGAACGTGGTGGTTGTAGAAAATAATGAGCATGAAGGAAGAAGAATATAAACAATCCTACTCCCCACAAATGTGTCCTGAGTCATCCCTTCCTGGGACAGCCAGTGAGCAAAGCACAACACCTAGGAGACATAAGGAAATCTTGGAGATTTTTGTTTTTCACTTTTTCCTCAGGAGATATTTTTCTCAGTTATAAATGAGTGGTAGCTTTTGCTCCTCTGAGCATAAAAAATTACAGAAAATGAACGTAACAAGAGACTCTGGTGAGATATTTTTGGGGTCATGAAAATAAAAGTTAAGCAAATATATTTTGCTTGCCATTGCTGAGAAGAAAAGAAAAATTCTTTTCTAGATGTCTCCAAGTTTAATCTCTGTTCACAGCTGTGTTCAGTATTTTGAATCAAGATGACTGTATTAATAATAAAAATATTGATCATCTCCTATTTTTTAAAAAAAGTATTTCATATACCTTATGTAATAAATGTGTATCTCTCACAAAGTTTAAAAAATGCATTCATTTGGCATTTCCTAGGTTGTGTGTTATTTATATGTTCTACAGTTTTTACTTCCAATCACAAAATTCTACTAAAATAAAAATGGAAATAAAAGTGTGTAAATTCCCACTTACACCAGTTACCTATTTAACTGCTTTGGCAATACTGAGAAGGCAATTTTATTACTCTTATATTTATATAAACTTTAAGCTGTTTTCATTCTGCCAGGGCAATGTAAGAAGTCCACAGTTTATAAAGGAATTGGCCCAACAGATATACTCCACCTGAATAATTTCTGGTATCTCCTATTATAGAGACAAAAATACATTTATCCTGAAGACAAGTAGGACAATGATAAATCACAATGGGAGAAAATATGCTGCCTTTGTATTGTTTTAATAAACTTTATGTTATTATCTGATTAATTAATTTTAAATCCTCAAATGGATACTGTATTCAAGTGAACTTTATTTACAATTTATTCATTCATTTTCATGATGAACACTAATTATGTGAAAATATAAAGTCTCTCCTGAGAAGCTTTATTATCAGGTAGAACTAGATCTGAAATGTGTATTTGAAAAATCTTAATTTATAACATAGTTTGTAAGGTGTACTTGCATGCAGAGAGGCTTTATGGAAACTTTAGGAACAATAGTTGTCTTTTCCCTCACCTAATCATCCAACTGAATCAGTAATGCTCCTGTTGCAACACAAAACAGATACTTTATTAAAGCATTCTCTTGCTTCTGATACCTTATTCTTGCTTAAATCAGTAAGACTCTTCTGCCTTTCTCCATTCTTACAGTCTTGTGCAAATGGTATTAGGATGAAATTAGAGTCAGCTTAAAGAATAGTTTCATCTGATTTGTTTTCAGTCAGTGGTTTTAAATGTATTTTATTAAAGATATGAAATATCCAGAGATGAATCCCAGAAAAGATGAAATGGAAGCTTGTTATCAGTAGCTCTAGTTTGATCTACAGCTGAACAGGTACTCATGGGATCATCAGCTGCCACATCTTCAGCACTGCTTCTGCTGATTGCAGCTTAGTTTTGGTCTTTTTAATAGCTCCCTTAGAAATTCATGCTGTGGTCAGCTAAAAGAAACAAATCAATCAATAAAACAAAGTGCCACAACTTTCATCACCTATTTGATTTTAAAAATATTATCCCCACAAGACATCCACCTTTGCGAAATTATTTTCCCAATTTCACAAATAAGGTAAGCCTTTCATTTTTTTTTATATGACAGTGGCTATGAAATTTTCCATGATAAAAATTTTTGAATCATTAAAGTGAAAACTAATATTACTTCAGAAAATGTTTCATGAACCTTGGATATTTTCAGGATGAAGAGAAACAAATATGTAGGCTTTGAGGAATTTTACTGGAAGAAATCTAACTATCTTATCTACCTTCAGGGTTAGGCAGTAGGTGAACTCAATTTTTCATGGTTATATTGTGGATTAAGTTCTTACTGCCAGAGATATAATTGTATGTAGTTACTTAACCCCTAAATGGTTATACAAGGCACAAAATCATTGATACTCTGTGGATTTACCTTTAAGACCTTAGAACAAGAATAAATAGTGATGGGATATAATGTTTCTTTCCAGATCTTTTTCTTTAAGTGTGACTTTTAATAACATACTAAGCAAATTCTGCAGTAATTTCTCTTCTGTTTCTTCCATCAATTTTTTAAATCGTAAAAATAAAAAACTAAATGTTTATGATAACTATGTGACATTCAGTCTTTATATTTGCTTGCTTTTTTAAAGCTAATAACAAAATCAATATTACTGTCTTCATATTTGGCAACCTTATATACACACATAACTCTGCACTTGAACACCCTGAGAGGGTTTTTTTCTGCCACATTTGTATATGAACAATAAGCAGAGCTGTGTTTAGCGGCATTTATAGACAATGCAAAATGGAAAAAAACCCGAAAACCAAACAATTTTAGGGATTCAACATCCTGAATATGACCATTTTACGAGCTGTGAGGTATGCCATACAGTCTCCAGATGCACTCCAGATTGTGTCCCTTTTCATACCTGCCAGTCCTCCCTGTATATTCACACTCTAAATAAGACAATGTAGTCTAACTCTGAACTAGATATGAGTATTTTAAAGTTATTCTAATTCATAACTAGATAGGTTATTGGGGCACCTCAGTGGGCTGGTGAGAATACTCGTGCTCATCCTGAAGATCACCATATCCTTGATATCTGTTATCTGCAACAGTCAATGAACTTTGTACTTGCAACTTGGGTATATTTTACTTGTTTATGCCTCTTTGTGCCTGACTAAAGGTGTTCCAACTAAACTAAGAATGGACTGTAACAAAACACAAGATGCCTTCTCAGAAACCATAGGAAATTCATTTTGACTTTAATCTACCTCTGTAAATGAGGGCAGCTATCCCATGGGTCCTGCAGTGCCTGCCAGTGCCCTGTGAGTGTCCCAGATGGCATAATAAAATACCAGTAAAAATCATTAAAACATCTATGTCTTAAGAATAAATCCTATCCTAAATGCTGTACCTGGGCTACTAACTCTGAGATACATTTTTCTTCGAATGAAAAAGATATCACTTGTGTATTATTCATGTCCTCTTAAAGGGAGTTATATAAAAGAGAGAAGCAGAATCACCCTTTATATTGTTATCTGATTAATTAATTTTCAATGTGTGTGTGTCTGTGAAGTCACCAGAAGAAGGGTAGCTCAGGCTTAGACACTAGGAATTGATTATACACTAATGCTTTGCAAAACCGTTATGATTTCATAATGATAATTATGCTGTTTTAATTATAAACATAAACATTATAGTAAAAGTAATAAACATGAAAAAGAAGAAATATTTTGTGTGGCTTTTCTCTCTTAAAAGAAGAGAAAATTCTTCTAATAATTTAACAAATGCACCTATAATTTGCCAATTGCTAGTAAACCTAAGAAAGGTCTTTAGAACCTTATCTGATGGGAATATTAAATTTTCTCATGTATAAAATCCTCAAAATATTTCTAATGTGTCCCTGTCATGCCAAGGGTATTGAATGATCTTTACAACTGCTTACAACCTAGACCATTCTGATTCTATGATTCCTTTTAGCAAATGAATTGTTCCAGCTCTGAATTTGCTGTAGTACTATCTCTTCATGAGTTTCAGATCTCATTAGAAATCATTAGACTCCTGAGAGATGCTAACATCTCACAAACACTATAAACAATGCTTTTTCAACCTTGATTGAAGTTTTTGTGTTCCCTGATTAATGTTTGTGCACTGAAATAGATTAAGAATATAAAAGGGAGAAAAACATTTGAATACATGGCATTTATAAACAAGTTCTTTCAAAATGCTTTGCAGTAATGAGTAAAACTTCTTTCCTTTTTTCTTTTCAGTTAAAATAAGTAAATCTCCAAACAATCCTCACTGATAGATAAAACATGAAATGAAGGTTAACTTCTAATGAATAATATTTCGTAATAAAATTTGTTCATGTCATTGAAATGTGCTAGCATAGAACTTCACCTCCAAAAACCGGTATAAGTTTTAAAATTTCAGCAAGGAAACCTGTACATTTTTCTGCCATTCATAATGTTGAACTTGGCCCATTGAAGAGGATTGGGGCGGATCAAACTTTTATCCTCTTTACCAGAAAGAAAATACCACTATCCTTTCAACATGACAGAAGAACTGGACATTAAATAAAGAAGACAAAATTCTGCAATGGTCCTACTATGTTGTAGCTGTAGAGAAATTTTAACACATTGCTGGATTGTAGAAGGCCTCCGGAGACAAGAACTTCAGCTTAAAAGATAATCACATTTATATACTCACCTAGCCAGAGCACAATACTTATCGAATATGGTTTTGTCTTTTTTCCCAAAGCATTAAAAAAAAAAAGCTGATGGCTTTGTGAAAGTTGAAAAACATGTGTTGTGTTTGTGTTGCTGTGCCCTCAGGTAGTGTGAAAGGACATGCAAACCCAGCTGCACAGCCTGGAGCTGGCCTCCAGCATAAGCTGTTAGAACTGTGACCTCTGTACGGCAGGCAATGCCACCGGCAAAAAGGGTTAGTGGAAGCAAGAGAGGGAGAGACAGTTAGAGTTAATGTTAGAGATTACTTTAAAAGATCTGTTTAAGCTTCTAAACAGACCATATTGTGGAAAAGACATGAGCTAGATGAGACCTGGGTGAATGAAATAGGTTTTTGTGCTGACTGCCAAAGGTAGTGTGCTGGTAATCAATACCCAAGAGGAAAGACAGCTCAGAAGTGGAAAGGTGTGTTGCAGTTGTCAAAGAGAAAAATGTAGCTATGCACTACAATCACTATACAGCAGAGGGTGAATGGGCTTGAAACAAAGAGGGAGAGTAATTCTAAATTGTAGTTAAAAATTCCAACAACGTTAGACTTACCCCTAGACAGAATATTTTGGACATAAAAAGACTTCAAGGTAAAAAAATATATACGAGCAGATAAAAATATTTCTTGAATGTTCTAAAAGTATAGACTTCTGCCTATACTTTCAATTACCTGCAAATATAGTTATTTTTGTAAGAAATCATCTGATATCTCATTCCTGGTGCTTCTTCCAATTCATCAAATATATTTCTTATCTGATTCATCCACACACCCTTTCCCTGTGGACAGCATGGGAGTTGCGTTTGCTAGGTAAGCAAAAAGAGCTGAGGATTTATACTGAGCTTATGTCACCTATCATATTTATACATTGAATATCATAAGAGATGATTGACAGGAATGATTCTGTAGTACCTTTGTTATGGCACCATGAAAAAGAGAAAAGCAATGGTGTAGTAAATCTGCACTTCTACCTGTGCAAAATACCATGAGATGGATGGGAGATGGTGACAACAGCTTTCAACAGGTCTCACAAAACTAATACAGACATTTGGAGGCAGAATGTTGCCTAGGATACATTGCCATTCTTCCACTGCAGTTTGATGACCTCTGACATTTAGACAAGTTGAAGTTCAGCTCTTTCAGTTTAATGTATGTTTACAATATCTTTAGTAGTTAACTATACCCTTAACTCTATAAAACATTTTCTCTGAAATCTAAATTATGATTCAAATTTCATGACTAATAGCCAGCAATTTAAGAACCTTATGCTTATTGATCATAAATATTTAAAAAATTTCATATACCTACTTTTTTTCCCATTTCTGATTCTTTTCCCTCTCCTTTTGTTTTATGGTTTTGTGGGGATTTCTTTCTATAGAATTCCAGTACTGTGAAGTGCCATATCCAATAAATTTTAAAATAAAAATCTATGTAGAATCCCCCCATTTAGAAAAACAAAATTTTAGAGTTACAAATTAAATCTCACATTCTCACTATCTATTCTAAAATAACACAAGTGCTCTCATACTGTGCTTCTTTCCAGGTATAAAATGAATAAATGACATTTGAACATTCACTTTTTCATGAGTTTTAGCATAGAAAAAAATAGCATGTTCATGTAATTTAAATACAGAAATCATTGCATGTCTGAAAATCAGTTCATCATTCTAATTTTTCTGAAAAAGAGTGAAAGATAAAGAACCAATCTCAGTACTTACTGATTGTCCTTTCACTGTCTCATTTATGGATATTTGCCCAAATTTTTATATGTTTCAAGAAACCACCATGCCATGCTACATTTATGATTCATAATCTTGGCTTTCATGGGCTAATTTAGGAGTTCAAATTAGCCTAAATTAGCTAATTTAGGACCTAATTTCAGTTAAACATATTACAGCATTAATGAAAAGACAGACACCTCGAGAAAATTAATCAGAAGTGTTGAGCATTACTTCAGCTCTAAATTACCCTTCAGTTATCAATGATTGCATTCATAGCTTAGCTCCCATTTTCTGCTTCCTACTCCCTAGTTCAGGCATTTCAGGTAAAGCAAATTCAGAGAAATTAATGCTGTCATTTAAAGCCATTTTGCATCAATGCATCTGGGTTTATTTTCTATGGAAATCAAAATATCACAGGGAAGTGTAATGCTTAGATCTCACTTAACATGAAGCTGTGAGCTGCTCCTTTCCTGAAACTAAGAGGTTTCCAAGCCATATTTAAATACGGTTATTTGTAGGTTAATTGCTTAGGCTTTGAATGCTCCTAAATTTCATCATTAATATTCATAAAAAATGAAAATCTGATAGTCATACGTCTCATAATTTTATATACATATAATAGACAGCAAAAGTTTAAGCTAGAAATGTATATTGATCTACTTCAAATGATAAAGTTTTCTAGGACTGTGGCAATTGACCAGTACTATTATGACATTTACAGAAACATTGAACTGTAAGTAATATTTTAGGGGAAAAATCAGTTAATACACTAATGTATACTGAAAGTTCTAAGGCCTAAATTATTGCTTCCTGAAGGAAAGCATGATCTATAGAGAGGTTTATTGGGGATCTCTCTATCTTTTCTGTTAGAATGTTATAAAACTGAAAAATACTCCTGATTTTTAATTTGAACAGGAAAGACCTTTGGATTTTCAATAAAGAACTGCAGAAGGAAGAAGAGACCTGGACTGCTAACAAGAAATAAAGAGTTAGTACACTTAGGTCAATTAAACAGGATTCTAAATGCATGGTTATGACTCAGTGAGTCAGTTCCAGTTAAAAAAGCTTAGTATTTCATTGTATATAATGCCATTCTGTTACTAAAGTCCATTTAATTCAGATTTTCTCGTAACCAAATCAGATCCTTAATATACTTGAATAGATTATATTTTACAGTTATGTCTAAATGAGAACTGAGAAAAAAATATCACTGCTTTCAGTAGCAAATGAAATGTTCTTTTATCTTTTTCTGTCTTATCACATTACAGAATACTGATAGCCAGAATACTGCAATGGCCAAACTATTTTATTATGTTTTGGCAATGGAAGCACAAAAAATCCTTTTCTTATCAAATATGGTCTGAAATTAAATGGTTTAAGTTCCTGGTTGCAAAATAGGTCTAGCAAAGGAAATGAGTGGTTTGGAAAATTCAAAAAGTCAATATTCTACACAATATAATTGTGTATGAACAAATTTTAGTCAACAAAACTATTGGGTTTATTTAATTTCTCACTGTATCTTTTTTTCACGCTGCTATTATACCTTTGGGAGCTAACAAATTCATTTAATCACACTTGACTACAGGGAAGACATCTGAAGATAGAAAATCTCTAATAAATTACTGGAGTATATCTAATTTCATCTTGATTTTATTTTTTCTTGGATTTTGTCCACTGGGTCATACTGCAAAAAAAAAAAAAAACCTTGACTACCAGTGCATAACAGCCTGTTGCACTTTAAGGGTTTTATGTCTTTAAATAATCTACCTCTTTCGGTTTTCTCCTTAAAGAACCAATGATTTTTACTCCTAGATGGCATTTTGTTGACAGATTAAAAAGGAATAGGATCCACATTCGTACCGGATTAGATCACCTACTAACTTTGCAACCTGATAGTCGAAAGAAAAAAATAAAGCAAATTAATTACAGTGGGTTTTATATAATACCTTGATATTTTGAGGGATATACTAGGCCTTCTTAACATCTAAGGCGGTTTTAAATAGGTTTCTTTCTTCCTTTATTTTTTTTTTTTGTTTGTTTATTTAAGTGGTTGGTTGGGTTTTTTTCCACCTTCACAAAAAGAAAAAAGGAAAAAAAGGTAAGAATTGTTCTCATGATGTTTTTCCTTCTTTTGTTCTGTAAATTAATGGAAACATTAAATAAAAAAATTTATTGACCTATTTCTTTGCCCTTTCAATTTTATTAATATTAGAATATTTCCATATTAAATATACTAATGCAATAATTCTTAGCTAGTACTGTGAATATAAGAAAGATAGATCAGTAGTGTCCAGAGCAAATCTGCTCCAAAATATATGAATTTTCATGAATTTGGTGATTTCTTATTTTCTCTGATCTTGGAATCAACCAACCAATCTACCAACCAGAAAAAAAAAAAAAAACAACCCTCTAAAAGTAATTGATCTTTGTTACATAGCAGCTCTTTCTCTTTTTGATCTACAGATAATTTTTCCTCTCAGTCACATCAGTCAGCTTTATCTGTTCAATGTCAAATTTGAACCTTCATCTGATGTTTAATTATCTAATTTTCCTTACATTTGTCTCTATTAAATTCAAAGCTTACAATAAAGGATCAGTTATATCCACATTTGAAAGTCAAAATTGTATTATGAACAATTCTTTAACTGTCTGATTTCATTAACATTGTTGTTTTTGGCCCTTAGACAAACATATTTGAGAACAGTGTGAAACCCAGAATTAGTAGTGAAAAGTCTGGACTTAGAGTAGATTTCAATTTGTTCATTTTAGAGGTGTGAGAAATTATTGTCTGACAGAAAACTCAATTTGATGCTTCAGGACTTTAGCATGTATCTGTAAGATAGACTTATTATTTTGCAATTTTTGCAGAGGTAGTAAAACTGAAAGGTGAAAATTAAAATTTAAATGGCACAGCAAAAATAAAAGGTAATGTATTTTATTCATACTACATAAAGAAACACTGGCCCTCCTTTTATAAGCTATGGCTCCTTATCCATCTATTCTGGTCAGTTTCACAAGCAGAAAAAAAAAAGCAAGAGATACAGACATATGGCTTAACCTTTCTGTCTCATTTCCTACACCAAGGAGACTCATTGCCTTTGCCCTTTCTCAGAAAGATATAAGGTTATACAATCAAAATGCTTTCATCAACAGGAATTGTTGTCAAGAAAAATTACTCTTTTTCTTTAATTAATCATAAATTAATCTAATGTGGGATTTGAAACTTGCCGAAGTTTTGATCAACCCAATTTTTCCTCTGAACTCTCTACAAACTTTCTTTACAACACATCTTCAAGGGAGCGTTGATGGATAAAGAGTAAAAATACCTTTAATAAAGCAAATTGTTTTATGATACATATTTTTGAATTGGCTGTCACTGGAGTAGAATATGAAAAAAAATACCTATGAAGTTTGTGTAGTCCGACAATTATCTCATGAACATGTTTATATGCCATTTGTAAGTATAGAACACCATCTGCTTTTTACATTCTGAGTCAGGCCACCAAAAACATGTATTGACATAGGAAATTTTCACATCTATAGAAATAGTAAAAAGAAATGTGGATTTTTAAAAAGTTTATATTGCTTTTTTCTTAACCTGTAGAATACACTCAATTAATTTTCCCCACTATTATGAGACTATGACATTCAGATCTATCTAATGAAAGATTAGATTCATACTGATTCATGTTCATAAATTTAGTCTCTCAGGGTTGACAACACTGTAATGTGGATGTTTCTTTGCAAATGTTGTAAAAGTTAAATCAGGAAATGATCTAAGTGCAAAGTTCTTCCTTAAAAGCAACTGAGATGAGTATATTGTCCTTAATGTGAGGCAGAGAGGACAATATCTGTTTCAAGTAAGACAGCATCTCTGGTAACAAAGGTGAAAATCCCTTTGTGAAATGAACAACATGTGTTTTCAAAAGTTCTGGAAATAAAGTATTTGAAACAGTATTGCTTTTGACAAGGTCTGAAAAGCGGGACAGATATTGGTGTGAAATTCAGGGAAGGCAATAGACAATCATAAAAGAACAAAGGTGCAGAGCAGACAAGACATAAGGTTAGCAAACAACTGGAGTCACTGGAGTCTGTTATGATAAGAACAGAAATATGTTTTTGATACAATACTGCTTCCTCTAAGAAAATAAGTGCAGGGAGATTGCACTACTAGGCACCTAGAAATGGTACCATTCAATACATTTATCCATGTAGCAAAGCTGTCAGTATTCCCGTATTTCAGCAAGAAGTGGCTCCAGGCTTACCTGGCTTTTCTCTGACTACCACGTACTGACCAAGGATGGAAGAATGGAAGCACTCTGCTATATTTTTTCTGCCACAGAAGAGAGTGCCCAAGAAGCTGCGGGCTAGGAATCATTGGGGAAAAGCAAGTATTCATTTGTTGGGGTGGAGTTTTCTTTTGGTTTTTTCTGATTTTGTTTGTTTGTTAGTTTGGTGAGGGTGTTTTGGGTTTTGGTATTTTTTGTTGTGGTTTTTTTTTGTTTGTTTGTTTGTTTGTTTTTTGGTGTTTTTTTTTTTTTGTTTCTTTGCTTGGATTTTCTTTTTGGTGGGGGCTTGGTTTTGGTTTGTTTTGTTGTGGGTTTTTTGTGGATTTTACATGCCTCTTTGCTAGTTGTTTGACTTACTTTAGTGCACTCTCCAGAAGGTGTTTGAAACAATGGTTAAAAACCAGTTCAAAGCCATTAATTTTTGCATGCCAAATAATCAAGTGACTTATATGCATTATGATATATCAACTTTGCATAACTTTGATCCTATATGACTTGGCAATTCCTAATTTAGAATGTGCCCTAGCCTCACCAAGAAAAGCAACGTGCAAAATATATTTTAAAGTGTGAAATAGCAGTGTATCCACTGATTAGAACAGTATCTGAACTTAAACAAAAAGATCTTGCTGTATTTTAATGCTTAAAATTTGAGCCTTTTTCAGATGTCTTTGATGTATCAGAGACCTCTAATAAAACAGTCTGATAAATCTGAGATACATTTGTAAGGCATGGACCAACATGTTTCTTCAGAATCCTGGGACTTTGAAAATACTAGCTTATAATTAAAAGTCTTTATTGCTTCAATTATTATTTACTCTCATTATAAGATTATGATATTTTAATAATTTAGGTTTTTTTCTGCTTAACCTTTAGCCATTGAATCTAGATATATCTGTCTGTTACAACACTAAGCTTCCTACATTTTTGGTTCCTTGCTAAGTATATATGATCATCAAATTATGTAAATACTGAAAACTACAGAAATTTAAATTCTCGAATCTTTAGAACATGTTTTTAAATGTTTTCATGATACCAATAGTGGTTCTGTAAAAACTCTTCCATTTCTTCAGCATCTGAAAATGCAGATAATGGTTAAGGATATATTAACAGTTTCTTCATTAAAGATCATATAATTATGACATAAACATTGAAATGTATTAAATAAGCATTGTGAACAAGGTTATTATATGTAGGACAATCTCTCTTTTAAGAAGAGGGAGAATGTCAAAGGCTTTTATTGCCTGAGGCAGGGATCTGTAGGAGCAGACAGAAATGTCTCCTGAGTTATCCTATTTAAAGCTGCCTTGAAGAATGCTTTTGCTTCCTCCCTGCTGCTGCTGCAAAAAAAATACCACATATAGGTGGAAAAAATTTAAAAAATAGAATACAAGTATACCATGTATACTGTAGAATCAACTTGGAACTAGTCTTATGATGTGATTTACAGAAGTAAATCTGGATTCTTGTGCTATCAGTTAATACTGTTTAAGTTCTCTCTTGCCTAGATCCTTCTTAAATACATGTTGCTGTCCTTCTCTTTTGTACTAGTTTGAAAGTAAACCAGTGGAAGATCCCAAATCAGAAACACAATTTAATAGGAAAATTAAAATAAATGCAATAATACAGGAACGCTGACAGAGTCAGAATACAACCTGACATCCTGTCAGACAGAGTGTTGGTAGCAGTGTGTTAAATGGTGGCTGCAGTCCTCTTGGAGTGACAGATGTGATTCTGTTGAAGTGGTGATCCTGTAGAAGGGTTAGTCTTCCTGTGAATGTCCAGTGGTGGTCATGGAGCTCTTGTCCTCTGGGAATCCAGAGTATAAGGCTGACTGTGGTGTTCCAAGCCTCAGATAATATCCAGGTAGGAACAGTTGGTTCCTCCCCCTGGGCGGAGCATCTCACAGTAGGATGCTGTAATTTTATCAGTCATGCAGTGAGACTCAGTGGCCCATTAACAGAAGTTAGCCCCTGGAGTTATTAGGGATGAGTCAGGAAGGCGATAAGGAACCCTACCTCACTTGGTTTTAGCAGCTTATGAAGATGGTGATAGAATACATACTTTTGGAAACATCTTATATTGTAACCTAAGACATCTTTGGTTTTATAACTTTTCCTTCTTCCAAAAGATTGTGGCCTTTGTTTTACCTCTGCCCTACTTTGATTCCTGATACTGAGACCATTCAGATGCTTCCATTCATTTCTTTCTCTACAGTCGCATTCTCATTGCTGGTTCTTGGCCTTCATATATTTTTTGCAATGTTTTTCCACAGCCTTTCTAGCTCTGTGTTTCCCCTTTCACTATGAAATGAGAGCATTTTACTCTCCATTTGTCTGTAAAGTGGCAAAAAAGTACTGATAGTCATTATACTCTGTTACTTGGTGGAGCAATTATTTCAAAGTGAACATTAAGGACCATCCTCAGATCTGAAATTAAACATTCTGATAATTTAAATATTGAATTTTGGGGTAATTGCACTGACTACTTTGATTTCATTTTATATCATATAATTCACGGCCTCAGCAAGTGAAATCATACTGGTAGCAATTTGACAGACATGAGAAAAATTGTTTGAGAATCCAGATTTTTATAGCACATGAGAAAAATAGTGATCTGAAATATACTACAATGTCTTTCCTGTCTATCTATTGTTCTCATAGTGTTTGAGAAGAATTAAGCTATATCTGCTCTTGACACTGTGAAAGTCACTGCAGTCCACTGGACTCTATTTAAAGAATAAACCAGAAATATTTTATAGCACTGGAAACTCAGTCATAATACTGTGGTAAGTTTAAATAAATATTAATTTCACTTCTATATTTTGGTCCATTTCTTTTACCTATTATACTGAATGTCAAAGAATATCTAACATCACCTCTGCTTTTATTTCAATAGACTCCTTTTTAGTAGACACATAGGCATAAACAGATACACAAATAAAAGCCTCTCATTGCAAATCTCACAAATTGTTTAAAATAGAAATTTTAGATAAGATTCTATTAACCTATGTGGAATTAAGAAGACATGTCAAAAGGAGAAAGAATATGAATTGTTTTACAATCAATGTGCAGAGACACCCTCTTATGTCCAATAAGTTTTTCCCTTTCCCTTTGTTCTTCTACTTGTCATTTTACAATTATCTCCTTCTTTCCCTTCCAGTATTTCCTTGGCCTTTTGTAGCTCTTATTCTTAACAATATGAAATATCAAAAAGTTCATCTGGACACCTTATTCATCACAAATTTTCATCCCAGAGAGAGAGTAATGATTCTTGGCTTCTTTATGACAGATACTCAAGTAGCTTTTTGTTGTCTCCATCCATTCACGAAAGACAAAATTCTTCTCTCACTTCTTCATTAACAATAATTTGCAACAGGGAAGCAGAATTATTTGGAAAGATAATCATACACACATACACACACAGATTGTTCAGAATCCAATTCCATACGCCACAACTCATCACTGAGAACTCAAACCTCCTGATTTCCTCATTCTTCATTAAAATTAGGATAATGTAATCCAAGAAGCAGAGCTGTTGTCCTTGTTTTTTATTTATATTCTGATTTAGTAGTCTGAAGGATTCCATATTTCACAGTACAGTTTAAGAGTAAGATACTTGCTAATCAGCTAATTTTTCTAATATTGTCAGAAAAGTCCAGAAGCTGGATATTTAGGTGGAGGACCAAACATCATAAACACAGCTCTAATAATCTCTTCACATATCTCCACATCCTTTATATCACAGTAAGCCTGATCATCTATGAAATGCAAATAATTTTATTAGTTTAGCTGTGTTAGCTCATTATTGACCCGCTTTTCTTTCAGTTCCCCTTCCCTCCCCTTCTTTTTAAATATTAAATGTACACTTCCATGTCATTCCTAAAGCTGCTCACCTAAATCCAGAAGATTTTACATTTCCACACCAGATTCCACAAAACTAGCAGAATCCATACAAGTGTGTTTTCCCCTTAAACCAGATCTAAATTACTCTAAAGGGTGATAATAACTCAAAATTATTGATATCAGGGAACTCCTGTGGAATACTGATTTAAATAACTTCTCTGACTCTAGTGCTGGGATACAAGGTAGTTTAGTGATTCATGACACCTGTCTTCAAGTATATTACTCCACTTGAAAAGCTACATTTATTCAGACAGTTATAGGAAAACAAAATTGAAACAAAAACCACAACAAAAAATTGAAGCCTTTTTTCAGTATCCTCTATTAATCAAAACCAACATGTTATTTGATTTCTGTGTTTCTAAATCACTCTGCATTCCAGCAACTGATCTCTTAATAATGAAGACTTTATTGCTATTTTTATTTTAGCATCCATATTTACTGAGCCATTCTGAAAAAGTCAAATAAAAAAGCTAACTTTCCTAATACAGGTATTTTCCTAAATCTAAAAAATATGAATGAGTACTCTAATGTTTTCAGGTGTGATTGTATGAAGTTCTTTGCAAACTGTAATTTCATAGAATACATATAATTTCATCTAACAGAAAATTTGCTATTCAAGTCTTATTTTGTGATTACTTTCAGAATGAAAAATCCATTCAGCTTATCTTTAACATAGAATTTAGTGGCAGAAACCTTTGTACCTTATTTTCTACCTCTGATTCTATTTTTATTTTCCTTTTTTCTTAAGTTTGTATTTGAGTGTGCTATTTTAACTGTTTAATTTCTGCTTTTCTTCATTATTTCTCTTTTGCATATGCTATTAAAATTTTAGCAGTATACTAGGAATAGACTGGACTTGAATTTGCATAACGATACACTTTACCTTAAATATGACATGTTTTAAAAGAAAAAAATTCTGAGTGTTACAGTTTTTTCTTCATTTCAGCACCCTCCTCTCCATTTCAGCAATATTTTCAGTACTTGTCTCAAGTGCATATACTTCTAAACAGTTTTCAATTTGCAATTGACATATATAGACCCATAATAAATTCAGAAGACCTCAAAATTACATCTCAAGTTTTCAGGGATGTCAGTTCACAACCTTTGTTCTGAAGGTGGCACCCAAAGGGAAAAAAAACCCAGACATGTAGGACAAAGACTCAAAGTACATTAGTGTATATTACCAATGACACATTAATGGGGTTGCATAAGTTTCTGGCTGATTTGGGGCAAGGCCAGAGGAATTCTGCATCTGCTCTGAGCACATGTCTGGATGAAGCCTCTTAATATATGCTTACAAACAGAAGCTGAAAAAAAGATCCAAAGCAAAATATTTTGAATAAGCGATGTTAGTTACTGAAAAATCACTTTAGATGTCTTTAATTTCCCCTTTCATTTATTTATTGTTTTTCTTTCTTTGTGTGTCTAGCAGAATGTACATGGATGCAACACAAAAGAATGAAGATGAGAGGAGGAACTCAGCTCTCTTACTACCCATATCAATGAGAGAGTTCTAAATCAGAATTAGCTTAGACTTCTTTGTAGTCAACAGAGAGAAATGGACATTTCTGGAGGATTATTTATGAACCTCCTTAGATAGCTATTTAGGGACTTTTCATTACTTCAAAATTTATCAATTGGTTACTTCTATTTCTCAACATATGAGGATAAATGATATTGGACCATGCAATGCATGATTGATGCTGGCCTAAGAACATCATTCACAACATATCTCAACATCTTTACAAAATACATTCATTTGAAAACCTGAAACCCCTTGTAGTCCTTTAGAATTACTTGGGAACTTTTGAGACATTTATTGAAGAGGTTTTTTTTCCAGAAAGCCTTCATCTTCATCCACAGGAGTGGCCTTCTTAACCCAAGACATGCCCAGGTATGAAGAGGACTCACTACCATATTCAAAAACCATGGTGTAACCTCAGGACTGGAGACATAGTTCTCCTTATTCCTACTCTGTAGGGAACGGGATACATTCAGGGCAAAGGGATCTGCTGTGACTTTCTTTTTTTTTTTTTTTTTTCCTTTTTTGTGTGGTGGCAAGTTGCATGGTTCACAGCAGCATGAAAATAATTTGGGTTTTGTACTTCGGAGAGGCAGAAAGATCTCATTAATATTCTTTGATGGGCAAGAACGCCCTGTTAGTGTATTCTTTGTCTACTACTTCCACTTATAGTAATAATCACTTTTCCTGCCTGTTTAAGCCTACAGGACTGACGAGAGATAGAGATGGGATTCTTTCCTCTTTTGTAGTGACTTACAGATTGGTAGCAGGAGAGGGATTCTAGCAAAAGTTCAGTGCTGTAGACAGAAAATGCTTTGTGAGGAGAAGCAAGACTGTCTTAGAAAAAAACAAACAAAAAAATTAAATAGGTTAAAGGTCTATCACCTTCTTGTTCTTTGCTCAGCAAGGGCCTTTTAGATTTCATTGTCTATTTCATCATATTAACGGTAGCATACACCATCAAACAAATAGCAGTTACATCAACTGGAGCTGAAATCCCAGCATGATTCACTCTCCTCAGTTATGTTTGCCTAAGGAAAAGAAAGTCCAAGAAGCAATTTTTTAAAAAAATACCAAAATTGCAAGTTTTGTAGTAAGTAAATAAAGTTGAACTCAAATTAACATATTTTTCTATGTTACTTGTAAAACATGCATCATTTCAAACATATGACACATTGGTTATCCTAGCATCAGAGATTAAAAATTATGTAAAAGGAAAAACCTACAATAACAGCAAGTAACACATGAGCCATTTTAGATTAGAAAATAGAAGAGAAGCAATTTGACACCTTTTAAAAGTTTTTGGAAAGATGAGATGTGATCTGAAAAGGTTAATTGGTATCCAGGTTGTTCCTGTTCAACAAATTTGATTCATTTTTATTGTAACTCAGTGAGTTGTTTCAGAACCAAGCAAATATAAATCTATTATTGCATAATGTAAAATCAACATAAGACACAAAGCCTAGATTTTGCCTGGGGTAATATACATATAAAATACTAGTTTTGTACATTACTGTCAGAATCCATAGATCTCACATATAATAAATAAAAGACCTTTAAATATTCAGTTAAGTGTTGTGCCAGATTTTTCACTGGATAACACAAAATACAGCAACATATGAAACAGAGTCTGATGCACTACAATAAGTGCCTGTGATCTTGAATTGTGCTATTCCAGAGTTTATGAGGGCTACACTACAGCTGTTACTACTTTACCTGTTACTTTTTTTTTTCTCCAATTTAGTTATGTATTTCCCATCTTATTATCTGCAAGAACAGATTATTGTAGTTCTCACTGATACAGCATGCTGAGCTCAAGTTATCTCCAAATTACAGAACGTCCAAAACTTGGCTCAACTTTTATCCTTCAATGTTAACAGACATCTATTATTACTGCCTTTGAAGGTATAAATTGGCTGGTTTTTTTCAACAAGAACTATCTGTAAAATATGGGTTCTATTTCTTGAGTCATTGAACAAATTTAAATGCTCATATCTGAGCATCCGGTGAGCATATACCATGTTAATATACTTATCCCTCTGATCAAAATCTGTGAACTATGTCTTTAAAATTTGGTCTTATATCCCTTCTTCCTTTTTCTCCACTGTATTAGGCTTTGTTTTTGTTTTGCTTTGTATTTGGGAGAGGGCTGTTTGGGCTGGTTTTTTTGTTTTTTTTTTTTTTTCACATATTTCTGTTCTTTGTCTATAATCCAAGTGTACTGTATAAACAAGATAGCTGCATATTTTGCCTTTTATTTACATTTTCTGGTTTATTTGTTATTTAAAAATAAGAAGTTAAATAATTGGGCAGGAAATATGAAGCTGATAGTCTCATAATTTACATTAAAATACTAGGTCAGGTTAAAAACTCCCACTGTTTTCAGAAATGTCTTAATTCTTATTTCTACTTAACAGTTTTCAAAGTTCTGCAAGATTTCGTGTATATGTCTGGAGGGATCACCAGACTGTCCTCATTTCATATGATCAACTAAACAGCTGTGCAATGACCGGGCTTTTTCCCATTTGAAACAACTACTTTCGTCTGTAAAACTGTTGCAAAAATATCTCTCTTTTGAAGTGAATGGAGATTGATGCTTAGAAATTTAGGCCACAATGAAATTTATTATTTTATTTAAATAAATGGATACAATTTTACTTTTAATAATACAATAAAATTCAGAAAGAAATTTGTTTGATTGAATTTTATTTGCTAATTTAACTAAAATAAAGTCTATAAAAACCTATGATCAAAGCAGGCCTGAAGCGTCAATTTACTGAATGTAGAGATAGGGAATGAAAAAATATTTTTTACATGTCCAAGAACAAAAGATAAAATTTTTACAATTTTTATTTTTCAAGATGTGCTAACACATCTTTTATTAAGTGATTTATGTGTTCTTCAAATCATGGTGCTTGCATTACTTTATGTATTAATTACAGAACTTTCAGAAGGAGTTTTCAGTTAAGGTTCTTACTCCAATGAAGATTTAATGTGTAACAAGATATTCCTAGAGGCTGTAGCTGCTTATGTTTAATTGTAACTGCTTATGACTGAAATTTTCTGTTACTTGTTCTTCTCCTAGGGTGATGAAAAAATTATTAGGGTTTTGCAAGTATAAGACACTCGATACATTTTAATGAGTAATATGAGATTCTGGTTACCATTTATGACTGGAAATATTATTGTCAAATACATTGTTTGTACTTCCCTGAATACGGAAGAAAAAAAAAGCTGAAAAAGAAAAGCCAAAAACTTGGCATGTTACATAAAACACTGCCTTTTATAGTCTACAGATCAAGTATGATTGACAGCGAGCAAATTGGAATTCGCTGTATATTCTAGTATGAATAAAGAAAAGCAACTTGGACACTCAAGTGATAAGTTCCATCAAGGCTGGAAATTCATGCAAATTATTTGACAGGCACGCAAAAATGAGACAGATTACTGCTCAATGAATAACAGAAACTGAAGCCTGGCTGCTGCTATCATGGTAAATGTAGCAGTCAGATGCATGGATGTCTCTTTCTCCTCACACAGAAGCACTTTTAAAGGGCTTAGGTTAATTAAGTTATTAATAGGCATCTTCAGTTAAATCACATATTTAGCCTTAAAGTTCTGAGAATGGTTTTCCTTGTATCCAGTTGGACTCAGTTCCTCTTAGCTCAAAGTTGATCTCATTAAGATTTGGGTCTTTCCCTACTGTGATGAAAGTAACTTCCTAAAGATTTTTTCTGTAGTAGAGAGAGGTTTTCACCTAGCTCTTTTTCTACAATTCAGAGATCTTTACAAAAACTGAGGTACTCATTCACAGTTTTAATTTCCACAGGTTTTTTTTTTTCTATTTGCTGAACCAAAATATGTAGACATATAGGAAACAACTCTAGACATCCTATCTGTCTTATACCTGTTAAAAGTAGAGTCTGTCTGTACCAGACAGAATTTCTAATTGAATTAATCTTGTAAAAAATTACAGATAAATGTACAATTTTTGAAAGGTTTCAGATGAATTAGGTAAGTTAATTTTGGGAAGACTTTGAAATATACTAATTCATTCTGATGCTGAAGAACAAGGATTTATAGAAAAAAAAAATTATGAACTCCAGGAAATGCTCAGTAGGCCCCAAGATTATACGAGAATTAAAATATTTTTTGTGCATTTTCTTTTTTTTATTTTCCTTCTCTTTTTTAAATAAAAAAAGTGCAAGAGCTAGGATATTTTAAAGGGAAAAATTATAAAATAATTGAAATACATAGATTTTGAAAAGTATGAATCATCAATATTATTCATTATGAAATTACTGAATCTGTAGAGGAATCCTGGATCCTAAGGAGGTTTTCTTAGGTTTTTGAGAATACAGTACTATAAAATTCAAAGGCAAACCATACTATCTGTATTTTAAGTTTATACCAATTGATGTAGAAAATGGGGTTTTTCTTTCTCAATGTCAGGTATAAAATTTCAAAATAGATATTACAAGAAACATAGAATAAATTAGAAATTAGTCAGCATTGACTGAAAACAGACAAAATCTGCAAACCTAAATCTGGATTCCACTGTACTGCATCAGTAACCTCAGAATATTTTATTTCTTGTCTAGTAATTTAACATTAGAGAATGAAGTGTCACTTGACTGAAAATTATATTTTTTCCTATGCCTTTTTTCCTAAATTTTTAACTCTCTCCTGGATTTATTGTTTTGTAAATATCAATTTTATCCCTAAAAAAGTCTCAAAATGTGATTGTTTTAACATTTTAAATACCCAGAGGTTAAGCAAGGGCCCATTGTATTTTTTAGTCCTTATTTTTATGTAATGTAAAATATGGGAAATGACTAACAAAACTTAGTAGAAAACAAAGTGGATGAAATCCTATAAGAAATCATAACACTGATATAAAAATAAAACAGCATCATAATACAGGATTTTAAAATGTCTGATTTTTATAACACCTAAACGTCCAAATATAAGCGTTTCAGAAGCTAAAAGATTTTTGCACACAAGTAAGTTAGTGTCCAGGAAACTATGCTTACAATGTATTAACTCTTTTACACTGATTGTTGAGTTTGTATTAATTACTTTATGAAGGTAATATAGAGGCCTAACATGCTTGTTTGCTCATTACAGACAGTGTTTATTTCCATCAAAACCAGGCACTTCTGAAGAACTTGTCAGGCATCTTAAATCTGATGTTTCTTAACCCTAAAGAGATTGATGTAGAAAATTACTTCACCAACTTAAAATTGGAACTAGGGAAAAAGGGCTTGAAACCCCGAGTTGGGATGCAAGAATGGATGTGATGCAGCCGTAACCAAATTGTTGGGGAAAAAATAAAGTCAGCATTACTAATATTACTGGTAATACCTCCACATTTACTATTTATACACTTCCAAGAATGAATAACTTACAGATCAATAATTCCAGTAATGTAATATAATATTAGATATTTTTCTTATAAGTGAACAAATGTACAGATCTTGGGGTCTAGTCTTTAGTTTTAATCTTATCTATGAATGTATGTTGAACACCAAACACCAAACAATTACTATGAGCACAATATTATCAGGAGATAAATAATAAAAGCACCATTTCCTGGCAGTTTCACTTATCATGATCCTTTAGCTAATAGGTCTTGGTTGAAGGCATTTGCAAGCTTCTTGCCACAATCATTTCAAAAATATTAATACAAAGTGATTAAGAAAGATTTGTATGAAAAAACTGCTGCCTCTGACTTTTAGTATTATTTGCATAAAATGGCCTACAGTCAAAAAGCTTATAGAGCCTATTCCTATTCAAATTTAAGCAGAAATTAGGCTTAAGAAACTTGCAAAATTTTATTGGTTTTTCTAATGTACAATATAAAAAGATTATATCCTATGCTTGATTACACTTTCACAAAGATGAGGGGTTTATTCTCCTTAGTTTTAACAGTTAACCAAATAAAAGTTTTGCTACCTCTATACATACATAAAGGAAGCCAATCTTCTATGCTTGCTAAATTTAGGAAATAAATTTCTTTTTATTATGAATGATACAGATAGAAAATGTTACAATAGAATAAAAATGTTATATAATAGAAACAAATATGTGAAATATTCCATCTTTTCTTGGTATTGAAGAAAGCTTAGTCTTTAATATTAACTTTTTAAATTTGATCATAATTTTAATAAGCAGCAATGTTAAACATACTACACTATAAAAGTCTAAAAACAACAATAAAAGTATTTTTATACAGGTTTTCATTATAAGCTGAACTTCTGAGTCTTGTACTAGATGGGGTGGTGGATATTTCACAAAAAGAAAAGCAAAATGTAGTGATTCTGAAACTTTAAACCATTAACTTTAAGAGAAGTAAAATGGGAAAGGGAACTTTTAAGTGAGTCGTGTCATGCCAACATCCTAATCACATTTCCTGCAGTCTACAGACAAATAACTTTAAGTCATTAGGGATTTTCTAGACTAACAATATAAAAGCATCTCTTTCCACCTTTTCAGTAATGAACATATTTTCTGCTCCATTACCCTCCATTAACTGGATACCATTAGCAGTATTATGCAATATTTCTGTCATTCAGCCAGCCTAATATGAGCATAAACCAGTGTATTTTGTTGGCAATAGGAGACCTACTAAGGGTGATAAGGGATTGCTTTACCTTTAACTCAACAGGAAACTTTTACTCACGTGAGGACAAAATTTTAAGGCTTTGTCTCAAGCCATATCTCCCTTATGTATTGCACAAAACTGTCAGCCTTTGGTGTTGAAACATGCTTTGAAAATTCTGTTTATCTATTCATGTATTTTCCTTTCAATATCCTTGAAAATAGGGGTCAGGAAAAATCAGAAAAAGAGCACTAGATATCATTTTTTCAGTAACTATGAAGTTCCTTCAAGATATTTCACTTATTTAAACACTAACTGCTTGGAAATAATACTAAGGTATTAAAATGCTAATAAAAATGTGGACATCATATGTGGAAAATTGTGTAGCATTTTCAAGCTGCTTTTACTTCCACTTTTCTTCAGACTTGCATTCATAAAACACTGCAAATAATTCGTGCCACATAAGGAACAGAAAAATAATGAATGGTAAATAATTTTTATTATAGTGGAAGCTCCCTAGTTCATCCAACACTATTAATTGATCTCTAATTACAACATGGTATAAAACTTGTGTTTAAAAACAAGTATGGGATTGTCAGGAGAAAAATATTGAAGGAAAGACATCAGTTTGTAATACACAATCATGTTATTTCTAAAGCACCCCACTGACTGGTGAGTTTAGTCTGATTTTAGATGACGGATAGGAAATTTTGAGATAACCTCACCTGACATTCTCATAAACACTAAGAAATAAGAAGTTAGGAAATTACTGTGAAGGAACAAAACTAAATACAGGAACAGACACAAAAAGAAATAGTCAAAGTGAAATTACTGAATTATTTGTTGTCAATTTAGAAAGAAAAAAGTAGTCTAGCAAGTGTGCAGCAAGGATTTCTCTTGCATTGAGAACTGTTCAACTGCTATATTAATTTTCTGTATAATAAAATAGAGAATATGTTTGTCATATATGCTGATAACAAAAGATTAGGCTAACTGGGAACACACAGGAAATGCAAAGTAAAACTTTTTTTTTTTATTTCCTTATCTCTCTTAATATTTTAATTGATTTGTGTCACATAATGAATACCACCAGGGGACAGATGTAAACTTCAAAATAAACAAAACACAAGGAAAATATCTGAGACCAATAACTCCCATACTAAAGAGAACTATGTTCTTAGAGGATAACATTTAAATAGAAGCGAGGTAGAGACCATGATGTAGAACATTTGTTAGATATAAATCAGTACTTGATCTATGTCACAGAAATAGAACAGATATGATTTATCTGAATGTAACTGCATTATGGACACCTATATCTGCAGTTCATCCTAAGTTTTCCTGCTAGTGTGACTAGCTCAAATGTGGATAAGGATGGCTAAAATTAAGAAAGATAAATAATATTAACACTCTCAAGACAGAGAAAACCAAGATTATTTTATGAACATTCTTATGTTCCAAAACGAGGGCTGGTATCTTGAAAATTGAATATTTTGGAAGACATCTCTGTGTTAAGGGATATTATAAGCAGATATTTTCAGCTTCTAACTACTCTTAGAGTCTATCATTCTTCATTTTGGAAAGGAGACGATGATCAGGACTAGAGCAAAGAATTTTACTCTCTCTGGACTCAAAAACAGTAATTCAGGAGTCTTTGGATACATATATACTGGTATAACAAATACTTCCTGTCATGTGTCTGGTCACCTGATCCTTGTCATTTGTAGTCTTTGTCAGACCTGCATGTTTTTTTCTTGAGCTATTTATCAGTCTCCCAAAACTGCTCTGTGTGATATTCTCTGTGAGACATATCAAGTCCAAAGCTATCTCCAAAGACCTTACTTTTGTACAAATGCAACAATTTGAGGAAATGTGGAATGTAGGATCACTTGATTTATTAGACTCTTTCCTTAAGGATAAGAAAAACAATAAACAAAACATACAAACCCTCATGAACCGGAGGAAAAACAGAGACAATAAAAAGAAACATAGATCTCAGGCTGCTCTCTGAATGGCCACTAACGGAATAACTCAAATGTAACCTTGATACTTTGCAACTGATAAAATTATCATGGGTCTCATAAAACAGCCACAAAAACTCAACCCTCTTTATGAAACATTTTTAGGGGCCTGAGAGATTGCATGAAACTTCTGAGATGAGGCAAAGAGGAACAAATATTATTGTATGATGTTCAGATGTAGGCTCAAAAGAGGGATCAAGGTAGATCTCATAAGAATAATGGTAAATTGAAGAGAAGGGAGGCTGAAATGGGCCAGTATCATTTAAGAAAGGATCTTGCAAGTGCACATGCCCTGCTGAGCCTGATCACCACAGCCTATTCTATCTTCTCCTTAAATTACTTCCTTAACTAATTTCCTGTGTATGTGCTCTTTGTGTGAGACAGTAGGGAGCTTAAAGTTGAACAGCAAACAGCATGAGAGGGCCTGCTGCTGGAGAAGCCATAAGTGAACCAACCATAAGACAGACTTGTTATTTTTGTACATATCTCTGTGTGTGTGTGTGTGTGTACATGTGAGTCTGATCTGCTAAGCAAGCTTAGAGACAGAATAGGTGGTTAAAACAGGATCATTGTATTGCTGATGTGTATGTAAGAGCTCTGCGTGTGTACACAGTGCTGATAAAGTCTCTACTCTCCTGCCTGTCTTCACTGTTCTGCTGATGGTTTGCCATGTTTATAATGAGAACAGGCAGGGATTGCAGGTTGAGTGACCAGTCTTACCACAGACTGGATCTGGGGAAGAAGAATAGCCACCCCATATCCAGCAGAACAAGGAAAAGAAACAAGTCCCATCTCTCTTACTTGAGCTCCAGAGCCTCTCTCCTGGTACGACACTGTCAAAACCAAAACTTCATCCTGATGATGGTCAGAAACACTTTGGAGCTCATAAGTCAGTCATTTTGTAAATGCTCATTAGCTCCTTCCACACTTCCCAAGCCAGTTCAATGATTGAGGTTTTGTTTGTTTGTTGGTTGGTTTGTTTGTATGAGTTCCTTTTACTGATCTGCCTTGTCAATTTTCTTTGATATACAGTTTATTTTATAGTAAAAATGAAGAGCTATACTTGTGTAAATAAGTTTTGTTAGCATAGGGAATGGAGAATACTGAGGTGATTAGCTGGTAATGGAAAAGGTACATATGACAAGGTTATGCTAGCAGTATTATGGACAGAAATAACTAAGCACTGCAGTGGTGAAAGCAGGTTTTGGTGTGAGATACCAGTGGGAGGGTGCTGACTTAACCCATGTTCTGATCTTGTATGTTGTATTGTGCATGTCTTTTTTTCCTGTGAACCAGCTGTGAGTAAAGTAGGTGAAATGAGAGCATGACAGGTGTGATGTGCCTGAGAAGCACTGCAGGATGAGATCTGTAAAAGGGTGAGTGTGAACTAACATTCAGCTGGGACAAAGCCACTATTTTGCATATGTAGATACTTATGTCAAGATGACCCAAATGATTTTAGCCAAAGAGCATGCCCTGGCCTATTTTACTTATTAATAGAGATATTGCTCTTAGACTAAACACCAGAATTAGGAAAGATTGTATTAATTATAAATTACCTAATAATGTATTTGAGCTTTCTAATGATAAAATACAAAATATAAATTAATATACTATAAGTTAAGTCAAATAATTTCAGCATTCCACAAAAATACAAAACATACTTTTGTTCAAAGTCAATGCATACATTCTCCAGTTGTTTAATCTCACAAAATAACTTCATTTATAGATAAGTGTGTGTGTGACTAGAAAAATGCTGAAACATAAAAGAAGAGTAATTTTATCCTCTCTGGGGGGAAAAAATCCTTCTTATTAAATTCACAGTAAATGAATCTGTTTATTGTTGTCTGAAAAGATGAGAGAAACTAAATTTTTCTAATAAGCATGTTTTCAAATAAATATTTCTCAAGCATTGACTTGCAAGAAAATATCTGGTCATCATACTCTTCTTGAAAATTAAAGAGGTATTTTCATTTTTTTGACCACTTACACTAGCCAATGCAATTACAATGGAATAAAAAGATTTTTGAGTGCCACTCAGCAATATAAAACTATATAGCTGAAAAACAAGAAGTTTTAAGCAGATGATGAAACAACTCAGGTGAATACTTAAAGGCTGAGTTGTTAGAAGAAGCATTATGACACAAGGTTTTATCCCCTGAATTTTTTAGGAGGCTAGATATATAATGTTGTATCCATAATACACATGAGAGTGGCAAGTAAAGCTCTGTAAGATTCTATTTACTAAAGAATAAGTAAAGTCAAAACAAAGTCTATGTCTTATCACTAGGCTGAGGAGAAATCCTGGCAAGACTTTTACATTTTTTGAGTTTTGACCCATTTCTATGTCTCCATAATGCATACAAAAAATAAGGAAAGCAGCAATATTTTGATAGATTTTTGTGAGCAATAATATTATTTAAATTATGTATTTCACCTTGGTCAAAACACAAGATCACTTGCTCAGTTCATGCTGAATTTGCATGTTAGTTGCTGTTGATGTTTGTGATGCAGGATCATTCTAAGGCAGCAGTGGCACATTCTATGAGAAATGGCATAAATGTTTCAGAAAAATCAGTTCTTATGTACTGAAGGGAATCATCTCCCACAGCCTGTGGTAGTAAGGTGAGTCTGCTATGAATAAATATTCTTCTTGCTGTCAAAGGACTTTCCTTCAAAAAATCACAATGACATCAACACCATATACACCTTCAGTAAACTAATAGTGATGAATGTAATTTCAAAAATGTCATTGGATCAATCAACCGTGACTTTGTTCCATGCATGAGTAGAATTCTCTTTATGAGCTCCATGATTCATAAACTTGAATCAGTGGGTAAAATATGCAAAAACACATTCAAGAAAACAGACTTTTATTGATGTCTATGGCACCTAGGCAACAGGCATCCTGTGAGGAAGTGGTTCATAACCTAGTTTTATAAACAGTGATATTACTTATTATTTGAGTTATGTGATGTGCTTAACACTAGAAGGAAGAAGGACTGTCACAGTCATATACTCCAGTGATTCTTCTCCATTAGTCAGCTAGGACAGAGCTGTTGTCAGGCAGTCTGGAAGATACACAGCTGAACATTATGTAGATTATATTGTTTTCCATGTCAGTTATGAACTGTAATTAGACATTAAGCAAAACATACAGTGACAAGAATAACAAAGACTGGGTACTGCTTAGAGAAGTTACAAATTGACTATACAGGAGAAATTTGTAAACAGAATGTATAAATATCTAGTAGTAATTATTCAAGTGAGATTATTTACAGGAAGAAGCAATTTCCGTCATACAGCTGCAAAAATAGTAAGCCTTCAAACTGCCAATGTTTCTTTAGGTTTGAAACAAAAAATTTCAAATTCAGTAATATTAGAACAATTTACAAATAATTTAGTTCTACTGCTTTGAAGTTAGTGAATATTCCAAATAATCTCTTGAGGCCACAATTTTCTATTTTGCAAGTACTTTTAATTTATCTCCTGTTAATTATGATGAGACTAAGTTGCAAAGGATCTTCTGTACTCATTAGCTACTGGATTCTCTGCAGGATATAGCTGTATAGTTTCAGGATATTTTGGATTCTCCCTCATTTGGCTGACAGAAAAATAATCAGATGCAATCAGGGGTCCACATCATCACAGAAGTATGAAAGAATAATGCAGATCCAAGCTCAAGCTGGCAGATCAGGATAAGGGTCAGGGACATTTAGGTGTATCTACTGTAATGTTTGGGGTATTTTACAAATACCTTTCTAGTGGGAAGTGCTGAGATCTTTGGCAAAGAGAACTCTCAGCAGGTAGAATTAAATAATTTCTGCTGATTCTTTATTGTAGGATTTTTTATTTGCTTCGTAATTGTTCAGCAACACATCACCTTATTTTGTTTGTCAAACAAAAAGGTGATAATTTGGCAGAATGATCTGTGATATATTCTATCATTATTAAAATTCAAATAATGTAAGGCTGCTGTTCTTTGCACTAGTGTTTACATGACCTCCTGTAGATGACCCTGAGCAGAGTTAGGAAGCTCATCCAGCCTGGCACTTCCCTGACTACATGGGACAACCAAGTATAAGTTTTATTGGAGAAAATAACTCAAAATAAATTTATTCTCTAGCTTCAGTCTGTCATGGTCAGACAGAAAGCTGCTCCACAGGTATCCTGAACAGACACAAACAATGTTTTACTTCACCTTGTGTTTCTCTTTTTCGTTTTCAAGTTCTTCTCCTTTACCACTCTCCTTCCTTTACAAATAAACAGCCCCCTTCTCTTTCCCCTTTTCTAATGGCCATGGTTTAGCAGACTTTATAACATTATTTGGTGTTTATGATTTGTTTGTCCTGGTAATTCCTACCTTGTTCAGCAATTCTGCTAAGATACTGCTCTATTTTGTTACATACAGTTTCCTGCTGTAATTCATGCTGTTGTTTCTTTAATGGAACTCTGGGTCAGAGTTTGTGTATGCATTACTCCTACCTCATTATCTGCAGCAGCCTGTTATTCCTCATATTGCTATTTTTCAGAGGTGCCACATGTCAGGATTCACCATAACATCCCATGTCATAGTTTGTGTCCCTATACTTCTGTGACATTCTGTCATTTCACTCCCTGGTTACACAGATGAGCACCAGTGGGGAAATAGCAAATAAACTTTTTTTTTTTTAATCAATTTCACCGTTGCCATTTTAGAAGTAGTGATGAGCTAAGGTGTTGTGTAACAATGTTGTAAATTGTCTGACACATGATGTGGCAACCATTCAACTTAAATGAAGTATTTTCTTTGTTTAGCTCTTCTACTGGGAGAATAAAAACTAAGTGCATCCTAGTTAATGAAATTGGAATGGTAAGATCCTATAGACAGTGCTTAAAAAGGAGTAAAGAGACACAGAGATAAAATCCTGGACATCATTATTTAAATTGTTAAGATTGTTTTATTTCTAGCAATCTCTTGACGTCAAAAGATCCATTTCTTTGCATTTTTTCAATTATAATTTTGTACAAGTGAATTAACAACTGATGAAATATGAATAATTGAAGTATAAGACTTTCAATATAAAAATAGTTGTACATTAATTATTTAATTAATTTGACAGTAATTTTGTCAAATAAATGACTCATAAGGGAAGAAGTTATGGTCAAGAAAAATATACGGATTGGTTACAGGGAAAAATAATGAACAACAAAAATTAAAGAGACCAGTTAACAGACCAGCAATAAATTAAAGGTGTCTCATTACTTTTCTTGTAGGGTATTTGTGTTAATGAGCTTTAGCAAATGGATGTGTTTAACCTAGGAGCTAATTCAGTACTTAATATGTAGCATGTAACAGTCCTGAAATTCTCAAAGAATGGATGAAATCTTCTTTTACTCTTCCACTGGCAATACATTTTAATTTTCAAGTTCAAGCGGACAAGTGTTGATGTTTGAGTATTCATTAAACAATTTGTGCTTATCTGTTGTGTTCTGCAAGGAAAGGACTTTAATAGCAATTGAAAGACCATTGCAAACTTATGTTTACTTGAAAGGCAGATGAAAGAAACAATACCATTATTTTAGGCATTAAAATTCAGGGAAATCATACATGTATATATTTTTCCAGTGTTTCACCAGAGTTACAAAAAACAGGATAGAATCTTTCTTCTGTTTCTACAGTGAGCAGATCAAAATAAGGGGACATATGGCTTGATCCTGAAGGCCTTTCTTACTTGATTGTAAATAGTGTCTCAACTAAATCTTTTCCCATCAGATCTTGCCAACTTTTTCTACAGAAAAACTCTTTTGTCTTCATCTGGTTTCACTGACATCCATGGCCTCGCTTAACTGAAGGGTAAATAATAGTCCTAGACATTGGGCTATTGTTTTCCAGGATTTCTGAACACGTAAACATTTTGGAGTGTTCAGGCTGAATGGTGGTGGTGGTGGTGGTGGTCTATGAATCTAATAAAAAATGCAATCATAACCAATTATTCATAGAAATGGTTGTATGAAAGCCTGTATAGCAAAATAAGAGATCCTGGAAGTGAGATGAAGCACTAGACTCTTGAATATGCATATAGTTTAATGGTTTATAAATTCCATGGTTTTGTCTGAGTCTGCCTCAGCTAAATCTCTTGTGTGGCTAGGTAAGGACAAACTTAAGTATCATCTTACCAGGAGTAAACCCCATGGATGAGTCAACCTGTGTAGAAAGGAAATAAAGGCCAAATCGCTAGTTTTATGAAAACTTTCTTGTTCCATGCATAAAAGCATTAACACTGAACTCCTTGTCATCATGTTTAATGAGAATACCACAAATAAACCTTGGAATTGCACTTCACAACTTCACAGTTAATTTTTTTTCTACTGTCTCGTAAAAATTCAACTTTACATTCCAGCAGCACTAGAACTGACTAGCTCTAGCTAAAAACACGACTTCCCTTATGTGTTCTAGTTAACACCTTTTTCAGGTGCATTTTTCACATATACTACCGCTAAT
Source organism: Eopsaltria australis (assembly GCA_034509425.1). Classification (NCBI taxonomy): domain Eukaryota; kingdom Metazoa; phylum Chordata; class Aves; order Passeriformes; family Petroicidae; genus Eopsaltria; species Eopsaltria australis. The sequence goes on from JAVTVJ010000518.1 coordinate 1,147,888, forward strand.
TTGAGAAAGAATCTGTGAAAAAGGATTATATATTTTCTCTTCCAGATTTTTATTTCCCTTAACTCCAGCTTTGTATATGCTTGCCAAAAAAATGTCAAGTGCTTTTACATGTTGCTTTTCTTTGTGCTGTAGAGCTTCCAGCTCTAGTTTGGGGTCTCTGTGATGGTATTTGGGGTTTTTAGTTGCTGTTGTTTTTAGTAAGATGGATTATATTCATTCTTTTCACCTACTAAAATGAGTGAGCAGTACTAAAGACCTTCCCTGTATCTAACAGTTGTGGCAAGGAGATAGTGACAAAGAACATAGATGAGGAAATCCATATCTTTTTTTCTCTTAGCTTTCGCTGGTGAGACAGATGCACAGTGGATAGGATGAGTGTCAACAGACATAAGGTGGAACACTGAAAAATCCCACCACATAATAAGGAAAAAAATTGCCACAAGAGATTTCAAACATTGGAAAAGGTTGTCTTGTAGGGTTAAAGAATCTCCAGTCTTGAGGTTCAAGACTCAGTTTTTGAGCAGAAGTTTAAATGATCTTCAGAGGTCCCTTTGGCCTTAATTTTTCTCTAAATCAAAAATATAGGGACTCAATAAGTTCTCTCGTTACCAGTTATTGAGTATTTGGGACACTGTGCATATAGGTTTGGTATTTTTATTGCTTGTGGATTTTTGTTCTGTACTCTTCTCCGTCACTTCTTATGTATAGCATAGGGTCCTCAGACTAAAATTAAGAAACATTGAATATCACAGTACAGAAATTCTCAGAGGCAAAATTTGTGTGATTTAGAGAAAAAGGCAAGTGCTATGCTCTCTCTTCTACACTTACATTTTTAATGAGTAATTTAAAAAAGCTAAAGCTTAAAATTACTCTTATGGATATGTTAATTTGTTTCTACCTCAGTTAATCACAACAGGATCTATTTAAACCACTATGTTATTACTTTCTTCTCTGACACTGATTCTATTCCTTTTCATTGTCTTTCATACCAAAAGAGAAAAATTCAGTTAAACCCCTGTTGGAACAAACAAACAGATTAACCAAACCAACCAACCAACACCTAAAGAAGAAGTCCATCCTGACCTGCCTCATTATACTGCTATGCAATTTTATCTCAAGGAAATTCAGCATATATTGCTCAGTAGCCCAGGGAACGGGTTCTCTTTGCTGTTGCCAAAATATTCCGTCTCCCTTCCACTTTAGAACATTAAAAGCAGAAGAACATCAGTCATAACTGCAACATCCAGCTGCTTCACTGTTTTTTCTTTCCCCTGGCTGTTGTCATCAATTAACAGATTCCCTTGCTCAGCTTCAGATGCCAGGAAAGGCATCTTGTTGAGATGCCTCAAGTTGTATAGCTACAAAGCTGGTACAACTGTCATCCCCCTCCTTAAAACGGGATACAGGAAATTATAGCCCCATCAGTCTTACAACAGTCCCTGCAAAAGTTATGGAACAAATCCTCCTTTCATAGTTTGAATGAAATATGTGACTGGGGAAAGCCAGCCTGGATTCGCCAAGAGCAAATCATTCTTGGTATCCTGGTCTCCATCTGTGACAAAGCAACCTGCTCAGTTGATGTGCATCAAGGGGTGGACATATTCTACCTGGGTTCATCCAAGGCTTCCAATACCATTTCCCACAGTCTGCTTCTAAAGAAGCTGGTACATTATGGCCTAGAAAAGTGGTCTGTGCTGTACAGTCTTGTGTAATGAAACTCTGAGTTGATCTCAATATTTCCGTACAATCTGACTAAAAAATATAACTACAAGGGAAAATGTTAGAAAATACTCAAGTGCTTTTAGTCCCTAAATTAAAGATTTACTAAATGTGAAAATAAGTCTAAAGATGAATCAAACAGGTAAACAAAAATCCCCAAATCAAAGGTCTGCTGTATTAATAAAAAGGTGGTTTGGAAAGAATTTTCTCCATTTTTCATGGGTGAAATCTTATTACAGTTGCACTAAATATATACTCTTTAATATTTTGGTTCACAATATAATGCTAGAGCCTACCTCCTCCTCTCACATATTTTAAGTAAATAAATGTACTTCTGGGTTTGATTCTATGACCCATTGACAAGATAATTTATTGAACTGAGAGGACTGTAGAGAGGAGTAAAAATCTTAAGAAACTCAAAACCTCCACATCTTATCCTTAGTGGGCTTCAGGAAATGAACTGCTGTGCATTGTACAAGTATGGAAAAGAATCCTGTATTTCAGTTCTTGCACAGAATTAATTTCTCAGTTTAATGAATAGCAGTTTACATTAGATAAACAGATTTTCAGCAGACTATTCTAGTCGCTAGGAGGTACAAACAATCCTTTTCTTGCTTGCTTGTTTTCTCTGGTTATAATGGTCTGAACACAAATACAAGATGAGAATGAGGAGTATTTTCTTCTTGAAAGAAATGTGGACCATTTGAATCACTTAGGCTAAGCAACCTGAGTTTAATTCCTCAATGGCAGCTCTAACCACATCGTCTTTCTATTTGAAGTACATGTTTTACATCTAAAAGCAAGTAATATCCTGGTAAATTCATAATACAATTCTGGACATGTCCCTTGAGGACTTGATTCTAAGCAGAAAGAGCCACGGCCACAAATGCATGTTTGCAATAACAAATCCAGCACTGATAGCTGAGGAAAGGTGGAGCTGAAGACAAACTCTTGTTGAAAGTCCTAGCTGGCTTCCTTTTGATTACTATTAGGTCCACTAAGCCTACCTTTCCATCCGCTATGTTTTTTTGACATTATTTCTGTGTCATTTGACTGCCCCATATTCTTTATAAGAACCTAATTTCATAACGCAGTTCTGCATTCTATCCTTAGGAAGCAGGAAAAGAGGATTTGTCTAGATTATTAGATATCCACTTTGGGGACTAAAAATACTTTTGTCTTTTGAATTGTTTTCCACTAACATGGGAGTAGGATGCAAAAGAGAAATTGAGAGCAAGAGAAAAGAATAACCAAAACCCAATTTCAACAGATTGTGGAATACTAGCTGGATGGATAAAATGCATGCTCTTGTAACACAAGAAATAGAGACTTCTATGCCACAGTCTTTTCAGAGTAATCGTCTTCAACAAGAAAGCAGCTTCAATAGAAGGTAGAAACAGTAATCTCAAAACTAATCTCACATAAATTTTTGTGATTGTTTCACAAATTGCATGTAGGGAATTTACTATATTGTTTTAAAATCAATTTATCTCTCTTATCTGTCCATTAGGTATAAAATATAAAGTTCCTACTTTGTAACCTACAATTTGAAATAGTAAAGGTATAAAATTCTTAGCACAAAAAAAAAAAGTGAATCAGAAAGATTTTTTGCTGTTAGCACCAAACAATGCAGAAATTTAGAGTTGTTAGAAAACTCAATTTAGGTGCTCAAAGTTTACTTAAAATCCAGACATGCACAGAAAAAAACGCAACAAAACACTGCAAGTTATTCCAAGTTAAAGAAAAGACAGTTTCTTGAATTCCATTTAACTGTTGGCATGCTTCTTTGTGACTTTTCCCCCAGAGATTTTTTTAATACAAATAATTTTTTTCATACGCTGTTCATAAGATTTTTTTTTGCCAGGGAAAATATGAAAATATGCATCTTTTGGTGCGCTTTTGGTGAGCCACAGGAAAAATTAAATCCACGTCATTCACAGGAACATATATTATCCAACAAGACTATAAAACATTATTTATGTGTGGCAGAATACATTAGCTGGTTGTAGTCTTTGCAAATTCAGGTGAAATTTTATCAATACAGATTCAAGAATGCAATTTGTTTCTCTCCTAGAGAAATAAGCAGATTCATTCAGTTATCTTTTTTAGTTGTTTTTATTGTTTAACCTGCTGTTAAACAAATTTGATGTTTGCTGAAATTAAGTTCTGTAGTAGCAGAAGAATACATGCATCTTTCACTAAATATTTACTTGATTAAAAAGTAGAACTAAAAGTAAAACACCTTGGCCTTGAGTAGAATACCATCCTTTCAGGTAGGTGTGAAATTAAAGTTGCAGCTCTCATGCTGTGAAGGAGATCAATAATTCCAGGTAGCCATTATCTATTCCTTTACTTTCTCCTAAAAGTGATATAAAAAGAGATCAAACACCAAATTTTGCAGGTGAGAACTATGCTGAGGAGAATATCAGGAAGTCATGAAAGGAGGAAAGGAACATTTTGCAAAAAGCGGTGCCTAGCATGACATTAGTTATCTACAAGATGCAGTTTTAGACCTGGTTCTACCCTTTGGGATCTCTTAGCACTATCTACAGACAGCTCCAGAAGTTAAGATAGACCTTTCAGTCAGTCACTTTGAATAACGGGCTGGGCTTAAGTGTTTAATTTTTAAATAATTACATTGAGGGTACCTCATTGTGAAGTGAGTACTGAAGTTGTGCTATGCACATCAGTGTGCATGCAGCCAACTGAAGCAGCTCATGCATGCAGCACTTCATGCAGAAAGGCACAAATCTGGAGCTATGGTGATGACATGTCACAGGTGACAGGGCATGGTTCCCAGCTGCTGTTAGAGCTATTGTCACTGTGACATCCAAGACTTGACCCAGACAAATACTCAGAAAGAGGGTTCAGGTCTACAACTCTCAAACTGCAGGGAGTGCCTGGGATAGCTCACTGAGGTTAGGCCAGATGGTTTTACAGCTTGTAGCAGCTGTACAGTTGTCAAGAAGCTATGCCACCAAATGAAAGAGCTGCAGGAAGAGGTCAGCAGACTGAGAAGCATCAGAGATGAAAGGAAAGCAGTTGAATGGCTCTTTTCCAAGAAACCGCAGCTTCAAGAGCTCAAACTTCCAGCTGTAGAAGAGAGATGGGCAGAGCCTGTGCCTGTCAGGGTGTGTGACATCCCAACCATAAGGGAAAAGGAACACCCATGGTTCATAGCTGCTCATGGTTAAAATGAGCTACAAAAGTCAGAGGGTCTGCAAAAGCTTGCAAAGTTTTATAGTAAATTATACACTTGGCATGGAAATTAGTTTGTTAGTCCCTGACCTCCTAGCATAAGCACACAGCATGTGTTTTGGATAACAGGGTAGATTGAAAGGGAAGAGAGAGATGAATTAAAAGAATGGGAGGGATGAAGGCAGAGAGGAAGGAAGGAATCACCAGTCCTGGCTCTAGTGTAGATCCAGTTGAGGTGTCCAGAGTCCTGGGGTGCATGCACACAGAGCAAATTCACTGGGCTTTGTGAGTGTACCTTCTTAGAGAAGTTTCTCACTTTCTATGCAAATTAGTTATCAGTCACAGTCTGTTCTCTAGACCTTTCTGGAAATGGGTTGGAGGGCTTTAGGGGTCTTTGGTGGTCTTAATCTCCCCCTAGAGTCCATGCCCTGTTTTCAGCCTCATTCTTGCACTTGCGCTGCAATGTATTGAGGTTATTTCCAGGAACTAGAACAAGGACTTTTGTCCCAGGAATGTCCTGCCCTATCTCCATAGCTCCTGCCCTTCTCCAGGCATATTCTCTTCTTTCTCACAGAACTGTTATTACCAACATTCTTTGGCTGTTATCACCCACAGTCCTTGGTTGGCTCCATGTCTGTCCAGCTATTAGTGTTTGAGATATAGTATTACCAGTTTATCTATTGGGCCTCTATAGGGTGGCAATTAGAAACTCCCATGATGGCAAAGCCTGGAGACTGGCACCAGGGAGATGTCTTCTGCTGGTCTTGAACACTTGTACCTAGAGAATATGTTCACTGTCCTCATAGCAGATAAGGAACTGAGGCCAGTCTAAAAAGAAAAATCAGAGCCAGCTGAGCCAGAGCTACACTGAAGCACCAGAAGGAAGAACAGAGTGTTAGAAGTGGGAGACATCCTGTTGTAGGCAATGAGGTTTCCCACCTCACCTGTGATGAGGGTGGTCAGAGACAGGAACAGTTTGGCCAGAGAAGTTGTGGGTGCCCATCATTGGTAATATTCTAAGTCAGGTTTGATGGAGCTTTGAGTAACCTGATGTAGCAAAAAATGTCCTTGACCATGGTGGGGGATGGAACTAGATAATCCTGCAAGGTCCCTCACATCCTAAACCAATCTATGATTTTATGATTGATATTTGAGTGGCCCTCCATAAATTATGTATGACACGTTATTGTGTTCACTGCAAAATTTTACTGTTCAGGGTGAAGTTACGGGATGCAGACTGCCAAAATTCAGGATCAAACTGTGTTCTCCATATCTTGGTGTATAGTAGATGATTTGATTACCATCAATATTGGAAAACAAGGTGCATATTACGGCAGGTGTGCACCATACAAGATATCTTACTGTAATTTACTCTGGTTTTATTTGAATATTCTAAAAATACAGAGAGGTAATGATTAACTTTATGTTGCTGGGGTTCATTTAATAGAACCTTCCACAAGAAAATAAATTAATTCCTGTTCTCTAAGTACTTTGAAATAATAAATTTCTAGCTAAAGTAAAGTGAACTATATCCAGAGTAGACTACACAGTTACAACAGCTATTAGACATACAACAAACCAATGATTTTACTTCAGTTAAAATTTAATCAGAAGCATACCTTACTCCTTTCTCAGCCTCAGTTGATATAAATTTTTCCTGTGGCCCATCTACTATATAAAATCTACTTGAGGTTGCATTTATAAAAAATAACCCCTTATTTATACATTATGTCAGCTGTGATCTTCAACTGAGTTTCTGAATTTCAGATGTAAAAAACCTTGAATGCCTGAAAATTATTTTCCTTTTCTTTTTTTTTTTTCCTATCAGCTGTAGTGAGCCAAATTTAGTTACCTAAACATAATTACCTAGTGGCAAGTTAAGACAGATACCTGAACTATCTATATGGGACTGGCAGTTGGAACACAAAAGATTTGTGAAATAATTTCTTCTGCTAGTAGCAGTTAGAAGACAAGCAAGATGAGCCAACGGAGCTCAAGTGGCTTCAGAAGTTGCATAATTATATGCAGGTGATACCATCAGTCTGTATTTTTACTAGTTAGTTACCTTTGCTTTACTACTTTGAACTGTAAAACTCTTTGTTATACATGTACGATCACCTGTTTTAAAGGATTATCAGCTCCTGGCATCTGCAGGTAACTACTGCATCTTGCTGTTTTTACCTTTCTGTTTAGGCAGATCAGCAATTGCAGATATTTCAAAATAGCAGTACACCCTCTTGGAATGCAAGCAACATGAGATGTTACTGCAGGCACAGCTGCTGGTTTTAAACTGTAATGCATGGATTTTGTGTCACAGTGATAATGTTCTTTAAAACATTTCCTCTCAGCTCTCCAACTCATCAGAATACTTCCCTAACCAGCCTCCAAAAATTGTAATCCATATCTTTTCCCACACATTTGCAGTGTATTTTCTTCCACAGGCAAAACAGGATGTAGAGTGTGCAATTAACAATTCATTGCTTGGAACTGAATTAAGAGAGTGAAATTCACTTGCTGTCTGTTCCACTATACATGACAGGCATCTGGTACTAGGAAGCGTCGTCAAGGGTTCATTTAGCGTCATCAAATTGTCTCTTGGATGACCAAAACATTCCTTTTACTATTTCAGGATTGTCATTGGTCACTGCCTGTATGGCAAAAATAGCTATTTCATGTAGTATTAACTCTGCTCTCTGGACCCTGAATTTTCCTTCAGGTTTCTGAATGACTAAGTACCTGCTTCTTCTGTTCTGAATTCTGTACTAAAATCTGCTACTTCATGTCTATTTACTATGAAACAATCAGGTCAGAATTCAGAAATCATGCAAAATTGCAAAGTATGATCATGACACAAAACAAAAAAACAAACAAACAAAAACAAAAAAACAAAACAAAAAAAAAAAACAAAAAAAAAAACAAACAAAAAAAAAAAAAAAAACAAAAAAAAATCTGATTAATGGGAAATTGCTGAGCATCTGTCCAGACCATGCAGAACTTTCATTTTTATTTTCTGTTATAGATCCATGCAAAACTGAATCCTCAGCTTGATTAACTCTCGAACTATCTGAAATGCACAGAACAAGAAATTATTTCTCTTTGATGCAAAGGATAAAGTACCAGATCAAATCTTTGCTGAGCTGGAAAACACAGAAGAATGTCGGCAGGGAAGTGACAGAACAGGCAGAATTGGAGCTATCTGGGAACCAAAAATGGCAACTATTCATTCATTTCAGATTTTTCAATTAAAGCACTAGAAGATAAGACTATGCCTCTGTGTAGGCCCTAGTTGCTACCTACAGTTGGTTTCTCAGCCATTTTTCCAGTTTGAATCCAGAGGCTTATAACTGAACATGAATGGTAAAAAGGGTTTATGCATCTCACACAAGCTTCCAAATTACACTTAAAGTCAAAATCTAAAAAAGTTAATATCAGACACCATCATTCACTAAATGTTATCATTATCTATACAGCATAGGGAGCTGAAAGCTTGTTCATTGGACCAATTCATTACTGTTTCCAAATCTCTCATCACAGCAGAAAGTAACTATAGAAGTTACAAAAGTCTTCCATGTGGTAGATTTTGTATGTGATTTCATAATATATGTAATGGCTAATTACCTTTGGAAATACATTTAAACACATAAATCTTCTTGTTTTATATGTCTTCATTAAATTTTCTTTGAGAAATCAACAGTTTTAGGATATAAGGTTATATTTCAATCACAACAGGACAAACCACTGGTTAGAAAAAGAATCTGCTAGCTAGGGCAAATGATAGAAAGAGACTTGTATAAAACCAGCAGAAATCCCATATTTCCTGTGACCTGGCATATATATGTACAAAGTGGGGCATATGTTCTTAATTACAATTTAGCTCTGGATTTAGCACCAAAAACACAATGGGATGAAAAAGAAGGTATGAAAAGGAAAACTGAAGGAGAATGAGAACTTAGAGGTGGCACATCCTTTTGTCTTTATTGTGCTGCTTATGGATGTAAAGTTCTGTGGTTACACATGCATAAGGGTGTAACACCAAAGGCTATGCTGGTTATTTTTTAATTAACCAGCTTCTGAAAGAAAAAATAGATATAGAGAAAGGATTTACGATGATGAATTCATGTGCATGTAAGTTCCCATCCCTGAGTATATGTTTCATAGGCTTTACATTTTTAAACTGTGAAACTAAGCAGCTTTTCCCAAGCACTGGGATTTGAGGGTTGAAAAGGTTATTTCTCCATTTTCTTCAACACTGCTGAAAATCAAAACTGTGCAGGCCCTCATCCACAACTGGAATATTATAGAGTGAACAAATTGGAAAGGCATAGAATTCTTTTTTTTTTCATAGCCCACAGTTAATAAGGAGAAGGTTTTACACTTGCAAACAGACCCAAGTTACTACTGTCAAAAGGAAGTGAAAACATTGAGGTTGACCTGTAGTTTACAAAAGAATGAGTTTAGTGTTGATTTTTAATCTTTGCAGATGGGGAGCTTGAAGAGATTTTATAAACAAAATGCCTACATTGCTGAATCCTCATGATGCTCTTTTCTGTGGCAAAAGAATTCTGCATATATTAAAAAAAAACAAACCCTAATGAAAAGATCATTCCTTGAAATTTAATTGCTTGTAGCCCTTCAGCAGCAAAATAAAATAATATCCTCCTAGGCACACTGAAGTTATACCTGATAATTTTGACAACTCAACAGCCTATTTAGGTACACTCAAAATGCAAGTGTATCCACTTTATGGTCTTTTTCTCGTGGTTACTGTCAGGGTAAATGGAAACATATTCTTCTTGTGCTACACCTGTGCTGAAACCCTTCAGAGATGCTGCATTTGCAGACATAATACACGGATACATATAATACTGCTGAAGTAAAAAAGACCTGCAGGATGCACACAAGGTTTCTAAAATCTACAAAGCTTTGCATTTTGAAGGGAGTCCAAAGTGTTTGGTTTTGGATTTGGGGTGAGTTTTCATTTTTGTATTGTTTTGTTTGGGGTTTTTACAGGGTTTTTTGGTTTTTTTAAAAAATTTATTTTTGGATGAGTTTTTTGTTTGGGTTTTTGGTTTTTTTTGTTTGTTTGTTTGTTTGTTTTGTTTGTTTGTTTGTTTTTGGTTTGTGTTGTTGTTGTTGTTTTTGTGTTAGATTATGTAAAGCTGTACCTCCATCAGAAGCAAAAGCTTCTAGTTACCCTGCCTGATACACAGACACTGACAAAACACCCTGATCCATCAGTGATCTTGAGCAGAAAGCAGACTTTCCTTTGCATCCTGGGTGCATAAAGAACCCCCACAAAACAAAAAATTGCCTAAGTGTTTTAAAATTTTCTGTGGTATTTTTCCAGGGGTTCAATTTTCCCCACAGCGTCATGATTATAAAACCAGATGATCTGTATGGTTGCCTCTCTAATTTGGATTATGATTCAACTCCCTGTAATTTTCTTGAATGAGAATGTGGCCACTGTCCTGTGGAAGTATGGCAAAGGATGGTGACACTGAAATGCAAAACTAACGTTTTTATAGCATGCTTCATCATGACATATGCGCACCTACAACTTTATAATTTCATAGATGCCCTTCAAGATTGTCACTTTTATGACTGCCTGTGGTATTTGTGAGTTGACAGGATGATTGTTTATAATAAATGCATGTCTGTAAACAAAGAGACAGAAAAGGAGCCTCATGTCAAATAGAAATGTTAATAGACTTCCTTACAGCTTTTGATAATAGGCTTGTAATGTCCATGGTTGAAGATATGGAGAACACTAATATCTTGATGTATTGTTTTGGCTGACTTGCGGTTGACCTGCTGGAAAGCAGCTCTGCAGAGAAGGATCTGGGGGTCCTGGTGGACAACAAACTGTCCATGAGCCAGCAGTGCCCTTGTGGTCAAGAAGGCCATTAGTATCCTGGGAAGAACTTTGCCAGCAGGTTGAGGGAGGTGATCCTGCCCCTCTACTCAGTCCTAGAGGGGTAATATCTGAAGTAAAGTGTCCAGTTCTGAGTCCCTCAGTGCAAGAGAGACAGGGAGCTCCTGGAACAGGTCACAAAAATTATTGAGGATCTGGAACATGTTTCTTAAGACTGAGGGAGCTGGGCCTGTTGAGACTCAAGAAGAGATGACTGAGAGGGACCTCATCAATGTCTATAAGTATCTCATGGGAGGGTGTCAAGAGTATGGAGCCAGGCTCTTCTTGGTGGTGCCAAGAACCAGGACAAGAGGCAATGGGCAGAAACTGATGCACAGGGAGTTCCACCTGAACACGAGGAAGAACTTCTATAATGTGTGAGTGACCACCAACTGGAACAGATCTCCCAGAGAGGTTATGGAGTCTCCATCATGGAGATATTCAAGAATTGTCTGGATGCAATCCTTTGCCAAGTGCTCTAGGATGATTAAGCTTGAGCAGGAAGGTTTGGTCAGATGACCCGCTGATGTACCTTCCAACCTGACCCATTCTCTGGTTCTGTGTTAGAGTGTTGCTGGCAACTGCTGTGTCATCTCTATAAATAGTCTCCTATCCTATCTAGGGAAGAAATGTGGAAACATCTTTATGGTAACCAGATTATTTAAGCTTAATAAAATAAACATTGTTATGATCAATGATATGGCAAACTGTGTATGTGAGTGGTGAAACTGAAAACTTTTGCTAAGTGGATCACTGAAAGCTTAATAACCTGCCCACTTTTTGAAGAGTTACAAAGAGTCACAATTTCCTTCAAAAGCAAAATCCATGGGGTTATTTAAGAACCAAGTTTTGCCCTTAACATGTGGACAGGACACATGAAATCTTTACAAGACTTGGTTCTTTTAAGAAGAATCTGAAGATACTGCTGAGCCTCCACGTGGACATCTGTTCATCTGTACAAATTCTTCTGTGCATGTAGTATCTTTTAGGCAAAGAACTGGCCATTTTTTCCTGACAAAAAAAAGCCAACTAGATATATACTGATGGGGGGAGGAGAGGGAAGATCACTGAGAAATATGAGGAGATGAACTGGATACATATGATTGTGTGAACTCTGGCATGTAAAGCCCCTGAAAGATTTATTTCTGCTCTCAGGTTGACTCGGGTTTTAGACAAGGCAGTATGATGAGCAGATTCTTGTTCTAGAGACTAGACAAAGGCAGAGTATAGCCCACAGGCAAATGCATCCCAAAAAACTGTCAGGAAATGGTCTTTCATATGGCTGTCAGTCATCTGTAAGCGCTGCATGTATTCCCTCATACAGCAGCTGTTGTGAAGATCCAGTGCCCCTGAACTTTTTTCACAGTGCAGGAATGGTTATAACCAGTTTATACAACTTTACTGCTGGGAAGTTCATCAAACAAAAACTGCCTTTGCTAAGCATCAGCTTAAATTTTACACAATAAAATCTTTTCTTGGAAAACTAGCATGGCATTCAAGTCTGCTACCCTGGGCCTTCAGAGTGTTGTCTAAACCTGATTAAAGATGTCATCCAGCATGATCAATTCCTGCTGTTTGTCTGTATATTTATAAAACAAGTTTGTGCAAAAGGGTGTAGACATTGTCTGGTTTTTGCAACTGAGAAGCAAATTGACTAGTGCACAATTTGAGTAAGATTTGCTGCTTTGGTTTATAAAGTTCTATTCTACAGTATCCAGCTGTATGAAAATAGTTGTCAACAGATAGTTGACCAGACTCATGAGGAACTCTCTCTGTCATTCCATGGTTGGACCTGTCTTGCAGCAAACATACAGCAAATTGTTGTGCCTTTATAATCTTCATTATTGCTGTCTAACATGCCCAGGGATACAGATTTTGGCAGATGAAAGTAGGATCATCTCAGTGTACAGGTTTTCCTTGATCCTGGTCTTCATCAGGATCATTACAAACTCATCTTGAAATTTAGCATTCATTCAAGAAATTTGGAATACAAACCAATCCCTGTTAAGATGTATCTCCTTTTCTAGTAGAAGAAGAGAACCTTCTTCTCTGAATTTCCATTGCTTTTGCACCATTCTACAAGGTTTTTTTTTTCCATTTCATCTTGCCTTCAAAAGTCTGCTGCTTGATGCTTCTTGAATTTTGTCTTCTAAGGAGTTCAGGCTGGATTTCCCTCCAGAGGTATCACGTGTTTCAGTTTTAAATACTTTTCAAGTAGCCTTTCAGGGCATTTCCTCTTTGTCCCTACATACACATATTCCTGTGATGTTGCCTTTTGAATATGGCACTCAAAAATGGCTTTCCCCTGCAATGGAAGTAAATGAAGACAGGGTATGCCTGTCCTGTGACTGGGAAAGGTGAGTGGCTTCTAGCCCCAAGTGGTCGTGTGAACATAAACCTGAATATCATGCTGTGATTGCTTTCTTACCATATATGGATAACTACTGCTCGCCAGGTACCTTGTATATTCTCTAATACCACAATTTTTAATGAGCACAAATGCTACACTCAGTCTTTGCTTCTGCTACTTCTGCCTGACAGATTAAATGTTTTTCATTCTGATGAAAATTAAAATACAGCATGGAAGGGGAAATAAATTGATAACCCTCAAAACTCATACCCATGCTGAGAGAGAGATAGCCTCAGTGCTTTTGTGCATTAGTGGAAATACATCTTGCAAGTCTGCTCCCTATCCCTAATGAGGAATTGTGGTTATTAATTATAAAGAAAACTTAGTATTTCTACAAATTATTCTGCTCATTCTTCACTTTTGTGTTGGATTAAACTGTTTTAATCATGGAGCTTTCATGATATTTTTGCTTCCTTTCAGGTGTTTATGAACTTAACACAGAAGGAACTAAAGAAGCATTGAAGTACACTTTGGAATCTAATCAGTCCAGATCTTCAGTCTTGTTTACCAATCCAAACAGTATTTTAATATATATGCAGGAAGACTTATAAAATATCTAATATGAATGAATTAAAATAGAGTGATAGAAAATGAGATTACACTCTTTTTAAAAAAATAAGTAGGTAGTTGTGGGAAGAATGTGGGCAAAACTAATGAAAACTGGAAAGTTACATCCTAGCAGACAAAAATTGCAGTAAGCAATCCTGACTTCCCCCACACAGGACAAGCGAAAGGGGATATGAAATGGAGGATAGAGTGGAGTGGAAAATTATACAGTAATACACAGTTATAACAGTATGGAAATTACAGGGGGAGGTGCAGTTGCTACTCCCTGAAGGGAATGCTACTTCCCAATGCAGCATGCCCAACTTCCCACACGCAATATGTGCTGAGAGGGATCAACTGGAGGGTGGAGCAGAATGGAGACACCACTACTGGGTTCTGTTGAAATCTATGCAAGGGAGGGAACTCAGTGGTGTCTTGTAGCTGATAAGCCGTATAGCAGCTGTCAACCAAGGGAGAAAATAGATGTCTTGCTGTTGAACCAGCAACCATGGTGAAGCCAGAGGTACAACACAGACACTCAAAGTCACCCACCTCCAAGGTAGGACAACTCCTCTTTGTCAGATGTTATGAATTTGTCTCTATTGTTTCTGCACTTTTATGTGTATAGTAATCAGACAGTTTATAATCTTAGTTTAGAACAACATTTGGCTTACTGTTAGGCATCTAAAACTGCATAAGAAGAGTCTGTAGGAAGATCATGATGAGCAATGATTGTCATATATACCTCTTATTCCATCTACTGGATGATTACTTCACACACATCACAGGAATGACAATCAAGATAAGCGACAAGTAATTTAGTGCCATTTGAAAAAAAAAAATGGAAAATAAACCTAATTTGAAATATTTATTTATTTATTTATTTACTTCAGTTTTGCAGAAATAGCTCACCTAAATTTAGACATCTCTGATGGAAACACTTGAGACAGCTGGCTTGGTCTTTATTGACAGTTGATGGATGAACACTTTATAATGTGGCTGACAATGTTTTCAAGTGTTGATTTCAGATTAGAAGTGCTATGTCTTAAAACTGCATATTTCTATCCATCTCTGTATAAAGGATACTTAGAGTGATTATCTCAGACCAAGGTCTGAAACTTACTTTCATGTCACCCATCTTCCCTGCAGTCATTGTAAATATATGTAAACTCAGAACCTGCTCAAAAGCAAACAACAAAAAAGGATTTGTTTTGGGGGTTTTTTGGGGTTTTTTGTGGCGTTTGTTTGTTTGTTTGTTTGTTTTGCTGTGTTTTGTTGTGTTTTTTTTCTTTTTTAATACTGGATGAGTACCCTTAAAAATTACAGTACTCTTTTCTCAACACTAAAAATCTCAGACTGTTGAGAGAAGTCTTAGAAAAGAAGAATCTCGGATGAGGCCGTAAAAGACAACAAGTAACTGACACAATTCTAGAAAGGCCTCACTTCAGCCACTGAACAAATCTGAAATCAAATTTTGGTGGTAAAAGATTGAGCTTCAGAGGACACTAGCTGCCATAAGTACATTCATGGAATTTGGGCTAAATTTCTTACATCAAACTATGCAATGACTTAAAAAATGTGGACAAAAAACCTTTGGAGGCTACTAGAAGCTTACCTATTGGTTGATCACATGGGTAAATACATTACATTGATAGGACTTTGTATGTCACTCAAAGTGAAAATAATATGTTGTACATTGTAGACAAGACTATTCTTAAGCTTGAATTAATGTTCATTATGTTCGTCTTCTTTTCTCTGCATGACCTATGCAATCTAAGTATATAATTAAGATGATTGAATTCTTCTGAATCAATAAATTCTGTATTCTATGTGCAAAATTTAAAGCGCATAGGATGTTGGGAAGGAAGGGTGATAGTATTAATACTACAACACAAATTATAGATTGAAATATTTCATGATGGTAGGTTTTCCCCTTGGAGATTTTACAGAGTTTCCACACATCCTTGATCAACTTTTTTAACACCTGTTTACCAATATATGTTATTACATAGATCCCAAATCTCCTCAGTTCTAAATTACACAAAAGCAAAACATATATTCAGTAATAATACAGTGAAAAAGAATAAATTAGACCACATTCTGAAAAATAAACCTATTACAAAAATCACGGCTTTGAAATTACTTGGTAGCCACTTGAATGTCATGTCTGTACAGAGAGGAAAGAATAAGCAGGTGTGCTCCTGCTTTGGACTGGGAGAATTCTGATGTTGCTTGTTTCCCACTCCTCTCCTCCTAACCTTCAATCTCTCTTGACCTTCTGTCTTAAAAACAGGAAGAAAGTAACTCTACTTTTGAACTTTCACCTGTCAGGTGTAACAAACTGCATAGATACAATAAAGAATCTCCTCTGCGTTTACTGATTCTGTAGTTCAAATGTAACGAGATATAACAAATTACCCTTTTCTCAAAATATGTCCTTAATAACATTTTCTAAATGGAAAATTTTTTAAAACCTTGAAAATGACATCTTCTAATGTCAAATTTAATAAAGCTGGTATGACTACCTTATAATCATAGAAGATAATTAAGTTAATTGTAGTACCTGAACTAATTAGTTCCAAGTTCCCTCTCTTATTATATATAAAATTTTCAGGACATGTTTTTAAACCAAATAAAATAGAGAAGGCTTAGCCTAATTTCCTATATTATATACTGTGGGGTTTTGTGGTTTTCTATCATAAATAGCTATGTAGACATTTAATTTAAAAATGTGTTTTTCTTCCAAGGTTAGATGTGTGAAGTCAACAGTCTCTGAGTCTTCTTACTGTTCTGTGTCCTGTATTTCTAAAAAAAAAAAAAAACTTTGGATAAATAAATTAAAAAACCTTCTTCTTAAAAAGCATAAAAGTCTGAATATTTCTGAAAATTTGCCATGTAAAAATAATTCTCTTAGAAAAAGTGCATGAAAGAAATTTTTGTGCAATAAAATTTTGGTGAAATGTGATTTTTTTTTTTACTTGCTGCTCTACATCATTGCACATTTAGTTTGCTAGCCATATGGTAAGTGAATTCCAGCAGCATGGAGAGAATTAGGAAAGAAATCTCAGGCAGTCTCAAGACTTTGTATTATTATACAGCTTGCAGTTTTTCAGTCTATATTCTTGGAATTTGCAAGGGTCTGTGAAAGACAACCAGGCAAATAAGATACAATGTTATGAGAAAGGCAGTAGGAGATTATTTAAAGGTACCACATTCCAAAATTAAATTAGGGATTCTATGATCATGAAGTCTTCTAGAGGCAAGAAAGTGAGTAAGGAAGGAAGGAAGGTAGAAAGAAGCTTAAAGAGAATAATACAACAATTTAGGAAGCAAGAAGATGTGTGTAACTCTATCTATATTTCTTCTGCACTTACTTTCCATATACTAGTTTGATTGCAAGTTTTGGGCTGTAAAAGTCAGGAAGAATGCCTGTGCTATACACAGCAGTACAAAATGACTTGGATTCCCTTGGTCCTGCTGAGGTAATACATCTGCAGAGCTCAGAGGAGGGCACTCCTAATTCTGGGGATTTTTGACTTAAGTAACTAACTCAGACCGAGTAGCATGTGCTCTGTCATTATGATGTAAGGATATCACAGGCTTTGCTTATTTTGGTTCTATAATATAAATTATTTCAGAAAAAAGACAACCAGCCTAGCCTCTTTGTGTAGCACTATGATGACATAGATGTGCAGTAAGCTCTAAGGCAAAATTACTTACCCCTAGAAGTACAATAGATCAGATTCATATGCTAGACCCATGCAATGGAGAAAATAAAGGAAAACATCTGCAGATCCTAATAAATTGAAAATGGACAGGCAGTTTCCAGGCTCTGGAAAGCTACTATTTGTGTGATTATATTGCTGGAACAGCTCTGTAGAATAGATTTATCTTATGCCAACAAGTATTTTCCCAAATACTCCTCTGGGAAATGTTGGGGATTTAACACAGGATAGGGACTATTCTTAAAAGGGTTGCTGACATGTGGCTGCTTGTGTTGCCAAGTAAGGAAGTTTAATAATGGGCTATTTGAGAAGTTTGACTGCTAGGCTAGGAAGTTGAAGGACTTTATTTTTATAGATGAAAAAGGAGTAATTTCTTTGCAAGAAATCCTAGTGGAGATGACAGTATTTCCCAAGTTTATGACTGTGTGGTGGTTCAGATAAGCTACTTCTAGCTAGTAACTTGTCTCATGTTTTTCTCATGCTGGTTTTGCTGCCTCTTTACCTCGTTCAGGTCTGCTTCTTCCCCTCCTGTTTGTCTCCTATTTCTGAAGTTAGTTGTTGTGACTTTGTCATTATTCTTTCAATAAAGCTCTCCCTTGTGATAATTGGAGGGAAAACAAGGGGGAACACATAAATGGCACAGTGGAGCACTTGTGTCTCCATGTAAGGACAAAACCTTATAGGAACAACGGTAAGAATAAAAAGGTGCATATTTCCCACTGTTTCTTTATTTTGATCTGAATCTCTCTCACAAGATGTGAGAGAACTATATGGTCCCTCCACTCCATTTCTGCAGAAAGAGATGAAATAGGAATATATGAAGCCCATGTAATTAACAGTAAAAATCATGTCAAATATGTACATTTAAAATATCACAGTGGCACTGGCCAAGTGTATTATCTGGATTTCACTACAAGATTGCTCACCAACTTACAATACTGCATCCCTAAGGTGACAGTGTATGTTCGTATGATTGTGGGTGTATTACACTTTCCTTCCATCTAGTATGAAGAAAAGCAATCAATCTGAAAAGACAAACACTTCCTTATTTTTTCATGTGTGGGAAGTGGGCAAACTAGAACATCATGTTCCCTTGCTCAAATATATGTAAATGGAAGTTGGAACAGCTAAGAAAATAAATTAAGAAAAAAAAGAGAGAGAAAAAAGAGAAAGAACAAGAAGCAAAAATCACTTCTTTGGCTCTGTTTTGAATCAGGCTTGGCATTCAGAGAAGATGCTGGGGCAGCTGCTACAGGAAACCAGGCAGGAACAGTTAAAGTATTGTGTAAAAAAGAAGAAAATAACTTCTAGTTAAAAAATGCAAAGCCATAGCCATTGGTAATATACATGGAAATGTGCTTGGCAGTAGCTGCAGAACCAGGGACAGAATGCAGATGGCTAAATGGCAGCGTTAACAGTATCTTCTCCCACTATGCTCTCTAGGGAAAAACACATTCCTGAGATTCATGCCTTGTATCCATATTGTCCAGGGAGTTCATGTTCTGAGATTGCCACTGCAACTTGAACTGAACAATAATGTTACCTTTTATGGCAATGGATATATTATAGATAAGTATGTAAATAACACAAAAAATAATTTCTAATTACCAAATGAATATAAAATATGTATTATTTGTATAATTCATAGCCATATATAACAAAAAATTTCTTTCCACTAACTATTCAGGAGAGCTGAATGTGTCAAATTCACAGGCATCTGCGATTTATGTAGGTGCTGCTCACGCAAAATGTTGTGAAGTCATTAGCTAAATAAATCTTACTACATCCCCTTTTCAGATATATCTACTCTGGAGGATGTGTGGAAAATAGTAAGCAGTTACAGTCAAAGTGACCATTTCTTAGACTGTTCTAGAAAAGGTTGAAATCAAATTATTTGGTACTTTGACACCAAAGTTTAATATTGAAGTTCTAAATACGTCCACAAGGTGTGTGAAATTCATTCAAACAAAAAGTGAGCTAATTGTAAAATATCCCAATAATTATAAATTAATGTATCAATTGAAAGCTATTTATTATGAGAGCAAGCAGGACACTTCTTTGCCATGATCTCACAGTAAGAAAACAGGCACAATGCAAAGTGCTGTACTATCCTGTGTAAGCATCAACCCACGACACAGTATAACATTCAGCAAAGCACAAGAGACTGAAGACTGTAAAAATCTACATTTCTTACATTACAGAAAAGGAGTAACTGAAGATCCAAAGAGATTTATTATGCACACTATGGGCCTTAAGCTGAAATCAGGTGTCTAAAATTCCTCAAAATCTTTCTTTGATTTTCCTTTCTCTTGAGAGCATACTGCAGTAGAAATTTCTGATGGCATATCACTGTAGTAACTTAAGATTCCCTTGAACATTTAGGGTAAGATTCATGCCACTTGACTAATTGTCTGAAAATTAAGCACCTAGATTAAGTAAAGGTGTTTTGTTACCTAGTCAATGAAGACATATAGGTACCTTCAGAGCATGATTCATTTCACCCGAAAATGAAATTCAGTATTAAACAGCAAGTACTAGATGTGGCTTTCCAATGAATTCTTTTTCTGTGTGATGTGTTTGTAGTAGGCCAAACACCATTGCCCAACTAGTGATGCAAAGCCTACCTGTGTGTGTCATCCCCTTTACATGATCATGTCATTCATTGGAAAAATTAAAGCATTATGCCGTTGTCTAGTGAGACACAATCTATAAACAAAATTTTCAGAAGCTTTCCTGTTTAGTTTATCAGTGTAAACATGCACAGGTGAAACCACACATAGCCATTCACATACAAGTCATTTATCCCTATTTACTGAGTTGCAGCAGAAGTTAGGAGTCCAGTCCCAATTATATGATTAGAAGTAGAGGTTGTATGGACACATCAGTTAATTTTAAGTGTTGGAAGAGCGCTCTCATAAGGTTTTGTTTCTGTTTACCTTGCCTACCATTCTGAAGAGTTTGTGCCCTCAAGAAAGCAACCTCCTCCCACCTCTCTCCCTTTAGATATGATCTAAGTTACAAGATTCTTGATCTAATACACCTTTTTTCTTCTCATTTTAATTTGATTTATAGATTCAGTACTACGTCAGCTTGTTACTTACTGATACCCTTGAAAAATTCCAGCCCTTTGGCTCTTCACCTTATTAGTCAGCCAGTTCTTGGAAAACTTTCATATAAAGTTTTTACAATTCAGTGTTTCATTGAAGATTAACACTTTTCAGTTCTTTGGCCTTTTATTCTGGCAAGGATTTCTTGTACCAAAGGAAAATAGTATTTTCCCTAAGTTTTGTTTATTAGTTTTTATGACACATCACTTTATATTATAATGCTAAACTTATTTTCTATCAGGACTAAAAGAAGGGATCACCTAGCATATGATTGTGTTTGCCTTCATCATCTGACTACATATGAACATACCCTCTAGGTATGTCATCACCACAAATTCAGCCAGGGTATCAGCACTTTGATTGAGAGAGGAGGAAGCAGTGTGGTACCCAGAAAAAAAAGTTGTAATACCTTTGACAATTTTTATGTGAAATGTGTATCTACTTCCCATCGAAGGAAGAATATTCACAAAAATTCTGATTTTTCTATTACATATCCAATACCCAAATATGTCAAATAGACCATGGTGAAAAGGTAGATTTGTGAGAGTTTGGAAGTTGGATTTCAATAAAGGTATAACACACTGAACCTTGGTCTTTTGCTTCTTCTGATGGTGGAAGGGACAAGTGAATTCAAAAGTGAATATTCTGGTGACTTTTTTATTTTCTTTTTCTTTTTTTGTTTCAGATGGCAGAGCAGAATTGTTGGCACAATGTTATTGTCTGAGAACAGAAGTTTATCACAACAAAAATACAGAGGGACTAGTGAAAAGAAAGGGACAAAATTACTTGATCTTAGGAAACAGAACCCCTTTCTCCCCTTTTCAACCACCTTTTCTAATGATTTTGTTACACCTGTTGTTTTATTTCCTTCTTTCAGGATAATTTTAAGAAAATATTTTTTCACACTTTGAGCGGTATGCCTGTGCTTTTAATCCTTCTACCCATTTTTAGTTTTATATCTTTGTTTTTGTACTCCTGTGCCTGTATCATGCAAGCTTGAGACTGACTTACAGTGCAAAAGTACCTTTCTTGCATTCCTAAAAATCTAAGTGAAGGCTATGTTCAAACATACTTCTCAATTTATTTTCTGTAGCTATTCTGACTTAACAAGGGGTGTGGAGGAACTACAGTATCTGACTACTCCAAGAGGGCAGTGATCAGTGGCAAAAAATCCATTTGGAGGTTAATGAATAGTGATATATTTCATGTGTCAATACTGGGTCCAATCCTCTTAAACATTTTTTTTTAACGATCTGGATGATGGGGCAGAATGTAGTCTCTGCATCTTTGCAGATGACATAAAATAAGGAGAACTGGCTGCCATTTGTGCTGCCATGTAGAAGAACCTTGACAGACTGGAGAAATGGGCTCACAGAAACACCATTATGTTCAGCAAAGGGAACTGGCAATTCTGTATCTGAGTAAGAATAATTCCATGCATCTGTAGATGCTGAGAGCCACTCAGCTGCAAAGTAGTTTATAGGACTCAGTCGCTGTGTTGTGAAGGACTCAAGCTATGATCAATGGTGCCCCAGTAGCAGAACCACAGGGAGCAGTCACAAACTGAGACACAGGAGGCCCCTTCTAAACATCAGAAGGATGTCATAGTAAAGCACTTTTTTACTCTGAGGGTGATTGAGCACTGGCACCAGGTTGCCCAGGGAGGTTGTAGAGTCTCCCCTATTGACTATATTGTAAACTTGATCCTGGGCAACTTGCTCTTGGTGACCCTGCTTGAGCAAGAAGGTGGACCAGATGACCTCTGGAGGTCCCCTGCAACCTCAACTCTCCGTGATTCAGCAATTTTGTGATTCTGTGTATGCACATATACGCCTGTGCCTACATAAACATATATTATGGATGTACACAAGCATGCAGTAATTACTATGCCTCCATTATATGTGAATATCTAATCATGTATACACGCACGTATGAATAAAGAGAAACACAGACATCTGCTTGTATTACTGAGCTGCTCTTATTTGAATTTCCTGCAGGTATTTAGCAGAGACAGTGCATGTATTAGACATGTGAATAATGTTAAAGACTGCCCCTAGAAAACGGCACTCATTTTGCTCAATGAGACCTACAAGTGAGTTAGGGACCTAAAAATGAACCTGAGAAAAAATATATTTTGGAATTTTGATAGATATGATGCAAATGATCAGCTTGTTTTAATGTAATGCTGACTCTAAGCCTTAAGGATGATATGTGGGTCATGTGTTGGCGAAATCTTTTAAAACTGTGTGTGAGATTAATAAGATGGTTCAGTCACTTCTGGTTTTTACTTGTTTTTCTGCTTAGTTTTACAATAGTTGTTTGCTTGCTTGTTTTTATTGGAGAGATATGGAGAAGTACTGTTAAAGTATTTTGCTGTACTAGTCTCCAGTAAATAAACATTATTACTTTAGGATTATTAGGATACTTAGGCAATATGAAAAATGCTTGTTGATGTAGACATAAGACATTTGGAATTTTAAATCTTGTATTTAATCTACCCGTTAGATCCTTACAAGGATTATAAAGGATTCTAAATGTTGCAAATAAGTGATGCACTAGCTACAATATTAAATTTATTAATTTTATTGGTAATTTAAGTTCAGTAATAATGCCTGTACTTAACATCTTGAAGTGCTAGGGAGAATTATGTGATTTTGCCTTTGGTCCTTTACTGTATCTACAGAAGGCCAGATGGCCAATGTCAGTACTAGTCAAGAGATGCTTTTGGAGAAGTAAGAGGCAGAGAAGGGATTAAGTTAGATAAAAGATGCACTTCAAACTGAAAAAGAACATGAGTGCTGGTAAAATATCAATTCAAGGAATTTGAAAGCCCTTCAGGGACATCCTACAGATAGAAATCAAAGACAGTAAGAAGAAAATATAATTAGCATAAATATGAGTTAATCCTTTGTACTATGATTAGTGGAAAAATTACAGACTCTTTAAACTAATCATTAATTAAAATTACACAAAAAGTATTACCTAAAAGTAGAAAATATATCCTACATTTATAGCATTTTCATTTATAGCAAGGTTTTATTAAGAAATTGTCCATCAACAGTACTCTCACTTCTGCCTCACTTTCAAATTCATGGCATAATAAAGAAAATACAGGGGGAAAAAAGGTGGTAATTTGCACATTGAATTATAAAAAATTAACTTTGGCACAGAGCATACAAGCATCAGCCCAACAACTGATCTTATAATTTTATTTTTTTTTTTAAAGATATTTGCATCTCACAAAAGTCTGCAGTGAAAAATGATTGATAAATTTCACACAATAAACAATTTTATGGATGCATGCATGAACATATACATATGCACTTACATATACCTGTATACATACCTACCTAAATATATGTATGTGTATGTATACATATAAAAAAGAAACAAGAACTCAGCAAAAATTTCTAACATGAGCTGTGCCTGTAGTCAGCAGGCAAGTAAACACAGTATAATTTGCAATATGTTAATATTGTAAAAAAACAATTTAAAAAACCCAACACCTAGAGCTTTTGACAATTAACCACTCTCATGAATAATCTGTCCTTTCTACACATTCAGATGGATATCTAAGACCTTATAGTTGAAAATTTCCCTGCACCTAAAGCCCATCTATTACAAGGCCTGGGAAAATAATACACCATCTAGATGACATCTGATCTGTGTCTTTTATCAAGATCATTTGTTTCAGAACTGTGAAAAACTTTGAATTTAGGAGCCATGGATTGAATAGATACTGGCACCTTCAAAGCAGCAGTACTGAAGAAAGCTTCAGAATGGCTAAATCCATCAGGAACCAACAAATCAGTATTAATGGGTAGGTGCAACTTTACAGAAGCTGAAAATAATGAGAATGGCTGATATCTTTTGAAGTATATAGAAGTTATCAATCAAATTGGAATGTACTTCACAGATTAAATAAATCTGTTGCTGAGATGTCTAAAAAGCATCCTGTTTGGCTACTTCTGGTTGGAGGAAATTATCAGTTTTCTTTAGAAGTGCAGAAGTGTGTGGTGTGTGAGGTGTTTATTACCTGAAAAAGGAAAATGGTGAGACTGGACATAAGACGGAAAGCTGACCTGCACAAATGTTTAGTCTTCTTTGAAATTCTCTAAGATACTTGAGTGACTAAAGGTCTGGTGAACATGAAACTCTTTAAGACATGCAAGTGAAGAGTGGTGCCATAAATTTATGCTTAATCAAGTGAGTTAAGCCATGACAATTTTCTTGACTTCCTTTCCATTGACTATCTTTTCATTGTGCTAAGCATTTGGCATTAGGTTTTTGACTCAGTGTGAATAACTCCATTCATGCATGCTTGGCTGCAGAAGATTTCAACAAAGTGTCTATGAGTAAAGAGTAGTCAGAAGTCTTACCAGCTTCTTCAGTAACTGCATTGTGAATCACAAGCAAAAACAGATTTGGAAAAAGAAGAGGTATCCATGGATGTAGTGGAAAAGGTAAAATATTTTTATGTGTGTTTGTGAAGAGTTCTTTTAGATTTTATAGTCAGTGAAATAATCGTGGGAACTTTTTAAAATTTACCCTCAGAGATTGGTATGCGTACCTGTTTGCTCCTGATGTGTTCTTTACCTCCCTTAAAATTCAAGAGTAGCCATTAAAATCTCATTTAGACATTGCTGTAAGATGCATTCATTTCATACAGTAGGTCCCAGGCTGTAATTCTCAATTCAGTATAAAGAAGGGAGAGATTTAGATGCATCATATGATATCCTTATTACTGTGGATACCTGCAACGTCACTTTTGAGTTAATCTTAAAGCAGGGTGAAGTATCTTGTAAAATAATGCCCTCAGGTCAATGACTTGACTGAGTTTTAATTGCCAGGCCATGTTTTAGGAAGATATTCCAGTTTATCATCGCAGCTGGCTCGTATTCACAGGACTCAGCCCCTGAGCAGCATATGTGTGCATGGTAGCCCCACTTGGCGACATCTGTCATGTGTGGTGGGGCATTCATCATGTGGGTGCCTGTGGTTCTGCTTGAACCAGGTGTATGCAAAAATTGCTGTGTGCAGATTCACCCCAAGGAATATAGCTCATATCAGGCTTTTTGGAAATATTGTTGTAAGTTTGTGATGTTGGTTTCTGTTTCTTTAACAGATGGTACTAGGCTGTTGCACAGTTGAAGTTGCATGTGTGATTAGCAAAAACCTGCTATGTCTCATGTTCCTTACTGAAGCTCTTAACTTGTCAGGCCTCTGTAATTGCTTTCTCAAGCAATTGACATATAAGTGTCAAGGTACCAACTTTCTGACATTGAATAATCTGTGATGCCATAAAATTTATGACCCTATATCATCTTGTTCTGAAGTCTGCAAATAAAGGCAACAAGTCTGGCTATGATTTAAAGCATGGAAGAAAATTTTCCACTTATTCACACTCTGCATAAATCAGTCAAAAATAAAGAAACAAATGAAGGAATTAAAGGGATTAAGAGATATTAGGAAGGGATAAAGTAACAAAACCAAACTCACCAAACTCAGAAGCTTACAATTATTTTTTGTGTGAGACCTTTTGGTGAAGATATAACTTGATACACTATCTGTGGCTCCATCAGATACAGAGGAGTTAATTTTCTATTTTTCTGGTTTTCCTCTGATTTTCCTAAAATAGTCCAGTCTCAGGCTTGTCATTATCAATCTTCTTAATAAATTGCCTTGGAATACATACCTCTGTTGAGAAGTCATTTGCAGCCATTGCTATCCACAGATCTTCTTCACAAATCATGTGAAATATTTACGGAGTGTTTTCAGGGTTTCCATGATCCCACTTTGCCAGAAAATTTAGAATTATTACATTATTCAAGCAAAAGATGAGTATACAGGTCTGATCTGCAGCATGCTTAATTCATTCTCAGCAATCCAGTCATACTAAGACGAACATTTCCTGAACAAGTGAAAAAAGAAAGCATACCAACTTAATGACCCATTTATTTACACTCTAATAACAGCCTGCATAAATTGTATTACTTACAAGCTCCAACTACTACAATTTTGAGCAACTTAATTTCATTCTCACCAATGATGAGTGCAGAAGTATTGATTAAGGAAGTCAATCAGGAGCTGATTTTTTAATAAAGAGTTTAATATGCAATAAAAATATTAGTATTTTTCTTAAATGTTGTAAATAAAGGATATACATTAAATTCAGGGTAATAGGGACATCACAATATGTAGACTTCCAAGCAATATACTTATCTTACTACTGAGTGGAAGAGATCTTTTTCCCCTACTCCTTCCTTAGGAGGCAGCTGATCATGTAGAAATAGAGTACAGAAGGAATGTGGTCCTTTTGTCTTCATAGTCAATCACTAGGGGAAAAAATAAAGGAAGCAAAATCCTTTCCTTCCATAACCCCTCCTGAAATATCCCCTGTACCAGTGTAATACCAGTACACTAATATCATGAAACATGCTTAGACTGGTTTCCAGAGGTTTCTAAGATATTTTGTCAAAGTTTCTGGTTTTTTGATAGTACTGGTGACAACTGTGAAAGACTTTGAGGAAGATGGACGTGATGAATGAATGTTTATATGATTTCTTCTCAACTGAGAAATAAGAAAGACATTTTGAATTAATGTGTCTTGTATAAAGCCTACTAAAATCCACACAAATTTGAGTACTTTGACTCAGAATCAATTTGGAATTAATGTGACAAAAAGATGAACTTGACATGGATGTCAGTTTGCCTACTTCTCTAACCCAGTCCTCCTCAACCAAGGGAAAGTCTTCCTTTATATTCTCCATGTATAAGACATAACGTTGCAAATATACCCTCAATCTTTGTTTTCAATTCAACATGAAAGTAATTATTATGAAACTTTATGTGATTAAACATAATCAGTTTTAAGATTTTTGCCAAACTTCTAGAATGTCTTCTCTTAAGAGAACTAAATTATATTTAATTTATTAATTTTGAAACTATATGTTGTATCACTACTAAAGCCATGTAAGGTTCATTACACTAGAATGTCAGAGGTTGATCAATTTAGGCAATTTTGAAAGCAACTCTTGGAGTAGACTTTGTCAAAAAGCATGCCTAAAGCTGGAGTTATATGTTTGTGATATTTACTGTATTTCAAAACAATAAGTAATATAATTGAGGTTACTAGGGCAGAATTAAAATATCAGTTCAGCAACATGTAAGTAGGAAGTGTTTTTTGTGACTGCGGGCAAGGCATGGTTTGCAGAAGGCGCGTTTACTCCATGGTCTAAAATTATTCCTACTGTCTTAGACTTTCAGATCTGAGCTTAACCTGTGAAATATGTTTTAACTACACTTAAGAAAAAGTGACACATTCATTTTTTAAAAACAATACTACAAAATAACTGGAGATAATACAAAATTAAAAAAAAATAAAAAGAAAGGTCTTGCCTAAAAAGTCTTGTTACAATTTCTGTTTAAACATACATAGGTCTAACTGAATGTCAGGGTAAGGCCTCTTCAGGGTCCATCCTAACCTATGATGATTTGGCTGCAGGCAGAAATCTCAATTGTTTTATGTAGCTTTTTAGTATTAGTTTGGGCTACATGAGAAAATAAACTCCATTCATTTGAGAAGAGATCTAATAAATGAAATGATTTTTCTCTGGTTCATGCCAAAATTGTGTTGTGACCATATCTTTCTTATATCTTGCTTTCCATTTTTTCACTTATGAAGAGACAGTCCATAAACCATATCCATTAGGAACTACTGCATGAAATAAAACTCCATTGAATAATTCAGTAACAGCTTGTTGGGTTTCCATTAGAAAATTATTATGCTTTTTTTACAGGTTCATTTCCTGGCCTCCACAGTAAAAGCTCATTGTTTAATTTGTGGTCTGCAATTAGACAGCAGAGGATTAACTGGATCATGTAATATATGAAGTATTTCTAATAGAAATTCAGGTCAGTCACTTATGATTGAAAAATCTTGTCTTTCACCTTGCTTATGCCTAGGACTTTCAACTATCTTTTTTTTTACCTGTTTGTGGTTTGCTGAGTAATAGTACTTAAAGCATTTCATCTGTTGTGACTGACCAGATACAAAACATGTGCCTTTTGCACATTAAAAAAAAAAAAATTCTCCTTTCTGGTTCAAGGAAACCTGCATTGCCTTGAAATCAGACTTTCAAACACAGTAGTAAATGTGGTTCCCACACTGGTCAGTTCTTGAAGTTATGGTTATGAATCAGATATCTCTCAAAATATTGGCCAGACAAAACTTAAACCAGGTGTTATTTGGATAATAACAATAATATGTACTAGAAGGGAAATAATGATAGTTTCCTGATGTGGCACATTTCCTAAGTACCTAGCAATACTTGGCTAGGTATCAGACACCCACCGGGCTGCTTTATCCATCCTCTACCTCAACAGAATAGGGGGAGAAAATATGACCAAAAGGTTTATGGAACAAAATAAGGACAGGGAGATCACTTGAAAATTACCCTCACAATAAAAATGGGTTCAACTTGGGGAAATTATTTTAATTCATTGCCAGTTAATAGTAAAGTAGGATAATGAAAGCAAGTCTTAGAAAACTTTCCCCCATCCCTCCCTTCTTTCCAGGCTCAACTTCCCTCCCAAATTCTCTGCCTTCTCCCCTCAAGCAGTGGAGGGGGGTGAGGTATGGGTATTGCAGTCAGTTCATCAAATTTGTCTCTGCCTAACCTTTCTTCTCACTCTCTTCCCCTGTTCAAGCATGGAGTCCCATCCTCCATAGCTCCATGGGCTGCAGTTCATTGCAGACAGTTTGGTTCCCTCTTATGGAGTGCAGTCCTTCAGGAACAGGTTGCTCCATCATGGGTCCCCCATGGGGTCACAGATCCTGACAGAAAACTTGTCCCCCTGTGGGCTACTTTTCATGGCTTCAGCCCTCTATTCAACTGAATTCAGTAAGATGTGCATTAATCATTAGTGACAATACTGTCCTTTATCCTGGAGTTTTCTCAGTTCTGTTTGCAAATAGTTTATGTTTTGAATGAAGTGTCTAATGACACTTGATTTCAATATGATTTTCCTGAAGTGATGGACCTCTTCTATAAATTCTTTATGTTTCTTTTTCTTATAATAAACAATGAAATACCCACTGAAGAAATTTTGCAGCTGGCATATTCTTGCATTATCAAGGCTAAGCAGTCCTATCATAGGGTAAAAATGGTAGACTGTCAGTTACAGATCAGTACATTTGCAACAGCTGCTGCTGCTCTTAGACTAAGATCACTATGCATATTTTCTTATTACTTCTTTCTAAAAGCACTGCTTCTCAAACATCTGAAATGTTAACACTTGTGACAAAATTATTCCCTCTCATTTATGCTTAAATAAACATTTTCTGTTTTCTTAACATTTAGAACCTTGGCTACTACCATGAAGAAAATTTTCAGAAAAAAGACCATAGTCCAGAAAGGTGAAAATAAAATCGTATTCAAGACAGCAGCATGAGTGATGACTCCCTGAGGAATATGTACTAAGTTATCAAAAAATCAAGAACTTAAGTCATCAGCAAATGCCAACAGATTATTTTCAGAAAAGGTTGTACAGAAAATATTACCTAGGCAGTATTTTTTTTCAAAATGTGTCAATGTTAGCAGTTTCTCAGTTATCATTTCTGAATGATTCCTTCTTTCTTCTTATTTCTCTAGCCAATAATATCTTGATTGACACTTATAATGAAGGACTTTCCTTGATTAAGAAAATACTTTGAAATATTTTTATTACAGAACCAAAATCTATAATCATAATTTGTCATAATAGTGAATTTTTGAGTGTACAAGGTCATAGAAGATCATGAATTCTAGTGGCTGGCTGAGCTACAGAGAAATATGCAACAGGCTTATCTCATTGCAATAGGTATTTTGGATAAAATTCCACCTGGCATATGGTCCCAGCAATTCCCAGCTGGTGCATGATCCATTGCACAGTCTACAGCAGCCCCCTGTGGGTTAACACTGGGCAGAATATCAAAAAGCTGCTTCTGGCTTTCTAACAGACACTCAACTGCTGAAATTCAGCACATCAGAAACTATATGAGTAAGACTCAAAAAGTTCACCATTAATGAGGCAAAAATATAGTGGTAGCAAAGGCACAAAATTATTCATGCTGTCCAGCTGGGAAATTAGACTGATTTATCCTCTATGATCAGGAATTAGATCAATTCTTGAGTAAGTATTAAGGGTAGCAATGAAGAGTAATATAGGGATTTAGTGACATAAACACCAAACTCCTTCTTTGCCACAGCTTTCTCCTTAACACCTTGCTTGGACGAAGACTTTCCACCCACCCATGTTGATTTATGTCTTCATGAACTTAATGGGTGGTAAAACCAAAATAATTTTTACCATTATTACAAATTATCTGCATGACATGGAAGACTAAAGAACCTTCTTCAAAATTTTTGAACAGTTTTTACTAGACAAAATGGAAGTAGTAAAATCCCAAATTTGAAGATGTAATTAGGTATGTTGAAGTAGTTCATGTCTCTTTCAGTTTGGAGGACAATATAATGCTTTATGAATACAGACACCTGCAGTGGGAAATTTAATTGATTCTTACATGGGTTTGTGTGATGATAATGCCTCTCATACTTTTTCTTTCATCAGAAAAATAAAATTGAGTCCCTTTGCCTGACAGAATTGGCTCTTTCTCTAGATTTCTAAAACTACAATAATCAAAAGACGGGGGAAAAAAGCTTTTTGTGCTTGCCTCAATCAAAAATTGAGTGCCACTGAAGTATAAACATGAATTCGTGGCCCACAGAAATGATTATTTGTTTAACTTACTGTAATTGCTAACTTCAGAATAGAGTATGTCTGTCTGTGAATGGATTTTTTTCTAATGAAAAATACTAAGACATCATTAAAAGCTAAGAAAACTCTGCTTCCTGGAAAGCAAATTTAGAAGAGAATTATTTGGCAATCTTTATAGTTGAAAATTTTTATATTGAAACAAAATTTTAATTTTTTCATTAATATCTATCACATTTATTTGTATTATAGGAATTATTACTATCTGGTGGCATTGACTTAGGGAATTGTCTCGATGCATAAGACAAAGCAAATTTTATAATTAATTAGAATGATCATTTAATGGTAAATTTATGGATATAGAGCACTGCAAGTAGCTGAGTATACATGACATTCAAAATTGCAAACCAAATGCTTCCTAAGCTAATAAAAGGATAAAACATGGCAAGTGTTCTCCAAAGTATGTTGCTTTTGAATTTAAACCCAGCATGTGGCTAGTTAACCCACCACGTTTAAATCTAGGGAAGGGAACTGCAAAAAACAAGTTATCCCTGCTCTGACTTAAAAAACAGCTGTGTAAGACTGAACTACGCCAGTAACACAGACTTACCCACATCTCTGTGAGTGGGTGTTGATATCAAATATTTCAAAAACTCTTTTTTATCCCCTTCACTACTAGAAAATCTATGCATGAACTGACTAATTTAAAAATGATTTCAGAAGTTGCTTAGTTGTAGTGGGAGGTTGTTATTTTTTTTTTTTTAATAAACCCAGACTTAACTTACTTATGCACAAAACATCTACAACGTTTCTTTTGCTATTAGATATTATTGATAGTATCAGGATAACGCTGTAGAAGTGTAAACTTGTCAAAATTGAAGCCACATGAAGTCTCCACAAGCAATCTGGCACTAACTCTTCATCTCTGCAGGGAAAAAAAAACCAAAACATTGTTATCATCCCTTTCTAACTCCTTGTTCTGCCACAGAACAGCTTGGTTTTTTTCTAAGCTGTGATCTTGCTTTTGCTTCTGATATGTGAATGAACCCACCTGCAGGGCACAGTGAGTCTCAGGCTTGGTGTGTCCCTCCTGTGGGACAGGAGGTTGCTGGAAGGGTGAGCTGGAAGGTACTGGGAGCAGCTGTAGCAAGGCATAGCCTGAATCTCTTGTGCCAGGGACACACTTGGTTTCTCTCAAGTGATCCTAGGATTACTCACACTGTCTTACAGTTTCTGATGAAAGTCAACTAATTTTTTAACACAGTTTTACTCCTTATGTGCAGTATTTTTGTTATCACATGCAGTTAAGACTGAATGAGAAATAAACAACAACTACTTGGATAGAAAATTATTGTCATGATTCTACTTGGCAGATTAGAAGACTTTGTGCAAAATGAAATTTCTGGATTTCTTAAAGGAACAACTTTTGCATCTGCAGAAAGGAATTTAATTTCTTCTTATCCCCATTCAATATGCAATTTTAAGGTTTCTGTTTATGACAACAAGTCTTGAAAACCAATTTCTTTTTCTTAGATTTATTTCATTGCCTTTAAAGCCTGCACATACTTCCTGAAGTTAGATTCACTGTGGGTGTAAGTGACAGACTGTATTTCTAACTAAACACTTTCCCACTGGAAGAGAATTATGCTTTTCAGTATCTGAGAACCACTTTGTAGCCTATTATGGCATTCTTAGACTCTTGATCATGTAGTTTGTTTCTCTAGTATTTTAGCTATGTCTGGCTATCTTTTCTAAAAAATTCACACAATTCCTTTTCTCCAAGTCTGGTACTCATGTACAGAATGAAATTTGTCTTTAAATTTTGCTTCTGGTTTTTCACAGTTTCAACTTGCCTATTCAGAGAAGCCACTCTTATTCATAGGTTATGTCATTGTCAAGATGTATTTTATAAGGTGATCCTGTCTCTCCACAATCATCTTCAAACTAAGATTATTTGATGAAAAAGCTCTCATGTCTGTACTCCAGAGGTAGCCATTTGTTTTCAACATGAGATTTACTCACTGCAGACTATTGAAGAAATCCAGACAAATCCACGTGAAGTATTACTTTTTATGTGCCACATTTAGAAGATTGCATCTTGTCATTCTTTCTTTCCTTTTAAAAATTAACAAGTGTTACTAACCTTCACTTATTTACTGATGTAATTCAGAAATGTTGTAATTTGCATGCAAAGAGAATTCGTGTGACTTAATTATCCATCTAGGTGAATAAACTAGGAAGATATTTTCTGGTTTATATATTGTGATTCTAGATTATAAGTATTTTATTTCAATAGAGAAAATTATCCATGTGCTCAATATAATAGGGGTGATTTATTAATCACAGAACTTTTATACATTAGTCTCTTTTTATTTTGAGAGCCAATTAAGTAAATTTTAGTCAACATGAAATGACAATCTGTAATACCAAACGCTTCCAGCTTGTTTATATAAACATTATTCTTCAAAACTGCTTCAAATAAAAGCAAAAGCTAAGTTCATTAGCTTTTTAAAACTAGTCTAAGTTAAAATACTGAAAGGTAGGTGTTTTCTTGTATTTTCTCATGTTATTCCATAGCAACAAATGTAGATGGATGAAAAATTGTTAGTTTTGTTCAAAAAAGGTTGGCAACTCTGGACTAAATAGGGCAGATGTAACTAAATTAAACTTCTCATTTTTGTTCAATTGTCTCACTATTTTAGTATTGATTTCAGTTCACAAATCAGCTGCCTTTTGGTTACTTGTTGACTACTTGCTATTTGTAGTGAACACAATTGCTCCAAGTGGGGATTAATGAATGAACAAAAATATACCCTTTGCATACCCAATACTTATGTATATAAAGAATTGCTGTTGGCTTTTAAATAAATGAAGAATTCAATTTCTCACTGTGAAGTGGTCAGTTTATTGACAACAAAGACAGCGCAGAGGAAGGATTTGCATATAAATATTTTATATTGTTTCACTGACTGAAATATTAAGCAGATTCCTGAATGATGTGTTTAGGCACATTGTCTCTTGTTGTTTAACATATTACATTGTTATCAGCTAGAATAAAAATTTTAGAGGACACCTTTTGCTTGATGAAATGTGACTGTTTCTGATGAAAGTACCTTATGAGTGTTTTAGATTGAAGTTGTCTCACTTTATCAAACTTCTGTCATTGCAAGTTTTCATTATATATGTAATACATCATTACATATGACAGATGTTTCGAGCCCTTAATATCTACATAGTCCTTCACTGGTGTCACTGTATGTCCATGTCTTTCTTATACAGGGGAGTCCACACCTGCACAATGTACTTTAGATGCGAACTCAGCAGCACTGAGTACAGCAGTAGGTTCACCCCCCTCAACCTCCTGACAGAGCTACTCCCAGTGCAGCCCACTGTGGGTTTGCATTTTTTTTGCGCTAAAGTGAGCACTGCTCATTCACCTTCAATTTGTTGACCACTAGGGGTCTTTCGAGAGAAAAAGAAATACTTATTCCAGGATGAAAGAGACACCAAACCAAAAGCAGAGAAAGTGTTAGTGTATTACCCAGCAGTAGAATGGAAAATATTTTTAAAATATTTTAAATCTGGCAGTATGGGATAAGACTTGCATTATAAGATCTTATTTATACATTAAGATATGAAAATAGAGGAGACTCCATTTTTTAAAATGCAAGTTACAGTCATAATATAAAGAAACTGTGAAAAGAGCAGTTCCATATCAGAAAAAAATATCACAAGACTTCCAACAGTGCAAAGGGTTATGATCAAGGCAGTACTACTGTGCATGGAAACCAGACCACCAGCCAGGGCTCAGACATGGGTAGAGTTGGAATGAGTTTCTTATTTCCTCTCAATCTCTGGTGCTGAGCACAGCTGGGCCAAAGGCTCAAGCTCTTGGTCTGGTGCGAGTGCACATCTTGTACAGAAGGTTTCTATGTGCCATAAAATAGGAACCTTAGAATATAAATTGGAGGGAGAGTTTACCTTATGGTCTGATTTGAAAAATAATGAAAGGAATAAGACTGTACTTCATTTGACTGGCTTTCACATTGGAAATTTTGTAACTGGCGTTGCCTCCCTTCAGGACCCTTCATGTCCTGAATCCACAGACGCGTATTGACATGTGACATTTACCCATAGGCTTTATACCCTACTTTATGTTTTATTTTAGTAGCCAAGAAAAAAAACCAAAACCAAACCAATCAAAAAACTGAACAAGCAAACAAACCAAAAAAACAAAACACAAAAAATCAGAAACTCACAAAAAAATCAATTTTTTTTTGATATAAGAAAGAAGGAAAAAAAGAGGAAGAAAAAAATAATACATGTCAGTAGTTAGGCATTACCAGTGAAGGCATCCTAACATGGCTATGAACAATTCTGTGAAACCAGCAAAACCCCCCACAAGTCTGCTTTCTTAAAGTATACTTCTTTAAAATGAAGGTGATTTGAAGATAGGAATAATGTTACTATGTTTAAGGAGTGTAGGAGCACTCATGGAGGCCAAAAATTATCCAGAGTCAAAAATTACGGAGTATGGACACCATCAGTCTGCCTTAGAATGTTTCATCCTTGTTGGGGTAAGAAAAATAGTGTTTACAGA
Organism: Eopsaltria australis; assembly: GCA_034509425.1. Lineage (NCBI taxonomy): Eukaryota > Metazoa > Chordata > Aves > Passeriformes > Petroicidae > Eopsaltria > Eopsaltria australis. The sequence continues at coordinate 1,183,859 of JAVTVJ010000518.1, forward strand.
CATAAGGTAGTTCATGCCACTTGCCCTCAGAATGTAAGATAGTAGATCCTTTATGTAACAACTCAGACACTTTCAGCATTCTCCTCCCCAGAGAGTTACACCATTGTCTTCTATCTACACCATTTGATACTTGGAAGAAATGATTGGCATTTACAGACACTTGGAGTTTCTGAGTTTGTGTGAATAGTGATAGTATCAAAGTTTTCCAAGTGTCAGAGAATCAACAATGCTATCTTTATCATGTAGTACTTCATATTGACTTCTGCTTCTACAGACAGGGTCCATGCTTTGCAATTCAGAGATCAGAGGATGAAAGAAGCCTTGCTGGCAAAGATGCAGACAAAAATTGCAGATGGGTTAGAGATTTCATAAGTTTTACAGAAAATTATCTCATATATCTTTCTTTAGAGAAACTCTTCTTATTAAATTTGGAAGGTCTGTTACTTCGATTCTTGGACCAGACATATCTTCCTGGTAAGGATGAAAATAATAAAATGTCATGAACTGGACAGTTTTAAAAGCTGTTGTAACACCACATGAAGCCCCACAGAAAGGAAGGAAGAATTTCATATGAATGATTCAGACTTCATTGAATCAGGAAAAAAACTTGTGGACATGTCATATCTATGCCAGTGATATTTCCAAGTACATTGTTATGTTTCAGAAATTGCAAGCAAAATATTCTCAATCTTAACTTCAGCACAAGAATTCAATTGCTCCTGAGCAACACTTCCTACATTTTTACTGAATGATCAAGTGCTTTTATTTAGTATTTTAAAGTGATGCTAAAATTTCACTCTGTGAGTGCTTCTATATTCTGCTCCAGGTGCAGCGTACCATAAATCCCTGGGGTACACAGGGTACATTTAATCCACAGCACTTTTATCCTGCTTGATTTCAACAGCTTTACACTGATATTCCCCTGAAGCATTGCTTTTGTTTGCCTGCTCCTGAGCCTTGCTGATACTGTAGCAGGTGCATCTCATAAGGCCACTACGCTTGAGAGATAGTGATATAAAAAATTGCAGGTAGACTAACTATAGTTTTTCAGAGAAAAATAGAGGTTAACACTTCTCTGAAGGGATCTTTCCAATCATCATCAAACAAAAACTGTTCTTGATGGAAAGCTTTCTGATAGACACCTGTAGCCCTTCTGCCAATCTTCCCAAGATTTTTGGGCTAGAATTATTTTTGCCTGCATTTAATAATAGCAACATCTGTCAAGAGGCAGTATGACAGCTCAATGGGCATAAAAAGTCAAAATTATTTCCAAAACATTGTTGAATTCACTAACATTTCATTTTTATAGTTGTGTGAAGAAAGAGACAATGAATACTTTGAAAGGGCAGGGATTTTCCTCAGATACTTATTGCTATAGACAGCAATGCCATCTGTTTTAGTGCTTGCAGAGTGGGAGGGAGATGGTCCTACCAAAGAGAAGGGAGCTAACACATTCTTGAAACATCAAGAATGTCCAATTTGGCACATTTGGGTAGGTTTCTCAAAGCAGTACACAAGAATTTTATGAGTGAACAGACAGTTACATGTTATTTTCAATACTTAGTCAGATCATTAGGAACTGGTTAACTTTTGTTAGTGCAAATGTCCTTGCTTATTCATTACTGAATGGAAGTATCATAACAAATGACACTGGCTGTAAACAATTTCATGAAAGTGCCAAGACTCTGAAGATTTGAGACTTAAGAAGATTTTTTCTGGAAGTTTAATTATTATTATTTATTTTAGAAAGCAGAACTCTCATGGGTATAATAAGAATTGCATTTTCTGATTGTCCAAAAATAACTCAAAGTTCAGTCTTTCCTAGCTCTGGAAGACATTATACCTAGAGATTATGTTCTCCAGTAAAATCTGTGAGTCTTTACAGGGGAAAGGGAGTGTGTGTGGGATTTAAGAAAATGCTTCATAAAATGTGCAAACATGGAATAATACAGATGGAAAATTACAGGCATATTTCTATCTATTAAGCTTGTAGAGAGGATATGGAAAGTTTACTGTACTGGGTTGTGCAATGGTTTAGTGGCAAACACAAATGATTCAAAGTCTGTTTGGTATCCCATGATGAATGTTTTCTATACATCAAAATCTCTTGGTGTTCACCTAGAATGCAAACAAAAAATCACCCCAAAACCCAAAGAGTTTTCATATTAATTGTAATGAGTTAGTGTGGAATTTTTGTAGATCCCTGACTGGTTGAACAATTTTCACTGCCATGAATATCCATGTAAAGATTGAGAGTAATTTGTTGTTCATTTTCTGCAAACATGTTAAATGCTTTCTAAGTATTAAAATGTGATATACTTCTGCTGCTATAGTAGTAATATAGAACCTTTAGTACAGCATTTAGCTAATTTAAGTTTCAGTGTCCCTAATGAAATGAAATGCATGAGTGGTATTCTCCTCTTTTGATGGTAACTGGAACACAGGGATGGGATTCACATGCCTCCCCATAAGGGCAGGGCTCACAGGCATCTCATCTCCTTTCACATGCTGTTGTTTTGAAGACCTCCTACATGATTTCTGGCAAATGGAAACACTTAGATGCAAATAACAATATATCATGGCAGTATCATACTGGAGTTTGGCTGACTAAATTCTGCAGGTGTGAAAATGATAACAGTCAGCATACAGGAAATAATTTTGTCACATAATTTACCATGGAATGCAACATAGCTTCCTACCTTGTCTTTCTGTTCTTCATTTTTTGCCTTAAGTACCTCACAGGGATGTATGAAAATATTCAGTATGTTTGAGATGACCGCAGGAGACTAAAAATTATGACACAGAAGGCATACAAACTTCCAGATTGACAGGTGGAGGTTCAGGAGAATGACCACTGAAATATAAAACAGCATCAAAAATCCAGCTTTAGATAAAAGAATAAATATACCTTTCTTGAACAAATAAGTTTTGTCTTCAACTATAAATGAAAAGATTTAATTCAAATACGTTAGTCCATGTAGCTCCAGTGTAGGTGATAGTTACAAACATACTCTTCAGTTAGTAGAACTGCTAATTGTGGGATGAAATTTCCTAGTATATTAAAGTAGAGATTAGTGAGAAGCCAGGTGTGATAATCTACAGAATATAGATTGTTGTAAGTCAGCTGTGTTCAAAAAGCTTAATTCCAATAATTTCTGCATTTTTCAAAGTCCAATTTAGCAGTGTATTTAATAGTGCAATCATTAAGAAGCTGAAAGTTCAATTCACTTGCTTCTAAATATGCACCTGAGAAGTTCTAGTGCTGTGATTCTGTCTAGCCTCTGGCTGATGCTCTGTTAATTTCTGTATGAATATTATATTAGTGTGAGGAGAACTGTTTCAACTTCCTTGTGGTTTCTCAGCTATGGGTAAAAAACTATAAAAAATTAATGGACCAAGAGCCATCAAATAAAAGAAAAAGTGACTCTATAGCCAAATGATTCCGGTACTCTCCTGAAGACACAGAAGGTCCTTGATCTTGTTCTTTCCTTTTATAATTTTTTCATTTTTTAAAATAGCGTAGCTAAAAACAAATAAGCAGTCTTTAGATCAGAGAGTAGAATTCCCATTTCTATAGCCAAGTGAGTTATTCTGTCTCCAACTTCATGAATTTCACATTTCGTGCTGATTAGTAGCCTTATTTGGACTAAAAGCATTCTAATTCTTGTTAATTTATTTTCTTCCTAGAGTTATTTTTGCACTTATATTAAGCAGTCAGTAAACCACATTTTAGGAAACAGTTTTTGTAGGACTATTTATGCACATATGCTAAGTAGTGAAAATATAACAATCTAGAAAGCAGTTTCCTGTTTCATTGGTCTGGAATCATACTCATGCTTGCTGTTCATCCACCCCTGTAACTCACAGCTGCATGGCAACTTAATACTAAAAAAAACCTCCACAAATTAGACATTATCTTTCCAAGTCAACCACCAGAAAGATGGCAAGAATGACTGATGAAAGAAATACTTGTGTTCAAATTTTTGCAGGAATAGGAGAGTACAGATTTCAAATTGTGCTGAGTCTGTCTTGGATGGAGTTAACTTTCCTCATAACAACATGCATGACATTATATTTTAGATTCGTGATTGAAATTGTCATGAAAACACCCCAATGTTTTTTTATTATAGTTAAATTAATATTATTAATATATGGAACTGTGTTTTCATAACATCAAGGCTTTCTCAGTTTCTGAAACTGTCCTCTTCCAGAATGGTATTCTATGCCATACAACATGATTAGCAAAAAATGGGATGGAAAGTGTTTGTAGTTGCTGCTGAGACTGGTTAGGTATCAGACTGCTTGTGGGAGGCAGTGATTAATTATGTTTGCATATTTTCTTTCTTTTTTTTTTTCTTTTTTCTTTTCTTTCACTTCTTGAATTGTCTTTATCTCAACCCATGAGTTTTCTCATTGTTACTCTTCTTATTGTCTCCATCCCACTGGGGGCAGGGGGATGAGCAAGTGTCTATGTGGATGCTACAACTCAAACCTCCTTTACTTGATCCATGGAACAAGAGTCCCTGATAAGAACCAAAAGAATGTATCTGGGACATGATGTTGGGGAAAGACAGAAGAGAAAAAAGGCCAAAAATAGCCCTATCATAGACCAATCTTGTTGTTTCCACTGATGGTTCTGCTGAAGAATCCTATCACATCCAAAAGAAGAACTGGATTTCGGAAATAACTCTCACAAGCAGCCTTTGTTTAATATCACAGCTTGTAAAATACAGCTTCTAAAGACCTGAAATGTTCCTAGAAATGTAAATCAGACTTGAAAATGTCCCATCCAGCAAACTTAATTGCACTAATTTCTACTGCTTCTCTGTTACAGTTATTCTTTTTTTTGCCTAATTTGCCATAGTTTTCTTAATTCCTACTGAGGCTGCTAGAACGTAACAGCTGGTGACATTTGTGTCTGAGTCCATATCCTTGTATTTTTATCAGCTAGAGTAGTATTGAGAGTAGCCTAGAGTAGCCTAATGATTCATTTCTCAGTCATATGTATCGAGTACACGAAGTCCAGGATCCAAAGATTAGCCGGAATCAGCTCATGTCTCACACTGTAAACTGTTCATCTTCTATGAACTGGTAAGAAAAGAAGCTCATGCTGCATTAGGGCGCTCTGTTCACTCAGATATCTTGTGATTTATTTCTGCAGTCTTCATTACTTTTTGTTGGACTAAAAGGAATGGATCTTGATATGAATTCCTAATTATATAAAATATTCAAAATCTCTGATTCCTATCTGTATTTTTTACTTATTTCTCTATTAGTCTTAATCAAGCTGGTCTCAAAGAAGTAAGATTATCACACAGCCATTTTGGTTTTCACTTTGTGTTTTCATTGTGTATAAATCAGTCCTTAAGGAATAAAACATAATTCCCAAACTGAAATAAAATGCTCTCTATATTATCTTAAAAAAAACCTTATTTCTCTCAATTGCAAAATCATAGCAAAAGAGGTTCAGTTGACTTTTATTCCATGTTATTTAGCTAAAACGAACAAATCTCTTTTTGTCTTGTGTTCTTAACAGTCTGACACAGAGTAATAACAATAATAGATATTAGAATTAAAGTTATGTTGTCTGAACTTTGCATACACAGCAACTGAGCATATGACACAGCATCATTTTAACCACATACATAGGAATGTGTAACATTCTTCTTCCCAAACAAAATTAAAATTTGGAGGAAAGAAGAATCATTTCTGTAAGGAAACATAGATTATAAAACAGCAAAAAAAACCCCTGAAATATCTCCTGAATTTAGGAAAAGGTATTCATTGATTTTCTGAATGAGACCACATTTTTAAAAGGAAATAACTTTTAAAAAGCCATCATTATTAAGTTACAAATATTAAAGTTTTAGTTACAGTGAGGGTCACTTCATTAACACAACTATATTCTATATTCTTTATTCTTATAACTAAAAACTCTCCCCTACATGGAACTAGGTCTGCAGAGCACTTACTTACAGTCAATCGATAAAGTAAGGTTGTAGAGGGTTGTCTAAGAAGTGAGGTGTGTGATTCACCTTTCTAATGTGTTTCTGGAGTGTTCTAAAAGCACCTCATGATCAGCCTAAAAAATGGGTATCTACAGTGGGATCAAATTACCTAACATGCATCTGGTGAAATTTCAGATATTATAAGATATCAAAGTTACCTTCACCAGAACTAGCTGAGAGCCTCAGAGAGGCACTCAGCATTCTAAACAGCATGTAGAAGGTCACTCATGATGAGCTCAGATATTTTAAGTTTCACTACATGCTTATGCTTTTACAGCCAAGTCTCAGCCTTCATGTCTATTTTAAAATGAGCTGATGTACAAGGTATGGCTGAGATGAATCCAATTTTCTTCATTGCAGCCTGTACGGCGCTGTGGTTTGGATGCATTAATCAAACAGGGTCGATAACAACAGCAGTGGTTTTGTTATTGCTGAACAATGTCTGCATTTTTCCCACTCTACCTCTTCTACTGAGTAGGTTGGGGTTGAAAAAGAAATTGGGAGGGGACACAAAGCCCTTCACAAGTGGATTAAAATAAATGTTCACCTTAAAACTGTGTTTTCCAAAATAAACAGCTAGGTTAGTGCATTGGATTTTCCAAACATTTGCTAAGGTACTATCATTTAAAAGTAACAGTTTGCCACATCATTATAAGTCTATTCCCTGAATCTCGCAATTGATTCCTCATAAAGCCAAATAAACTGCTACTACCTGTTCCTTAAAGCAAAGCAAATATTAGACTCTAGAACAAAAAATGCCAACACAGACAAATGATTGTCTTCCTGTAGGGAGAGCCAGCCAGGAGCAAATTGCCATTGTTCAATGATAGCAGAAAAAACATGCAGAAATTCGGCTAACTGTGTTTGAATGTTGCCTTATGAAATGCTGTGAAATAGACTTTCTTGTTGAAAAGTATGTGCCTTAGCAACTGAGCTGAGCTTACTAAAATGTTGCATTTTGACTCCTTATTGAATGAAAGACAAAAGGTCACTGTGGCCTTTACAGAAATGCATTTCACACTTTCAAACCAACAACTATAATTCAGCCAGGAAGTCTTATGTCAATTAAGAGAAGCTGGCTTTCAGAGTCTATCACTATTGTTAAAAAAACCCAAACAAAACCTTTACAACAAATCTTGACAAAATTAAAATCTGTATATAGCAAACTCTCTTGTCCATAACCTTGTAGAACACATGTAAAAATATTCAGATGTTATTAAAACAGACTAGACAAACAAGAAGATGAAGTATTGTAATGAAAAGAAGGATGGCAGGAGCTTAATACAAATGCAAAAAGCCCTAAAATTTCAGCAAAGAATTTGGGCATCCTTCAAGATATGAAAGCTGCCGTTCTTATCCCAATGGTGAATAAAAAATAACGAAAGAATTTGAAAAAAATTGACAAAAAGGAAGAGGAAATAGTGGACAGTATTATTTTTAATGACAAGGGGAAGGAACAAAGAATATGTAAGCACAATAAACTGCACACAGTGATATGTTTCAGGAAAGGAGCTCTTGATAATCCCACTCGTGAAATGGCTAAAGTAGCAGTGGTATGTCTGGGCTGTTCTGCAACCTTCCTCCTACAGCTGAAAGACAAATATATAGCAGACCAACTTGTTGCTGGACCTACTAGAAAGGAATACTGGTTCTCAAAGTGGCTATGTGTAGAATGTGACTGTTTCCATAACTATGATGCTACGAGCAGGTGCTGTGAAAGCTAGACTTCTTCCAGTTATCGGAAGAAGTTATCAACCTTTTCCTGAGCAGACAGTCTTTAGCAGAGTCCCATCACAATGGAGCCCACATTAATCTGCGTATTAATAAACTTTTACCTGATTTATCATTCCATCTCTAGGTAAAGTTTCATACATTTTCACTGTTTTCTCAACTAAAGGGCTTGTTTCCCTGATGCCTTTCTGCCTGTCCTTTGTAAAATTTGATGTCCTCCCTGTAATCCCAGTAAGGTCATAGCACTGCAACTATTCCCAAACATCTACTGTCTAATTCCATGTTCCCTATATGTTGTTCATGAAGACACAGGCATTTCAGAGAGGAATACAGTGCTGATGAGTTCCCACAAAATGTGTGAGAGCCTCTGCTGTCGTGCTGCTCTCTCATCAGTACCCTCTTTATACAGATGAACTTTGGTAGGCTCCCTTCAGCCTGATCTTGTTCAACACAAAGATACTCTTCTCCACACTACCCTATGTTTGCCAATACTGTCCACCACTTCCTCCCTACTGTATGGGTTATCATCTCCTACATGTATGCTTCTCACTTGAAAGCTGTCCTCCCTGTGTGAGTGCATCTGTTGGCAAAAATGCTTTGTTCCTTCTTGGCCAAGCGATCCTATCTCTTCCTAGCAGTTCTCAAAGGATCCCCAAGGATACAGTGTTGTATGTGATTATAGAAATATGAAATCTTCTTGTAGATCTAATATTGATCAACAAGTCTAATAAAATAGATTTAGGATATCTTGTTTACTTCTGAGTTTTCACTAAAACTCAGGGTACAGGTTTGTTTATGGATTTTATTAAAGGATCTGATAGAAAAACACACCAGGGAAAACATCTGGCTGTTGTACTTTACTGTAACTTTATTGACTTAATTAAAGGTGCAATAGTACTGAAGTCAAAATTAGTTCATATTAAAGACTGAGTCAACAGGTAAATAAGTTCTAGTGACGAAATCATCAAATTAATGCTGAAAATAATAAAAGTCTGAGATCTACACTAATATGAACCATTTTCTGTCTATCTTTCATAAAAGATGAAAGGAAGGAACAAGTGTTTTTGCAGGCTTTTCTCTCATAGTAACCTATCTCTTATTTTAGTCAATGCAGTAGATATCTGAAACTGATTGTAAAAATACTTAAAATGTAAATGCCAGTTCTTTTCTTCAACACATCCCATGAAAATCTGTTACATAAAATAGCTATTAAAAAGGCAATTATGAGGAAGTAAAAAAAACAGAGTGCTAATCAAGAACCATAACTGGGAAAAATATCTCCTACCAGAACAGCAAATCATGAAAGAATTTTTGAGATTATTATATGAAAAACCAAAATATAATTTTTCAGAAATTTCTCTGAAAAAGAGCCAAAAAACAGACAACATTTTTAATTATAAGGTTTAAATATGTTGACATAAAATCTTGAGCTTTCAATAAGTCAGTGATGACTGGGTCAAAGACTTTTAGCTTGATTTATCAGACAATATATAGCAAGTGCAAAATAATTCTACATATTCCCAATCTAATCTGATAGGCAACAATTTAAATTGATAAACACCTGGACATAAAATTGGATACATAACTGTAAGCAGAAGAACATAAATATTTCACTGAGCACTATGTCTCATAAGTTTTGCTCTATCAGGGATATCGTATCAGAAAAATCAGTGGAATATTTGTATTCATCTGTAAACACAAACGTCATTGCAAGCAATGGAAGTGAAACTGATAGTAAAACAATGCAGAGTTGCCCCAAGTTCAATTAATTGAAAGGAAATTAAGCAACAGTAACCTAGAATAACAAAGCCTACTTCATCCATATGCTGATTTCTACTTTAGTCTAAAAGTGTAAAATATATTTCAGGGTATTTGGCCTATATGTCTAAATTAATTTTAGAGATAAGCATCTCTTATCTTAAAAAAAGCAAAACAAACAACCAAACAAAAAAGGCAGCATATGAATTTATATCTCAACAAGTATTTCAATATTTCTCACAAACTCACTGTTAGCATTTAAATTCAGCTTTGTATAGAACATTATTTATTTCTGGTAGTCTATGGTTATGAAATTCATTCTCTGACCCTTTGATCCTGGAAGGACTTCAAATGACTTTTCTATTAAATACCAGTGAACTGATGTCTGTCTAAACCAAATAGTATAAGTTATATTAGGAATGCCTCCTAATGGGCTCTTCCAGTACCTCAGAACTGCCCTGAGACATGCCCAAAAATGGCAGTTTATATTTCCACCAGAGAGTCTACAGGGTAAAGAAAGCCCTATACTGAACACATAAGCTTATCTGTTTGGTTTACATCTCCACCTTGTGTGCTAGATATGCATCTTGATAAGACTTGCAGGATAGGTCACATAAACTGGACATAATACTATTCCCTCCCCTATAAGCATGGCTATACAAAACTTTGTGAGGTTAGATTTAGGGGGTGTGCACTATCCCCTAAATTTATGCTCTATGCACCACTTTGATCTGCAGATTAAATCACTTTGTTTCCATAAATTACTGATAAAAATAAATACACAAAATAAGAACAAGAGAAAAGTTATCATAGTACTAACTGTTAGATTAGCAGGAACTTGTTTAATAACCAACAAGTCTACTCTGCCTTTGCTTCTACTGATAGTGCAGGTTTCATGCAGACTATTGTCTACTCAGGGTATTTACATAACTCATTTCCCTTCATATTATATATTCAATTATGCCTCAGTCACAGTATCTAGAGATATTTTTTATTTTGAAATACTGTCAGTAGAGTTGCTGTCTGCCCTTAGCATAATAATGTAATGATGAGAACATCAGTTAAGATTGTGGGAGATCTGAGTACTAGAAAAAAGAACCTTTATTTCCCACTGACTGTCTTTAGGGAACATATGATTGATAAATGAGAAGCACTAAATCTTCCCAGATAGGTATTATGGGTCAAGAATCATGTATGATTCTCCACATTTCAGTAAAATAATCCCCTCTTACCATTAAATTCTCTGTAACCCCAGATGTATAGTATCTGTACATCATAATATCTAAGTCATTCATATTCAGGTGCCTAATCTTACCTATCCAGTCTCATCTCACATGCAGTATTTATCTGAACATAAGTACAGGTCTAAAAGAGAAGATGCAGGACCTGCAAAAAAATTATCTTCTTCTGAGATGCAAGCTGGAAGCAAAGTCTGAAAAATCGCACTTAATATTTATGTTGAGGAATTTTAACCAGTCCAGAGGATGTAATCCAGCCTAAAAGTTATAAAAAAATGTTCTGCATGTATAAGTACCTTTATGTGAGCAAGTTTAGCTAACTTTTCTCTTCACCTTGAACCAGAAGTAGACATTTACATTTGATCACTTGATTTGCTTTCTAAAATCCATTCTTCATACTGATAAAATCTGTAACTAGGAGGCTGAGACCTAGCTTATGATAAGAAATTTAAATTAAGAATTTTAATATGGAATTCAATGAAATATACATTGCACAGAGCCATTCCAGAGACTTTTAAATGCTCTGAGACAGCCACATAGGGGCTGATAGATTTGGCATAGATTCTACAGAAATCTTCTCTCAGGAGGGATGTGCTGATTGATCTCAAAAGTTATTAGGTGTTTTTGTATGAGCAATTACATTCAGCCCACAGATAAGCACATCTGAAATTGTTACCATAGTCATAGCCAGACACTCCTACAGAATGATTAATCTGCTGAATTTTAGAAGCCAACTTCTGGATGAGATTAATTAAGACCTGTAAATGCATATTAGCACTTATATGCAGATATCTACATCTACATCCCTTCCTAGGTTAGGAAGTCTTGAAAGAATTACCAAAGGAGTCTCTGAAAATTCAGTACTTCCAGAATTAAAAATGTTTTCAAATTCAAAAGTTAATTAGGTATTAAAGTCAAACCTAGGCACTTTAATTTGTACTGAAATTAGATGTTTGACATATTTTTAAATATAGGATCGCCTCTATATGATCAGACATTTGCAAATTATCTGTGGTCTTAATTTTTCTTAACAGTTTTCTTTCTTCCTTTGTGAAAATCAAAGGAAGTTGCAATTTCACTTAAGATCATGATTATTCAAGAAGTCAGTCTGCACAACTAATCAATTCTTACAAATAGCTAATTCTGATGCAGGTGGGAGGATAATGACTTTAGTGACTTGCCAAGAAAATCATCAGATATAACTTCATCACCAGTTCATTGTTCAGCTCCACAAAGTTAAAACCTTCTGGATTTTTCTTTAATGGAGACAAATGACTCTTTAGAAACCTCTGGATATATTTTATTTTATCAGTTACTACACAAAACTTTGACTTTAATTGAAATTAAAGATTGATTACATATGTCTTATACTGTATATTCATGAGATAAATTTTAGTGCATATTAATGTTAGCAAAGAATAAAGTGCTACCATATTCTCGGCAAAAACAAACAATAGCTTTGTGTTTATTTAGAAATTATATATAAATATTAATATACATAATTATATATAATAAATAAAATATATGTTGATATATCATATCGATGTATTATGTATTATATATTATATACATAGAATATATATTTAGAAATTATATATATATATAATAATTTAGGGGATGTTTTTTAATGAAGTGATTGCAAATTCTGTGACAAAATCAGAACTAACAATTTCTGAAGCTTAAGAGGTTTTGCTACCTGTTGCTGGGAGTTGTTTATTTCTTTGTGGCTTTTTGTTCAAAAATAAACAGTTGTTCTTGAAGTTTAGTGGCTTAGTGTCACCTGTATGTGCTTTGTTAGAAAGCTGAAAAGGTATTATGGTAAGAAACTTGCAACTAAGTGTAAGAGAAAAATCCTCTGAAATATATATATATATATCTACACAGAAAAAAAGCATATCTTAAACTGATAACTTTACCTTGGAAGACAGTAAGAAAGCTACTTTTTTGTTTTTGGCAGTTTTCAATTCCTGGCTTAAACTTCTTCAGACTGATGAAGGCTTGTGTTCTTTGTTTCATATATTATTGACAATAAAACAAAATGTTATCTGCTTCCAGCTGATGCCTTCAAAGAAGGAAAATAGCAACATTGCTTTCTATAAAAAATTGAAATATTACTCAAAGTTGGCATCTTATAAAGACAAGTATTAAACTTCAAGTTTAAAAAAGAGGTTTTAGGGAATGGAAGAATTAGCATGCACTGGATGAATCTATGAACTAAAATCTTTAAAGAAGTTATAACAATTTAAAATATAGAATGCAGCTGATCAGTACAGACATAAAACTCTGCTAGATTAGTATGGCCAGACAACTATACTACGTAGAAGTTACTGTGAAATGCATCATGAAGGAAGCTGGTACAAATAAAATTTTGGTAGTAGGTAATGAGAGTGCTGAGGTTCCCATGGGTTCCTATGCAGTCCCCCATCAACAGTGCATGTAAAAATCACTTTAAACACTACCAAGATAATGCTTAGCAGCCCAGCAGACTAATATAGATACAAGGAAAGCCAATGTCTTTGAACAACATTCAGATTAATGATTCAAATTGAGTTATATCCAATATTAAAAAAAATAGTTATTAAAAAATCTCTTTATTAAAGATCCATGATTCAATTTATGATAAGCAGAATTGTTTAATCCTTAAGATAATGCAATTAATTTTTTTCTACCGTGAAAACTTACAAATGCGAATATATAGCTGCTTTCCTCTGCTACACTGTGTGACACTTTACTTTTGGGCATCTGTATGTGGATTATCCATAAGAGATCTGATAAGGGTGTATAAGAAATTTTTGATTGAATATGCCATATGGCACTATATACATATGCAATGGGGTTTTTGCATGCATCTTGGGAGAAGAGAAAAAAGTTATTGTTCCCACACTAAAGGATTAATAAACATTGGTGGAAGAAACTGGATGTGAATTAGTGGTACCTCTGTGACAAATTTTTAGAGGTACAGTGACTGCCATGCCTTTCCTAATAACAGCAAATCATAATGTTAATTCTGACAAACTCTGAAAATTAATTAATTCAACTGACTGAACCCTTTTATGGATTTTTTTCTTATTAAGTGGCCTTAATATAATTTAGCTAAAGGCCTTTTCAAAATAGTTGAAATTAAATAATATCAAGTTTATTCTGAAAATAAATGAGACAGCCTGCCTAAAGATCTTATGTAGCTTAATTAATCTATATCATTATCATAGTTTCTGTGTAGATAGGATCTTATTCTCAAAGTTAAATTTTGGCTGTTAATGTTGGTGTTGGTTTAATATTTTTGCTTTTTAAGTAAGGCAAGTCAAAAAATTCATCTGTAAAAGTGGCAAAAATCACTGAGATTCTAAAGATAAAAAGCTTGCATGAAATGTGTTCATTCCTAGCTTGAAGTGGTAGGTCCTTGGAGAAGATACTTGCCGTGTTGAAGTCAGAATTGTGACATTCACCTCAAAAGGATTTGAAATTTTCTCTTCTATTTAGAAATTATTTATTTAGGTTTCACATTTGAAAATTATTAACTTATAATTTTCTTTCTAAAAAGGTATTAATTTACTTTAAGAATTATAAATCTTGCAAAACATTGTCATCAATACAAAACATCAGCAATAGAGGTTACAAAACTTTAATCTGTACATTTAAACAACTGAAAAAATTAGGAAAAGACACATGAAAGCAGCCCGCTGTAAACAGTCTTCAATAACATGATCGTATGCCTCCCTTTTTCAAAAAAAGTAAAAATATTTCATACTTATTATATTCCCCATAGTTCTGATATTGAAAAATTGTAACATATAATGCAAACTGCTCAAACATATAATTTCATAAATAATTTCTGCATCTTATTACTAAAGTAGTTTCAGTGCTGTGTTTGACAGCTTTACAAAGAGTATTGTGTGCTCAAATTACTTTGTTAATCCTGAACAGTGTTCTGCCTTTTTCCCATTTTCAGTTTCTGAGCCACTGTAAGAAGAAAGCATAAAATTGGCCACTGGTTTTAGAAGATAGGACCTATATTTTTAAAGCACGACACCAATTTACATTGACTGATTTATCAAAGGCTGTCATCAAACTCTGCTAAGCTCAAGAAGCTCAAGACTTCTGAATGTTTAGTAGTATCATATTTTTTGTTGAGGACACCCACATTGTCTAGGAAGAATTCCATCTCTGTAACAATACCTTTACTCTTCCTCAGATTCCCTTTGAATATACTGCATTTAATAATTCCTTAGTAAGAAAACATACAGGAGAGTATTCCTCAGCAACTGCCAGTTCTGTTCTTTTTCTCTCACCCACTCCCCAGTTTCTCCCAATCACCTCCAGTCTAGCAGGCAATCTTTAACCAGCAACTTCACCTTAAATTCATTTTTATGATTAGGGGTAAAAAACTCATTGAAACATAATTCTTCTTGACTTTTTACATCAGTGACTGATGTATAATACCAGTATATAATGGATAACCGCAGTTATCAATACATTTTTTTTTTCTGTTAAAGCACAATATTCCAAATAGTACAAATGTACACCTAAAAACTTTAAGTGAGCTTGAGGATTTCAGTTTTGAAAAACTGCTCTTTATGGATACAGAAATAGTATCAGGGAGCCACACTTCATACAATAACAGGTTATTAGACTTTTTTTAGACTGGTTATTCCCAACTCTATTTTGTGTAAAAAAGGAGCATAGTTGCTCACCAAGTGTTTTTTAGCCCTAGCAATTTCATCCTTTTTTGAATGCCGTGAGTGTTAGTTGCCTGAGTATTGTAAATTTCTCTCTTTGCTTGAGATTCATTTGCTTTTTCAAAAAAGTAATATTTTTTCTTCATTATTAGCTCTGCATGAATTAGCTCATTCTCCCTAAGCAAATTCTAACTTTAAATGCAGTGCACAATTTTGCATAGAAAGCACTCTTAAGCATGTATATATTCCTTTAGATAAAGCACAGCTTACAAACCATATAAAAGTAGCAAGATTACAAGGAAATTTCAGGCTTTGTTTTTCTCACAACCATAACAGTACAAAACCATGACAAGCTGTGCTGCTTTCTCATCTCTGGTTTTGTTCTTACATCCAAGGTATAATTGATACAGAAAATGAGGGGGTGCTATCTATCCTTCCTTTCACACACTTCCTCTACTCTTTCCCAGCTGTCTTACTTCTGTGTGCATCTGCCTGATACTGATACAATATTTTCAATAACAGATTTTACTGAACTCTCAAAAATGCTTAAGGCACAAACACACATATTTAATATATGAACATATGCATAGTAGATATACACAAAAAGATTTAAAACAAGATAAACCAAAACAAAACCATCAGTAGACTTGCAGACTTGAGACTTAAAAGCTTGGGATTTTTTTTTAAATAAATTTTTCAGTGCAAGCCAAATTCACTTCCCCTTCTTTATTTCTGAGTACATAATTAAATAAACCAGGTTTTTTCATCCCGCCCTGGAAACGAGTACAAGAGACTCCTGCAGACTCTTGCTAACTTTGATTATTTGCTGTGTACCTGTGTAGTAAGAGGAGGCTGCAGACACAGGATGGTTTTAGTAAAAGAAGTTACAAATTATCTAGAACTGGTTTTCTTCATGTTACTTCTCCTCTTCCACAGCAGTAATATTTCTTCTTTTCTATTTACGAATATAGAGGGCCAGATGGAATCTCTTCTATATTTAGGTCCAGTTATATACCAGTTAAGGGAAAAAATTACCACTGGGGAAGAACCATCATGATTTTAATATAAACTTGCTTTTCAACATCTAATAGTGGATTATTTTCACCTCCATTGTTCAGAAATGTTATTTTTATTTCCAGTATAAATGCATATACTGATACATCCTTGCATCAACATGGTTTATCACTCCAAATTGAAATTTTTGTCACTGGGGCTTATCCCATGTATACTAAAAGACACCCATATATTCCCTTTGAAGATTTAAATTGTTAAATTAAGACTATTAAGATTATTTGCTCTCCAACTGAATGTTTTCCTTACTTCTGAACATAAGAATATTCCTTCCCTGAACCAACAACAATTCAAACTCACTTTTATATCAAACTCTGGTGAGTTGGCCTTGGCTGAATGCCATGTGCTCACCAAAGCTGTTCTATCATTTCCCCTCCCGAGTTGAACAGGGAGTAAAAATATAACAAAAACATGTGGGTCTAAATAAGGACAGTGAGAGATCACTCACCAATTCCCATCATGGGACTTGACTCAGAGAAATCAATCAATTAAGAATAGGGTAATGAGAAAAAAACACCAAACCTAAGAACACCTTCCTCCATCTCTCCCTTCTTCCTGGACTTCATTCCTGAGTTTTTCATGTTTTCACCACCAGTAACATGGAGATGAGGGCTGCAATTATCTCATCACATGTCTCTACCAATCCCTCCTGTTCAGGAGAACTCCTCAGACTCTTTCCCTGATCAAGCATGGGGTCCCTGCCACAAGAGACAGGCCACCAGGAAGCTCTCCACTGTAAGTCCTTCCCATGGGCTGCAGTTTTTCACAAACTGCTCCAGCATGTGTCCCTTCCATAGCGTGCAGTCCTACAGGAATAGACTGCTCCAGTGTGGGTCCCCATGAGGCCACAAATCTTGGCAAGAAACTTGCTCCAGGGTGGACTTTCCACAGAGTCACAGCCTCCTTCAGGCATCCACCTGCTCTAATGTGGGGCTGTCCATGGGCTGTAGGTGGATCTCTGCTGCAGTGACAGAGCTGCCTCACCATGATCTGCACCAGAGCATGCAGGGGAATTCTTTGCTCTGCTCTCTGGAACATCTGCTTCCCATCCTTCACAGACTCTAGTGTCTGCAGGGCTGTTTCTCTCACATGTTTTCTCTGCAATGTGCTTTTGTGCTGTAACTTTTCCTCTTCTGAAATATGTTTTCCACGTGTTACCACTGTTTCTGATGGGATTGGCATTGCCCAGCTGTGGGTCCACCTTGGAGCCAGCAGGCATTGGTTCTATCAGACTTGTGGGAAGCTTCTGGCAGCTTCTCAAACCAGCCACCTCTGTATCAAAACATGCAAATATAGTACACAAATGCAATCAGAATTATACATATATACATATATACGTGTCTTCATAACTTACACAATATCATTATTAGTCATTTAGTGCTACTGCAAAAAGACTTCTTAGCTAAAACCTAGTTCTTTATTTCCACCTTTCTTAGGTGCATTGCATAAACAATGCCTTGACTTGTGATTTCTATGCATGCTATGGCCAGCAGAAGGTTTCAGAAACTGGGAAATATTCTCACATCTGAAAGAGGATCAGCTAATATGTCTATTTCTTAGTCATTTCTTTGGTGTCATATCTATTCATATCATTATGTGTGTACTTTTTAGGTCTAGGATCCATAATGCCTTTCTCCTGTGGTTCTTTTTTTAGATATAGATATAGATTATATAGATATTTATAGATATTTATAACTGCAAAGAAATCTTCATTTATTTTAACTTGCCTTCTGAGGTACAACTTGACTTAATAATTTGGTGTATTCTCAGTTTTTGCCTGGACTTTCAATATTCTATGCACTCCAATTTCATTATATGCAGCTTTCTTAGAATTGCAAAATTCATGCTTAGTCATAATATCATTATAAATTAATTAATTTTTCTTTCAACTCAGGGAACCTTCCTTACAAAATTGTTCTCCCTTCTTGCATACACTTTCAATTCCACACATACTATCTGCACATTTGATTCAATTCAATTACAAAACTCTTTTAAGCTCCACATTTGACTTCAGCAAGATTTTAGTAGCTTTATGTGTTTCATGCTAATATATCAGCAGAATTAATAAAATAAATTGTCCTAGTGTTTCTGCTATTTGAGAGACATTTATCTTTAATCCTGCCAGATTTTTTGGTTTAGTTATCCAGATATATGAAAAATAAAAAATAATTTGAGCTGACTTTGAAAACAAAGAACTTGATTGTCACAATCTTTCATCTCAGACTTTCATGTCTAAAACCCATTTACATTTTTGCTTCGTGAAAACATAAAACTGACGTAAAAGTATAAGAGTTCTGTTTGTGAGTTCAAAATGCAATATTGCATCTCCAGATTGCTAAGTGGTCATGTTAAAGCATAGACTTTATTCAGACATTGAAGAGAAATTTATTTTATACATTTGAGTGAACAAATATCCTGCCTGCTTAACATGGTGAGCAGAAGTCCTGATGAAGAACAGGGAAGAATGAAGATGACTGTCATTGGTTATGGTGTATCCCCTTTGCCTCTGACTGCCTTATTAACAGCAAAGCTTATAAACACTTTATAAACAGTCTGATGATCTTTCTTTCTTTCTTTCTTTCTTTCTTTCTTTCTTTCTTTCTTTCCTTCTGTCTTTCTTTCTGTCTTTCTTTCTGTCTTTCTTTCTGTCTTTCTGTTTCTCTCTCTCTCTCTCTCTCTCAGCTACAAGGGCACGTTGCTGCCTCATGACCAGACCCTCACCTAGCAGCACCCCAAAGTCCTTGGCAGGGCTGCTCTTGATCAGTTCATCCCTCAGTCAGTATTGGCGCTGGGGGTTGCCCTGACCCAGCACCTTACACTTGGTCTTGTTAAACAGCATGGTATTCTCATGGGAATACTTCTTGAGCTTGTTCAGGTCCCTCTGGATGGCATCCCATCCTCCAAGTGTGTCTGCTGTACCACTCAGCTTGGTGTCATTGACAAATTTGCTGAGGTTGCACTTGATCCCTTCATCTACACCATTAATGAAGATATTAAATAACACTGGTCCAAATACCGACCCCTGAGGGACATCCTTTGTAATGGTGACCACCAGGACTCCAAGCCCTCAACCATTGTTTTCTGGATGTGGCCATCCAAACAATTCCACATCTATCTACCAACCTAACCACCAAATCTCTCTAATTTAGAGAAGGATGTTGGGAAGGACTGTTTCTAAGGCTTTACAGAAGTCTAAAAAATGACGTCTGTATCCCTTCCCTTGTCTACTGATGCAATCACTCCATCGTAGAAGGACATTGGGTTGGTCAGGCAGGACTTGCCCATGGTGAAGAAAACAGCTTCTAAGAGGATTTGTTCCATGATCTTCCCAGGCATAGAGATGAGGCTGACAGGTCAGTAGTTCCCAAGGTCCTCCTTTCCACCCCTTTTAAAGATGGGTACAGTATTTTCCCTTTTCTAACACTTGACTTAGCTGTGTATGATATAAGAGGGAAGAGCCTTTCCTGATTTTGGGAATACTGTAATGTGACTGTAGTTCTTTCAGTGAAGTCTTTTCAAAGACAAACAAATGTATATAAAATACACAACCTTCCTTAAAAGAGGCAAACTAAAAAGGCTTCAACCAAACACTAAGAGTAACATCCTATTGCATATACCTTTTTCCATATTTATGTTGTCTGTACAGTCAACAGATGCAACCAGTTATCCACTTATCCAGTTGTTACTTCCTATTTGTTCTTTGTTTCTGTACTCTGGACACTAGCTGCTTAGGACCAATTTGTCCAATGCACATAAGATTAAGCACTAAAACTTTCAAAAATGTCTAAAACAGTTCTGTGGGTGTATCCAACACAAGAAGTGTTTGTTACACATAAAAAAGATGACAAATGTGCTAGGCCTAGGTGCAGTGCCTTAAATCAATGTGACAGTGACAGCTCCTGGCTTCCTACCAAGCCAAGTATAGCTTAGCCGTAGTGTGTGAACTACCAGCTGGCAAAGACAGAAGAGGCTGGGGATCCCTACTGCATACCATCCATCACACTGTTCCCTGTGTTTCTTCACCCTTTCTAACTTCTACAGAGAGCAGCATGTAAAACACTTTTTCCTTTACCACAGAACCCTACATCATTTGCAATTCAGAAAATGTAAGAGCCCCTCATACAGGTCATAAGGACCTGTGTCTAACAGTTTATTAGCAGCCCAACAGTTGATTAATAGCTTCAGGATCAGTACCATACTTGAAATACAGGTGTGGGTTTTTTAATGGTCACGCTTGATACCCTGTTCTTACTCGTTTTGAAATGGCAAAGAACAAATGTAATTAATAACATTTTGATACTACAGATCTGCATTTCCCATCTACACTTTAAAAATTCTGTTCATCTAATTTAAACAGGAGGCTAAGAGGTGACTTTATTGCTGTCTACAGCTTCCTGAGAAGCAGGGATGGAGGTGCTAATCTCTTCTCCCTGGGATCCAGGGAAAGGATGTGTGCAAAGAATGGTTCAAAGCTGTACAAGGGGATGTTCAGACCACACAATGGGAATAATTTCTTTGCTGAGAGAGTAGTAAAACCCTGGAACAGGCTGCTTAGAGAGGTGGACGATGCCCTAATCTTGACAGCATTTAAGAGGAGTTTGGATAATGTCCTCAATAACATGCTTTCCTTTTTCATCATCCCTGAAGTGTTTGGGAAGTTGGAGTAGAGTATCACCATAGATTCCTTCCAACTTAAACTATACTGTTCTGTTTTATTCTGTTTTGTTCTATTCTAATCATGATGAAGAAAATTTTTAGTATAGAAAAATATTCATATAAACAAAATTTTAAGCAAAGAAACTTTATTGATGAAATCAAATAAGTGAACCACTTAATATGAAAAACATTTGTGAAATGGTTTGTTCATGTAAATATTCATGATACTTGTAAATGCAGACAATTTTAACATGTTTTCTAGCACTTTTATAAGTGATGAAGAATTAATAAATTATTCACATGTCTAAGTCTAGTATAAACACAATAATGTTTTAGCTAATAATTCAGAATAATTAAAAAAAACTATAATATGTAATGAATAATTCAAAACGACTCCGTTTATTTTTAAAATGTCTTCATATGTTGTAGCAGAACTTATGGATCTCTTCAGTAGAAGAGTGCTTGTGGGTTTTTTTTCTTCTCTTTATTTTTGAAAAGCAAAACTTAAAATTAAAAGCATACTGACAAGCTTAAATTTATCACAATTGCTTGATATTAGGTGTGCAAATTCCAAAAAGTACAGAGCCAGGCACTTTTCAGTGGTGTCCAGTGACAAGACCAGAGGCAGTGTGCACAAACTGACACACAGGAGGTCCGTCTGAACATCAGGAAACAGTTTTTCACTGTGGGTGACCAAGCATACTGGCAGAGGTTATTCAGAGACGCTGTGGAATCTTTCTTCTCAGCAATATTCAAAAGCCGACAGACATGGTCTTGAGCAATTGGCTCGATGTTACCTTGCTTGAGCAGGGAGGGTGGCTGAAACGACCTCCAGACATAAGCAAAAGGGGACCTCTTTATTTTGTTTTGATTTTCTACAAGCATGTAAGTTTTTGTGCATTTTTGAAGAAGAAAATAATATTTACGTGGATTTTATTGTCATTTTTTAATTTTAACTTTCTCTCTTCACTTATGCAGGAGTTAAAAGAGGAAGTTTCTCAAATATTACAGTTCAAACCCTATTCTACTTTACTACCAGCCAATATCATTCAGGACTAGCTGCTCTCCAAATTGCAGTAAAGATTATGTTTCTTTACTTTTGGCATAGGAGAATATGAAAGAGTTTCTTTACCTGATTTTTCAAGAGAGAGCTGTAGCATTATGAGCACAGAATATGAAGTCTGGATATGAAGTCTGAATTAAATGTCAACATTAAGGCCTCTAATATGACTTAGACAGTATTGTAACAATTCTTGCTTCTGGGATATAATTTATACTTTGTAAATGTATGTACGCAAAAAAAAAATCGGTTTCCATTTCTAAAGATGAGTGTTAGCTGTTTCCACTTACAACATTTAATTTTGCATTTCCAAAGAACTACAAAGAATGTTAGGTAAATGCCAGTAGGTTTAAATTAAGTACACTACATAGAAAGTTATATTTTCACTCAAAATATTACAGCACATAAAAAACACCCACAAAATAGAGCATTTATATTTGACCTTGACATTTGCTAATATTCTATCAAAATGTTATTGTATGACTGAAAAATAAATGAAGTTATAAATTTTAGTTGAACAAGGTATTCGTGTATACTCACAAAATTATGAAATACAGAGATCTGAGTGAAAAGTAATTTACGTGGTACAGATTTTAGATGCTGATAATATTGAAACTTTAAAAAATTTATAGTATGTAGATAGCTCAAAACTCTTTTGTGAGACTTTCCTTAGAGGGCGGTGAGGCACTGGAAAAGATTGCACAGAGAAGTTGTGGGTGCCCCATCCCAGGGGTTGTTCAAGGCCAGGTTGGAGGGGGCTTTAAGCAACCTGGTCTAGTGGAAGGTGTCTGTGCCCATGGAAGGGGTTTGGACCTTGAAGATCTTTAAGGTCCCTTCCAACACAAGCCTATAACTCTACTCTAAAGAGTAGAATTTTAAAAGTGGACTAATCTGTGGACTATTTCTACCTTTTCTAGAATACCTTTTCTAGAATAAGTATTAAATCCCTGCCTTTGATCAGAATGAAATACAGAATTCCATGTGAAGCCTATCAGATTTGAACACAACTTGGACAGAGCTTGGACCTGTTTACCTGGTTCTACAGTGGAGTTTTAAACAGGTCTGGACAGAAAAATTCAATGATTTTCATTACTAAAGAAGGACATGATACACCACTGGGTGGTATAGTTCTGTTCTGGCATCTATCCTACCATAAATTCAACCGCAAAAATTTTCAGAAAAAGCTCTGATGGAGTCATGTCAAATAAAATTATTTCTGGGCTATGTTTCTACATTTTTCCAGCCAATGAAAAATAGCTGAATTGCAATCTTTCAATCTATCCCATTGTTAAATATAAAAATAACATGACACTGAAATGTACTTTTAGACTGACTTGAACTACATTAAAATTAAGAATGGTTTTGAATTTGGGTTTTATTTTGGTTTTTTGTTTTGTTTTGTTTTGTTTTGTTTTGTTTTGTTTTGTTTTGTTTTAATGGAGTGGGGATATTAATGCCTTGCAAAACTGAGTGGAGCTATTTGAAAGAAAAAACGTTGCAAGACCAAGTTTCAGTCAAAATAATATGGTTCAAGTTTTAACAGCTAAAATATTTAAATAACTTAAGTATTTCACTTTTATTATACTGTTTTGTGATTTCATATTCATTACTTAGAGCTTATTTATTTTTGAATTACTATTAAAATTTTGTAGGCTTTAAAAGAAAAAATCACATTTTTTGTGTAGTGGAGCAATTTAGGATTTTCATGGTTTTGGTTTTGGGCAGTGAAGTAACTTAGGTGTTTTTTCTGTTTTGGTTTCTTTCAAGAATGAATGAGTAAATTAAAGTCTACAGGATGGTGTTTCTATTATAGGGCTGTCTTTGGAATGTTCTTCTGAATGACACCTATTCATTCATCTGCTCTTAGAAAACTTGTACCATAGTCACAGTAGTTTATTGCCTTCAATTTTTTACTTTCAAAGCAATTAATAATCTCTCCATTTTGAGATATTTTTCTTTGCTTGCATGTTTATTTCTTTTCTTTGCTTGTCTACTTGTTTTCTTGTACTGGAGACCTAGATCTGGACTCTGCACTCCAGCTGTAGCATCCCATGCTGAGTAGGAGGAAATGTTAAATCCCTGGACTGCCTGCTGGAAACACCCTAATGCAGACCAGAGTGCTCTTGATCCAGTTTAACCAATAGTTATTAAGTGACATTTAACAATTTGTTTAAGGTTTTAGCTCTTTGGAGGCATTTTTTATTCTGCTAATTTTGCCATTTATCCTCACATAAAGAAGGTACCTTGCAACCTTTTTGTCTGAACAATGTCATGTAGCCAACACTAACAAAAGAGTTGTCCCAGATGTCCATTCTTTATTATGGAAGGAAATAGAATATACAAAAGATGCATTATGCATGGCAGGAATAAAAAGTTTCTTATTTAGAACTAAGAGGAAGAGGCAGGAAAAAAGTCCAATTCTGTCAAAAGTGCATGTCATTTACTAACAAAATATTTAAGAAAAATATATCAATTGATGAAAAATGATCAAGACAGTTCAGTTAGAGAGAAAGAACCAAACCACCCTGATCAGTAGCTCCCTCATTAGTATGATCAAAAATAGCTTTGCTGTCAAGAACAGAACAGTACACCCTATTTAAATTGAATTTGAGTTGTTTCTTTTGGTAGTTATGAACAACCCACATTGTAAAACACCAATGTTAATTCCTCTTGATTCACACATCATCTTAACTTTTCAAAATGTGATGAGCAGCCCCCAGAAGTCCCCAACATAGCTGCTGCTGTAACGCTTCAGGTTTTTCTATAATCACCTTGAGTCAAGACTTAACAAGTGCCCTAAATTTCATCACACAATGTTTATTCAGTCAGTTTTCTTTCCTTTACAAGCCTGAAATAATTTTCTGTGAAGGCATCACAATGGCACAATAGTAAATTCAGTTTGTTGATTCCAGGGCGACAGCTGAAAGCAAAATGTCACCTGTTCACCATGACAGTCTGAATTTGCCTTACAAAACAACACTAAATTTCCAGGTGAAATGGCAATCTTCCAGCAGCACCAATGTTTATCACCCAAGCATCACCTTTGATACTCTGAGTCTTGAATGTCTACAGAGAATGGGAGTACAAACCAAAATGAAGGAGCCCAGAAAGTCAAAACCTAGCAGCTGTTTTACAGAAGTAACCTTGCCTGTATCTGACTGAAATAGGTAATATTATGCAAGCATGTAAGCATTGTAACTCATATGTTCTTGGAAGAATAAAAAAGTATAATATATCCATCTCAGAGTAATTACTGGGCACAGAACTAAGAATTTTTAATCCAGTGAACTTTGATGTCCTCCTACCCTGTTTTGAAGAAATAAGCAAGTCTGTCACTGTGTCTCCTCTAACTGTCACAGAGACAGTACATGCACCCAGTTTCTTACCCTCAGTTTTTACCTCTGTGTTTTTGTTGATCTAGTTGTTGGACCAAACACTTTAATGTCTTCAACTACTGACTATTTAGGTTTAGAACAGTTCAAATTTCCAGCTGGATGTCAGAACATGTCTTCAAGGTTCAGTGTAAGCTTTCTTCTTAACTTTAGGTGCAATTTTCTACAGGTGGCTAAGCAGAAGGTAGATTTATATAGCTGTAATAGGAACAAAATAGTTATGCTTATATTAAAGCAAAAGGGCTTCAGCAACTGTTTTACAAGCTTGCTTGGTCTGAAGTGTAGCATGAAATATAATTTTCTATGTGAGAAAACTGTTAGGAATGCAAAACCAAACGGACCATTAGGGCAGGCAGGTAAAAGCCTTTAGGCTTCCTGTTCAAATTATCAATTGTGTCCCTACTGAAAACAGATGTTTCTAGTCTTACTTCTAGTTTGATCAATGAAGAAGATATATTATTAAGTTTTGAATTGGTGCTGCCTACCATGTAAATAGATGGCATGCCACATTGAGTCTTCATAGCTTTTTATAAGAAATAAGGAGGAGAATAAGGCTGAAACTTTCAAGTATTGTGAAATAAATGTACATATTACTCAGGATTATACTCATTTTGTGCTAGAACTAATATTAGCCATTTTTGTGTTTTGGCTTCAAGAATATTATAATTGTTCTTAGTACCTTTAAATATTTATCTTATATGCAGTATTTTTCCATTGATTACTAAACCAGGAAGTAGACTAAATAAGTATTGATGTCATTAGATATAATTAAAATCTTTACAATTTTTTTTAAAACCACAACATTTAATTGTATTTACAAAGTCTATAAATAAACTCATACTTTGTACAGTCAGATACAGAATGACTAAATAAATAGTTCAGGATCCTATATAATAGGCATGAACAATGGAATTTTCTACAAAATATTTATTTGATGGTACCAGAAACCTAAAAAAGAAATTGAAAAAGAAACACTGATTATTTGATTCATATTACCTACAAAACCCATGTGACAAACAAAACTCATGTGAAAAGCTCCACAGTTTAAAAAAACCAAAACAACAGTAAAAAAATTGACCACTGGCTTCCCACTGAGAGTATTTGAAAAAATTGTTTCAGAAATTCCATAATTTTTAAAATTAAGATTAAAAAATCCAATATCAGATTGTGCTTTATCTTCATTGCTGTTTGGATCTCTAGATGTACAGTATATAGAAACAGTGAGGGACTTCAATACTATTGTAAAGGAAGAGAAATATTTAAACAATAAATACCCTAAAGCAAGAAGGAAGGAACACAATAATATAAAGTTCTAAATTTCATAGATAAAACATGAAATAGACAAGCCTTGCTTGATCTTCTGTTTCCCTTCCTTTTACCTTCTCTTTCCTTTTCGCTTTCCCCTCCCCTTCTCTTTCCTCCCCTCTCCTTCATTCCCCTCCTTGTCACCTCCTCTCTTCTCCTTGATGTGATGATTATTAAGAAGTACCCCAGCTTTAGATGTAGGCCCACATGTTTCAGACAAAAATTCAGTGTGGAGGAATCACCCGTTGCACTTTTAACTTATGCTAAGGATCTTCATAAATCTGTGACAACCCCCCTTTTTTGATGGTGCAGATTTTTAATCTCTGTTCAAAGGAGCTAGCAATTATAAATTTCTTGGAATTTACATGTTAAAGTTTACAAATTGCTAACATTACTTTCAGTTCTGGCATTGTTGTGAGAGAATCTGAAACAACTAACTTGGACACTATGTCTGTGTAAACAGGCAAGATTAAAAATCAAAGCACTAAAAATTGGATTATTTCACTTTCCTTTCCAGTTATTTTGCTTTACAGCGGGGAAATAGCATTTTTGGTAAGAAGACCTGTAGCTTCTTAGTTTCCTGGAAGAAGATCTTAGTCAAATCCTGTATACTTGACAGCTCTTGAAACTGAGGATGAGAAATGGCAAAGTTGCCTTCATAAAAAGCCTCATTTCCCTGCAGGGCAGTCACAGGAGTTTGCAGGGGATGGAGAAGTTGGATTTAAGCTCCTGGTTGCCAGGCAACAGGTAAGGAATGAGCAGATCTTTCTTAAAGAGATTGAGTGGTCCTTCACAAGTGTTTATACACAAAGAACTCCAGCTTGGAAAAAAGCAACAACAACAGCAAGAAAAAACTATTCCTGCACGGATAAGATTGCTCTGAACATTTTGAAGACAGAAGGGTTCTGTAGTCCACAAACTAGCCCCTGAAATCAAGAGAACCATCATTTCTTTTCCTTTTATATGATCTTGAGTGCTGGTTTTAGTTTGTTGGTTGGTTGGTTGGTTGGTTGGTTGGTGGGGATGCTTTGGGTATATTTCTTCTTTGTTTGTTATTGTTACTGGGTTTCCATTTTTTACTATTTTGTCCCTCTTAGACATAATCAATTTCCAGAGAGGTGAAGGGGCGTTTTGGCTATTTTTGCTATTTTTATCTTTTAAAATCATATAATAATATAGTTCTTGATATGAAAAGACAAATCAGTCTTAGTGCTTCAGTTAAACATGGCCAAAACAGGACATTAAAAGGCTTCTAAAAAAAAGAACTTTAATGTCCAGTTATCCCTTCTTTCATGAAGAAATGAACAAAAAATAAAGGCATTACTAATCCTTTGTGAACTTCCCCATTTTGGTCTTACTTTTTATCACAGAATTTGTTGTTTTCCATGTTAATCTAGTTTACCATATGTGGCTCCATTCAAAGATGAAAACAGAAGGTTTATCTAAAAGAACAGGTGGTATTTTATGTTGGATTTCTATTGAAATATGTAAGTATATTACTAGAAGTTACCCATATATACACAACTACAGAAAAAAACCCAACATAGTTTAAATGGGGAATTTCCCTATTTAAGAAAACACTGAAGTTTTTGTTCATGACCTTAATTTAATGAAATGATGTATAGGTAGACAATGTGAAGTTATGCCTTAAAAACATAATTTTAGGCTTTTCATGTCTTTGTTTAACTTTCTGATAAGCTCTGGTAGAGGAGACCACAATCAAGCTGCCTGAAAGACAATGCTAGAAGGGGTGATATAATTGCTGTGGAAATGAAGGTGTAGTTTTAAAGCTGAGAAGTTAACTAAAATATAATGCCTTCCATCTGTTGGTATCAGAACAGTGCACACTAAGGAAACCATCTTCCATCACATCTGATGTACAGAAATGTATTAAGCAAAATTAAATGAGATATGTTTATGATGGTACATTAGTCCTCAAGAATAATTAAATTGACTTCAGTGAAGACTGAAACGTATGTGAAATTAAATCAATTTTCTTTTGTAATTTTTGAGAAATTCCAGTTTTTACAAAAGAAAAAGAAACAAGAAGGGAGGGGATATTTTTCTTTTCCATAAGGAAATTTGCTGAACAGCATATTGTAACATCGTGGACAGCTCTCAGAACAGAAACCTATGTAATAAAATGTGTATATCTTTGTGAAGTGACTGTGGGTTAGTTTGGGTTTTCTCTTTTTTCCCTTTTCATAATTTCCTATCTATCTCTTCTTTTTTTTCTGTTCGTTTTTTTTTTTTTTTTTTTAACTTCAGTTTTCTTATTACCCTCAATAGCTGATTCAGGAATTTGGAATAATGGGAGTGTTTGAAATAACATACATTTTTAAAATCCTGGAAATTGATTCATGGCTTCTTTATCACTGTATTTTCAGCTTCAGTCATTTCATTTTAAGCTAAGGGAAACATCTCCATAACCTAGAGACCTATTTTAATCCATATTTTAGGAAATCTAAAAAAAATCCTGAAATGTGTAATTTATGTCCTGTAAAACTTAGCAGAGATAAAATGCTTATGGATGTTAGTGAAGCTGTCAGATTGAACTCCTTAAATTTAGACATAAACTTGTTATGCAATTAAGACCTTCTTCAACTCCCAAGTGAACTCTAAAGATCAGTTTCCTTCATCTATATTGCAGGCATACACAATAAAAAAAAACTATTTTGTTGGAAAGATATGAACTTTTTGAGATTCCAAATGCAGTTCCTTTTAGAAAGCTTTAGGATACTTCTGGCTGCTCAACTTGAGTTAAAGGGGCTTATCTGATATACACTGCCTTACTTCAGTTTAGGACAACACAGATGTGCTATCTAAGCTTATCTCCTCTTTCTTTCTGTCTTGGCACATTCTGTATGACATGGGCATAGTAACTCAGCTACAACCAAAAGGCACCAGTAATCCCGAGCCACAACAACTGCTGTTGCACAGGAGCAGTGTATCCAACCCATCCAACTCCACCATCACTTTCTAATGAGCTATTCAGACACAAAATTAATAGGGGAGCAGTAGATATTTAACCACTGAAGTGCATTGCACTGCATTCACCCTGTGTGAGCCAAGACTTCCATGAGATCTAGTTAAGAAGATAAGCCCCCTGAGGACAAGTTTGAACACATGCGATCACTTCATCCACAGCACTCTAAGAATAAGCCTGTGAGGAAGTTTTCTCTAGAAAATACCAGCGTGATTGATACCTTCTGCTACTAAAAATGTTAAGGTTTGACATTGCATTTTCCTATCTGCTTTCCTAAATATCAGTGCTGATATTTAGGGCTGTTCCTGAGTGACATTACATTGTCCTAAGTTTTGGTTTTGATTTCATCCATTCTCATTTGTCCTATCTCCTTTCTCATTACAAGCAAGTCAGATTTGTTTATTTAAACAAACAATGCTTTAATTTTCCTGATAATCCATACACTGAAATTCATGTGTTTCTACAAATAACACGCATTAACTAGAGATTCTATGGATGATATTTGAAAAATTACCAGCACAAACACCTCCCCCCCATATAGACATCAAAAGTGCTTAACTTCTGCCAGAAGACATTTCCTCATTCGTCTCATACTGTGACATAAGCCTAAAGTTTCTTTTCTTCCAGTGGTTTCTCAGTATTATATTCACTAATATATTGCCATACTTCGATTTGGCACATCATTTTGTCTGGACAAAAAATGAGATAAATAAATATCTCAGAAGCTTCTTTTTCTTTTGTTTTTATCCTGCATTAGTCCATGGGATTTCAGTGTTTTACCTCAAAAGAGTTAATTAGAAGTATCTGTGGTAAACAAAGGTTTTACAAATGTTTTAGTTCTTATTTCAAGTGTGGATTTCCACTGAACTGTTCTCTTACAGGAAATTAAGGAACTCCTACTGAAATTAAAGAATCTTACAAAATTGACTTATTTAATCATGACTTGTGAAGTTTTTTTCTATGTTTTAGTCATGGTTTTGTACAACAATTTATAGATACATCAAGCTTGTATGGCTGTATGCCTTTCATTTGAGAAATAAGACAGAGTTTACCAAGTTTAATAGAATATTTAATAATTTAGTTCTCCCTTAGTCATTTAGCTATTTAGCTTGGTATTTAAGAATTTAAAAAAAAACTTTATCTACCAAACTGCATATTTTTATAAAATAAGTCCCCTATAAAGTCTCTAGGTTGCCTCTTCAGAAGACACTACATTTTTTAATGCCAATATTCTAAATAAAATCTTTTTTAAAAACACATTATAAAGTGATGTATTTCTAAAAGTTCAGAGCCATCAGAAGCAGGCAGTAATGCTAATATATTCCTGTTCTACCCATCTGTAGAGAGCTTTAATTTAAATCTTGTTGATTTATTCGATTTTAAAATAGTGCTAGGAAAAGCTGCACTTAACGTTCTTTCTGTTTTCATTAATTAACCTCCTTTTTTCTAAGTTTTTTAGAGTTGGTGGAAGAGGAGTGATTTCTCCACAACACCCCCAAAGCTCTCTTTTCTTTCTTGCTCTCATCCCACAGACCTCCACCCCCAAAGAACATCTGACTATGTCATTTTACTTTAAAAATTTTGCAAAGCAGAAGACATATACACCTAACTTTCAAATTAAGCCCAACCTAGTGAACCTATGCCAGGGAATAGAACATTTACATTTGTTTCAGTTATGAGTGTTTATGAAAATATTTTGATTATAGAGAAAGCACTAAAGGCATACTATTTCATGTATTACTGCATGGCCAGAGGAAGAATTAAACTAGAAACTACAAATCAGTAGTTTTCAGAGGTAGGTGTGATACTCTATAGAAAATAATAAATTCCATTTTGAAGAATACCGTAGGAACCTAAATTAATGTTATCTCCATTAAGACAAAAAATTCCTAGACAGATAACTTTCTTAGCTGAGAAAAAGATTGCAAGATCTTTTCTGTAAACTATGAAGTAACTGTTTAGGTAAAATACACTGATTAATATATATCTTTATAATTATTTAGATGAGCTGCAAAACCAAAACTTCTTTTCCTTGGATGTTTACAATATTCTATGCAATGAGGCCAGAATGCTTGTAGATATCTATTTAGGTAGACATAAAAAAAGTAGCTGAAACCTTGGTGTGAAGTGTTAGAAAAAAAATTGCTTTTTAAGGACAATATATTCCAATTCCCAAAAAAACTTCAGTATAACTGCTAACAGCTGGTGTAGCCCAAAAATTTGCTATCTTCCCCATTCACTTGCTAGATAATGATCATCTTGACATACAACCTTTCTTGTTCAGATCATGTCACTTCATTTAATCCTAAAATGTTTAGCTGCAGCAATTTATAGTCTTTTGAGAAAAGAAACAGATTAGACAGTCAAGGAAATAAAACTTGGAAAATTATAAAGAATATGAGACTAAGGATCTTTCTTAAATTCCAGTAACAGGAACATTAAAAAAATTAGGAAAGGACAACTAATTGATATGTACTCTCTATAAAAGCATTGGAAAACTTTTTTAACATTATGATTTTTATAAAAATTGTTATAGTATATTTCACAAAGAAATCATAATTTCAAACCTGCCAGAACACTGATGCCATTAATAATTTCCACTGACATTTTCTTTGCAGTCAAAATGTATATTATCTATAAACACACAGAACTTTAGTTCAGTAATCTGAAACTTGTCTAAAAATGGCAAACAAAATCGAGTCAGCTCAGTAAGGATTTTGTTTTTCCTGAGAACCTATTGTTACAGTACTTATACATTTGAAACTGAAATCCCAAACAAAGAAGATTAGTAAAATTTCAAGTGTTAAGTACATTATTAACTATAAAACTTAACATTTCAAAGGAAAGTAATTTTAGCTCCTTGAATAAATCTATCCTGCATTTAAACAGCTAGCAAAAAAAACCTAGAACTTAAAATTCCTTCAGTTTTTCAGAGATGTTAGGAAATACTCCAAATGAAAATAAATAACTTAGTCTCTGGAATAAGGGATGTATATTATTTGGTGATATTTTGTTCTTTATCTCAGTGATTTTCTTTTCACTGGCTCACATTAATCCTTCTCCCTGTGGATGATGTCCTTTTAGAAATGCAGGACAGGCTGTACACCTGAAACTGAGTAAATCTTAGACAAAGGGAGTCATGTTGTGGGGATTATTTATAGTCACCAAGGATCTCAGACAAAGGAAACCTGCAAGAAATTGTTGGTAGCAACTTAAGTAGGAGTTTTACTTCATCTTTTCTTGTTCCAGAATATATTCTGAAAACAAATACTTTTAATACTTGTACTTATATGAATAAATAATAATGAACCATTGTGTTTTTTAATAAACAATGAAACTCTGAAAAGACTAAAAAGAGAAGAATGTATAATTATTCCTCAGTCATGGATTATAATTGAAATAATTCAGAGTGTTTGGTGAATTTAGAAGCTTACCTTGGATGCTCTAGCCTTACTATATCCCTTTTCTACTTTGTGATAAAAAGGTAAAATAAATACATTTTTAACTTTGATGCACAACCTTTGTAACATTTACAAAGACTATAATAATAACAAAAACTGTTCTCCCCCATTATTTTGAAAAGTAAAAAACCTGCACATTGTCCCACTATTCAGTTTTCAGAGTTATTAATATATAACAAAAAAGTTGAGATTAAATTGTGGACAAGAGTCACATATTTATATTAAAATGGAGGGGGAAGGTGTGTGGGGGGGTGTTGTTCCATGGAGCAGATACAAGATAAAAATCCATCTGTTCTTACTATGGGTGCAGCTGAACTCAGTTGGAGCAATAAACATGCTTCTTTCATATTTCTTACCTGTTCTTCCTCAGTGAATCAGTTCCTCTCTAAATTTTTTTCAACTTCTTTATGCATTTTGAACACCTTTTGAATCATAAATTCTTCCATGAAAGAATGAAGAAACTTTGGTGACTGAATATATCCAATGGAGTGTGATGTGGATTCAGCTTTTTGTATAATAAATATGAAACTCCCAAAGCCCATCCTCATAAAATAATTAAACACCCAAGTTAACAGAAGAAATACATCATTCTAGAAAGCATGACAACAGTTTTAGAACAAAGGCTATTAAATAACCCAAACCAAACAATAAATGGAAAAAAGGGCTTTATTTGTAGGGTTTCTGGGATGGTTTTTTTTAATGTGTGTGTGTTTGGTTGTTTGTGTTTGGAGGTATTTTTCCATAAGTCTCATTTCTGAAGGAGAATGATAAAGTGAAAAGTGGAAAATGTCCAAAAAACCTAACAAATTAGATCTTGAAACTTGTTGTCCTTTAAATCATGAACTGCATTGTACTGTACCACCTTTTCACTCCTCTTGTTCTATTCCCTTTTTCTTCTTTATTTCCTTCTTCTAACTTCCTTCTTCTTCCCCATAAATGAGATGAGCCCACTAACTTGGCATTGAGGGCTCCATTTGCCCACACACAGATATATATTTTCAGCTGGCTTGTTCCAGGGCATTTTTCCAGGCTTTCAGTTGCCTGTCCAGAACAGCACACACACTGCCTTGATGCCTGGGTTTAGAGTTGCTGGCTGTGTTTGAATTAGTTTGAGTAAACCTGTTGTCTTGGAAGGTACCAGATACTTGTGCGGGGCAGCTGAATGGAATCCTTAGAGTCTACTTCAGGATGTGACAAGTCGCTAGACTCTACTGGAGTACATTTCCATTGACTACAGTATTTGTTTACACCCTAGCTGACCATTAGCACAATTTGAGACCCTTTTAGATAACTCAGTCTTCAACAACATATGAAAAGAGAGTTGCAATCAAATTAACTTTATCAGAATATTTTATTTATAATGCTACCTACAGTCTCAAGTTTCCTTTCCATGACAGAAGGGCTGGCAATTCAGCTTGCTTAATTTTACAAACTTGATTTAATTACGTAAACATCTGAATTTATTCCCATTTGAGATGTGTTGCTCCATCTCTCCTTACCTCCAGCTACTAAACTAGAACACCACAGTCTCCCATAAGTCCTTCGTCATATCTGCCAGCTTTGTGCAGATATCTTCAGTATCCTGTGGCATCTTAAATGACATTAGATATCTATCTTTAGCAACTTAGTCAACCCCGTGCAACTCAGTCAACCTTGAAGTGTCAACACAGAGATATCTACATTCAAACTAGTCATTGTAAGCTGTCTTTGTAGCTAACGAAGACAAATGAGTCACAACTTATTTGCTTTAAATAATCTATAGTAGGATGAGATGATTGGCAATCTGTAAGTTTGTCTTTGTTTCCACTTGCTATAAAAAGAATCTAAGATGACTAACTCAGATGGAGAAATGCAGAATTTCATTAATTAGATTTATTGGTATATTTGGTCTACATTTCATTACAAAATCACGGAATCATTTACTTTGGAAAAGACCTCTGAGATCACTGAGTCCAACCTTTGACCGAACATTATCTTGTCGATTAGACAAGTGCCGTGTCCAGTCATTTCTTTAATGACTCCAGGGATGGTGACTCAACTCCCTCCCCGGGTAGCCCATTCTGGCATTTAAGTACTCTTTCCATGAAGACATTTCTCCTGATGTCCAGCTGAATCTCCCCTGGTGCAGCTTGAAGCTGTGTCTTCCCATCACGTCACTAATTGTCTGGGAGAAAAGGCCAACCCCTACCTTACTACACCTCTTTTCAGGTAGTTGTAGACAGCAACAAGGTCCCCCTGAGCTTCCTTTTCTCCAGGCTAAATAATCCCAGTTCCTTCAGCTGTTTTACACAGGACATTCCTTCTAGACCCTTCATCAGCTCTGATGTCCTTCTCTGAACACAGTCCAGCCCCTCATGGTCTTTGTTGTAGTGAGGGACCCAGACCTGGAAACAGAAATTGAGGTGTGGCTTCACCAGTGCTGACTACAGGGAAATAATCACTGCCCTGCTCCTGCTGACCACACTGGTACAGGCCAGGTAGCAATTGGCCTTCTTGGCCACCTGGGCAAAGAGCTGGCTCATATTTAGCTGGTTTTCAGCCAAGACTCCCAGGCCCTTTTCTAATGGGAAGCTTTCCAGCCACTCCTCTTCCAGCCTTTAGTGCTGCATGAGAATGTTGTGAGCAAAGTGGAGGACCTGGCACTTGGCCTTGTTGGACCTCATACTGCTGGACTTAAGCCATCTAACCAGCCTGTTCTGATCCCTTTGCAGACCCTTCCTACCCTCCAGGAGATCATCTACTGCCCAGCTTGTTGTTGTCTGTGAAATCACTGAGAGCAGACTCGATTCACTTACCTAGATCATCAATAAAGATATTAAATAGGACAATGCTCAACACTGAGGCCTGGGAAACCCCAGGACTGGCCTCCAACTGAATGCAGCACCAACATTGTCTGGGCACAGCCATCCAGCAAAGAGAAAACCTGTCCAACCCGTGGACTGAGGGCTTTTCCCGAAGAATGCCATGGGAGACAGTGTCAAAGGCTTTGCTGAAGTTCCATGTAGACATCCACAGCTTTTTCCTCGACCATTAGGCAGGTCACCTGGTCATAAAAGGAGATCAAGTTGGTCAGGCAGGACCTGCCTTTCCTAAACCCATGTTGTCTGTGTCTGATCCCTTGGCTGTCCTGTGAGATAGCTCCTGTTCTATATGACCACTGTGAAGGCTACCATCAAACATAAGTATTACTTCTTTTGGCAACATCAGCTATGATTGCATAAAGGAAAAAAAAACATAAGACTGAATCATTGTTGCCAAGATTTGTTTCTTTTCTCATTTGTTTTAGTGTTCTACTTCTACCTTCCTTGAAAATCAAAAACAGATAATATTAATACCTTTTCATTGATTTTGTTCCGATTCTCTGAAACTGAAAATAATACCTACTACAAAATATTCAGCATACAGATTATTTTCTCTTTATCAAATAGATGCTAACACTTCTTCGAAATTAAGTATAAATGTACTTTACATGATAATTAATCTGTTTTTAACCTTTTTTAGTCATGTGTATTTTTAAAACTCAGAAGTCAAAACAATGAAAGTTTATTGCAATTTTAATCTTCTTATATTTTCTTTTATGTCAAACTAGCATTTATAAAGCAGCTTTATAAAAGGATTAATTATGTCGATTTGTTAATTCTGTAGGCAGGAAAACAATAGGTTATTAGTCATCACAAGATTTTAGAGATTTTGTCTGGAAACACAGGTAATATAGAAATAAGCCTGCAAGGTAAAAAGACTTTCACATGAAAAGGGAAAAGAATCTAATCCATGAAAATCCTGCCAATGCAAGGACTCAGGTGCCAAATTGTCCTGATTACCCACAAGTATTCCAATCTGCTTATTTTCTAAAGCTGACTAACCTGTAGGGGGCTATACTATTTAAGTTCCTCTCCATTTAACATTAAAATCTCCTAGGAACATAACAACAGGCATACATTCATGCTTTGAGGTATCTGTTTTGGCTACAGAAGAGCCTATCACCCAGCTTTTCTGCTATGTAGGCTGCAGTTAACAGCTAAAAAAGTGTTCAATGTCTTAAAAAGGCAGAAGGCATAGGTTTGCTGTCAGTATTTTTCATAGTTCATATAACTGATGTGAATGATTATTCCACATGAAGTACAAGCCCTATTTGGTTTGAGGGACAGCACAGGATTTCTTCAGTTTGCAGGATGTTTCTGAGTTATATTACATCTTGTCCCCCATCCCTTGCCCTCCTGACACTGCTGGGTATGTAAGGGTGACTGTGATCATGAAAATGGGATTGTGGCTTCAGCCATGATGAAACCATTCTTATCAAGGTGGGTGGCAGGGAGGAATAGACTTAGGGTCTTAATTTCATCTGCCAGTTTTTGATTTATACTGTGAAAGGTAAACCTAATATCTTTACATCTTTCAGGAAAATGACTGTGACCAATGGCCTTTAAGTTAAATCAAATGAATAATATACTGAAGACTATTGCTGACACTGAAGGTAGACAATTGAATCTTCAGGATGATTTTTATTAAAAGCCAAAAGCAAATTGTGACCAGGCTTTCTGAGACAAACTGTGGAACCATCTTACTCTATCTGATCATGTTTGTTCTTGGCAATCTGATCCATCTGGATTTAAAACTAATAAATGTTCAGATTCTTAAAAAAAAACCCAGACCAATATGTCTACTTCTATGTAGTTTTTGCTGTTCAATCAACATATTCTCGTAAATATTTCCAAAGAAAAAATACTCTACAATATTTCCAAGGTGTCTGCTTTATTAAGCTTGTTGATGGAGCATGAAAATCTCTTTTCATTTACTGCAAAAAGTTTTCATGTCTGTGAAGGCAAAACTGATTTGCACTGTATATTAAACTGTTTTCTAAAGCTGAAA
This sequence comes from Eopsaltria australis, assembly GCA_034509425.1. Lineage (NCBI taxonomy): Eukaryota > Metazoa > Chordata > Aves > Passeriformes > Petroicidae > Eopsaltria > Eopsaltria australis. Next base: position 1,222,070 of record JAVTVJ010000518.1, read on the forward strand.
ATCATAATTATGCATGCACCACACATCATATTAGTTTCAGTAAAATATTTTTTGTTGGGTTTGTGTTAGAATTATGCTAATTTTCACTCAGGAAGATGAATGAGAGATAGAAAGATCTTCTATATGCTTT